>CM034151.1:302304819-303005028 GCA_019776745.2 Taxus chinensis | reverse complement strand
GATGTGATCTATAGGTATTTTTTATTCCATTGAGTGGTTACATGCTACATTTTAGGTGTTATTGTGTGGTCTTGAGACCCAAAGTTCAAATCAAGTTGTTGGAATCAATTGTTTGGTGAACGTTATGAGCCTTTTGAATTAAGTTATGAATTATTTCATTTTTTCAATAAATGTTTTTACCATAAATGATTTTTATATGATATATTACCATTTTTTAAAAAAATTAGAGCTTTAATAATCATGGTTTTTGTGTTAGTGGATTTTACTCATCCTTGTGATGGGGTTTTGAGCTTGTTTTGTGCAAGATGGGTGGTCTTGCACATGGCCGACCTATATGGGTCATATGTGAATGTTGTATTGAATTTTTTTGGATATTTTTCAAGTTTCCTTAGTCTACAAAAGGAGGGAAACTAACTTGGTTTGTTTTCTACTAAAGATAAAGATATAAAAATGATGTTTCAAGTGTAATTTTGAACTAGTTGCTTGAGAGGGAAAAGTGCGACCAATGTGAGAGTGTTTTTTAGATACCAAGTAATATTATTAGATATGATATATTTTATGAAAGGTTTAATAATGTTTGTAAGAGTGTGTGCAAGGGTTTTAAGGAAAGGGAATTTAAGAAAGTGAAAGATAGAGCAAGTTTGAGAAGCTACGTTTTGAACAAGGGTTTCAAGGTGAGCGAGCTGAATAGGTGGTCTCCATCAACTATGGAAGAAAAAAATACATCATATATCTTCATAAAAATTTGTTTGAGTTGGTTCTTCATCATCTTATGGGGTTTATCCTCCTTGTGGATTTGGTGCTTCATTAAACTAGGGATTGGTTCTCTTTGTAGGGTTGGTGCTCTACTAAACTAGGATTTGGTGCTCCTTGTGAGGTTGGTGCTTCACTAAAAACTTTTAATTTGAGTAATATAATCATAAGTTTCACTGTGTATTCTTTCCCTTTATGTTTTCCCACTTATATCTTGTGTTATGGTGTAGTTGCTCTTGTTCATGGTTGATTGAATGCATGTTATATGATATTTTGCACACATTAATGAATGGATAATTGAGTAATGGTTTAAGTGAGTAATACAAAATTGAAATTAAGTATTTAAGGACTGCTTCACCCTCCCCCCTTGGTCCATTTTTCTTCCAACAATATTCATAATTTGGCTATTTCTTGAGATTTTGAAATACCCATTTAGCTATTTAGACACCATATGCACACCCAAAAATTGACAAAAAAATAATCACAAATGTTATTATTTTCCACTTGCATATGAAAATGAATTTTAATATCAATTTTTTTAATTAATATCCTTTTAATTTGATGGGATAATATTTTAAAACATGTTTGGATCGCCATGAATTCTATCAAACCTTGGATCACAATTGCCAACATTTTAGAGGAAAATTTTGAAATTTTACTAAATTTGCCACTTGTGTGTGTGTGTGTGTGTGTGTGTGTGTGTGTGTGTGTGTGTGTGTGTGTGTGTGTGTGTGTGTGTGTGTGTGTGTGTGTGTGTGTGTGTGTGTGTGTGTGTGTGTGTGTGTGTGTGTGTGTGTTATAATATGATCAAACATATTAAAGACACCAATTCATGTAACCATTTATTTAATTAAAGGATTATCTAAGCTTAAAATTAGAATACTGATTCTATTAAATGTGATATGCTTTAATTAAGGAATTTTTGGGACCATTTAAGCCATAAAAATGTATTGTGGATATTATCTTATCGACCCCATATATATAAAGAGGGTAGTGAGTGTGTTCAACCAACTATAGGATATATGGCCAAGACCACTAATTGAGTTAGATTGATATCTTATGGCCGATTAGTCCCTTTTATTTCCTTATATAGAGATGAAGGAGGCCCACCCTATCTAGATATATGGCAGATATACCATAAAGAGAGATGGTGGAGGCTTATCCTATCTAGATATATAGCTCATTCTTGGTCTGCTCTTCCCCTCTCTTTGACATGCCCGATTGAAATTCCTCCCTTCCTTCCTTCCTCCCTCTTCTCTCCTCGAGGTATCATACTACCAAATGAATCAACACTCCATCACCAAACTAGAATGGAATCAGGAGCACCTATCCCCACAGGTATCAAAACCAGTTTTCCCTATCTTATCTAATAAGGCACTAAACAAAATTGCATCTTGGTTTGAACTGGTTTAGCTAACTTTCATTTGTAACCTTGAAAATAGAGGCCTTTGTAATTTTTCTTTTGGAAATTATCCCACATTTCTCAATGAGTTAAAATAATGTATGTATATATATATAATTACCACTTACTATATTGGAGGAAAGGCTTCATGGGATACCATTTAGAAAAGTGTTGAAAAGTTCCAGAGTAAAAAATACTAAGACAAGAGACTCCGGAACCAAAATAGAATTGGATGTTGACACATTGCAAGAGACTATATCCTATGTTTTCCTAAAATAGTGTGAAATGATGACATGTGGCCAATGCATACACAGTCAAGGTTTAATCTTGTGAAGGATTGGGGAAGATGGATCTAAATTGTAGAACACAGTATTTTTTGTTGATTAAGTAAGGAATGCATATAATACATTTTGTGCCAACAATAGATTAGAAAAATGAAATCTAACCTAAAGAGGACAAATGAAATTATCTAAAATATTTTTTAGAATTAGAAAAAATAGGTAAGATTTGCATTTACATCTACAACCATTTTTAATTATTTTTTCCATTTTCATCATAGTCAAGATAGCCATTTTTGTAAGATTCATCATCCCAATGAATCTTGCTTCAGCAAGATTCACTGCCCTTTTAATAAGTTTTTTTTTCATGGGTTCCTTAACACTTTCACTACTTCATTATAGTTTTTATACTTCTTCATTATACTTGATTACATATATCTTGTATATGTTATTTATTGAATTAACAGGACTATCACATGTTTCCTGTGTAGGGTTGACATATCTAGCTTCATGTGTTATTTTAATACTTATATTACTATTGTCACTATTTGACATTATTACTTGTAATACATGTTTACTAGTTATGTTATTTACTAATTATTTACTTCATTGTATGTGGCATAAGTACCTTGTTTATCTTGTGACATCATCGGTGTTTGTATGAAATAAAATTGACACACAACCTTTAATTGCACTCAAACTCCTGAGGTTGTACTGGGACATATGATGTGGAATATGCAGATGGCTAGGGGTAGAAAAATTTGATATGTGAACGTAAATGTGTGGAAATGGGATGAACAAATTATCAATGAAAAATAATGTCCTCGACATGAAATATCAGGATCTTCTTATCAAGGACAAGGAAGGCCCTTCTAACCTAAATGGGTCTAATATATTAGCCACAACAAGACTCCAATCAATGTCAAGCTCCACAGAAATACTTTCCAATGGTTTTGGGATACATGAAAAACCAATGGTTTCCTCATAATGATTTCCATACAAGGTTATGAAATAAATGAGAGAGAGGCGTGGTTCCACTAGCTCTATGGGTAGTTAGCTGGTTCAGTCCAGAATGTGAAAGCTCTATAAGCGTCTAAGTTCAAGACGTTTAGTTTTCTGACAATGTCTGGTACATGTGGGGATGATCTAAACACTTGTGCGTGTACTATGATATCTAAGTCTATTTGTTCTTCGAGTCCGTTCAGTTATGGAACCCTGGGATCAAAACCGTAAACTCTTTCTGGTTGTGGTCTGGTGATGGTCAGGTGTGCATTTGTGTGGTTTTAATCTAATCAAATCAAATAATGATCTAATATAAATAAACAAATAATACACTATATTATTGTATTTTTTAATATAAAATAAAATGAAACAATACAAAGCAACTAATCTAATTAAAAGAAATATTTTTGTGCTTGTCTAGAAATTTTTGAATTAATTGAAGAAATAAAGAGATGAAAGCTTCTAATATAATTAACAAATCCTAAAACAAATAAAACAACTGGATGTAGTTTTCTATCCATGTAGAAGAATTCTAATCTATTCTAAATAATTAAATATTCTCTAAACTATGGATGTGAATTAAATCCTCTACTTTGCCTCAAATGCACGGGAAGAAATCAGAGCTTCTCAGAATATTTTCTTCCCCTAAAACTTCCCTAAAAAAGTAAAGAAATATTTTATGGAGGATCTTCTAAATGAAATAATGCTTCAATTGATTTCTAAACTAACACAGAATCTTTCTTCCAGAATCACCTCTTTGCAAATATATAGAGATAGGAAAAGGAATTTATCTATCCTAAGAAATATTTATTGAAGGAAATGATCTACTATGACTATTCAATGATTGCAACAATGAAAATGGAAATGCCTTTTATGTTATAATAAATAATGTACATACATACTTCACAAACAAAGAAATAAATAAATCATGAAACCCAATTACAACCCCAACCTGGTAATTGCAATGTTGTAGAAATCCATTTGTGGTGTGCTTTTGTGTCCCCTTAGTATTATTTTTTGACCTTTGGTATCCATTTGAGTCCAGGGAGTTGGGAATGCAGAGGAAGAGAGAATAAGATGTTGGAAAAAGTAATGGCTTACTAGGAAATCTGGTGGCAATGCAAGCAGAGGAAGAACAATGCAAGTGAACAGAGCTTGATTTTGTAATCTCTAGCGGGATTGTAACACCATAACATAGAAATACATGAAACAATTCTTTGGCCATTTTCTTCAGAAGAAGAAATGGTTTTATAAAATTTGGCTGGGTTGTGCACTATCACACTTGCCAGACATGGGGTGCCACATCAACACATGAAGGGGCAGTCAAACAGTCAATTACAAATCACAAGTAAAAGAGGATATTGATACGAATCATTCAAGCCAAAAATGAGCTAAATTGATTCACAAACATGCACTAAAAGTGAACTAGATTGAAGTAACACACATCTAATTCATGAACAAAGAGTTCTAGAAAATTCACATGAAATTGCCACCCTTTGCAAGGCGGTGATTACATAACCGCCACCCAGTTAGGGCATCAGTTATGTAACCGCCTCCTAGGTAGGGCAGCGGTTATACAACCGCCTCCCAGGTAGGGTGGCGGTTGTGTAACCGCCACCAGTTAGGGTGGCAGTTCTATAACTAGAGGCCAAGAACTAAGTAAAAACATGGTGGAAAGATAAGGAAAATCATGTGATGGCTAAGTAAGGTAAACTAGGCTACAAATATAAACTACGAAGAGGTTAAAGAGATCAAAAACCTTTGGAAAATACATGAATCATCATTGGAGACTTTAAACCATTTTCTAACAATGTAGCACATGAAAATTTGGTGCATACATATTTCCCCCTCAGAGAATCATTTTAGCCATGAAGAGGAGTAAAACGTAGAGTCTGAGTATGGCATTCCCAAAATGGGGAGTTGGAAGTTATACCTAACATTCCCATGTGTCTAAATGTTTCCATACAATCTCCTTATACTTAGAATATGAAAGAAAGACTCAAGTGTAGATAGATATGATATCAAAAAATAAACACTAAAAGAAAATGATAAGAGGACTTACCATTTGCGTGGGGGTAGGATTATCCCTACACTAACGCTCCATCCCTGTAAAGCATATACACTCAAAATGATGTTAAAAAAAAGCATATATATAACCAAACCACTCATTTTCAAATTCATTTGTGCATATCCTCATTGCAATTTTTGAGCTCTAGATCAATGGACACCATTTTGAGTAAGAGTATAGTCAAAACAATGAGAGTGACAATGTGATCATGGCCCCGTAAGTGACAGGTTGAGAAGCGAAGACAAAGGTTAGTATTTCATGTTTGTTTATTTGAAACCTACAACTATAAAATTTGAAAAATATACACCTAAGGGGGGATATTTTTGAAATTTCTTGAGTCAAAATGTTCCCTAGGGGGTCGCCTATGTGGGTCTAGTTTTTGTTTTATCTAAAATGATCAATTTTTATCATTTTTTTGGTTTTTTGGGTCAAAGTTGAAAGCTCGTCCATTTTGGATGTAACCACCACCCTATGTAGGGTGGTGGTTATGAAACCATCACCCTACGTAGGGGCGACTGCATAGACACCACGGCAATTACGTAACTTCCGCCCTACACATGGTGGCAGTTTCTTAATTGTCATGACATAACCTTATTTTGACTAACCTGGATGAATTATTTTTTCTTTTAAGTTGTTTTACATTATTTTTGATGAGCTTCTACCTTGAAATATGTTACTTTCTCTTTTTCTTTTTTTTAGGACCATAAAAGGAGTTATACGTTTGCTGGAGCCAGGTGAGAGAGTGTGACTAGATTTTAGGTATTATTTCTCAGTTGACTCAGGTTGAAAGAGATTTTTTGCATTGGTCTGGACTGTGGAGGATCTCTCAGGTGCCACATATAGCACCAGCCATCCAGATTCTATGTGACATGTTGTCTTATTGGGATGTTAACCAAAAACATTTTTGGTATCTTGGTGTTAGGGAAAGTGGACCATCACTCTTGAGGATGTCTACAAGATTCTTGGCGTACCTGTGACTGGTATATGGTTGACACTACAGAAAGGTTCTCCAATATTGTATAGACAGTGGGCATCTTACATAGGAGATGATGGGGCACCCAATGTGGGTCCTAACTAGGGTATGTGGCTATTATCAATTGTCTCCACACCTATCCCCACTCTCTGTAAGGCCATTATTGATATCTTTGCCTTGTGTTTGGTGGGATACAAGAGTGGGGAAAATCTCTTGTAGTAGTGGGATCCTGTTATTATGGATATTGAGAAACACAAAAGGAATCTCTTGGGGTGTGGACATTATTGGGACCACATACCATGATCTATACCACATTGTGAGGCTACAAGGGAAATCCCTTAGCCACACTTCCTTTGTGATGTGTTGGGTGTATGAGATGATCATACCCTACCAGAAGGGAGTTGGTATACAGGATCAGGGGCCCATCAGGGCTGCGAGATGAATAGGCACGTCTACTCTTAGAGGGGCATATCAGCATGTTGCTTCATTCACCATAGATGATTTTTTTTCTAGACCTTACCAAGACGTAATTGGGAGATGGGGGTGATGACGGGACTATATTAATTTCTTGTAGTGGTGTGAGATGGTGAGTAAATAGGATGGCTAGGGTGGAGGTCCACCCAATTGACAGATTCCCTTAGTATTTTTGGAAGCCATATGATGATGCACTTCAAGCTATTCTTATTGTTTATCACGGCATTAGAGAGGCTCAAGCAAGCCTTAGGGGTGAGCATGGGTTGACTATTGTTACACTAGGGTTACCTTTTAGTATGGTCAGGGCCCCAGTTCCTATAGTTCTAGCACCACTCCTTGAGATCGAGGTTGCACTCACTCACTGTGGGGAGGAGGAGGAAGAGGCACATACAGAGACAGAGACTGAGGGAGAGACTGACGAGGAGGGAGGAGAGGAGGTTAGATAATACAAGGGGGATGAGGATAGTGATTCAGAATGGAGAATCACAAGTGTTTTTTCATAGGATGCTAGAGCGAAGGAGGCAGAGAAGGAGACCCTTGTTTCAGAGGATCCCTTGTCTCCTGAGAGAGGTAGTGATGAGAAGTTTGTAATGGGATAGCATGTCACCTCAAGAGAGGGAGAGGCACAGTAGGTGCCCATAGTGGCTTCACCACTACTAGCTACACCATCTGATCCTACATGGATGCCTATAGATCTGAGTATGTAGATACTCTTTTCTTGATCCTAATAGCTAGAATTGCTAGTAAACTACACATCGTGCTTCTTTTCAATTTTTAAATGTTTTCTAATTCATTGTTGTTTTCTTTTTTATAACTATTTCTAATGACTGGAAAGATATTATTCATAAGATCTGTGTTGATACTTTCTTGATCCCTATGGAGAAGACTCATGCGTAGCTACTAGAGGATTTTGTATATCCATTGCATATTGGATGACTTACTGATGTGTTTGCACCTCCTTGGAAGGCCATGAAGCTCTTAACTTCTCAGAGAAAACAAATTACCTCTTACGAGATGGGAAAGAGGATGGCAAGGTGGATTCACTCATGTAGCAAGGCCATGACTAGTGGTTGATCTCATGGACACTCTCACTACTCAGTGCATTCATGACATTGGAGCTGTAGCAGGAGTCCTAACCATAGTGGTGCACCTTCCTAGGATTATCATAGAGAGGGATAGACCATGGACCTTTATTACTTTGATGCCATTTTGTGAGGTATATATATGATTTCTTTGGATTTTTTGTGCTCATTGCGAGCATTTTGATTGCACCTAGTGTGTGATTTCATTGTATACAAACTTTACTTATATGACATATACAAATCTATCTTTTTTGTTTCATCTATCCTTTACACCAGAGTTGACTTCATTTGTTGTTTACTTCACATGTGTACTCTTTGATGTTTACAATTTCATATTTTATATGCTTTTCAGAATGTATGCAGTGGATGATAAATGCTAAATGAATGATTTTATTTTTTTTAGATGATGTTGATGCAAACACAATGTAATGTTGAAACTTTGGTTTTTCAAGAAATATTTAGTACTTCTTGTTGTTTTGGAAAAATTTGATGAACGTAATATGATAATAAAATAAAATCATTCCACTTCTAACCCCACGCAGCTAGTAAGATGTAAGGGCTCATTACCATGAGTGAGAAGAGACGTGAGTTTTATGATTTTGATGAATGAAAGTGATGAGATGAAGACATTATTTTGACAGAAACCCAACTAGAAACCAACAACTTTACTCTACACATAGTTTACTACACATTCTAGAATGTGATTTGCTTGCAATTTTATCTAGAATTAGACCAATAGATGGCCTCCTGATTGAAAAAATATTTTTTTAAGGTTTTAACTCTTTTGGAACACACACATATATTTCATTCTTCTTGGGATTTATGATTTCAAAGAACTTTTTATTGAATGAAAATTTCTTTTAACTTACTAATTTATTCGTAAAGATCCCCTACACCTTGCCCCATACTACTAGTAAGAAGCATGGGCTCATCACTGAGAAAAAGGAATATGTGAGTAAGTGCACTTCTCTCCTTTCCTGATCTCATGCCACTAGTAAGAGACATGGGCTCAACACCGAAGGTTGGTGGTGTAAGGAAGTGTGTAAATTAAAATTTTGTATTGATTTTGACTTGAGAAATATATATATATATATATATATATATATATAAACTTTGAGTTGTGATTTTTGGAGGGAGAGATTTCCCCTAACCTCAATCGTACACAACTAGTAAGATGTGAGGGCTCAACACCGAAGTCTGAGATAGGTAAACATGAGCTCTAGGTAAAAATGTTTTTAAAAAAATTTCTACCAAAGAGGTTTCTCTGGGAAAGATATGACTCCAAGAAGCTTCTAGAACAGACTATGGGCAAAGATACCTATGTTGGAAGAAAACTATGGGTATAACCAAGTGTGTAGGACTTGGTAGGATTAGTGTCAAAATTTTGTCTTATCTTATTGAATTGAAGAAATGTTGAGAAATACTAATGATAATATTATGGATATTTGAAGAAATGTGATTGAATGTTTTGCCAATATTTTCAGAATTTTTTGAAAGTTGCTTGAAAGATAAGTTCCTTGATTATAAATTTACAAAATGATCTAACAGATGAAATGTAATGCGGATGCAATAGTGTACATGTGGAAATGTAGATGGATCATGCGTAGTAATGTTTTAAGTGAATTGAATTGATGGATTCACTGAATTATTCACCCTCTAGGTGATATTCCTCATTCTTGTAGTCCTCCATGACTCAATATGGTCCTAACCACTTGGGACTGAATTTCCCACCTTCACCAATTTTCTTGTCTATCCAACTGTCAAGTCTCAATACCAGATTTCTAATGAATATATCACGTTCATATACCTTCTTATTGTACTATCGGCACATCCAGTCAATGTAAGCTCTATGGTGTGCCTTGACTTTAAGTTGAGCTTCATCGAGGGTTTCTATCTCAATGATCCATGTCTCATGATATCCTTCTTCTCCTAATATTTCTTGTAATGATATCCATAGAATGGGTATTTCAACCTCAAGCGATAAAACCACTTCCGAACCAAATACTAAGGATTATGGGGTTTCCCACGTTGTCATTCTTACTAACATTATGTAGGCCCAAAAGGCCGAAAATTACTTTAAATGCCAATCTCACTTATTCTCCTTACAATTTTAAGGAGGATACATTTCAGCATTTTATTTTTTGCCTCAGCCTTTCCATTTACCTGAGGGTAGTATAGAGAGGCGATGTGATGATTTATCTTAAATTTTTCACATAACTCACACACCTCTTCATTTTTAAATGGTGTGTCATTATAAAAGATAATGACCTGTGGGACCCCGTACCTACAGATGATCTAGTTCAAGATGAATTTTGTAATTACATACCCCAGAATAGTGGTAAGAGGCATGGTCTCAACCCACATTGTAAAATATTATATGGCCATTATTATGAAATTGTTGTTTTCCATTGATGAGGGAGAGAATTTCCCTATCAAATCTAAGCCCCACGTGGAAATGGGCCAAGGTGTTACAATTCTTTATAGAGCTTGGGCATGATTGTGAATCTTGTGAGAAAATTTATGGCACTTATGTCACTTGCATACATACTCTACTACATCGTGTTCTAAGGTGGGCCAGAAATATCCCATCCGGTGTATCTTTCTAGTGGTTGCATGTCCTCCAAAATGACCTCCACAGACCCCGTTGTGGGCTCCATAGAGGATCTTTTCAAATTGTTCCTCATTGACACACCTTAGTAATAGTCCATCAAAAGCTCTGTGATAGAAAACTTGTTCTATAACTACGTACTTGGTGGCTATGACACATAGTTGTCTTCTCTGGTGTGAATTTTTTCCCTCAGGGTATGTGTGGTCCATAATAAAATTGACAATATCCTAATACCATGGACACACAACAATGGGAGGTCTAATTTCTATGTAGTATATACACTCATCAGGGAAACTCAGGTCTACTAACTCTCCACCATCTAATGGGTTATCTTCCAACCAATCGGAAATGATTTTTCCTTTGACATACTTTTGGTTGATGTAAGTTAATTAAAATTCTCCCATTAAGGTTATGAAGCATCCTTTTTTCTTTAGACAGAACCTTGTGTAAGGAATGTTCGAAGATAAAAATTTTTAACAATAATCCACATTTCTTGGTTAAGAATATAATTCCTTAACCGTTTTGTTACAAATTCTATAGTGAGGAATTCTTTCTCCACATGCGTATATTGTGTCTCATAGTCTATTAATGTATGACTAATGAATTAAATTACACATTCACATTTGTCATCTTCTTCTTTTCCAAGCATGCATGCTAATGAGATGTCTATAGCCCATGAATATAGAATGAGAGGGTGACCTGATTTGGGAGGCATGAGCATGAGAAGTGGAAGAAGGAATCATTTAACTGATTCAAATGCCTCATGACACTCATCTGTCCAGATGTTGTAGCAATCATTTTTTAACAAATTATTTATCGAATGAATGGAAAAGGTTAAATCAGGTATGAACCTATATATTGCACCAAGCTTTCCGAGAAAGGACCAAATTCCTGACTCATTTATTGTTGGGGTCATTTCTAGAACCACTCATATTTTATTAGATCCACATCAATCCCTTGTGAAGAGATGATGTAAGCCAACAACTTTCCTCTCGTCACACCAAATACACATTTTTTTGGATTCAATGTGACACAGTGTTTGATAAGGTGGGAGAGGATGATACAAACTACCTCGTGGTGATTATATTGCTTCTTGGCCTTATCCAAAAGATCATCAACTTATGATTCCATAATCTTGTGAATTAGATCATGAAATATGTAGGCCATGGCCATTGGTAAGAAGCACCAAATTTCTTGAGACCAAATAGCATGACTGTGTAGAAATAAGTTCCCCAAGGGGTGATAAAGTTTATCTTTGATTGATCTTCCTTGCAGATCCTAATTTTATTGTACCCAGAAAAGCCATCCATAGGGGACAACATCTTCATAACCAGCTATTGCGTCAATGATAACTTCAATGGATGGTAGTGGGAAATATTCTTTGGGATATGTTTTGTTTATATCCTGAAAGTCAATGTAGATTCAAAATTTTCCATTCTTTTTAAGAACATGGACAATGTTATATATCCACATTGAGTAATTGATAGGTTTAATGAACCCCACCTATAGGAGATTTATAATTTCCTCTTTAACCATTAGTGCCACCTTCAGTTTCATAGGTATGGATTTTTGTTTGATGGACTTGGAATCAGATTTTGTCACAAGGTTGTGAACTCCAACATGAGGAGAAATTCATGTCATTTCCTTATAACTAAATGTGAAATCTTTATAATGTTCTTTAAGAACTTTCATGTGTATTTCTACCTCTTCAAGAGTCAACGATGAACCTAACTTCAAAATCTTTGGATCCTCCACTGTCTCGATGTTGATGTCAATCATCCCCTCAATCAAAGAGGCATTACCCTCTTCAAACTCAGGCGGGGCCAGAGGTAATTATATTTCCCCTTCCACTTCTATCTCATAAATCTCAATACCTTTCGAGGAGGAAGGGTCCATGGTGCGATCTCTGAAATAGGAGGAAGAGTGAGGAATGAGAGAAAAGCCTCTCTTATAATGTGTGGGATGTAAATTCATATAAGCATTAAAGTATCCTAAGATAGCCTCATCATTTTCTGCATAATATAGGGTAGCAAGTTTTTTCTCATCCTCAACGTATGCCAAGATTGGATTTGTTGGCATTTTGCGAGCTAAGGGTTCAATGTGAACCGAAACTGTGAATTCATTATTTTATAATTCTTTTCTCGGATAGAAGCGGGAAGCAAAAGTAGCTATTAAATCAGTGAGAAGGTTTTTTTCACGGGGAATGGATTCAATTGAAATGAAGTCAAAACCTTTACTTAAGTTAAGTATAACAATTTTATAGAGTTTCAAGTGTTTCGCCCTAGTCTCATAAACCTCTAAAACTTGATTAGCGACCAGCTGAGGATCACCCAACACTCTAATGTTACAAGTGCCCATCCTTTTGGCTACTATGAGACCAATAAAGAGTTCCTCATATTCTGCACCATTGTCTGTACATTCAAAATATAACTTAAAAGTAAAATACATGACCTTCCTTTTAGGAGAAGTGAGGATCACACCTACCCCAGCACCAAAGCACATTTTTCTCCATCAAAATTAAGATTCCAACAATTTCTTGGGAAGATTGATGTTGGATCAATTTTTTTATCCTCTTCCCTTACCTCTAAGACTTCAACCATGCAAACCTCATCAGATGGAAGAGAGTCGAGTCCCATAGCATGTCTTATGCCCATGGAATCGAAAGGAAGAAAATAGGTAAATCATTCTCTAACAACTAAACAATATTCACCGTGGTTTCTGTTGATACCATCTCAACAGTTACAGTTTCAACTTTGACCACAGGAATCCCTTCAATTAAACTGGTAGTTTCTAATTCAATTGTGGGAATTAGTTGTCTCTAGAGTTGAACTCGTAGGTTAATTTAATTGTTTTGTGGGGAGATCAAACTCCTTCTGCACCCTAGGTTTCTTATTGAGGTTAGGTAGGTGAATTTCAAAGGGCTTCAGGTCACCTTTTGTAATGAATAATTTCCCCAAATGTAGGAATATAACTTCTTGAAATAATGTGGAAGGAATCTCCTTCATGCGATGTATCCAAGGACAACCGAGAATCATATTATAGTTGGTTTCCTAGTCTATAATATAAAAATTTGTAATAAATGTCTTGGACCCCAGGGTAACTAGTAGCACTATGGTTCTAATCGATGTTGTTTTGAGGATATCATACCTTCTCAGCATATTTCTTATTGAGGAACAATTGGTTTCTCCATATCCCAACTTCTGGATAAATGAGAAAGGGACAATGTTGACCGCTACCCCATCATTACGTATTTTTTATAAATCCAAATCTATATATACATAGCTAGATCACCTTTTCGTGCTTACTTAGCATCTGTGGGCATCTTACTAATGTTGAATATAAACCCAACATCTCTGTTGGGCTTCCTGGGAGGATGTACATCAAATTCTATGTGATTTATTTGCACCTCCGGAGGAGGGGTGACATTAATCAAATTCCTAAGACCCAATACTTCTAATAAATAATATCTATGAGCAGGTGAATTCTTCAACAAATCCATGAAGAAAATATTTGAAAAGGTCTTTGTTAAATCACTTATCAAGTCGTAAACCCCCACCGGTTTCGGAAGTGTTGGAACATCATCTAACACATATGGATAAATAGGAATGGGTTTCGATGAGTAGTCTCGAGTTCTCATAGTGGCATTTATTTGCGGTTTAGTTTCTAGCTCTACTAGACCTAGAATCTTAGTTTTTTGGAAACTATCCAATGGAGGTACCACCAATGGTTTTGACGAAGTCGAAGGTTCATGATCATTTTTTCCCACTGGGTTACCCTTGTTTGTTCCATTAGGGTCAAACTTACCATTGTTAGGATGCATTGAAAGGGGATTGTTAAAGATCTTGAGTAGTGTGTTTTGAGGGGAAACTAGCCCCATGTTAGTATTTTTAGTTGGCATCGTAGGATTCTCTAAAAATATCTCAACAAAGAGATTTATTTGGTCTTCTAGTAGACGTTAAATGAATTTATTATAATCATGGAATTTTCTAGCATCATGCCCTCAAACCCTATAGAAGTCACAATACAAGTCAAGATCATAATCCCGAGGTCTTTGGTTTGTCTTTTTCTCTAGTCCAAAGTTCTGACTATTATTCAACTATTGGTTATTGTAATTGAAGTTCGGAGGCCATTGCCCTTGATTTTGATATTGGTTTGGGTACCCTTTGGGTATTTTTTAAGGCCTTGATCCCGAAATTTTTGTTGGTTTGGAGGATGATTGAAATCCATCACGTTGATCATAGGAATGAATTTGTTACTTCTTTGATTATTACCATTTGTGTTCTTATTGACATTATTTGTTCTTGAGGTCTTACCAACATTTGGTTTCTTCGTTTTGTCTATAACACCATTGGTTGTAACACCATAGTTTTTTTTAGGACCTTACATCCTTGATTGTTATTTGTGTTATTGGGGTAACCTGAATTACCTTAATTGGGAGTGATCAATATCCCACTTGAGTTGTATGTCTTTTGACCACTGTATATTACCACCTGATCAATGTGGAGAGAACCTTTTAACACCTCTTCTTAACTCCTTAGGGGGAACTTCTAGACTTCTTCCTTCGTTTTCTAGTTAAGAGAGTGAAGGAATAGATCACAAAGCTCTATTTAATCCATGTCTAGAGTTATTTCTAAATAGTAGAGTATATGTTGTCATCTCTGGATGAAATGTGCAGTAGCCTCATTGTGTTCTTGCTTTATATGTAGGAATTCCCTTATTATTATTCTCAGTAACTTGTTCATGTCAAAATCTTTGATGAATTTAGACACAAGTTGTTTAAAGGAATGTATTAGATCCTTAAGTATCCTATAATACCATTCACAACTGATTCATTCAAGATTCTTAGGGAATTTCTTTGTTATGACTGCATCCCATGGGAGAAGATCTCGAATGGAAATTACATATGCTTTGATATACACATTTGGATCACCCTCCCCTTTAAATTTAGAAAGATCTGGTAGAAGCCTTGGGAGCATAACACTTTGTATGGTGAAGTCGAGGGGATCTTTATGATATTTAGAGTAGCTCCCCAAAACGTAAGACTCTACCATCGATGATCCCTTATAGGGAGGTGGAGGTGGAATAGGTTGTTGATATGGTGCAGAGTAAACATTTGTAGAGGCATAAGGTATCCCTTATGGCTGACCATATGAACCAGGGAAATATTACATGTCCCCATATGGTGATTCAGAATACATGCTCAAATACATGGGATTGTTACTCTAGTATGGAGTTGGAGGCACAAAATCAGGGAACATTGTATTACAATTGGGATGTCGTTTGAGAATACACTTCCGGCTGGTGCCTATTGAGGGTATCTTTATGTGGTATGAGTGGGAATACCCAAGCTTCCTGATCCTGTGAGGAGATCTCCGGGGCTAGGAGCGCCAATGTAAACTATAGGAGGATTAGCACAATAATTATCTGGCCAAAGTTTTGCGTATGATGGAGAATCCTTCCTTGCCCAACAGAAGATGAGACATGAGTAGTCTGGGAAAGTTCCAATTCTCTAACCTTGTCCACCAATGTTGAGATGACATTGTTTTATGATGGTATGGTGTTCTTTTTTAACACACATTATTGAACCTTGTTAGCTTGCAAATGATTGTGATATCCTTCTCTAAACTATTTGTTGTTTTTTAGCCACCCCTTTTTAAAAAAATCTATTGCAGGAGGGGTAGAGGTATTATTTTGAAGTAATACATCAACATAGCCTTGCATCCTATGTAGAGATTGGTCCATGTTTTTGAATTATTTATCAATACAGTCATAATGTGCTAAGTATTCCTCATCTAGTAATGGGATCTGATTAGACTGTATAATAATTTGGAATCTTAAAAAAACTGAGGAGAGGAGCTTGACTCTCTGGTGAATGTCATATTGTTGGAATTTGAGAGTTCAAGTTGTTGTCCATATGTAAGTTTTATCAATAGTCCTCAATCCTAGACTAGGATCCATTGGTGGACTCCCTTGAGAGTGAGGAGCTTGAGATGCTGAGAGTTATCTAGGATGACTGTGGTACCCATTTGGTAGTAATATGCCTCGAGATCCAAAATGGGTCGGTCATATCCATCTTGTCCCAACATATTCAGTGGGTATATGAATACCCATAGAATAATGGGAGAGAGGGAAGATGGATTAAATAAATGGAAATGAAAAGAGACTAGCTCTTCATGTTGGATTCTCAAATTTATATGAAATAAAATTGACACACAACCTTCAATCACACTTGACTTCTAAAGGTCATGCCGGGACAGCCAATGTGGAAGATTTGGATGGCTATGGGTAGTGAAATGTGATATGTGAACAAAAATGTGTGCAAATGGGATGAACAAATTATCAAGGAAAAGTAATGTCCTTGATGCGCAATATCGGGATTTACTCGTCAAGGGAAAGGAAGGCCCTTCTAACCTAAATGGATCTAATGGATGGGTAAAAAATAATAGCCACACAAAGACTACAATCAATTTCAAGCTACGTGGATATACTTTCCGATGGTTGTGGGATAGATGGAAAAAGAATGGTACCATCTAACAATTTCCAAACAAGGTCATGGAATAAATGAGAGAGAGGTGTGGTTCCACTGGCTCTATGGGAAGTTAGTTGGTTTATCCCAAAATGCAAAATCTCTATAAGTGTCTCGGTTTAGGATGTTTAGTTGTCTAAAAAATTATAGTACGTGTGGGGATGATCTAAACACCAGTGTAAGAATGTAATCCCTAATATCTAAGGAATATTTTTTCTTCAGGACTGCATGGGTTGTGGAACCCTGAATGGAGTATAACCATAAACTCTTGATATTGTGGTCCATTTGGATCATCCATTCCATTTGATGTGGTTATTTAATCTAATCAAAGTAAAATCCCCACTGCGTAAAATAAACAAATGATGACCCCTATGTTTTTGTATTTTGTAATATGGAATAGGAAGTTCAATGCTTAGCATAAACTATTTGTAAATAACACATTTTGTGAATTTCCTAGACTGACCTAATTAAATGAACCAATGAAAGAGAGTTTAATTAATGTCCCCAAACAAACAATCATTTGGAATACATGTTGTATCTATGGGGGGAAATTAATCTCTAATACAGATTTGAAGGCATAAAATGAGGGAATCCTTGCTTACCTCAATTAGGACAACATGGGAGAATGCAAAGCTTTTAAAAGCTTGTCCTGTTGTAGGGTATCCATACGCACTAAGTGAAGAAATATGCCTAAGGTTCCTGATCTGAGATGAGATCTCTAGGGCTAGGATTGATTTTTAAATTGGAGGATAGAAGCTTTGGCTATAATCACCTGCTTGGCAAATTGAGTTTGTGGATGTTGGATAATCCTTCCTTGCCATCAACAGAGATATGAAAAGGAATCTATGTATCCTAAGAAATCTTTGTTGAAGGAAATGAGAATCTATTGTAATTAGTTACAATTATTGCAACAATCCACCAATGTCAAGATGACCTTTTCTGATGATGGTATGTGTTTTATTCCTTCATCATACATTGTCAAACCTTGTTAGGTTGCAAAGGAGTGATGATATCCTGATTACAACTTTTCAATTGTTTTCCACCTGCTATGGAAATGTTTCCATTGCGGTGGGGGCTTTTGTGTTATTCGGTATTAAGACCTCAAAATTCCATGCATCCTATCCAGAGAGCTTGGAATACTTTTGGAAGCCTAGAACAAGGGGAGATAAAGTAATTAGACTACATATTGAAATCTGTGGAAATGAAAATAGAGTAACTCTGTACGTTGGGTTCACCAATTTGTACAAATGAAAATCAACAGGATTCCTTCACTCATACTTGACCTCTGAAGGTCATACCAAGATGGTCAATGTGGAATGTGTGGATGAATATTGGTAGGGATATGTGATATGTGAATGAAAATGTGTGGAAATAGTATGAACGAGTTATCAAGGAAAAACAATTTCCTCAACATGAAATATCGGGATCTACTCGTCAAGGGCAAGGAAGGAACTTCTAACCTGAATGTGTCTAATGGATGGATAGGAAATAATAGCTACAAGAAGACTCCAATCAATATCGAGCTTTGCAGAAATCCTTTCTAATGGTTTTGGGATACGTGGAAAACTAACATGCACCTCGTAATGATGTCCAAACAAGGTCATGGAATAAATGAGGGAGGCGTGGCTCCGCTAGATCTATGGACGGTTAGTTGGTTCAATCTAAAATATGAAATCTCTATAAGCATGTAGGATCAGAACATTCAACTGTCTTATAATGTCTGGCATGTGTGGGGATGATATGAGTACTTTTTCAAGTAATTTGATGTCTAAGTCTATTTGGTCTTCAGGTTTGTTTGGTTGTGGAACCTTGGGATCAAAACAATAAACTCTTTCTGGTTGTGGTCTCGTGATGGTCATGTGTGCATTTGTGTAGTTTTAATATAATCAAAGAAAATAACAACCTAATCTAAATAAGCAAAGATTACACTATGTTTTTGTATTTTGTAATATAAAGGAAATGAAACAATACAAAGTAACTAATCTAATTAGAATAAATATTTTTGTGCTTTTCGGGAACTTTTTGAATTAAATGAAGAAACAAAGAAATGAAAGATTTTAATCTAATTAATAAATCCTAAAACAAACAAACAACTGGATGTAGTTGTTTATCTATGTAGAAGAAATCTAATCTATTCTAAATAATTAAAGCTTCTCTAAACTATGGATACGAATTAAATCCTCTACTCTGCTTTAGAGGCACGGGAAGAAATCATAGCTTCCCAAAAACTTTTCTTCCCCTGCAACTTCCTTGACAAAAGTAAAGAAGGATTTTATGGAGGATCTTCTAAATGAAGTAGATACTTTGATTTATTTCTAAATTAACACAGAAGCTTTCTTCCAGAATCACCTCTTTACAAATCTACAGAATATAGGAAAAGGAAGCTATCTATCCTAAGAAAGCTTCGTTGAAGGAAATTATGTAATATCACTATTTAATGATTGCAACAATGAAAATGTAAATTCTTTTTCTATTGTAGTAAATAATGTGTATCCAGATTCTAAAACAAATAATTAAAGAAATGATGAAACCAAAATATAACCCCAACCTGGTAATTGCAGTACTTTGGAAATCTAGTTATGGTGTGATTTTGTGTCCCCTCAGTATTATTTTCTATCCTTTTGTGTCCACGTGATTCTAGGGAGATGGGAATGCAAAGGAAGCTAGAATTATTTTTTGGAGCAAGTAATGATTTACTAGGCAAATTGGTGGCAAAGAAAGCAAAGGAAGAACAATACAAGTGAACAGAGCTTGATTGTGTAATCTCTAGCAAGATTGTAGTAGCATAACATAACAACACATGACAAAATTATCTAGCCTTTTTCTTCAAAAAAAGTGATGTTTTTATAGAAGGTTAGTTGGGAAATAGCACTAGCACATTTAGTAGCAATGGAGTGCCATATCATAACATGAAGGGAGATTTAAACACTTAATCAACAATCACAAGTCGAAGAGAAGGTTGATACAAATTATTCAAGCTTGAAATTAGCTAAATTGATTCACAAAAGTGCGCTAAAAGTGAACTGGAATGAAGTAACACACATTTAATTCATACACGAAGAGTTCTAGAAATTTCACATGAAACTTCCGCCCTACACAGGGCTGCGGTTCTGTAACTAGAGGCCAAAAACTAAAGAAAAACATGGCGAAAAGCTAAGGAAAAGCATGCGATGGCTAAGTAAAGTAAACTAGGATACAAATATAAACTACGAAGAGGTTAAGGAGCTCAAACACCTTTAGAAAATACATGAATCATTATTGGGGACTTTGAACTATTTTTCGACAAAGTAGCACGTTAAAATTTGGGTGCATATAGTGTCCCATATTTATGGCTTTATACAAAAATGTGTGACATTTCTTCTCTTGTATGTAACCTAAGTGCCTCGATTATCTTGTGATACTTTTTGTATCCCATGTTTGCAACTCTATGCCTATATCTAGTTGAAATTTACATGTTCTTGCTTGTGTTTTATCACTTGAGTGATTTTTTCTCTCTATTTTTGTTCTATTACATCTACTTTTTTGTTATTATTGTTCTTCTAGTTGTTATCACTATTTATATTTCTCTTGTTGTTATGGTTTTTTAATCTTTTTACTTATCATGATTACCACCATGTGTAACCCCCTTTTACAAGTACTGGTTCTCCAAAGCAGCCACCTCTTCATCATTCCACACTCTCCTACATATTCTCATAAATACATTGCATAGGATGACATCTATTCTTTTGAGCCACACTATCAAATGTTTGTTAGACACGCCTCAAAAGAGGGGGCATTCATCGGACTATATTCTACACTTACATGTAGAATCATAGATTTAGACACAATCTTTCACAATGAAAAAATACTTAAAAACAACTTCAAATATCAAATTTTGGTAGAAAACACATAGGGTCAAAACCATATAGAAATGTCAAGCACATACAAATGGTCGTCACCATACCATATATTTTTTCCCTGGGGGAAGAAACACTATATATTTTTATAATTTTATATTTCTCATCATGGATATAATTTTTTGGCACAATCTCAAACTCAATTAATATAGTTCAAATTATCATTCTCTCCCTCCTCATCTTTTGTTTGATGAATTATCACATTTTTCCTTTCTTTCGATTTCCTGTCTTTCAATTTTTGTCATTTATTTTATCTTTTGGGTTCTCTTTCTTCCCCCTCTTTCCTCTTAATCTATCGTTTATTTTCAATTTCCTTTTTTGGGGTTTGTCCCATTATCCTTATTATCGTTTTTATTTTATTTATATTCATTTTTTATTTACTTTACCTTATCTCCATTACTTGTTATTTTTTCCTTCACATCTTTTCGGAACAACATGTCTCTTGGTAATTGAATTATTTGTAATAGTTCAATTTCCAAATATGATCTCAAGCAATAGCTTCACCCTAATGATGGTTTTGGTACTAGAATCAAAACATCGGTATTAATCCTCTTTATGTAGTGTATCTAGAAATTATATTCATTCTCTAACCTGTGAAATGAATCTCAAATATTTGATAATTAAAATTAGTTTTTAGGGTGAAATATATCACCCTTATCCTCTTAATTACTCCGTTCCAATTGCAATATGAAGGTGTTTTGATGGCATGGGTATAATTCTCTATTGATATTTCAACATATTACATACTCTTACTCAATAGTACAACACACGGGAAGAACGTGGGGGCACTAATTATATTTATACCTTGTGTTTATATACTCAAACATTGATCCTAGATTCATCTGTAGCAGTTTGGTCTATGGGGTTATGGAAAGTATAAAATTGGATAAGTTATTTATAGGTAGTCTTCAATCTCCTAATATCAAATGGGAAGATTTCAGAGTTACTAAAGACTTTGATACATGTTCTTCTTCATTCATGGGGTGTATTAGTACCTCTCTCTTATTCTCTCTCTACCTTCCATTCATTTTTGGGTTGAATTCTCTAGTTTCTCATTTTGTATATTTAGTAACCGATCACATCTAGTCCTCTAGAAATGTCTAGCAACAACAATATAAATCTCCAACTGCAAGTAAGGAATGGGGAGCTCTTCCATTCACAAAACTAACAGATGTGCTCTTTCCATGTTTTACATCTCTTCATTTCACTTTATACAAGTCCAAATTCTATAATTATTATTGAGTTACATTTTTAGACACTCAAAGTTGGAAATCTATCCTTTGACATTGTTTATCTTGACATTACACACTTGTATGGAAAAATGCACCCCCTTCACCTTTTCTTAGCATACCCGGATAGCACTTCATGCACTTGTTTATCTTTACACACATATGTGTCATTAGTATCTAAATTTTAATTGCATAAAATATAACTAGAAAAATCCATTATTAGGTATATGAATTCAAAATTATATTTTCTCCCTCTATTCCAAAAGTGTCAGTTTTGGTTGGGATGTAGAATTACATACTAAGCATATTTTATGGTTTTGGACCGACATGTTTTGAGTTAATTCCTTAAATTATATAGAATTATTATGAACAAATATACCCCCTTGTTCATCATTCTATGAAATAATAACCTTTGAAATCCTATATAAGAAATTAAATCATACCTCATTTAAGGACCTATAACTTTATGAACTCCTCATGTAAAAGTAAGCACTAAAGACACCCAAAGCTCCCTAAACTATAAAATAAAGCATGCACATCAATTAGGGAAGCACCCTCTACTAATCTGAAGTATCCTCCCATGTCTAGGATTCTTTATCTTCAACCTATAAGAAATAAAATTGACCTTTCCCAAGTATTTGAGTAAGTATGAAAATCAAGTGAAGTATTGTCAAATAACGATTCTCAAGTCTAATTGCACTATAATAGATATCACATTATAAGAAAATGACCTTTAGTTTGATGCCTCTTTGGAGTAGTGGCCACATTGGTGGTGTAAAGGGTTCTTGCAACCCACCTAATTTTTTGTAATAAATCCTTACACTACAAGGGTTTTAGGGTTTGAGCAGAGTTTACAAAGTCATTATAAATTTTAGCAAAGAAGACTGACACACAACAAGATACATTTCTAGGAAGATGAAGCAATCAATAATTTGCAGAAACAAATTCCAAGGAGATATAATACCATACAAAAGGTTTAAGACTGTATGGGCATTATAGATTGAAGTGTATGGTTTTGACCAGGTTTAGTTTCAATTTCAGTTCCAGATCTTTCTGTTCTAGTACTGAGATCACTCAAAAACTTCTAGATCCACATAGAATCAACTACGTGCACTCTTTCCCTCTTTTTTGGCATTTTTAAAATCAATAGTAACTTTTTTAATGAATACAATATTATATTAATTTAACAAGTAAAATGATACAAGATAATTCACAAAAAAATCAAGTCACTTTGAAAAGCATTATTTTGATTTGTGCAATTAATGTTGGAAGTTAATTAAATTAGAATATCCACTTGTAACATTATTCATCCTTTTTATGTATGTTAATTAAAACATCTAAAATTAAATAGGATGATATTCAATTCCCAAAAAAATTGAAATCATTTAGTAAACCTTCCATTCTCTAATCGAACATTATAGAACTAACCCTAGTGGCCCTAGGGTTTTTTTTAGAAGCATAAGTTATTTTTTCTTTCATTGTCATCATCCCTATTTAGTTTCTATATGCTTTTCTTTTATGCCCTACCAGCATAGTGCTCAGCTTTCTGATCAATCTATTGAGCATGTTGAGCTCTCACCTCCTACTCACAAACTTCTTCTATTCTTGCGTCTAGTTATCTTCTTGATCCGCCTGCACATGAGGTTTCCTTACATGATTTTATACATGATAAAGAACTAAAAATAATCTAATGGAGTTAACACCAAGTAAATCGTATCTTACTTATTTAATCAAATACATCAAGATAAAGCATGAAAAGAAGCTAAAAGCTTAAAAAAACGTTAAAAATAAAGAATAAAAAACCTCATTTCTAAATTAGATGCAATTTTGATATGTATATATTTTCTTTTAAGACAAACACAAACTACAAATGATCAATGATGATAATAAAGGTAAGAGATCTCAAAAAAAGAGCCTAAAGGCCATGTTTTGAATCTTCTCTTACTAACTTTAGCATGTAAGGGTAATTCTTAATTGGCAAGCTTTCTTATCATAGAAATGCTCTGTTGAGTAATATAGAGAAGGTGTAAATATGTCAAAGGTGTAGATTGGAAGGAAGGTACTAGGTTTCTTATATAGATTTTAAATTTGCGAGAAGCATACAATAAAGGAGATGTAGAATTAGGAGTGGATAACATGATTAAAAGATATTAATTAGGAATTAGTGACTCATGGGAAATAGGGAAGGTTTAATTAATAGGTCATGTTTAGCTTATAAAAGCCATTTGGAGATGATTTAGAGGGAAATTAGTAGAATTAGAGGGGTTTTGAGAGGGGGTTTAATTAATAAGAGGGTCTATAAATTAAATACAAGATTATGAAAGGGTGTTTAACTAATAATGGGTATTTAATTAATTGAAAGAGGATTGTAACTAACGAATTGACGCTAATTGGCATCCAAAACAATGAAAAAGGCCTATTAATTAATGAAATATCGTTAATTGACCGAGAAGATGGGGTATATGAGCTAATTAGTGGGAAATCACTAATTATGAATAAATGATGGGGGTGGGAAAATTAATTCAATTTTAGTATTAAAATTATGCAGTTTAAATTAGGTGTCTACATTTTCCCCTCTTTTATGTGGTGTAGTGTGAGTGACACCATTTAAAATATTAATAGACAATTTTATTTTGTATGATTAGAATAAAATTTAGTAGGATGGATGATTCCCCCTCAATCATTGATGGGGTGATAGAAGAGGGCGATGGACACTTGAAAATAAGATAAAAATGATCACAATGGAAAAAGAATCCGTCATGTGGCTAGAACACCATTTTCATGGTCAAAACCATCATGAAAAGGGATATTAAAGCATGGGAGGGGTGAAAAAAATTCATTTTTACGCTCTCAATTAGTATAAAAGAGCTTTGGATGATTGCAACGAGTAGCCATAACTTCCCCAAAGTTTCTATGTTGCACCGAGTGAGTGCAAGAGTATTAGAGGACACATACCCACGAGGAGAAGGTAGTTGATGTTTTATAGTACATTATTTGTTTTGTGTATTTTTTATTTTCATTGCATTTAATATCCCTAAAGCCAAGGTGCTTGAGGCCACTGAAAAAAATTGAGGTTAATTTCAATGAATTTGCGTGCATTGGTAGCATCTCATGGCATTTTTGGAGGTCTTGCTAATGTCCTAGTGATGTCGCTACATGTTAAGGTGCCTCACTAAAATTGGTGACCTTGCTACAACTAATAGTAGTCTCACATTAATTGATCTAGTCATAAAATCTAGTGACCTCATGAGTGTTAGCGATGTCACGATTATTCAACAGTTTTACTCTAATACTTATAGGTTTTGTAAATTTTTAATGGCGTTATGCTAGTGTGTAGCGACCATGCTGAGAAGAAAGTTTTACTAAGTGTTTTTTGCTAAACTGGTTAAGTCTAACACATGTTTTTGTTAAAATTTTGTGATTACAGGATCTTTTTTACACAATTTAGTTTTGTAAGTATCATTTGTACACTTTGCGGGTACTAGAGGACTTCTATCCACATAACTAGGCATTACTATAGGATTTACAATTTGTCTATGTTTCCCTAATGCCCACAATCCGCACAAATAGGGAATTGATAACTTTTTTGGTAGAGAGGTAGAATTCTAATACCAAAACCTTTCATCTATCGACAATGGAGGTTATTTTCACCTTAGAGGATGTTCACTAGATACTTTGAGTGTGAATCACAAGGGTGCCATTATAATATGACACTACCGCGATGGATAATGATATGGTTAGAGTGACCAGATGGTCGAACCTTACTAGATGGTTGTAGAAAAAATTATTCTCATACATATATATATGATTGAGATATGATCGAGGACCTACGTATAGTCCTCGTGTCTCTTATCATTGGACTCTTGTTTCCTGATAAGAGAGGAAGATATTTCCAAGTGGGATACATGGGACTAGTAGTAGACATGATTGAGCATGGTACAATTTTTTGATGGGGATACCACATTTTGGGTCAACTTTATTAGATATTTGCACATGGTTTTTCATCATAGAGGCTAGAGTTTAGACCATACCACTTTGTTACAGATATGGGTGTGGGAGCACATTTTTTTATACCATCCAGTAGGTCCTTTTACTCCATTATAGGAATATGATCCTGGATCATTTGGATGGACCCATATAGGTAGATGCTGACATGGCATGAGAGATTTATTGGTATAACAACAAGATATAAATGAGATAGTGATGGCTGACCTCACATGGAGATATTGCTTGGCAATGTCAACCTGCCTGAAAACTTACGGGGAGATGGCATACGCCTTTATAGAGTGTTATCTAGTGGGTTGTCTTGATATTTTAGAAGAGTGGTATAGGCTATATAGGGTACAATACCAATTTGGTTTGATATAGGGAGTTCCTTCAGCATAGCACATTTTTTCCCATGTGACCAGGGAGATACAGTTTTGGGATCACACTATAGATGTAGCAACAAGAGTGGTACATTCTAAATCCAATTTAGCATAAACAATGTGGTATATACGTCAAGATGTTATAGATCTAGGTACCACAGGGAAGTATCAGGTCTGGTATCAGTATTTAAGACTAGTTTGGTTGATGATACCCATGTATGGTCCTATCAGTGTGGCCGAGGCAATAGTATTATCCTAGTATAGACGTCAGCCATATATTGTAGTGGGCCCAGCACAGAGACAATCAATAGGGTGGGTGGTAGCAGTATAAGGAACAGTGGCACATGTTAGATAGAAGCGCAAATATGCCGCTATACACAAAGTATTACTAGTCACATTGACACAACACAGGGATCCTCTTTATATAGTGATAAGGCGTAGAGTGTCCTGAGTACAGGTCATTATAGGAGGCTCACCTAGAGAAATTATAGATGGAAGTAGCTCATATGGAGTTAGAGATGGAGGTGGGGATGTTATAGTGATAGTTGTAGCACTCAAGGGAGGTGGATGATGGAATGGATGGGAGCTGGCTCAAGGAAGAGATGGCAGTGATGAAGGTAGATGGGAAGATACCATGTTTATTATAACACAACCAGTTATGATGTATGTAAGTCTAGGAACACTACTAGGCCCTTTCATCATGGCACAGGTACACCTAGGATCACTTAGTTACTTACAATATGTTGGGCCTAAAAATATTGTATAATTATCAAAGGGGGCGTGCGCGAGCGGTACTAGGAAGGAGAAGGGCATGTGGGGGAAAGCATACAGGACAAGGGTTTAAGAAGGGTTTAGGAGAAACCAGGGCACTCGTGCAAGGAAATAAAAAGGATCTAAGGACTTAGCCATATTTAGTGTTCGAAAGGTACTTGAGGAAAAACATGACCTGATTAAGCATTCTGAATGGATAAGGTGATAGCCTGGAGGCATGGTGGCTTAGGAAAGAATATTCCATGCATAGAAGGTTCCTGAAAGACATCATTGCAGAGAGTGGAGAGCTCGAAACAAGATTATCGTGCTCCATTGGAGGACCACTAGGTTACTTGGCATCTGATCTTCTCTTGAAGGAAGGCATGGCAGTGGGTACTAAAATTATATATGAAGATTCTCGGGTAGAAGGAAAAAATGGAGAGAGAAGCATTAGGACCATCATAGAGATGATGGAAAGTGAAGCTCTACATAAAATATTAGGAGTTTCTAGGAGTTGGGTTTCTCATTAGAGAATTGTAGGAATGTTATAATGTCTAAGGGGATGGGTCAATAAGATTTTTGTAATAGGGGAAGCACAACTAGGACTTCTGATACATGATTCAAATCTTTGCTTTGATACATTTTGGTTTTCTATGACCCTTTTGAATGTAATGTGGTTGCTAAAATTATAATCAATATGAATATATGACTCTATTATGAATATATGGCTCATGGGTACGAACCCTAATGTCTTTTCTTTATGTTAAGAATCAGATATGTTCTTTGTATGATTTTTCTCTTGTTATTTGAATGGGTATATTGATGTAATAACTCATCCTATCCTTTCAGAATGAATGCATGAACATTTACTTTTCTACATATAATTTTCTATCAATGGAAATATCTTCTCACAATGCTCACAAAAAGGAGGGGCTCGATTCCCACACGTGCCTTGGGTGAGTGCACAACACCCACTAGGTGACAGACAGGCGTGCATGGGATTAGAATTTTATATTAGAGTACATAAAAATGACTACATAATAAATATAGTGGCTTGAGAGGCTGAGATTGTTAGGTTATCATGAGGGCACCAGAGTATAAAAAGTATAGCTAATATTTCTCAATTATCAATATAGCTGGCCATATTGACATCGATGTTGACACAGATGACCTCAAATAGGCAAAATTCCATATAAGAGAGGGATACAAGCCATATAGAGATATATAGCTCAAGTGACCAAGTAGTGCTTATGTAGAGAGTGGTACATTTCCTGAATAGTTGTTGTAGGTCAAGGAGTGGTAGAGATGTTGGATCATATCACCCAACTCCATTGTGAGGCTACTTATTATTGAACCCTATATGAGTTATTTGTCCCCAAAAATCAAATATTAGTTAGTTATTCATAGAAAATAGTAGTGAGTGGGTATCAATAGACATCAAAATCACATGCTTTAGTGGATACTCCATCGGCTATTTTCCCACTAAGATTAAAAGTGTAAACCCCTAGAGGTCCCCCAGGGTCAACAGGACCATTTGCAAGTGGGGCACCAGGAGAGAGTCATGCAAAGAGCTGACTCATTTGATATCTAGGGGGAAAAAATCCGTCAATAATGATAAGACATATTATATAGTTTGGAGACCATTTTTGTAATATCGAGTGTCATATGGCATCCCCATTACAGAGATGACTTTTTGTAGAGATTATGTATGTGTTATGATTTGAATTTTTTGATGATTTTTGTATTTTAATTATTATCCCATGATGTATGTATATAATTTTTTGATCATTATGTATGGACATATGATTATATGAGATGTGATGATATATATGATATAGATGATGATGTTTCTACACATATTTTGATTTCATTTCTAGATATGCTCTAGTTACATTGTGGTTCATTGGGTTTGTGATTGGATAGCTTAGATTATTCATTTTTGTGTTGACTACATCACCTACCTAACATGTCAGGGTGGAAGAGAGGAATGTGATGGGTTAGTTATAATAAATGTTAGTGAGGATGGGGTGTTAGTTATACGTGATGAGGAATGACGACAGGATGAAGAGATCATGGGATAGCTTGTGTTTTGTTATGAATCAGATTACCTTTTTATTTGATATAAGAAAATTACAAAAGGTAGAATGGCATGGAAATCCATATTATCGTGATTTGTAAATTGATATAGTACTAACCCAGAGAAAATGATAGAAAAAAATCCAGTACAGGAAAGAAAACAAGAAAGCAACCAAGCAGAAGTAAATAAACAAGAAATTTGTAAGATTGTACTAATGTTTTTGGTATCCAACTTCAGTACGCAAGTGTTAAAGTTTTACGACAAGGGTTAATATGCTTTCCATAAGAGAGGATACACAAAAGCTAACGGATAAGAGATGTAGAAGTGCTGATAGAAGTAAAAAAACACTATGCAACTACCCCAAGCAATTATATGTGTTAGGAAGATAGACCCAACAAACGAGTAATCTTGTTGATGGAATAAGATCAAGAAATTATCCACATGTTGTGTGCTATAAAAAAAGAGCACTAAAGTTGGATTTTGTTTTTGAAGTAGGGCTTCTAATTTTTAGTGTTTTTTCATCAGACATTTTTATTGGATATTTACTACATTTTGCAATATTTTTAGGTTTTCCAAATGTTTTGGGGATTTCTAGCTTTTCTGAATGTTTCAGGATTTTCTAGGTTTTTCAAAACTATGTAAAATAGAACAAAGCACCAAGATGTCCCTAGTGAGAGCTACGAATGTAAAAGGGTAAATTTCAATGCATATATATAATAATAGGACAAGCCAAATCAAGGCTTAAAGGGGTAGTTTTAAAAAATACTACAAACTCGAGCTAATGAAAAGATAGGAGGGAATGATCATGCCCCTCAGTGTGAGGTTTTTTGAGAAACAGAATCCTCTTATGGCGTCAGAAATTGGTTTTCACCAAAGGACATTCCCAAAGTTCCGTGATTTCATGGTTTTCATGTTTGAAGAAATGAATTTATCTTTACTATTTATTTATTTTTTTAATTTTTTGGAATGGCTATAAATTTAGGTATAGAAACATCTAATATGCATGATATTCATGGGATCCCAGATCTTTGAACCATCAGTATAGGTGATATTATAAGCTCATGAACCAAATTTAGTGAACACAATATATGGCCCTAACTAGTTAGGCTCAAATTTTCCTTTCTTTTCAAGTTCCTTAGTGGTATTGAACTATTTTTATTCAAAACAAGATATCCAATCTTAAATTCATGAGAAATAATGTGCTTGTTGTAGCTAGCATAGATTCTATTTTGATATGCTTTGATGAAATCCAAGGCATGAAGATGTTTTTTATTAAGTAGTTTGAGCTATGCTAGTTTAGCCACTTTATATTCCTCTTCATTATCTAAATAATATTTAAGTGATATCCACAAAGAGGGAAGATCAATCTCTAAGGTAATGATAGCTTCAATTCCAAAAACAAGGGATTATGGGGTGGCACTTGTAGGTGTACAAATATAAGTGTGGTAAGCCCATAAGGCTAGATGGATCTTGAGGTGTGAATTACAACCCGTTTTACTGACTAGATTTTCCATAATGTGAACAAGGGATTTTTTAGTTTCCTCGGCTTTCCTGTTACCTTAAGGGTAATAAGGGGTAAACCACTTTTGACGTATCGTAAAGCATTGACAAAGGGTTTTAACTTGTTTAATCTTAAAGGATTTACCATTGTTAGAGGTAATAACAGAATGGATTCCACGGTGACAAATTATGTGTTTTATGATAAACTTATATGTCTAGGAATCAATATCATAGGTGAGAGGAAATACCTCCACCCATTTGGTAAATTATTCAATTGCGGTGATGATATACTTATGGCCATCAGATGAAGTGGTTGTGATTTTTCCTATAAGATTGAGACCCCATTTGGAAAATGGCCACGGTGTAGTGATGGGACAAATATTGAGATGGGTCAAGGATCAAGTTGTGCTTTTAACACAAGATACATTTCTTTTGTAACATTCACATTTTAAGTGTTTAGAAACAAGGGGAAAAAAATTAATACATAATGTTATCTGTTCTAAATTAACATAATTTAGAACATGCATTCAAATGTCATTCCATCTCATAACAGAAAACCATATGAAGCTGTAATGACTCGGTGAAACTCTGATCTATAATTTCATGATTCGGTATTAAACTGATCTCTCATTTTATCTCAGTAATGTGTATACAATGTATAATTGGTTCTTTTACTCTTTTAGAGGTACCCAATTGTTATATCTAAGAGGCCTATTTGAATATTTGTTACCCATTTTCATTAGAAATCACACTTCTTAAACTAGGTGACATAGAACAATGCAACTAACAGCTTGAAATACTTTGGCCAATTATTTTAAACAGGTTTATCATGTTTACATTCCTAAATGACATACTCTTAAAATGGAATAAGTCCCTCACCAAACTTTTTCTATTATCTAGAATGGTATTTCCTGACTTCTGTTAGTCCCACTTGATTCAAGGTTTCATACTAGACAAGGGTAGTAACATGCACTAGTGTGGAATATTACTCATGGTGACTAAGGGTACATAGAAATACTCAATCAACGTAAGTCAATTGGGTGTGTCTAGTTATCCTAAGTCAACAGAGAGTTGAGCTCGACACTAGATCATGTTCCTATCCTTGTATAGGATGGAACCACGATCAAGTCTTACTTTTATGTCAATCAAGTTAAACAAAATGAGTGGGGTGTTGAGACATATTAGTTACATCGTAGTATCCTATAATGACCTCTGTCATTATGCAGGTACTACACTACAGGTGATGTGTGCTAGCATCGAACTGAGTTTCCTCAACTGGACTAGCATACATTAGATTACAAGTTTATTATCCCATTTAATCACTTCATTAAAGATTAATTACATAAACGCTAAAATATTCTACAAGCATCTTTTAACTTACAAGGTTATAAGTTGAATTACATGTGAGGTAGGTATGTAGATAAAATTTTATTCCTAACCATTTAATTACATGTATAAGTGTATGCTTAAACGAAAGAACTTGCATTATATCATAATATGATAGATATTATAGTTATGAAAGGGAGTTAATTAGTTCTTTACTTATTTCAGCCATATATTAAATAAGTTCCATATAAACCCTTTATTTAAAAATTCATGGAGATGAAGTCTAGATTCCTTTTAAATTCTTTCAAAGCATTATGGTTTATGATTAAGGAAATCTAACTAAGGAAGTACACATTCAACCATTGACTTACCACATTCATAACACTTTAATAAGTTTTTAAATTATATCTCAAAGATTAATCTCAAGGGAATTATTCCTTTTTTCCTATATTATGGACTAATGTCCATTTATTAAAAAATGATTTCATATGTTCCAAATACATCAAGAATTCATATCTATATAAATCGAACATAGTTCTCCTTACATTGTGTAAAGATCTACTTATGAGGGTCAACTCAGTAATTGTATATCTTTATGTGAAACAAACCAATTATTATTTCAGATTCACAGCTCATAGTTTTAAAATATAAGAACTATTAAGTTCAAATTTCCATAACTCTAAAATACATATACTGCTCCCCTTCATTTATGATATTGCTTAATAATAATACATCCCAATTCACGATAAGAAAGTATTACAATAAATTAATTTCTCTAATAATCAACACATCATTTATTCATCGAGAAGGAGGGACACATTAACTGAATCTAGTAGTATTCTTAGAGATTATAGAGTGTCATAAAATCAATAAAAAAAATATTTTCATTACACTTTCTTTTCCTACACTTGTACATCTCAAGAAATGACGCCATATAATCATCATAACAAAGTTACAATTTAATTAATAAAACAAATTTAAATTTCTATATGTCTTTCTCCTTTCATATGTTATGAAATCCATCTATAAAATTGTTAGCACTGGTTAGTTCATTTGAACTGAGCATGATAAGCACTGTAGCATTAAAATGTTGTGCTTTTAACTAACTATTTCATAAAAAGAAACCTGATGTTTATGAAATAGTTCCTAAAACCCAACCAGATAAAAAGAAAGAGTTTTCCATAAAAGAATACAACCAAGAAAGAGAGATATATGATTAAAGGTTATATGCCAAAGTAAGGTTTACATAATAATCCTAACAACCTTAACTTTCATCGTAAACTTCTTTTCAACATGATAGAAGTAAATAAGTAGAATTAAAGAAAGGAAATTTATATTCCATCGTAAATTCTACCTTATCATGTAATTTCCAATTAAGATCCTCCTTTTATCTAGTACTAACTTTTCAAGAAGTAATTCTTAGATACACAAATCTACCCATCTAAATATGTATACTATTTTGCTATTTCAAGAGAAAATTAAAAATCAATACATGAAGAAATTAACAAAACAAAATTATAATCCATCAGAAAAACATGAACATTTCAAGTTAATCTCAGAGGCTAAATTATGATTGATTGAGATTATGTATTTATATTCCTGGTAAATAAAACTTAATCATTAGAAATAAACAAGTTAGCTCACAGAAGATATACTCTAACAGACCTGAGTGAATTCACTCCAAGCTCAACTCAATGGAAGAGTCATATCTAACACTCTGCACTCCTAGTAACTACATTGTTATAGCAACCATGAGCCAAAGGAAAGACAAGCTACCATTTTAGAGCCATACAAAAGCTCGACCATCCATTATCAAATCCTCAAAGGGTAAAATAGATAAAGTATAGAACCAAAATAAAACAATATCATTCCATTATCTTATGCTAGAGTTCATCCAAAGGAATAATTAAAAAGGTAATGAGTAAATATCATCCCAGAATTGAAGAAAGAAACTCCAAAAATGTCCTTAAGAGACTCATCAACAAAAAAATTTTAAGCAAAGTATCTTAAGGATCCTAGCCAATATATTAATTAAAGAGAGGAAAATAGTTAAACATTAAGTAATTCTGGTTTCTGAAACCCCAGTATTGGGATAACTTGATAAGAGCAACAATAAATCAATAACACCTCCCCTTATACAGAATCGAAAAGGTATGTAAAACACAATAACAAGGAATCCTCAACCATTCCCCATTTCACAAGTTAATCATCTGCTTCATGCAAAAAAGGAACAAAAAAAAGGAAATAAACTCCTTCAAGAGAAAGGAAGGGAAAATTTGAATGTCCCATAAGGATAAAAAATATCAAACTGGAATACCATGTAAATTAGAGTTGGATAACCATAATGGTTTGAGAGAAGAACAATAAACCATAACATACGATGAGAAAAATAGCTTTTCCTTCCTTCACACAAAAGTAATACCACCATTCAATTATTTGACTGAATAATAAAGAATCATTTAAATGACTTAAAATATCAGGGAAAGAAAAGACAGATGAATAATTAGATCCATTTTAATTTAGTCCAACAAAGAACAGCCAATTACAAAATCTAAAGGAGAGAACGATCATTCAAACTACTTCATTTGATAAAAGTACGATGACAACCAAAAATTTAGAGAGAGATTATCAAAATATGAAAATATCTTCTTAGGTATCTAAATCCTAGAGTGGGTTTAAGAGAATATGAATAATACTTTAATTAGAAAAAAAAAACTTTCACAGACACCTCTTCGTTTACACTTTCAACAAAATGAACGAATACTAGATATGATGCGTAATAAGAATTTTCCAGATCTATAAACATACTAGGTATTCCCTAGAATAATAAATTATAGTCATGAAACAAGCTGAGAAAACGAAGGTCTCTACTTCTATTATCAAGAAAACAACCCAAAATGAAGAGCTCACATTAACCTAAACAATGAAATAATGCAAAAATGGAGGTTCCTTCAAGCTAAATTCCCATCGACAACAATATAGAGGCAAGAAATTTAAGATCTACAAATTTCCATGAGCCAAGCTATTTTTAAAACTAATAAAAACCTCCACACAAGTTTTCAGTCAGACGGAGAACCACATTGATTTGTTTCAACTGTAATAAGGTATAAATTTAAACAAAGATAGCATTACAGTCACAGTTCACATTTCCATATTTTTTTATGAACAATGAAGAACCAGAAGCATCCAAATAAACAAAGCAAACACCATTAAAGAAAGAATGATCAATCATAAAATTAGAACCAGAAGATTTCCACAAAGATCAAAGTTGTTTTTATGAAGCACTTAAGTAAAAGCAAAAGACTTAATGGATATTTCCTATCACGCTTGATAGAGGTCCTGTCTTCACTTTTTTTCATAGAAATTATTCAAGAATATCTTTGATTCATTTCCTCGAAATGCCAAAAAAATCCTCAAAACCTTCTCTACTTCCTCTTATAACTCCTCAGTGTCATTTTCATCTTCTAACGCCATGCAAGGTAAAACATTCATGCAAGGATTTGAACTATGGGTTTGAAGAGCTAAACAACATGTAGAGACAAATCTCAAAAAAGATCAAATGGCAAAAACAAAAATGAAACCCATATTCTTTCCATCTTCCTCCTTCCTAGCCGATTTTTCACCATTTCCAAAAATATTAAATGCCAAAAAAGACCGACAGTCCTTTCACATCTCCCGCCACCACCATATTGCATGTGGTCATATCTAAATTCAAAAATGCATGTAACTAACACTTTGGCGGAGGTGCCTACTCACCCTCCCTATCACATTTCATGAATTCACGAAATTTGGAAACTTCAAAGAGATAAACATGCCTTTAATTCCTCATAAATTCCTAGAGGTTAGTGCCATCAATCTTCCCCCTTTTTCATGTTGTCCTATAGGCCCCTTTTTTGTTAGTCAACATTAGGTTAAGTTTGACATTATTCTAGGAACTAACTTAGGTGCTTAGTTATAAGTATAAGGTTTTAGTCTTAGGTCCTTTAGTTATTAACATCACACCTTAATAAAAGAACATAGTAACTTAGGATAGGTTGCAATTTTAGGATAGGGTTACTAATTTATTGGAACATAGTTAATTAGGTTCCTAAGATCTATAGTAAGAATTACATCCCAAACTTACCAAAGAAGAACCAGATTACCATCCAAGATCACATATGATGCAAGAAGGAAGCAGCAGAGATCATTCATGACTTTAAGATAGTCATAAGAGTTCAGGGATCCTTCGATCTATCTGGCTTGGTCAATATGACCTAAAATTCATGAATAAGAAGCATACATTGGATTAATGAAATTGATCTAAGGTATTGTTTTTCTGCATCCAAAAATTATGAAAAATGAAGCACAAATTCGAGCGCAACAAAGACTCAAGAATTAGTCTAACTAAATCAATTTTTTATTTCCCAAGCAGTGAATTATTCAGCATAATAAGAGATGAATTACTTCATTTTCTATTCAGCATAAACATGGTAGAATTGTACCTATTTCAGTAGATTACATATTATCCACAGCAAACATGATTTCTTGATTCACAAGAGTACACTGTCTTCAACAAGAATCACATGTCAACATTTGTAACTTCCAAAACAAAATTCATCATAGATATCAATCCATGTTAGAGGTGTTACATACCTCCCTCCTAAAAATCATCATCATCCTGAATGATTAACTTTGTTTAAATTCTCAAACAAGAAAAATAATCCTAATTATAGTTCTTTTATCCATAAGTTAATACACAAAAACTAGATTTGAGATTTTCCAATTTTCATAATTTATTACATCATTAAAATAGTTGTTCTAGTACTAAAGAATATAGTACCTACCCAAAACTGGTAGAATTATTGATAAGTTAAAAAAAACTTTAATTGTTATCAATCAACAAAATTAATTCTATTTAAATAAATGAGGAAAAGTAATTTTCATATCCTCAAGGTTTTCCCATGTTGCACTTTCTTCAATAAAATGGTCCCACTAAACCTTGCATTGACTAATTTCATGATTTCACAAGTGCAACTGGTGAGTTTCCAGCACTCTTATGGGTTCAACCATGATTATTCCTAGGTCTTGGACATGTATGGAATCCTAATTCAACACATGTGATAAATATAAAATGTATTTCTTAAGAAAAGAAATATGGAAAACATCATGCTTTCATGACAAAGGAGGGGGTAATGTTAAACAATAAGCTACTAGATTGATTACTTTAATAATTTTGAAAGGTCCCGAATAATGAGGTGATAATTTGGGTTCCTTGCTAAAGGTTATAGAACTCTTTTTTTTAATACTCTAAAATCACCTCTCTCGGCCAAATGGTGTCTACCCGAGCCCTAGCCTCAACCAAAAATGTGAACCCTAAATCTGACGTTTCACACAAGAATTCCGCAGGAACTCTATAGATAGGTGAGGGAGATGGAGGTGGCATGGTTGTGGAGCTCGTTTCTGAGAATCCACCCTAGTCATGGATCGACCTTGCCTTCACTGCAAGGATCCCTCTACCTCGGAATGACGGCGCAAACTCTAGCCGTGATCTACTATAAGATCCATCCGGGGGTGTTCCTGTGGCTACGCCTGGTTTTGAAAACTTAAAATATGTGTTGGAAGGTTCAGTTCATGATAGATTGGAACTGGATAGAGATGCTAGTCGCAGCCATATTGGGTCATCCTTCAAAAACGTTTTAAACAGCAAGGAATCTTCCATGAATCCTACAGAAGTCACCCCATCTATTACATTCGGGGAAGAGGTCATTTCCTCTGAGATTTACTACAAAGATCATGCCCTGATTTGTAGATTCAGGGGACTATGGCTGAGCCTTCCTATTCTTCACGCGTGGATCTCTGAGCACTAGACTCCAATTTTAACTGGAAAAATAGACTTGTATCCGTATGCTAAAGGTATTTTCATTATAACTTTCTCTTTAATAGCTGATAGAAACATCATTGCTTCCAAACTTTGGACCTGCCAATCTAAATATTTGATCATTAAACCCTGGTTTCCATCCTTCAACCCACTCACAGAATCTTTCTCATGGAAACCTATTTGGATCAGGCTACCCCATTTACCTCTCTAGTTCTGGAATCATGACTATCTGACATCCATTGGCAATGCCTTAGGAACTACACTCTATATAGATTCTCAATCCACTAATTACACCCATACTACTTATGCTCGAATCCTGGTGGAACTTGACACTAATAAAAATCTTCCTACAACCATAGATCTTAGAGTGCAAAACAGAACTTGGTCACAACCTCTTGATTATGAAGGTCTTCCTTTTCGATGTAGAAGGTGTTTTTTCTTAGGGCACACCTCTACTGAGTGTGGGATGGAAAAACATCAACATGAGAAGCATAACTGGTGGAAATACACACTCCCCAAACACCTAATTTTTGATGCAAAAAAGGGTCTAGATTCAAATGCAGATACAAATATTGAATCCATTTCAGCCCGGAAAACTGAATCTCAAATTGTGAGCAGCATGAAAAATGCACAAGCTGTTGAGGGCAGCATGGAAAATGATAAATATCTCTCTCAAGATAACAACGTGGCTGTCCCAAATGGGATAAACACGACTAAGGAAAATACTCCTCCTTTGTCTTCTTCTCCAACCGCGAAGACTCCATCAGGATGGGTTACGGTCAGCAAAAAGAAAAAATTTACCACTGTGAAGGGTAACACTTCACCTTGATGGCTCTTATCTCTGCTATTGGCTGGCTGGGTTACATTTGTCTCATTTTTCTTTGTTGGATAGAAGTTTGATTCCAATGGTGTTGATATGCCATTGTTGTTTGATTGTTGTACATTAGTTGTTTTTTTTGCTGATGCATTGTCGGTTGTTGGTTTCTACTTTACAAACAGTCTTCTGTAGTCAGGCTTTATTGTTCTTTCTAAATTTTGATCCATCTCTTGTGCTTCAACTTTCAATTCAAGCTTCTGAGCCTTGGTGTACAAGGGTATAGTCCCTTTCAAAAAACTATTTACCAATAATAAAAAAAATAGAACTCTTTTTTGGCTTAACCCGTAAAAAGACATTTTCACCAAGTTCAAATTTCTTATCAACCCTTTTCAAATCTACATAACATTTTTTCCTATTTTTTACTTCTTTTAAACATTCACGAATCATTTTAACTTGATGTTCCATTTCAGTAAGGATTTCCGGTCCAATTACTTCTCTATCTTCAATGTTATCCATACTAACTGGGGTTCTACATTTCCTTCCGTACAATGCTTTGAAAGGTGTCATTTTCAAATAGGTGTGATATGTATTATTGTAAGCAAATTCAACTAAAGGAAGGTATTATTACCATTTGTACTACTTATCCATGCAGTACATTCTTTACATATCTTCCAAAACCTGATTAACTCTTTCAGTTTTACCATCTATTTCTGGATGGTATGTGGAACTATAATTCAGTTTTGTTCCTAAGGTTTCATTACGCATTTTCCAAAATCAAGATGTCATTCTAGGGTCTCTATCTGATATAATCAAGTTAGATACTCCATGTAATCTAAAAATTTCATGCACAAATATTTATGCTAAAACAGGTGAATCATCCTTAAGATTACCAGCAATAAAATGTGTTACTTTTGTCATTTTATCAACAACTAAATTAACATCATGCTTATTTTTTTACCTAGGTAGCCCTTGAACAAAATCCATGCTAATTACCTGCCACTTATACTGTGGTATGTTATAAGGATAAAATAAATCAGCTGGGTGCATATGTTCATCCTTAACACACTGACATTCCAAGCAGTGTGTCATAAAATCAGTTATGTCTTTCTTCATTCCTTTCCAAAAATATTGTTGTTTTATATCAGCAATCATTTTCATAATATCGGGATGTCCTGAGTAAGGTGTATTATGAAGTTCCATCATCAACTTTTTCCTTAACTCATTTCCTGAACGTACATACACCCGCTTAACATATCTCAATATTCCTTCACTATCGAAGTGAAAACCTTTATATCTTACGTCATTTGGATCTGCAAGTGTTTTTTACTGATTGAAAGTAAAAATTAGATTCTTTGATACTTTTTACTTCATCCTAAAACTGATTTCTTAAAGTTATAAGTGCATAAATATGTTTCCTACAACTTAGTGCATCTACCACTCTATTTTCTTTGCCTTTTATGTAACTTATGTCAAAATCATATTGTGACAAAAACTCTAACCATCTTCATTGTCTTGCATTCAAATTTGGCTGAGTGAAAATATACTTCATCCCAAGATGATCATTCTTTAATTCAAAAGGCCTTCTAAAAAGATAATTTTTCCATACTTGAAGTGCATGAACTATGGCACCAAGCTCTAGGTCATGGGGAGCATAATTCAACTCATGTAACTTGATTGTTCTTCTCTCATATGCTATAACATGTTCATTTTGTAACAAAATACCTCTGATTCCTTCTTTGGAAGCATCTGTAACTACCGTAAAGTTTCCATTTGGATCAGGTACAAACCAAAATAGGTGTAGATGTTAATTGATCCTTAAGAGTTTTAAATGCTGATTCACATTTATCACTCCACACAAATTTCTCATATTTATTTTGTAATGAATTTATTGGTGGAGCAACCTTTGAAAAGTCCTTAACAAATTTTATATAATAACCAACAAGACCCATGAAACTTCTGACTTCATGTGCATTCCTAGGTGTAGGCCAGTCAATTATGGAAACAATATTTGATGGATTAACTACTATTCCATCCTTACTTATGACATGTCCCAAATAGTGCACTTATGTTTCATAAAAATAACATTTGGACAACTTACCATACAATATTCTTTTTCTTAAGATTTCAAGTACACTTTTCAAATGCTCATGATGCTCATCAATGATTTTAGAATAGATAAGAATATCATCCAAAAATACAAGTACAAACTTTTCCAAGTATTCTTGAAAGATATTATTCATTAAATTCATAAAATTTGTAGGTACATTTTTTAAACCAAAAGGTAAAACTATAAATTCATAATGCTCGTACCTTTTTCTAAAGGTTGTTTTATGAATATATTCATCTTTGATTCTTAACTGATGATGCCCATAACGAAGATCTATCTTAGAATATATTGATGTACCCCACATATAATCAAATAGATCATCAATTCTAGGAAGTGGATATCTTTTTTTATTGTTGCTTTGTTTAACATCCTATAATCAATACACAATCTAAGTGTTCCATCCTTCTTTTTCGCAAAAATTACTGGTGCTCCCCAAGGTGAGATACCTGGTCTTATCAAACCTTTAGACAAGAGTTCTTGTAATTGTTCCTTTAGCTCTACATGTTCAATGGTATTCATTTGATATAGTGCCTTGGAAATAGGTTTAATTCTTGGTTTGATTTCAATCATATAGTCAAAATCCTGTTTGGGCGGAAGACCGGGTAGTTCTTTCAAAAAAACATCGTTGAAATCTCTTAACAATGGATATTTTTTCAATAAATCAGTATCCCCTTCAACTACTTCAGAAATTTTTACTGCATACAAAGTCCAGCCTTTTTTTTTGGCCTTTTTAAGATCCATAGATAATAATTTTATAACTGAAATATCTCATTTTATCATTTAGATGTATGTTGTTTTCTATAGATCATCAAGACAACTAATGTGTTTTTCAAAATAGTCTACTTTTGCCTTATATTCATAAATCCAGTTAACACCTATTATCACATCATAAGACCCCAAAGGAGCAACATAAAGATCAATTTTAGTGGAAAAACTAGGCAAGTCTAGGATTTTTCCAAAAAGGTATTTACTAATAGTATGGACAGCAGTATTTCCATAATGAACAGTCCAAGATTTTTCCATTAATCCAGATTTTAGTTTTAGTTTTTCTACTAATTAATGATAAATAAAGCATTTAGTAGCTCCAGTATTAAAAAGTATAGTAACAAGTATACCAAATAATTTACCTGACACTTTTATACGCATAACTTACTTTTCATTTTCTTTATCAGCTACTACAACATGTATCTTGTGTTATTGATTGTTGTCATCCTTCCTTAGAGGAAATTGATTTGCATAATGATATTTTCCACAATTGTAGCAGCCCCTTACAGGTCCTCTTTTAGGCTCAAATTTATTTCCAACCTTGAAATTATTGTTATGTCCTCCATAGGACTTTTGTCCAATATTATTGTTCCTAACAAAATTGTTTCAAACATTTGCAATAGGTTTATTTGATGTTGTTTTCTTACTGTTATCAGTAAAAAAATTATTTTTGGTACCAAAATTCTTCCATGCCCCCTTTTTGGGTGCAATAGATGAAGAATTAGGAATTTTCTTTTTGTTTTCTTGCTTATGGGAAGAAATTACTTTTAATTTATGCTCCTACCGAATGGATTTTTATACAATCCCTTCCATGGTGGTTGGGTTGTGAACATCTACTTTTCCCCCTATGATAGGGTTTAATCTCATAATGAATTTTTGTATCCTGAAATTCTCATCAGTTTGATACTGAGGTACATACTTAAGAAGTTTAGTGAACCTTTCCCAATACTCTATTACTGTTAACTTTCCCTGAGTTAAGTTCTGAAATTTAGTCATCTTTTGATCATAATAAAGTTGTAATAGCCAGCGTTGCCTAAAATAATTTTTAAATGGATTCCAAGTGATGCTTGATTCATCAATATTTAGTTCAACCTTACGGTTGTCTCACTTGGAAGATGCCTCATGGAAAATTTGATATGCTCCCCATTTTGCTTTTGTTTCTTCTAAGAAGTTCCTTATTTCAAAGTACTTCTCCATTTTGTTGAGCCAGTTCACAGCTCCATCCTTCAGTGTAGTGTATCAAACTTGGGTGGAATTATCATTTTTATATCATTTGTGAGTTCATATACTAATCTTTCATTTTTATTTTTAGGTTGATTGGGTGCATTTGCATTTGCAGCATTATTGTTATCAACACCCAAATTTCCATTTTTGGCGTTATCTACAAGAGGTGGTTGATTGTTATTACCAGCATCTTCTTCCTCCTCATTACCCATAACTTTTTGTTCAAGTACAGCCACATAGTCTTTTGTGTCCAACTGGGCAGCAAGGATCTCACCAAGTTTTTGTGTGATAGTTGCTTCTCCATCTGGAGGTGGGTTGTTTACAGCATCTCCCCTTATTCTAACCATTTTTTGTTAACAAGAAAATTAATTTTTTATCATATTATGGACTAAATAGGTCCAAGAGTTGCAACATTCAGCTCTGATACCAAAATGTAAAATTCCCATTTTAAATCTTTAGAAATAAGGGGGGAAAATTATATACATAATGTTCTCTGTTCTAAATTAACATAATTTAGAACATACATTCAAAGGCCATTTCATTTCATAAAAGAAAACCATATGTAGTTGTAATGACTTGGTGAAACATTGATCTCTCATTTCATGACTCGGTATTAAACCGATCTCTCATGTTAACTCAGTAATGTGTATACAATGTATACTTGGTTCCTTTACCCTATTAGGGGTACCTAAGTGTTATATTTAAGGGTTCTATCTAAATATTTGTTACCAATATTCATCTGAAATATTTCTTCTTAAACTAGGTGTCATATGACAATGCAACCAGCAACTTGTGATACTTTGGCCAAAGATTTTAAACATGTTTATCATGTTTACATTCCTAGACTGCATACTCATCAAAAAAAAGAAGTCCCTCACCACACCTTTTATATTATTTATAGTTCTCTTTCCTAACTTTGGTCAATCCCACTTGATTCAAGGTTTCACCCTAGACAAGGTTAGTAACATGCCCTAGTGTGTAAAACTACTCATGGTGACTAAGGGTACATATACATACTTAATCAACTTTTTTCGATTGGGTGTGTTTAGTTATCCTAATTCAAAGTGACTCGACACTAGATCATGTTCCTATCCCTGTATAGGGAAGAACCGTGATCCAGTCATGCTCTTATGTTAGTCAAGTTGAAAAAACTATGCGAGGCCCAGTGAGACATATCAACTACATCATAGTATCCTTGTAATGACTCTTGTCATTACGAAGGTACTATGATGTAGTTAATATGTAACAACATCCAACTGAGTTTCCTCAACTAGACAAGCATACCTAAGATTATAAGTTTATTATCCTATTTAATCACTTCATTAAATATTAATTACAGCAATGCTAAAAGATTCTACAAGCATCTTTTAACTTATAAGGTTACAAGTTGAAACTGCATGTGAGGTAGGTATGCAGATAAAATTTTCTTTCTAACCATTTAATTACATTCATAAGCTTATCCTTAAATGAGACAACTTTTATTATATCATAATATGATAGATCTTATAGTTATGAAAGTGAGTTAATTAGTTCCTTACTTATTTCAGCCCTAGCTTAAATAAATTCCTTATAAACCCTTTATTTAAGACTTCATGAAGATGAAGTGTAGATTCCATTTAAATTCTTTTAAAGCATTCCATTTTATGATTAAGGGAATTTGCCTAAGGAAGTTCACATTAAACCATTGACTTACCACATTCATAACTCTTTAATAAGTTCTTAAATTTTATCTCAATGATTGATCTCAAGAGAATTATTACTTTTTCTCTATATTATGGACTAATGTCCATTTATGAAAAATGATTTCATATGTTCGAAATACATCAAGAATTCATACATATATTCATATCTATTCGAACATAGTTCTTTTACATTGTTTAAATATCTACTTATGAGTGTCAACTTAGTAATTTATCTCTTTATGTGAAATAACCCAACTATTATTTCAGATCAACAAACCAATTTCATAACACTTAAGTATATAAAATTCCCTCCCTTATTTAGGATATTACTCAATGATATATCTGATTAAGCCAAAGAAGTTAATACAATCAAGTGATATTCAAACATCAATCATTCAATTGTTCAACAAGGGAGTGATCTATTCATTATTTACAAAATTAATTTAGAGAATACAAGGTGTTATAACATTAATATCATAATGCTTCCATTATAAATTTCTTTTCTGAAAAGTAATTCTCAAGTAATGACACCACATATCATCGTAATAAACATAAAATTTCCTCAGTAAAACAGATGTACCTTTTTATATGTCTTTCTCCTTTCATCTATTATAAAATCCATCTGCAAAATTGTTAGCACGGGTCAGTTCATTTGAACTTAGCATAATGAACACTATAGCGATAAAATGTTGTGCTTTTAACTAACTGCTTCATAAAAAGAACCTTATTGTTTATGAAATGGTTCCTAAAACACAACTAGATAAATAGAAAGACTTTTCTATAAAATAATAAAACTAAGAAGGAGAGATAGATGATTAAATTTTATATGCTAAAGTCAGGTTTAGTTAATCAACCTAAGAACCCTAACTTTCATCATAAAATTATTTTCAATATGTTGGAAGTAAAACAACATAATTAAAGAAAGGAAATACATTTTTCATCCTCAATTCTACCTTATCATGCAATTTCCAATTAATATCCTCCTTTCATCTGGTACTAACGTTTCAAGAAGTAATACTTAGATACACAAATCTACCCATTTGAATATGTGTACTGTTTTTCCATTTCAAGAGAACATCAAAATCAATACATGAAGAAATTAACAAAACAGAATTATAATCCATCAGAAAAACATGAACATTTCAAGCTCATCTTAGAGGCTAAATTTGGATTGATTAATATTATGTCTTTATATTCCTAGTAAAGAAAACTTAATCAATTAGGAACAAACAAGTTAGCTCACATAAGATATACTCTAATAGACTTGAGTGAATTCATTTCAAGTTAAACTGAATGGAACACTCATATCTAACACTCTGCATTCCTAGCAACTACATTGTTATAGCAATCATAATCTAAAGGAAAGATGAGCTACCATTCAGAGCCATACACAATTTTCTACCATCCGTTATCAAATCTAGAAAGAAAGAACAGATAAAGTACAGAACCAAACTAAAACAATAACATTCCCTTATCTTATGCTAGAGTTCATCTAAATGAATAATTACAAAGGTAATGAGTGAATATCATTCCATAATTTAAGAAATACACTTCAACCATATCCTTAAGAGACTCATCAACACAACAGTCTCAAGATATAAAATTATAGAGAAAGGAAAACAGTTTAAATAATAAGCAGTTTTGGTTTCCCATACCCCCAATATTGGAATATCTAGAGAAGAGAAAAAGTAAATAAAAAACACCTCCCCTTATACATAATCTAGATGGAGTTTAAAACACAATCAGGAGAAATCCTCTACCATTCCCCATTTCACAAGCTAATCATTCGCTTCATACAAACATGGACCAAAAATAAAAAGGAAACAGACTCTTTCAAGAGAAAGGTAGGGCAAATTTGAATGTCCCAAAAAGATCAACAAACTCAAACTAAAATACCATGTAACTCAGGGTTAGATAACCATAATGGTTTGAGTGAAGAAAAGTAAACCATAACATACAACGAATAAAATATTTTTTCCTTCCTCCACACAAAAGTAAAACCACCATTCACTTATTTAACTAATTAATAAAGAATTTTCTAAATAAGTTAGAATATTAGCAAAGGAAAACATATGAGAGTACTCATATCCAATTCAAGTTAGTCCCACAAAGAACTATCAATTACAAAAATATAAGGAGAGAAATATCATTCAAACCACTTTCTTTCACAAAAGTATGACAACATCCAACGATTCAGAGAAAACTTCCCAAAATCTAAAAAGATCTCCTAGGGTATCTAAAATCCCATAGTGGGTTTAAGAGAATACGAATAATAATTTAATCAAAATAGAATGAACTTTCACAAACACCCTTTCCTATACACTTTCAACAAAATGAAAGAAGACTAAATATGATGCCCAATAGGGGTTTTCCAAATCTATAAACATACTAGGCATTCCTTGAAAGAATAAATTATAGTAATGAAACAAGTTGAGAAAAATGATGGTGTCTACTTCTATTATCAAGAAAATAACCTGAAATGAGGAGCTCACATTAACCTAAACAATGACATAATGCAAAAATGGAGGTTCCTTAAAGATATATTCCCATCGAAAATAATATAGAGGTAAGCAAGTTAAGATATACATATTTCCACAAGACAAACTACTTTTTAAAAAATAAAAAACCTCCGCAAAATTTTTTCAATCAGACAAAGAACCAAATTGATTTATTTCAATAGCAAGGTCTTAATTTACAACAAGCTAGCATATTTGTCATAGTTCACATTTCCATATTTTGTTATCAACAAGGAAGAACCAGAAGCATTCCGAAGAAATAAAATAAACACTATTGAAGCAAGAATGATCAATGATAAAATCAGAACCAGAAGATTTCCACAAAGAGCAGAGTTGTTTTTATGATGCAATTAAGTAAAAGAAAAATACTTAATGGATAGGGCCTATCATGCCTGATAGAGCTCATGTCTTCACTTTTTCGCAGAAATTCTTCAAGCAGAGCTTTGATTCCTTTCCTCGAAATGCCAAAAAATCCTCAAACCTTCTCTACTTCCTATTATAATTCTTCAGTGCCATTTTCATCTTCTAACACCATGCAAGGTAAAACATTTAAGAAAGGATTCAAATTGTGGGTTCTAAGAGCTAAATAACATGCAAAGCCAAAACTCAAAAAATATCAAATGACCAAAACAAAACCAAAACCCCTCTTCTTTCCATCTTCCTCCTTCCTAGCCAATTTTTTGCCATTTCCAAAAATATTAAATGCCAAATAGGACTAACAGTCCTTCCACATCTCCCACCACTTCAATCTTACATGTGGCCATATCTAAATTAAAAAATGCATGCAACTAAAAATTTGGCGGAGGTGCCAAATAACCCTCCCTATCACATTTCATGCATTCGCCAAATTTGTAAACTTCAAAGAGATAAAGATGCCTTTAATTCCTCATAAATTCCTAAAGGTTGGTGCCAACGACCTTCCATTTTGTTCATGTTATCCCATAGGCCCCTTTTTGGTTAGCCAAATTAGGTTAAGTTTGACATTAGTCTAGGAACTAACTTACGTCCTTAGGTCTAAGTCTAAGGTTTTATTCTTAGGTCCTTTAATTATTAACAACACACCTTAATAAAAGAACATAGTAACTTAGGATAGGTTACAAATTTAGAGTTGGTTTACCAATTTATGGAACATAGTTTAATTAGGTTCCCAGTTTATAGTAAGAATTACATCCCAAACTTACCAAAGAATAACCAGATTACCATCCAAGATCACATACAATGTAGGAAGCCGTAGAGATCAGTCATGACTTTAGGATAGCCTGAATTCAAAGGTCACATGATCTATCCAGCTTGGTCAATATGACCTTAAATTCATGAATTAGAAGCATACCTTGGATCAATGAAATTGATCCAAGGTAAAAAGAAATTGTATCCAAAAATTATGAAAAATGAAGCACAAATTTGAGCGCAACAAAGACTCAGGAAGTAGTCTAACTAAATCAATTTCTTATTTCCCTAGTGAATTATTCAACATAATAAGTTATGAATTACTTCATTTTCTATTCATCATAAACATGGTAGAATTGTACCTATTTCATCTGATTACATATTATCCACAGCAGATAGGATTTCTTGATTCACAAGAGTACACCATCTTCAACAAGAATCACATGTCAATGTTTGCAGCTTCCAAAATAGAAGTCATCACAAATATCAATCCATGTTAGAGGCATTACATATTTACATACTGACAGTAATTTGTCTCTATAGTAGGCCAGTAATAACCTATGCATAGTAGTTTCTTTACTATAACCATGCCACTTGTATGAGCACCACATATGCCTTCATACACCTCTTTGGTCACTTAGATAGTATTTTTTGAATTAAGACATCATAAAAAAATTCCCATCATATCCTCTATGATAGAAATTTCACCCAAGGAGGCCGTGGCACACTATTTGTTAGATAAGGGTTCATTTTTGTGAGTGGTAAATGTTAGGTGGAAAGGTACCAACATGTAGGTAGTTATAAATATCTAGGTACTAAGGGGAAAAGTGACTAGTAAATTCACATACTAAACATGATTATGGTATGTCATAATAGAGACTGTTAAATGTTCCACAAGAAAGTGAACTTCTTTGTTATCTTGCAGTAGACCTAAGCGTGAACCAATCGTAGCCATTGCATCCACAGACTTATTTTAAACTCTTAAAATTTTGTTGAAAAGAGATTTGGAGAACATATTATTTAAGACTAGCCACCATACACTTATAAGGGATAAGGTTCTAATCTTTTACATTTTACTCATCATTAACTTGTTTGATAATGAGTTGAGAATCGAAAATGACTTGAACTTGTGTAATGTACCATCCGATGGTGCTTTTGAGACTAGTAATAAGGGCCTCATATTCAGTAATATTATTTATATAAGGGAAACCAATTCTGAAAGATCTTGGAATCATATCACATGTAGGGGTGATCAAGATAACACCTGCACCTAACCCATGGAAATGTAAATATCCATCAAAGTAGATCTCTCATTTGGTATATTATTTGACGAACAAGATAGAATTGTTAAGTAAGTCAAGACTCAGTGGTTTGGTGTCGAGTAAGGGAGATTTTGTAAGTTGATCTACTAAGACTTGTCCCTTGACTGTTACATAATCAATTTCAAACTCACTAATTAATACGATCCATTTTTCCATCCTACCAATAATAATGGGTTTAGATAAGAGGTATTTAATTGGTTCAACTTTAGAAATAAGCTTCATTTTATTACGAAGCATGTAATGGCAAATTTTTTGGAAAGATAAAATAATAGTTGAGCATACGTTCTCAATCTATGAATGATTCATCTTATAATATATTAAGGTGCAACTAAGATAATAGAAGGATTATTCTTTATGTTGGGCATCATATTATGCTAAGATTGTGCCTATAGAAAACTAAGTAGCTGAAATATACAGTAGCTAGGGTTCACCCAAGGTAGGTGGTATTGAAATAGGTGGATTGGTCAGGTATTGCTTCAATTGGGAAAAGGCTTATTGGAATTTTTTACCCCAATGGAAATCAACATCTTCTTTAAGAATATTGGGTAATGGAATGGCACTTATTAGCTTTAGACACAAAATCACGCACTTACTACTATTTATTATACCACTAAGTATGTTGTTTTATAGATGGAGCTTGCGTAAGAAAAGTATTCACTGGTGATCCATTTTCTAGTCCATCTATTTGTCTTGTTCATTTCTATTTCTTTGTTGTTCCACACTTGTCACTCATACACCCATTTATGGTAAAATCACAGGGATCCATATCAGTTAGTCTTTAGTCATTTTTCTATGGACACTAGCGCCTAGGTGCTCCTGTCTGTCTTGGCCGCCCATGCCCTCCTTATGTTTGATATTATTTTTGACATTTGATGTCGGTATTTTTGGTTTTCCCACTCATATCCTAAGGTATTAATAGGTATGTTAGGTCATTAGTGTTGAAATTCAAGAAATATATCCCTATATAAACACAACATACATACCATTATAAGGGGCGATAAATTATTATCAATGGCTATATATATACATATCTGAAGGGACTACATTTGGGCACATTATTTTGCATAGGAAGAGGATTTCATTCTATTTCATCCACACATTTACATTTTATCTAGCTACCACCCACTATCTTTGCATCATTGGTGTGAGGGCAACCTATGAGCACTATTGCACACACAAGCATGTAGAACTACATTAGGTTAGAGATGTAGTGTAGCGCTCAGTTGTAAGTTCACCATTTTGACATTTAAGGACATTCTAACCCCTCATTTTGCATCTTTATTTTCTAGGATTTGATTTCTTTTTTAGGGTTTTGTAGGAGGATATTTGTATATAGATTTATAGGAACCTCTGCGATCCAAGTGTGACATAAAGGTGACTATAAGAGAACAAGTGAAAAACCCTAATGACGCTATCAAAACTAGGTTTCAACCATTTCTGAAGACTCTAGCGCCCCCATAGAGGTCTTAGGTTCCCTCGGGTGCCTCTATCCTTACATAAGTGTCTATGTCAAGACATTGTGAGAATCTATGATTTTTTTTTAGTTTGATTATGACGGTCTGTGTTCCTGTTTCATCACATTCTCTGGTCCAAAATCACTTTGGGATAAGTGTAATTAAGGTAAGTGCCCTATCTCTTGCATTTTCTTTCATATAAAGATCAGATAAATTACCAAGCACTTGTATTTCATTGTATATGAATTATAGCAGATCTTTGCATTCATGTTTTATTAAATCATTTAGGTGAACCCATAGCTTAGAACTACTTTCCCTAGGATCCACTAAAACCCTAATAGCTAAGGATAGCTCTTCTCCTCCTAGGCATGCTTTTCTGGTTGTATACCTTGTTACTCAATAAGCCACACTCCACCTTCTTCTATTTCTAATAAGACTTTAGATGATTTTATTATCAGTTTTATGCTTAATCTTGATGATAAGGATTTATCTACAAAACAAGATGAAAATACACATGTGCATGATGTTGTTTCTCATACTAGTCAGGATGATTCTATAGTTGCATCTCATACTCCTTCCATTTCTAAAAAAAAATTAATAATGCATCACATACTAGTTCTCCTTCTCCTTCATTATACGTTGATGATACACTTAATGAAATCCTTACATCTAAATCTTTATTTGATATTGATAAGGAACATGATAGTAATGATTCTACTTCTTTGTATACTATTGAATGTGAATTTTCTACTCCACTTCCAATTTCTTCTGAGATTATCTCAAGTAACATGCATGATTCATCTACTTTCATTACTTCATCTCCTAGTAACGCTTCCTATGATATTCCTACTAATTCACTTCCTATTACTTCTTCGGCACCTATATTTAGTGTTCCCTTAGAATTGATATCTTATACTTCTCTTCTTGACATCCCTATGATTACTCATAATAGAAATATGCAACCACTCAATACACCATCTACATCTCCTTGTATTCCATCAGATGATATCTTATCACTCATGCATGTTGGTAAGTTACAATCTCATGTCCAGTCTCTCACACTTGGAAACAAATCCTATTATGCCTCTATCAATAACAATTATTTACATGGCAATCCATATTCCGAAAAAGATTCAAAATTCATCATTCCCTAAGGATTTCATTATGCCTACATTCTCATGCTTTGATGGTATTGGAAATCCATATTTACATGTTAAGTCATTATCGTCTAGCTATGGCTTCTTATTCTAATGATCGATTATTGCTAAAAGCTTTTCGCCATAGTCTTATTGATGATGCATTTTCCAATTGTACACACATTTACCTTTTAGATCTATTAGTACCTATGGTGAGATGGAAGAGGCCTTCCTATCAATGCTTTATACTTAACAATAGCCCTAGAATTACATATGATCTCTTACCTAGATTACATTAAGGAAAACAAAACCTATAATTGATTACATTTTACGTTTCAATGCTTACATGCATCAGTTAGTATTTCAAAACATTGACTTAGGAAAGCAATTTATCTTTTGTAGTGGCCTCATTCCTACTTTAAAACAATGATTGCAATATGACACTTGTGAATCATTCACACTCTTATGTTATAAGGTCATCGACCTAAAGCATGATCTCATTGTTGCACATATCATAGATCTTCCTCCTAGTTCTCATATTACTACACAATCTATTTCTTCTCCACTTCCATCTTTTGAGTCTCCTCCTAGGTCTTCATCGCCTCCACCTCGCAAGCAAGTTTCAGTCTTCTCCATTGTGTAAGCATCATTTATCTCCTCCACCGCTTTGGGATCCACCTCCGACTTCTACATCTCCTTTGCGGAAGCCATTACACTTTTCTCATCACGTTATAGCCTCGTGATGTGTTGTGTGCCTTACTGTGACAAGTGTTTGACTCATTTACCTTCTAATTAACATTATCCACCTCATCATTTGCAATGCCAACTGTGATCGACCCTATTGTAACTATCATCATATCAATGGCCATCGCGACAATGATTGATTGTACCCTTCATGATCGATTACAAACAACTAGAAGATAAGGGTATCATTTCCTTTGGTTCTCACTCTCGTGAGTCAATATATGTCTCCACTTCCATGCAAGCATGTTGTTACTCTAGTTGACTTATTTCCTCCATCCAGTTCTAAGGTCATTATTCATCCACCACCACAGGTTGTTGCATATGCATTCTCCATCTCATCCATCCATTACTACATACATCTCATCCCATCTGTTACGTCATGATACTACTGCACATTGGTCGCCTAAGTCCTCATCATCTGCTCTTCCCATTGCTACATCACCCATCATTGACACCATCTCACCTAACATTTAGTTTGGTTCATACACTCATGCTACTTACGCTCCACATGCTTCCACCATTCCATGCCCACTTGGTCTTTGGTAGGTGATTTTCTTACCTCACCCCCTGACAACACACTTGTGTTCTTTCGGTTCTTACATTATTATTGAGGGATTTCTTACAATAAGAACCTCACCATATATTTGTGTTACACATCATATTGACATATTTATCTAGCGTACACTATCATGTCACTTCCCGATGATGCACTCTTGCTTTACGGTTCATTCTTGATTGTTGAGGGGTCTTATATAAATGAACTTTATCATCTACACATTGGAGGCATCATTATTATTGTCTCCCCCTCTTCGTCATACTAACACACACTTAAGTAAACTTTTACAACCAGCTCATTCCCATGCTCTTTTACGTCATTCATTTTACGCATACTTTAGCATTCATCACAACTGTGTCCATACATACATTATACTTTTTCCACCATTCATCTATCACATGACACAATCACACTATATACACTATATATTAGCACATACATTAATCATCATTATCCTTTAATTACCATCAATAACTACACGATGAAAATCAAATCAACATATGTGAACACTACTCAAAACACCACACATTGAATATAACAACAATAATCGACATGATATACATCAACATACACATACCAATCATCACATCACATAACAATAAACATAAAATACATCAAACATATGCCAATAGTCCATATATTTTTGAACATAGTTACAAAAATCCCATCATTGGGGGTCAAACCCCCATACATCGTTACAATATTACATATCATATCTCATCATCATTGTCACTATCTGCAACTGTGGGAGCTCTAGAACTAGAAGCTTCACCGCTCAATCTGTGCCGCTGACCATGGCCCCTATATCTCTCTAGTTGCCTACGTAATAACGTAACATTAGTTGACTACTCTTTAAACCGACCCTATAACTCCATGAATCTCACAAATGCATCATGTGTTAAGGGACCACCACCCATAGCCTCTTTAGCTCATTGCATCTCCTCTCGCACCTCATTACTCTCACTCAGTAATATGGTACACTTAATTGCTGCCAATTCCACTAGGTCAAATAAGTGTTCATGCTCACCCTTAAATGCCATCCACATGCTCTAACATACCACCACCTGTGAACACATCAATGGGAACATTCTACGTCAATGTGCGGATAGATGTTTCCACAATCAGTGACCAATGTGCATCACATGCATTCATATACCAACACATTAGACAATAACAACAATCAAACAACCAAATCACTAATCACAACCATCACTATATAGATACTCACACTTTGTTATCATTGTCATTGCGCTATCAGGGGCATGTGTTTGCCCCTCTACTCCTTCCCCTAGTGGTGCTCCTGCCACATCCACAAAAAAATGGAACAAAAATACCCACTAATGTGAAACCTGCCATACAAGATATCCCTTTGTGCACCCTACATCATTGGCTCTATCACCACATTTGCCTCATATGGCCCATGAGGTACTAGTTGCACTCCTATGGACCCTGCTCTAGCTCTAAGCTTTGACCCTCCTCGATGCCCTAATGACCCTTACTCATACATATGGCTCTGGGGGCATATCCTAGGCCATACCAAACTGTTGTAAAACACGCTCTACCTAGAATAACTCAGTCACCCCTAGAAATTGATCCTCTAGCTACATAGTTTGTCAAACACATCGTAGCTCTACTACATCCTCTGGGCATCCCTTGTAGTCTCGATATGGCCTCCATATCACATCCTCTAGCCCCATCCAATCTACCATCACTCTATAGGTATCTGTATCCATCTTCCTACAGTGAACACCTACCCATCTCCCAACAAATATATCTGGCCTTGCCCACTTTCCTCGTGGTCAACCAACTGACCTCAATATCGCAATATGCTCATAGGCCCATGTATGTAATAGTGTGGTAGCTCTAATACCACCCCTATGTTCCTTCTATGTAAATCTGTATAAATCTTTGTATATGTGAGTTAATACACACAGTGCTAAAGCATATCTCATCCCATCCTCCTCTATACGACGACAAATGTCATACATCTTATATAAGATGCCTACACCACTGCCATCCACTACAATCGAAGAATCGATCATAACAACAATGAACTTTCGCAATCGTGGAACCCCTGATCTTAGTATAACATCTAGACTAATATGGACCTCAATGTGAACTTGGCTCCCCGTAAAGTATCACTTCACGACCCTCATCTATCTTTGAGCATCATTTATAGCCATCACCTAGACCCTCTCCCCGATAATAGGCAAACGTAATATACGATATACGTCCTCCAAAGTCATGATCATCTCACCCGTAGGAAACCAAAAGGTGAAAATATCTACACAACATCTCTCACACAAAATTACGATCATAGGCATATTATGGGGCACATCCCCCATCCTTGTTATGTGTCGTAATCTAGCACGGTCTAGAACATCCCATTCATCATCTGACAAACCCAATCCCAGTAACGTGCTCAAATAACGACCACCATGAAACTCCCATGAGTGAATATCCCTCTACATAGCACAAAGAAACAATAAACACGTCGTTATAACACCATATATATGCAAATACGCCTACCTAAAACATCAACAAGCATCAATTTTCACATTTACAACAATTCGGGATCAACCCAAACCTTATGGGTCACCAACACCCAGGAACAGGACTGAGGTGCCTAGGAGCAGGTCACTAGCGCCCATGCCTAGGCACTATTATCCCAAAGGTCATTAGCGCCTTCACCGCTCTTGTCCGTGTCCAAAATGCCGAGAAACTTCAAAATAGTTTTTTTACAAAACTTGATCAAAAAATGACTAATTTCAACACAATTTTTGAAAAAAATCACACTTCCTAGCTCAACTTTTGTACGTGACACCTCAAAAATTCATCAAAAATGATTAATTTCAACACAATTTTTGAAAAAAATCACACTTACTAGCTCAACTATTGTACGTGATGCCATAGTTGCGGCCACCATCTTGAATCGACTCAATCGTGGTGCTCTCACTTGAGGCATCTTCACACACCCAAAGCTTAAAATCACACTCACACAATAATAAAATGACTTGCTTATTCACTTTTCCACATTACTATTTATAGTAATATCCCATTACTTACCGTGATATAGTCATTATTCATATTTATCCTTTGAACTAATACACATTGCACAATTTCAATCATATATTGCACATCCTTACTCCGATTCCTATCTCATTTGCATCATTCTCTTTAGAATTCCACCTAATATTATATCACACACATTTCATAAACATTATATTCCTCCTTTACATCGCTTCAACTTGATATGCACACACTTTTGTTATATCTATCATACATTCACTATTTCGTCATTACACAATTATTTTCGGCTCAACGTTCATGTTTATCATCTCTCCCCCTTTCACTGAAAGGGGGGCATACAATCGGGCATCTTATAATACCCCTCACATCATGATGTAATCATTCTACATTTATAACTATGCATTATCGAAACCTTGCTCGTACATCATGCGACATTTAGCGCCACTTTCTAGTGATTCCCCCTAATGACCTAATCAGGGGGAAACACACGTAAAATATTTTTATGAGTGACCAATCAATCACACGCATTTAAATCTTAACCTTATACAATTTGAAATCACATCAATCAATTGGCACGACACAACACATTTATCCTCCAAGATGACCTAACTTGGGAGTTACATCGCCACTTTCGTAGATGACCTAACATGGGAAGTTATTTTACATTTTCTACCACTTCCATATGACCTAACATGGGAGCCATATCACATACATTGCAGTGACACCCCTAGAGTGGGTGCGATGAGACGTCATTCCCTTTCCTATACTACTCCTATACAGGTTATTCATGTTTGATTTAAATACAATGAAATGGACCCAAATCAACAAAATTTGGTCATTGTTCATCTGCAGCGGCTAGACCTTTTGAGGATGTAGTTAAAGTTGGAGAGGAAAAACCAAGCCTCTCTCCCTACACTCTTCCTTTGGCGGTAGGATGCCCAAATCCTTAGTTTTTCATACACGCAAAAATCGGGTTGGGAACTGATCACTCCTTACCCTAACACATCTCCATCAGCAACAAAATTAACATCTCCAATCACTCAATATAAAAATCATCAATCTCGCTTAGTCCTCCTCATAACGGTCCTATATCTCTCATTAGGCCGCATAAATTGACACGTTGATCCATGGTTCACCACGTTGTAAGTTCTCATTCTGCATGTACTTCTGCAACATGGGCTTCTCTGGACTTCTCTTAGGTATGCATCTCTATCTATTTTTTTTACCAAGCTTTCACTCAACAACATAAAGTGGGGGAAAATGTAGACACAAAATAATTCACTTATTATTATTTAGTATGTCATCAAGTATGTTGTTTATATAAGGATATTGTGTAGGAAGAGTATTCAATGGTGACCCATTCCATAGTCCATCTGCTTGTATTTTTGGTTTCTATTGCTTTTATCTTTCACATATGTCACTCAGACACCTGGTTCTGGTTAGGTCATAGGGATCCCTATCAGTCAGTCTTCACTCATTTGTCGTCATTTGTCTCTGAACACTAGCACCCAGGCGCTCCTGTCCATCCTGGGCCCCCATGCCCTCTTTATGTTTGATCTTATTTTTGACATTCGAGGTTGGTCTTTAAGGTTTTCCCTCTCATATCCCGAGGTACTAGTCGGCATGTTGGGACATTAGTGTTGAAATTCAAGCAAGAGAATCATATATAAACACAACATACATACCATTATAAGGGTGGGCAATTCTTATCAAGGGTTATCTATCTACATATCTCAAGGGACTACATTTAAGCGCATCATTTTGCATACACAATGCATATGAAGGGGAGTTCATTCTATTTCATCCACAAATTTGCATTTTATCTAGCTTTCGTATGATATTTTGGCATCATTGGCGCGAGGGCGACCTAGGAGCACTATTGCACACACAAGCACATAGAACTACATTGGGTCTGAGATGTAGTGTAGCGCTTAGTCGTAAGTTCACTATTGTGATGGTAAAGGACAGTCTGACCCCTCATTTTGTATCTTTCTTTTTAGGAATTGATGTCTTTTTAAGGGTTTTACACGATTATATTTGTATGCAGGTTTACATGTACCCCGACGATCTAAGTGCGACATAAAGGTGGACAAAGGCAAACAAGTGTGAAACCCTAGCGACATTATCAAAACCAAGTTTGAACCATTTATGTATACTCAAGCACCCCCACAAAGGTCCTGGGCACCACCAGGTGCCCTTATCCTTACCTAGGCATTTCAGGCATCTCTGCACTTTTCTGAGCCTAATTACGACAGTCTGTGTTCTTATTCCATCACATTCTCCAGTACAGACTCACTTCAGGATAAAATTAATTAAGGTAAGTGTCATATCTCGTGTTTGCTTTCATATAAAGATCAAATAAATTTCTAGTCTCTTGAATTTCATTATATATCAATTATAGCATATCTTTACATTTAATTTTTAATAAAATATTTAGATTTTATTTAATCATTATCAAGTTGGGAAATGAATCTATGAATGGCTTGGATTTTACCTTACAAGTTGTAAACTTGTTTAAGGTTTGTAGGAGGAGGCATGTAAGTAATAGTTGTAAATTTATCTGAATCCAGTTCAATTCCTCCTCTAGAAATGATGAATCCCAATAATATTCTTGAAAGGACACCAAACACACACTTATTTGGATTTATCCTAAATTTATATTCTCAAATCCACTTGAAAATGTGATGAAGGATTCTTGGGTGTTCTGCTGTGGTTTTGGATTTTCCGAGGATATCATCCACATAATCCTCTACTATATAGTATAACATATTGTGAAATATAACAGTCATGAAACGTTAATATGTGGCTCCTAAATTTTCAAGGCCAAATGGCGTGACCTAATAACATAAGGTACCCCATGGAGTAGTAAATGCAGTCTTATGTTGGTCCTCTTCCATGATTTTGATTTGATTATAACTAGAAAATCTATCCATAAGGGATAACATTTCATGGCCTATAGTAAAATTGATAACCATGTCACTATTAGGAAGAGGAAAATCATGTTTAGAACATGTATTATTAATATCCCTGAATTTTGTATAAAACTAGATTCCAATGAGTTTCTTGCAAATAGGCACACTATTAGAGATCCACTCTACATCATCAATAGGTCTAATAAAGCATACTTCCATCAATTTCTCAAGATCTTATTTGACCAAGATATATACATGTGGATGCATCTTATGCATATTTTATTTTATGGGCTTAGTGGATTCGTAAACAAGTAGGTTTTGCACAACCAAAGAAAAATTTAAGTCAGGTATGTCTGCATAAGACCAAGAAAACACATCACCAAATTCTCTAAGAAGAAAAAAAAATGTCCATGTGAAGTAAGAGAAGCCACTAACTTGAGAATTTTAAGATGTTCCTTTGTGCCAACATTAACATCAATAGTATCTTCAAATGATAACTTCGAACCATCCTCCATATGCATAGGATCAAGATGGAGATTGAGTTCTTCTATTAGAGTCTCAATGAGATATTCACCAATAGAATGATCACTTATATAATCCATTTTTGTTTTTTCAAATTATTTTTCCATAAGTTCCTCAAAGAGGTTTTCATTGTGGGACTTGGATTTTCTGTTTTTAGGATTTTTGGAAGATATTTTTTCCTCATTTTCTTTTTTTACCATAGAACTTAGCCTCCTCCATGAAATATGTGTATGTGTTGAGGTTAATGGAGAACCCTTTATTATGATCCCTAAAAATAATTTCATCACGTAGCCACATGAATTTTTTGATTGCTTCCTCATTTTAAAATAAATTGATCGACATGTGTCATTATCGGTACCATTTAATAAGGGACAAGTTTATAAGATCTAGCTCAATAGTGGGGGTACAGGATTAAATTGGAAGTATCATAAAATTGGTTTTAGGAGGAAATTTCTTTGAAGAGACTTCAAAGGGACCTTGGGTTGTTTTCATACTCAGAAGAGCTATTTTTACATTCAGAATAAGTGACATCAACTTCTATAGGCAGTGCCCCATAAGGCTCAATGCCAACATTGTATCTATCCATCTTTTCATGTGTTGGAAGAGGTTCTCACACACCATGTTCATATAACCCACACACATAACCTTGGTATCCCATGACATACATCATCTTGTTAGGGATAACATATTCTAGGGATTAATAGAAATAGGTCTTCTCATTAGGTGATTAAGAGGTGTAGGTTTTAACCAAATGTTTATCTACCAATATACCACTAGTGATGAATTTGTCGAGACTACAAGGTGCCTGAGTGTTTTGTAACAGAAATTTTGGTCTACCACATTTCTTTGGTGAAAGAAGAAGATTGGACACAAGGATGGAATGTTGAAGTTCATACTCTCCACAACTAGTATTAAGGATTTATAGTTTATATTTCCATGTGACAAATTGGGATATAGAGGTAAAAGCATCGACTGTATGAGGTTTAAGTGTATCAGAATTGATGTGAGAGGTGAGGACCTATAACTCAAATTCAACGGCTAATTTTTTATAATGGCATGAATAGGATTTTTAATAGTTGTCATCCAACACTTTGCAATGGGTGAAGGGTTACGAGTCACCAGAAATTATGAGCTCTTTTATTTGATAATATAGTTTGATAAATTGATGAAATATGGAGCGAATGGCCTACATGACATGAATCCATGGGCAACCGAGGAGGATGTTATAAGGAAGTTATAAGTCAATGATATGGAATTTGGTGTCATTCGTGACAGACCCGAATTCCCTAGGTAAGGTGATTGTTCCTACCGACTGTCATTCTGCATTATCATAAGCCTTAATAGTGATCACATTAGGCTCCAATTATGTAGTTGTATGTCCCAAATCTTTAACAAGATTTAGAGTACATATAATTAGGTTGGATCCATTTTCCAAAATCACCCTTTTATTCATTTTACAAGTAATGGTCACTTTTATATTTAAGGGGAGATTGTGTGTATAACTATTTGTTGGAAACTTATTTTGGCTAAAAATGATTTAGTCATATTGGGTGATCTGCGCAACTACGGCTTGGAAATGTGAAGCACCAATGTCCATAGGATCTCTTGAATTTTGGATGTTCTTATAGAGGATATCCTTGTGAACAATATATATCTTAAGAAGTTCCCAGGTAGAAATATTAGTGGTTATCTTATCAAGATGTTCTAGGAGATCGTAATGACTATATGAAGGAGTGGATAGAGGGGGTCCTAAGACTATTGAGTTGTGGAGCTCAATTACTTCATTTTAGCATGTAATTGGAACTTGCTAGAAAACATACTAACTGGCATCAGTTAAGGGCTGACCGGCATCATTCAAGGGAAAGTAGGAATCAAAGATGGTTAGGCAGAACTGGCGTTGGTTACCTGTGTGACGAAGTTTTAATTAACTCTTAGGAATTATATCTATTTTTAGCATTAAAATATATTTATTAATTGTAATTGCATGGCTAAGTGCCCTAAGTCTATAAATGACTATATAAGCAAAAAATAGGGTTTAGAAGTAATGATAAACAAGAATTAGAAAGAACTTGAAAAAGGTTGGTGAGAGAAAATTCTTGGTGGTAGAGAAAAATCTTGAGGGAAGAAAGTACTGAACATCTGAGAGGTGTGGAAGATTGTATATCTTGTCAAAGCTTTCGATAATAGATTGTCTTGTTTCTTGGTGGACATATCCCAGACTGGGTGAAACACGTTAAATCTGGTATTAATTTATGTCTCTTGTTTTGTATATTTCTTCTGGTAGAATATCCACTTTTATTTTCATGTATGTTTAGATCTGATATATTGTCTGTACAACCTGTGTGCTAACCCCAACAAAGACAACGAGGTGAGAGCATCATGATGTAATAACACACTCTTGATTTTTGATTCAAATGGTGGTAACATGGTTGGTGATAGGATGAAAATAGCCAAGATGAGCATTGAATAGATGGGATGTTTGAGCAACAACATGGTTGGTACTTTAACCCTGTGATGATTGACCTCAATCTAGCTTTAATTCTTCTTGTTTATGTTTTGGGAAAGGTTCCTTTTAGATTCCCAACTGATTATGAGATGCTTTATTTTTTCTTATGAGTCAATTTCAGTATCTCCGTGAACTGAAAGATCTTAAGTGAAGTTTTTCAATTTCATACATTATCTATGTTGTGACCTTTGACATGATGAAACTAATAATATTCGTGGTATTTTTACCATGGTATTTTAGATGAATCGTCCTCAAAAGGTTTGGTTTTAGTAAATTTGACCATATTGTCCAAATCAAGTTCTTAAAGGATCGATGATAAGGACTTAGTAAGTGGATTGTATTCCCTCCGTTTGATTTCTGGTTTAAGCAGTCCAAGGGTTAGTTTTAGGTGTGGGTAGTTTTAAACTACTTGTAAATGTTTTGAATCAGTAATTCCATCACTTATAACATTCTTATTCTTATTGAAACATTGGGCTTGTCATCATTTTTACGTCATAATCACGTTGAAATGGTTTGAGAACACATGTTACTAACAAGGAATTCTCAATCTAACCTCCTTTTTAATGACCTCTTCAAAGGTGCCTACACAATGCATTTACAAGTTTAAGGAATTTTTAGGGTGTAAGTTTGGCACAAAGATACTCACAAGTTATTTCTTAGGGATGGAACAAGGGAAGCGGCTAGTTAACCCCTGCCATCATTGTAGGAAATCATTTAGCTTATCATTATTATGTTGTTTGGCATTGCACAATTCTAACATTATGATATTGCTATCCATATTAAATGAGAAATGGTAAACAAATTTTTTATATAAATTCACAAAATTGGAGATAGACCCTTTCAAGAGATGGAAAAACCACTCAAGTTCTTGGCCCCCAAGACTCTGTGGAAATAAGTGAATAAGATAATTATCAATATAAGAAACTTCTTGGCATGTCATGAAGAAGACTTTTACGTGAACTATAGACTCACCTTTGCCATGGTATTTATCAAATTTTTGGAAATCAAAGCTAGGTAGAAAGGGAGTACATAACATTTCCCAATCAAAGGGATAGGAACACAGTTCTTTAAACCAATACTTCCTATTATGTCTACTATTATTTTCCTATAATCTAGTGAGTGCATATTTCATATATTTTTGTTCCTGGTCAAATATTTAGTCATGTAACCCTTTCATATATTATCAAATTTTACCTAGAGACACCAGGTTGACTACTTGCTTCTCAAAATTATGAGGAAGGCCTTCAAGAGTTTCTTCTTGTCTACTTGGATCGCCCTCCTTGCCCTTTCCTTATCCTTTCGGCACATGGGTTAGTCTTGGAGGTGCTCTACCTGAAGGAGAAGATGTGAAGTCAACTGCGAGGTATGTAAGGCCATTCTGATTGCACCAATGTTTGGTGCACTACAATATGGGTTTAACCCTTTCTTGAATGGTCTTTGGCACTTTAGCTCTATCGATCTTCGTGAATGGCCAGTTGTCCCCACCTGTGTTAATGTAAACCTGATCAATCTCTTTGAATTTATTTGCGAAAATGACAACACCATAGTGGATGATCTCTTCTAGAGCCTGCCGAGAGTGATCCTTCTACCTGATGTCTATCTCATGAGTTAGGTCTACCCAAATGTCCTCGATCTCGAGAACATGGATGGGATCAATTTTTTCCTTTACAAGACAACTCTGGTAGTCAAAGGTCGGCCTTGCTAGGAATTTTTGATTTAAATTCAGTAGTTCCAGCTCGGCATACATCTCCCATGCTTTGGCAAGTGTAGGGCAAGTGTATCAGTGAATTGTAAGGGGGAATGGAGTTCCTCCTTTCTTTCTCTTCATGCACTTTTCATGATAAGTGATTAGTTGCCTTGACAATTCCAAAAGGATCAGCTTTAGCCTTGCAAAACTTGGCAGCTTCGTTAGTTCTCCCTCAAAATTCACAGCTCTGAGGTATGTGAATGTGGGGAATTATGTGAACAACACTCCCCATTTCTTCATAGCTACAAATGCACTCGAGCTAGTTCGACCTTGTCTCATGTTTGGTCTCAATAGATAGCATACCTCATAGAAGAAAGCATCATTTATTTTAGAGAACTAGGAGATACTAGCTTTGAGCCTTAGCTCTGGGTAGAACTCATATATCTTGACTTGGGGTCATACCCCATTTCGAGCTAACCCTACGAAATCTCTCTCTGACACAGCAATGTATACAACGTAGGAATTCATGTAGAACTTCCTAGTTGTTAGAACTTGTTGAAACTACTACGAGATGGTGTCACTGATGATTTCACCTAGCCGAAGTGTTGACCATGTGCATTCTTCCTCATGTTCTCCAGGTATCTCCACATCCATTTATAGAAATGATGAGCATCATGGAGACTGAAGACTCTACTCAAGAATGTGATTGTATCACTCAATTCTTCATTAAAATCACTTTGGTGGATGGTTTGTGGCCATCTGGACACCGGATTTTTTTTCTTTAGATAGAGTTCATTCATCATCTATATGCATTGATCTTCATTATCATCCCATGCCTTCTTGCAGTCTTCAAAGCTTATTTCCACATATTACCTGTGATGAGGAATGCCCAGGATCGTCTCAAAGTGACGAGCTATGAGGTTTATGATTTTCTACTATTCTTTATTTTTGTCACATCTTGTGTCTTTGTTATAGCATCGGGAAACCAACATGATAAACTCATTATTTATAGCACTCACCGGAAGCCCAGCCGCAAAGTACAGTCTGCAGCCTACTAATTTGTTCATCCATGGGCCACTGCTTTCCTTGGTGGTCCTTACCCAGAAATCATCCATGTCAATATGACCCAGCTCAGAGTCTCTGATGTCAAGGTCACTCTCTGCATATGATTCAGGCATTCTGACTCTCTGGTACTTGTACTTCATTTCTTTCTCTGATTGTTTATCTTTAGCTTTAGTCAGTTTCTTGCTTGATGAAGACATATGTGCGCTTGAGGACAGATGTTGTTGTTCTACAAGAAGAATCAAGGAGGTCCAACATAGAAGAGCCATGTCAACCATCAATTTATTCATAATGAAAGCTATCAGAATGAAGAACAAGAAATTATAAGCCTTAGGGTGCAATGCGCAAGTTCACAGCAGGCTGCAGGGGCTCTATTATGCTTTGGCGCATTTGGCAAGGTGTTAACATAATAAAAGTTGTGCTAGGTGTTGACATGAGAAAAGTTGTGCTAGTTTAGAAGGGGTGCAATTTTGAGAGGTGTTGCATGACAAGTTTCAGCACCAAAGGATAAAGCGAGGGGCATGGATTTATAGCATACAATATATTATGTTGATGTTAAGGAAGTTACACCAGTATCTCACAAAAACTACTAAGTGTTCTTTTAGCTATGCGCGGAAGAAGCTTGTGTTACATGAGCTTGAAGTGCGCCAAAACACAACTGTGGGAGGTGCAACACGGAAAAACAGTGTGCCAATGGTTTCAATAGCTTGATAATTTTGGAAATTTCTTGATTTCTATTCCTCTCTCTTTTAGATTTTTCAGATGGTAAAGAGAGGGTTTGTTTGGCAAGGTAGCGAGTAGGGAAAGATGGGTTTTTGGTTTCTTCAGAGACAGGGGTCTTCCAGATTTATAGATCTAGAAGGAGAGGCAAAAGGGCTTTAGCTGGTTTGTAGATTGTTAGGTTCTTTTAGATTTAATCTTTTGATACAAGCCTCCTACCTAACACAAAAAACAACCAGGAGAGGAGCCACTTACCAAGATTTATAAAAGATGAAGAACGACATGGGGTCCACAAGCTCAAAAAACAATACGCGGGGGTTGACAAGGATGGCTGACAAGTGCAAAGAAAATACCTTTCACAATTTTCAATTCATGAAAATGGCAGGTGTCAAGTGCATATTTATAGAAAAACTGGCATTTATGACCTCACCAACCACCCATGGCGCGGTCTTGGGAGTGTCGACATGAGGGAAAATGCGCCAAGGAAAAATGCTTAGCGCAAATGCTTTGGTGTTGACACAATATTTTCAGTGCTAAAGGAAAAAAGGGGGCGCAACTTTAGTGATGTTGACATAACAATGAGTGTGCCGAAGGATTAAGAGGGGCACAGATTTTGGTGTGTCGACACTCCGAAAATTGTGCCCAGTGTAAAAAGGGGTGCAAATTCAGTCATGTTGACATGAAAATGGGTGTGCCGAAGGATTAGCAAAAAGTGACTAAGTCTTACAACATCCTGATTTTTTGAAAGGAAGTTTGGGCTTCTTCAAACGTTGTCAAACTTCCTTGGGTGCAAAAATGGAATTTTTGGTATGGTTACCTGCAAATTGCCCTTGTTAATTTTGCAGGATAACAGCTGGCTCTTTCTGGGGACTATCTTTGAGTAAAACTTAAGGGTAGAGAATCCCAAATTTTTATGTGCCTATCCATTGGGTTACAGAGAGTCAAAAAAAAGGGTGACGAAAAAGACAAGGAACACATAACAAATAGAAAGCAAACAAAAAATGAACAAGAAAACTGTACAAAGAACAGAGCAACCTCTACTTCATGAATATCTTCAAGTGCTACCCACTATAGGGAAGCGGGAGCTCAGTTATTTCCAGATATGAAAGATAGAAACTACTCCCTTTGTTGAGTTTCTTGATCTCTTATGGCCCTCTCCAAAGAGAGTCAAATTTCCCATGCATGCCTTTTAGTTCTCTTCGTTTGTCCCATAGAAGAACAAGATCTCCCACTTGGAAATCTCCCTACTTAGATTTCTTTTCGAACAACCTGTTAACTTGATTCTGGTGTTTGGTGATCTTGTCAACCACTTTCACTCACTTTTCTTCAAGTTCCATCAGGTACATGATCCTCTTTTCAAGAGAATTCTGAAAAGCTTCATCTTCAATTGCTCAAGCCAAGCGCAGAGCAGGAAGTTCTACGGAGATAGGGATTTTAGCATCGTTCCCATATAACACCTAGAAAGGTGACATGCCGAGAGATATCTTTGGAGTGATGTGATCTACCCACAAAGTGTCATACAATGATTTGTGCCAGGACCTCTAGTTTTCATCAACTAGCTTCCGTATGATAGTTACCAGGTTCTTGTTGCTGGATTCTACCTGACCATTTCCTTGAGGATAATAATTAGAGGAATGAGCCAGGGTTATTCCATATCCATAATAAAAACCAATAACTTCCCATGAAGAGAATTTGGAAGCGTTATTAGCAACGATTTTGTGTGGAATGCCAAATCTCACGATAATATTCTCTTTGATGAAGTTTCAAATAACTTTAGAAGTGGCATGCTTGACAGGTATGGCCTCTACCCATTTTTTGAAGTAATCCATTGCTATTAGGATGTAACTATGTCTAGCACTTGATTGAGGATTGAGTGCTCCAATGAAAGCAATTGCCCATTGCTTGAATGGTTCTTCAATGATGACGGGCCTGAGGGGAAACGCAGCCAGCTTTGGTTTGTCAATGAACTGTTGGCAAAGTTCACATTTTTCTACCCAAGTGGCTACATCTTGAAATAGCATTGGCCCTTAGTACCTAGCCCGAATGATTTTATGTGCTATCACGAATGAGGAGAAGTGACCACCGCAGGCTGAGTCATGAGAAATTTTCAACAATTTTACCTGTTGCGGCTTATCAACACATCGTAGAAAAACATCATCAATTCTACGTTTGTACAATCCATCATCCCATATGACATATCTTGCGGCTCTAAGCTTCATCGTTCACTTTTCCTTTGTGGTTAGGTGAGTTGGGCACTCACCATAGGTGAGAAAGAACATGATGTCAGAATACCATTCGTCATTGGTGGTGACAAATAGAACCATAGGAAAATAATTTTCTCTCTCAAATTCATTTTTTTTTTCATCAATGTGATCAGCTTTCTCTTTAGGTACCTCTGAGTCTTTGTTTTCATCCATTAGCTGACATAGGCCTTTACCTCTTACCAACTTAGTGGGTTTCATGTCTACATAAAATTCTTGGACCTTTGCAATCCAAGTCCCTTGTAAGCTCCCTAACTCCTGTTGAGTCAGGATAGACTTAATAGCCATGTCAGGAACCAGCACTACTATATGAGAATTCAAAATATAGTAGCAGAAATTTTTTACTGCTTTTACCATGGAAAAGGCATGCTTTTCCAATTGTGACATCTTCAGTTCATGATGCTTAAGAGGATAACTCATGAAAGAAATCATGGATTTAATATCCTTGGAGTTCTTTTGCATCAAGATAGATGATACAGTATGTGCAGACGCATAACTATACATGATGAAGTCTTTGCTGAAGTCAGGACACACTAGAATAGGTGCATGAGTGATGGAGGTATTTTATGTCTTCGAATGATGTCTTGCCTTCCTCACTCCATAGGAATGTTTGGGACCCTTTCATCATATTAGATATATGACAGGTCTTCTCAGCAAAATCAGGGACAAAGCATCTAAGAAAATTTACAATTCCAAAGAAAGAGTGAACACCAGTCTTACTTGTAGGAAAAGTAAGGCTCTGAATAGCCTTGACCCTTTCAACATCTATCTTAGTTCCTTCTCTATTAATGATATGTCCTGGCAGCTTTCCTTTGGTGACCCCAAAAACTGACTTCTTGGGATTTATCAAAATCTCGTGCTCTCAAAATCTGATCAAGACTTGTTCCAAATGATCACAGTGATCACTTCATCTTTTGGAGAACATGGTCAGGTCATCTAGGTACACTACGATGACTTTTCCCATCATACCTTTGAATGCAAAGTCCATTGCTCATTTGAAGGTGGCACTGGTGTTGATCAAACTGAATGACATTTTTTTGTAGACGAAGGTACCCCAAGGAGTGGTGAACACATTTTTGAACTGATCTTCAGGTGTGACTTGAATTTGATTGTAACTTGAAAAACCATCAAGCATAGACAACATTTTTGAACCGGTTACTACCTGTAGTACTTGATCCATTATGGGCAATGGATAGTTATCTTTTAAGGATGACTGGTTCAAGTTACGAAAGTCCACACATATGTGTATCTCACCATTCTTCTTCTGCATAGGCACAATATTTCCAACCCATGTACTGTGATGAATTGGAAAAATAATTCTTTCATCCATCATCTTTTGAATTTCAGCCTGGATGGTACCTGATATTTTGGGGTTGTAATGCCTCTACTTTTGACGAAAAGGCTTGACATCTTCCTTGATCGGAATGTCATGCCAAATGTCCTTTGGCTTCAAAGACTTAAAATCAGCATAAGACCATGCTAATACATCCATGTAATTTTTTAGCAACTTAACAAATTTTCATTTTTCCTCAGGCGTACAACACTTCCTAATATTCATGGAATGAGGATGTTCCACAGTACCTAGATTGACGGATTCAGTTTCTGGAGAAGAGCAAGGATCGTCCTGTCGCTTTTTCTTGACAAAACGGTCATGATATCAAATAATCATTCTAAGGAGACCAAAGCTTCCAGAATCTTATTTCCTTTGAGTTGTATCACTGTATCTTTTTCAGATTCATGTGCTTGACTGGTGAGAGACTCACGACACGTAGAAGTTGATCCATCAAAATGGAGTTCTTTGAAATTTTCATCTTTCTCCAAAAAATTGATAAGTTGGTTGTCATCATTGAACACTTGCCAGTGCTATGAATTATCTGGCACACTTGGGTGAAAAACCACTTCAATGGTATATGTATATGTTTTTAACCCTGGGTGAGGGAGTATGAGAGAGGATGAGATGGCCAATGAATCAGCCATGTCATTTTAAGCTCATAGAACTACTTTGATTGAGAAAGTGTTAAACTCTTCGATGTTATCCCATACAGAATTGTGGAAGTGTTTGAGTCGGTCATTTTTTACTTGATATATCCCTTTTACCTGATTAACAATTAGATCAGCATCACCTTGAACCTTAGATTCTTGATTCCCTTATCTTTTGTAGCTTACATGCCAAGTAACAAGGATTCATACTCAGCAGCATTATTCGTATTGAAGAACTGCAACTTGAAAGAAAAGGGGAAAATCTCCTCTTCAGGAGATATTAGAACAGCCCCGGCACCGCATCCACTTGTCAAGCAACTGCTATCAAACTACAATATCCATACTTTGTTGAGATCCTCTTTTTGGATGAGAACATCCATTCTATCTGAGTCAACGGATAGGAAGTAGTTCCCCATTCATGATGATTTGAAAAGAATCTGAGCCTTAGGGTCATCACAGTTGGTGACTAGATATTTCTTTTGTGACTCTGGTTCCAATGTCTACATCACCCCTTTGACAGGAATCCTGGCTTTAGACCAGTCCATATGAATTTCCCCACCAACTTCTTTACAAAAGCTCCTCCCTAGAAATATCTCGTATGCTGCTGGAATATCAGCTACAAGAATAGTCATTTTTACCCTTTTCTCAAGAAATGTTGCGAATGTAAATTACGCATCCTTGATCTGACCAATCAATGGTACCTGTTTGGTTTCAATGGAGTAGCATCTACCAAAAGGTTTAGTAAGTGTGATGCCTACATCATGGGTGACCTTTACTGGCATTATATTATCAGAAGCTCCATAATCAATTATATAGTTACTTATTTTATGACCATTGATTAGGAGAGATAGGTAAAACGGTTTAATTTTCCCTGATGCGGAAGTCGAGGAAACATTTATGTGAGACGTAGGAGGAGTGGGAAGAATTCCTTTTGGGTAAATGGGAGGAGGGATGGTAGCCTGGCTTTGGATATACTTAGTTAATCTTATAAGCTGCTCCAGGTTGGACTTAAGGTACTCAACTTCAGACATCTAGATCTTGGTCTTTTTGGCGTGATCAATTATATCGAATGCGACCAAGGGTTGTGCTAACGAAGGAATGAGTCCTTCATTTCATGTTTGTGGAGGAGGATTACTGGTCTTTATGGGATTGGAGGAAGGTTGAATTGGAGGAGAAAAGGAGGAAAATATTTCTTTACAACAAGTTTAACAGGAGGTTGAGTAGGAAGGGGATTACCTCTTTTAGCGATCATTGGCGGTGGAGTTACCATAGCCTTTTCCTTTTGTATTTCAGCAGTAACCTTTTCTTCTTTTCCTTGTAAGCGAGTAAAAACTGCATATGATTTTCCTCTTGCATACCCTTGGGTACCCTCTTCTTCATCAGATTCCTCATCTTCAAATTCCATATACCCAATAGTAGAGTCGTCAGTCAGTTCACCGACATCTTGCTCATCTTCACCTTGTGACAAAATTTCTTCGTAATTTGGATCGTCTTCTTTGATTTCAACCAAAGCATTAATCGGAGGGGCTTAAATTGCTAACCTTGGAGAAGTAGCAGGTAAATACAGCCTTTGGGGGTGTTGTTTGGAGTGAAGCTCCTCCATGGGATATCCCGGTACGGAGTAGTAGATGATGTTTGAGCCAATTGCTTCTTTAATGAGAGCAAGTCGTTCACCATATTCTAAAATGCTGGGTATGATGAGGTAGCCTGAGAAGAAGTTGAAACCTTTGATTTTGACAGATCTCATCTTAACTCACCGGATATAAGGAGGTTGTCTTCTATCCGAATGGCCATAGCTTTAGCAAGGGGCAAGGTGGGTATCTGTTCCTATAAAACTAAGAAACTTACTTTTAAACTCACGACGTTCAAGAAGAAACACTTTTGATTCTCTAATGTTAGCATCATGGCAAGCGACACATGATTGATCAGCAAATTGAATCGGGTGATAAAATCATGCATGGTTTCATTTGTCTCCTTCTTCATGTGAGTGATTTGTGATAATAACACAAATGCATCTTCTGAAGGTTTGTATCTGTCTTCAAATACAGTCCGTAATGTGGCCCAACTGGTGATGGATCTAGTTGGTAAATGCTAGAACCATTATGATGCAGGCCCTTGCAAGGTCTCCAGAAAGAAACGTACTGATACGTCCTCATGAGTCATGTCCATAATGTTGCATGACATAATAAACGTAGCTATATGCCTGTCTGTGCTTTGATTTCCGCTCCCATCAAATTTTGGGAAATTCTTGTGATTTCCGCTAGGGAGGGGGTGGATTGGATGTGGCAATGCTAGAGGACCCATGGCGTTTCCCCATAATACAGGAAGATTAAATACCATTTAAAAAGTGGGAAAAATAACACGAGTAGGGAGTGTGGTTCCACTTAGCAAAAGAGCACTGCAAGTTGATGTCAAGGCACCTTGTGAAATCCGGCTCTTTCGTGGAGGTGAGGCACTTCTTGCTGATTGATCTGATGAGTTCAGTGATGTGAATCATGTTGGAGTGATACTGAAATTATGCCTTCAAAGTAGATCAAAAATTGGATCAAATTCCCCACGAGCTCTTCTGCTACAAGTAAATGGTTCATCCGCTAGTGTACCCATTCAGATCTGCAACAATCAAGAGTAGATTTACAACAATCCTTTTGTTTATACTTGCTTATTTTCTGATTTTTCTTGGAAAAATCAGCGACATGTACTTTTCTCAATACTTAATTTTACCCTCTTAAATAATAACCGATTGCAGTTTTCTGACAAAGATTAATAAGGATAAAAAGTGGGTCAATTTAGTAGGCTGATTTTCAGATTGTTGACCTGAATTTTGTGAGGTTTTAAAGATAACATAAAATGTCAGAATCTCAGATCTACTGAAATGTACAAGTTTTTGTAAAAACTCAACAAACTAAAAGTTTCTATCTGGTCTAGATCTATGGATTTTCATAAGGAAATTTTTCAGTTTTGATCACTTATGCAAAAAAATTGATTTTTAAAATTTGTAATCTGGTAGTGATTTTTACAGTTTTTTTAGTTATTTCCTTAGTTTGATCCCTAGTAGAGTCACCAAAAACTGTTGGTCTAAAAAACTATCAGTTTAGGAAGGTCATGGGGAAACAAGCCAACAGTATGCATGGCATAGCCCCTCTTTGAGACAGCAAATCGAAACGGGTTTATTGCTAATATATCAACCAGGAATCTGTGAAAATCTACACTATTCTAACTTCATGGGGGTTTGGGATCTCATCCCACTAGAGGTAGTTTCAATAACGAACAGAAAAGTAGGAGGGAAGGAATGGAGGAGGATAGATCTGACGGAAAAAAAAAAATGAATTCCAAGACAGAAAGGTCAGAATTTTTATGCTTTGAATCGGTAATAAACATAGCCAAACTTACTTACATAAACAATTAAAGTAATACTAATGAACATATGACAATAGTAGGAATGAATCTAACAGAATAAAAACATAGATCTAACTTAAGAAAGATCTGATGCAAATAACACATACATTAAGCACAAAGTCTGAATATATGTATTAATATTTCTTCTGTTACAAGAAAACACAAATTATTTCTCTCCTCACTTCTCTTTCCATAAAAAAATGTCCACCTTGAATACAACAAGTATTGGAGTATTTATAGAAGGAGAGGAGAGAAGAAGACAAAAGCAAACCAACAACTTAAAAAATATCTAGAAAATATCTAAAAAGTCAACAGTTGACTTAGGCAAGTTTTTGGATGGCAACATCCCATGGTGCAACATGGATGAGGTCAACATGTATGCCAACATGATTTTTAAATATTTTACAAAAAAAGATCAATGGATCCTAGGAAGAAGAAACTACTCCTCATCATCCCTCTGCTTGAACTTCGTATACTGCTTTTGATCAGGAGAATCAATGTGACACTGTGCTCAATATTCTACAAACTTGTTGATCATTGCTTGAAGTTGATCACGATCTGGACCTTTAAAATGATTGCCAATGACTTCACAAGTTTCTTTCTCATTCTTGAGCTTATCAGGTAACTCGGCAAAAGTTTCACATGCCTTGATCAAAAATCCAATGAAATCACAGAAAGACAAGAGGTTGTTGATTGACTCTTGGTCAAAAGTGACCTCTGGTGCCAAACCTTGAGTGAAGATAGCCTTGAAATGCTGGAATGTATCATCTTCTTCCCTCAAGTTATATGATTCACTGAGAATCTCTGGAGCCATTTTGGTAACTGTCTACTCCATGTTGTATCTTGTGTCTAGGGATTCATCTTTAATTTTATCGATTCTCTCCAGGATATATTCCATCTGATCAACCTGGTAATCTAATGCAACGAGAGATTTATTATGTGCACATGGGTGATCAATAACTCTGAACTTCAATAGGTCATGAGATGAGCAGTTAACCATTTCTTGGAATGTTTCATGTTGTAATCTGGCATTATCCAATTCTTCGGAGAGGGAACCTGCTACTACTTGTACCTCCTTATTTGCTTGAGTTATATCCTAATAGAGCAATGTAAACTTCCTAAGTATTTCTTCACCATCTCTAAGGATCTACTTGATCTAGAATAATATTGTTGTGCCTTGTTCGTCAATCTTAATGTACTCATTCATTTTCTCTTAACTGGGAACTTGAATAGGTTCGGCAGCAATTACTAGAGGAGCATTGCCCATTTTCTACAATTCTTGTAGGAGATGTTTGTTTTGTTCTTTGAGTATTCTTTTCTCCTCTTTTTATTCTTGGAAATTCTTACAGAGAGCATCCACAGCAAACAAGGCTTCCCCTTGCAGGCTTTCAGATGAGGCCCCCATTGTGACTTGAGTCACCGTGAAGTCTGTGGGAGACAGATCTTCTTTTCTCTTGGTGGGATCCAGGTAAGCTATCTCCATGACTCTCTCCCCCGAAGTGCCTTTAGAAAAGTGAGTTATCACTTTCTTGTTTTTGGTTCCCTTCTTCGTAATAACGGAGAAATCCATGGCTGCAATGGGAAATTTCCTCTTATGCTGACTCAAATGGTCAAAAATCCAACCAGGACTTATGGGAGTGGGGCCGAGGAAGAAGAAGAAACGGGAGTGAAAGGGGAACAACTGTAAAGGCCTCAGGGAAGTGTGTTGAAACACTCGGTGATGGCATTAATAAAGATTCCAATGCACCGATGCTTGTGGGGCTTGGAGTTACTAACGAGGAGGAGAAGGACATGGAAAAGGAAGAGATCGTCATTAGGATTGAGGAAACATAGGGTGACAGATCCGCAAGAGAGGAGAAAATGGAAGAGGTGGGAGATGGAAGGGAGGAAGGGAGAGGAGAAGAAACATCCATCGGGACATATGCTTGAATGACAGGAGGAGAAGGAAGAGTGGAAGAAGGGACGGTGGGTACCTCAGTAGTTGTAGTTGTGATAACATCCTGGGTGGATGTATCCATTGAAACATCTGTTGTTTCTTCTTTACCTGGAGACATCAAGTCGACTACTTGCTTCTTATAAGTAGGAGGAAGACCTTCAGGAGTTTCTTCTTGTCTTCTTGGTCTGCTCTCCTTGTCCTTTCCTTTTCCTTTCAGCACATGGGCTAGTCTTGGAGGTTCTCTACCTGAAGGAGAAGACGTGAAGTCAACTGTGAGGTATGTAAGGCCATTCTAATTGCACCAATGTTTGGTGTGCTGCAATGTGGGTTTAACCCTTTCTTGAATGGTCTTTGGCACTTTAGCTTTGTCGATCTCTATGAATGGCCAGTTGTCCCCATCTATGTCAATGTAAACCTGATCAATTTCTTAATCAGTCTCTTTGAATTTATTTGGGACAATGGCAACCCCATAGTGGATGATCTCTTCTAGAGCCAGCAGGGAGTGATCCTTCCACATGATGTCTATCTCATGAGTTAGGTATATCCAAATGTCCTCGATCTCAGGAACATGGATGGGATCAATTTTTTCCCTTACAAGACAACTCTGACAGTTAAAGGTTAGCCTTACTAGTAAGTTTTGCTTTAAATTCAGTAGTTCAAACTCAGCATACATCTCTCGTGCTTTGGCAAGTGTAGGGTAGGTGTATCAGCCAACTGTAAGGGGGAATGGAGTTCCTCCTTTCTTTCTCTTCATGCACTTCCCATGATAAGTGATTATCTGCCTTGACAATTCCAGAAGGATAAGCTTTGGCCCTGTGAACGTTCGTAGCTTCATTGGTTCTCCCTCAAAATTCACATCTCTAAGGTATGTGAATGTGGGGAATTGTGTGAACAACGCTCCCCATTTCTTCGTAGCTGTAACTACACTCGGGCTAGTTCAACCTTGTCTCATGTTTGGTCTAAACAGACAGAATACCTCATAGAAGAAGGCATCATTTATTTTAGAGAACTAGGAGATGTTGGCTTTGAGCCTAAGCTCTAGGTAGAACTCGTATATCTTTACTTGGGGCCATACCTGATTTTGAGCTAACCCTACGAAATCTCTCTCTGACGCAGTAGCATATACAACGTAGGAATTCATGTAGAACTTCCTAGTTGTTAGAACTTATTGAAGCTGTTGTGAGATGGTGGAACTAATGATTTCACCCCAGCTGAAGTGTTGATCAGGTGTGTTCTTGCTCATGTTCTCCAGGTATCTCAGCATCCATTTATGGAAATGATGAGCATCAGGGAGACCAAAGACTCTACTCAAGAATGTGATTGTATCACTCAATTCTTCATTAAAATCACTATGGTGGATGGTTTGTGGCCATCTGGACACCAACTTTTTTTCTTTAGATAGAGTTCATTCATCATCTGTATGCATTGATCTTCATTATCATCCCATGCCTTCTTGCAGTCTTCAAAGCTTATTTCCACATATTACCTGTGATGAGGAATGCCCAAGATCGTCTCAAAGTGACGAGCTATGAGGTTTATGATTTTCTACTATTCTTTATTTTTGGCACATCTTGTGTCTTTGTTATAGCATCGGGTAACCAACATGATAAACTCATTATTTATAGCACTCACCGGAAGCCCAGCCGCAAAGTACAGTCTGCAGCCTACTAATTTGTTCATCCATGGGCCACTGCTTTCCTTGGTGGTCCTTGCCCAGAAATCATCCATGTCAATATGACCCAGCTCAGAGTCTCTGATGTCAAGGTCACTCTCTGCATATGAGTCAAGCATTCTGACTCTCTGGTACTTGTACTTCATTTCTTTCTCTGATTGTTTATCTTTAGCTTTAGTCAGTTTCTTGCTTGATGAAGACATATGTGCGCTTAAGGACAGATGTTGTTGTTCTACAAGAAGAATCAAGGAGGTCCAGCACAGAAGAGCCATGTCAACCGTCATGTTATTCATAATGAAATCTATCAGAATGAAGAACAAGCAATTATAAGCCTTAGGGTGCAAGGCACGGGTTCACAGCAGGCTGAAGGGGCTCTATTATGCTTTGGCGCATTTGGCAAGGTGTTAACATAAGAAAAGTTGTGCTAGGTGTTGACATGAGAAAAGTTGTGCTAGTTTAGAAGGGGCGCAATTTTGAGAGGTGTTGTATGACAAGTTTCAGCGCTAAAGGATAAAGCGAGGGGCGTGGATTTATAGCATACAACATATTATGTTGATGTTAAGGAAGTTACGCCAGCACCTCACAAAAATTGTTAAGTGTTCTTTTCGCTATGCACAGAAGAAGCTTGTGTTACATGAGCTTGAAGTGTGCCAAAGTGCAACTGTGTGAGGTGCAACACAGAAAAACAACGCGCCAATGGTTTCAATAGTTTGATAATTTTGGCAATTTCTTGATTTCTTTTCCTCTCTCTTTTGGATTTGTCAGATGGAAAAGAGAGGGTTTGTTTGGCAAGGCAGCGAGTAGGGAAAGATGGGTTTTTGGTTTCTTTAGAGGTAGGGGTCTTCTGAATTTACAAATCTATAAGGAGAGGCAAAAGGGCTTCAGCTGGTTTGTGGATTGTTAGGTTCTTTTAGATTTAATCTTTTGATACAAGCCTCCTACCTAACACAAAAAACAACCAGGAGAGGAGCCACTTACCAGGATTTATAAAAGATGAAGAACGACATGGGGTCCACAAGCTCGAAATATGGCACACAGAGGTTGACAAGGATGGCTGAAAGGCATAGAGAAAATACCTTTCGCAATTTTCAATTCATGAAAATGACAGGTGTCAGGTGCATATTTATAGAAAAATTCACATTTATGACCTCACCAATTGCCTTTGGCGTGGTCTTGGGAGTGTCGACACGAGGGAAAATGTGCCAAGGAAAAATGCTTAATGCAAATGCTTTGGTGTTGACACAATATTTTCAGTGCTAAAGGACCAAAGGGGGTGCAACTTTAGTGATGTTGACATAACAATGAGTGTGTCGAAGGATTAAGAGGGGGCACAGAATTTGGTGTGTTGACACTCCAGAAATTGCACCCAATGCAAAAAGGGGCACAACTTCAGTCATGTCGACGTGAAAATGGGTGCGCCGAAGGATTAGCAAAAAGTGACTAAGTCTTACAACATGCTGATTTTTTGAAAGGAAGTTTGGGCTTCTTCAAATGTTTTCAAACTTCCTTGGGGGCCAAAGCAGAATTTTTGGTATGGTTACCTGCAAATTGCCCTTGTCAATTTTGCAGGATAACAGTGACTAAATGCTTGGATTTGTTATATTGTCATGTCTTCATTACATGGTGTAGATTGGGGTTCTTCACCCTCTATTCTAGTTTCAAGATGTATTCATTAAATCAAACACTTACTATATACATCTAACCTCTAAATATGTCATTTATATGCATGATTCCTAAGCAAGATAATCACTCATTAACACCTGTTTACTTAGTTTTAACATTTATTTTATCCTTTTCACATTTATTACTTATTGTTTCTTATTTACAACTTAAAGTTTTTCATACCATTTGACATCCTAGCCTACTCTTATTTCATTTTTTTACCTTTTTAGTACCCTATATAAAACTACACATTAAGGACAGGAGTGCCTGGATGTTGTTGTCCCCTTTGGGTGCTTTTTTCCACATTCTCTCTTATTTTTCTTTTTTCAGATGTTAGTTCTTTCTTATCTTTGTTTATCACCCTAGGTCATCCTTTCACTTGTTAATGATGAAACTTAAATGAAGGAATCATATATATACATTACTTATTTAACCTCGTTAAGAGGAATCATTTTCAAGAAGCACTTACCACCACAAGGAGATAAATATTTCAAATCTACTACATCAAAAAAAAGTTGCATTATTCATTGTATATAAGGGAAGCTATTCTAAATTCAATATCACACATTTTTACATTGGGACAAAGTAGTTGTATACTATTATTCTTTATGGGACTGGAACTAGGTAAACCTACCTCAAGGGACACTATTCAAATCACACACACACACACACTAGAACTACATTCAGTCTGAAATGTAGTGTAACACTCCATGACAATCACATTGGGATGACTACCAAGGCCATCCTGACTCAAGCATATACATTATTTGTTCATCTAATATATGATTGAGTGTTGTTTAGGTATCTAGGATTTATTACAAGTATAGGTGCAAATGAGTAGAATTGTAGCAAACCTGAAGCAACATACAACAAACAAGAAGTGAAAAGAAGCAATACAAAAATAACTAGGACCAAATCTATTCTAAAGACTCTGACACCTAAAACAAACATAATACCCATGTGGCCATATCCTCTTCCAATTGCCTCTTTCCCTGAGATCATCACGTTCCACTTTCTGAATCAGATCTTATACGGTCTAGAATTAGTCTTTCTAGATCAATCACCAGCTCAAAATCAATTCATACCTATAGAGGCAAGCTAAGTCATTATAAAAACCCTATCTATCACTTTTGATTATATTTCTTCATATATATATTACTTGAATACGGTTATATTTATCTGATCATTAGTTCCCTTACATATATTTTTTTTAAATCACATTTGATTCTAACAAAGGGCATATGATTTCTAGTTTTATTTTAGGTTATGTTGATTCATCATTATGAACCTTAGGTTATGTTGACATAGAGGCATGTTTAGGGATTTATATATCTTCAAAAATCTTAAAACGAGGAGGATCTATTTATTCTTCCCCTCAGATGATACTAGTGAGAAAGGATGGATCAAAATCAAATGGTATTTTAGCGCCTAATTCAATGAAGTTAGTAGAACTTGATATTTGTTTTGAAACAAAAAAATTTCTACATGGGTGCAGTTATGTTCAAATATTTCATGTTATATTTCTTCTTCAACCCTATTGTGATCAACACATTCTTATTCCTCATCAGAGGATGGTTCTAGAGGATTCTAAAGGAAAGGATTAGGTCCACACTTTTTGTTTCCCAACTATGTTATAGGTTCCATGACTACTTGTATCGAATGACATTTATTGATTGAACGTGTGTTGTGCGAAGGCATCCTAAGTTGATTTATATAGTGTAACGGCTATAACCTGAATGTTTTACAAATATTTTGATGTTTGTGTGAATTTCCAAAAGGAATCTAAGTAAAATGGGTAGTGTAACGGCTTAAAGTGTATATTTTCCAATTTTTAATATGTTTGACAAGGATTATCAAGGAAATCTAAGAAATTTTGATAACGTAACAGTTATAAATGGTTGTTTTCTAAGGTTTAGATGGTGTAAATGTTGTTAAGGAAAACTACAATATGTTGGCAGCATAACGGCTTCATATGGTGGTTTTCCTAAGTAAATATGTGGTAAATTTTTCTAAGGAACCTAGGAAAAATCTGAAAGCATAAAAAAACAATTTCAAACAATCAACCAAGTTTAGAAAAAAAAAGTTTCAAATGTGAGTGTCAAAATCATTGTTGAAAATTTGGCATAGTTTCAAGTTTTTAATTTTTGATAAATTAATCCAAAATTTTGGATGAAAGATATATGGTTGTGATGAAAAACACGTGGCACAACTCAAATAGAGATTCGGCTTGTTTTATCACTAAAATAAATTTTTAAATTGGACAAATTTTTACTTTGTGAAGTATTGGTGTACAAACAAATTTGGAAGTCAACAGAGTAACACGTTTTGTTTTTTTAATAAGTGTAATAAAAAATATGGACAAATTTTGTGACTATAGAAAGAACGTACTTGGTCAAACTTGGATGGAACATCACCTTCTTTTCTTGTCAAAACAAGGTTCGTATCCCAATTAAAGTCTCACCTTGTGAGTTTTTGATGAGTCAAAGTGTTGTTCAAAATGACTCCCCTAGTCATTTTGACAACTTACATCCTTATTATAACTCTAAAATTCAACATTATAGGTTGCGTGCACTCTCATTTCTCCCTTGGCACTTTTTCTTGGTTATAGTTCCTCCACACACTCTCACATGCCCTTCCCTTCTCCATTCCTCTATATTATTCATTCCCCTTCATGCATTCCCCTTGTGTGCTCACTTTCTTTCTAGCAATCTCAAGCACCCTTTGGCATAGCCCTATAGACTTTCCCTCCAAATTAGCTAATTCCCCTACATGCCTCTTTCTCATTCCTCTCTAGCACACCTTTCCTTCACATATTGTGCATTCCACACTTGATTCCTACCTTTCTTTGCACATTCCTTCTTTATTATTATCGTGCACTTCTCATTTGAATTATCGCACCCAGTCACATACTTTTAACTTATTGTAGATATAAACCTTTCTAAACTTCTATCTACACTCATTTCACATGTCTACCTTTTTCTTTCTTACACCTCTTGCTCTTGAGCTCACCTCGCACAATCTTTCATGTCAGTCATTATGTCACCTCGAAACCTATTAGACTTGAGAGTGTAACACGTAACCTATCAAAGTGTGTCAACTGAGTGCCAAATCCTAGTGAAAAACTATCACATGACACATGGTAGAAATGAAAAAACAAATAAACTATCGGTTGATCCTTCATCCAATCAGACTGTGCCACATGTCATTGTGTGTCCATGTTGTATTACAGATCTTCAAATCCTCATAACTTTTTCTACACATATCAGATTTCAGCGCTCTTGGTCTTATTAGAAAGCTGATGACCTAGGCTACACATCATATCATTAAAAATAAAATTTTGGTAGGATTTGGTAGGTGAGAAATAGGGAAACACATTCCGGAAATTAATGCATAGGTCTAGTCGACCCAACCACCAAGATTTTATTCAAATCTTGGATCCTTAAAAATAGACTTGGGGAGGTGCATCTGTCATTATTGTAGGTGGATTTATAGGAATTCAATTCTTGTTGTTGGTGGTTAGATTTCAATTCCGAGTTTCCCTCTTCTTTCACCTCCTCTTCTCTCCTCCTATAAATGTAAGAGAAATTCTCATTATAAAAGGTTAGACCCCTTTATTTTTCTAAGGACTTAGGATCTTTACATTTTAATTTGTAGGCCTTCAGATCTGGATTTTGCATATGGATATCATCCTCATCTACCATTGTAATTTATTGTGCATTTATTTGAAGTAATATAAGATCTGTTTTTGTGGATATCCTCTTCCTTAGCATGTTTTATTACTTTTCCTTTCCTTTATTTAATATTTTATGTTTGTTGTGCTTTCCCACGTCCCTTCTAGGTTCCTTTTCTGATTGTGCTCCATGAAAAAAACTTTGTGAATGTGTCTTAGATTGTGATATGCATGACTATCCTCTTTATGTGCATTCTCCTTCATATTTACTTGAATCTAACTGTGTTCATCCCCCTATTTCTGGTGTTATCACCTCCTTTATATTAGTTTTCCATTTTATGCATCTCCTTCTAACACAAGTCCTTTGGAATTTTAGAGTAGAGATAGTTAGTTGTATTTCCTTTCCTCAGAATAGTTTTAATGGTAGAGATAGGTATAGGAACCGGCCTTCTCCGGATGTTTGTCTCAAGCACACAAGGTCCCACAACTTGTAGACAATCTCATGTTGCCTTAAAATCCCAATTCGATCTATGATGGATGCAGTTTTGAGCCCTAAGAGATTTTGGCATGCCTGATGGGACAAGTATTTAAACCTTAAATTTCCTCATTGCTAAGTTTTTGTGTGTGAATTAGTGATCTTCATCCTTTTGAGGTTTATTTCAACACATTTAGCGACTCCCAACTCTCAAATATTTTGTTTTAAGTAGTCCACATGATTTTTTCATGAGAAGGATACAAACTAGACAAAGTGTAATCGCTGAATAATACTTCAAGTACCTCCAGCTTTCTCCAAGAAGAATAAGCAATATAAAAACTACATGCGCATCCATCTCCAGTGCATCACAAAAATTATACACCACCTCCTAGTAGGCCTTCCTTACAGCCTGCTAGATTTTATAGACCTACTATTATGGTAGAACATAATCAAGGATTTGTTAAATTTACTGGTAGTAGTCCTCTTGTGCTTAATGCTCAAAATCCCATTCTAGCATTTGCACTTAAAAGTATCCCTTTATTTACTGGGAAAACCATACTACTCCAGCTGACCACATATAGGACATTGTCAATGTCTATGATATCCACCAAATTATTGAACAAGATGTGGTTGTTAGGTTATTTGCTTCTTATATCAAAGGAATAGCTCTGCAATGATTCAGGAGTCTGACAGTAGGGTCAATTCAAAACTGGAATCAGCTAGAGGTAGCCCTTTGTGATCAATTTGGAGAGAAGGAAAATAATATCTCCTTGTTAGAACATCTAACAACTATACTGAGAGCTCCCAATGAGCTCATGGAAGACTTTAATTTCAGGTTTCAAAAAACATGGGAGAGGATTCCAACCCTGGTAAGGCCAACTCTAGAAGGTGTTTACCTTTACTTTTTAAAGGCTTTAAATTATGATATTGTTCTCATGATTGAATCCATGGGGGTGCAACACTTTTTGGGGCTTGTGCATTATCTATTAGGGTTGAGAATTATTTAATATAGGTAGGAAAGTTATTTCCTAAGCCATATGTGCCCTTGTTTCTAGAAATGCCTCATGTGCCTCAGCATTCCATTTCCCCTATTCTTGAGAAGAGTGCTCAACCTGTTGCCTCTCATGAGAAGAGTGTTGAACATGCTACCTCAACCCGATGAATAAATTAATGACTTGATTATAAACTTATCCAATAAGGTCATATCTCTATAAAAATAGTAGGCGCTAGCCTTTAAATATAATTATAATCAGGGATATAATCAAGGCCATCATTCCTTTAGAAATCAATATCCAAATTAGAGATATGGGTAGAACCAATAAAATGATGGATGGCATGTTAATGCTCACCTCCCGCTTCATATTGTTTCCCATGTGTAACCCCTTCCAGTGCCCAGTGCAATAGTTCAGAATAATATGGCTAAAGAGACAGAGTGGTGTTTTCCTTGTAACATGCCACCTATCCAATATAGTTATGGAAATTCCTTACTCATGAAAGCCTACATGATTCAATCTTCTTTAAGTATTGAGCACTCCACTAGCACACGTGAACCTAAAAATCAAGAGATGTCATACATTGTTCCTAAGGCCAACCTTATGTTCTTTAGCACCGAAGACTTATGTACGATGAACCAAGCTATGGATAGCTTAATTTTACCATGTGCCTAGGTTTCTGATAAAAAAAGGTACAATAAGAGAATGCTAGATTCATGTGCATAGCCTTCAACTCCTGTTAATAAGAATAATCTCTGAAAGCATGATGCAAATGTAAATCATGTCAATAGTTCTAGAGTGAAAAATCCATTGCGTGAACTTTTAAGCAATTCTTCAACTGAAGTGGCACACACCCCTCCTTTAGTAGGTCAAGCCTTTATACAACCTAAAGCTTATGTCCTTGTGCCTGAAAAATCAATAAAAGAGAATTGTGTGACTCAAATGCATAATTTCATGGGCTTTCCATTCAACATTATGGACCAGATGAAGAAGATAAACATAAATGTAACAATGTGGGACACTCTGGCCATTCCATCTCAGTGTGACCTATTTTATGAAGCTCTGGTGCAACTCCTGCACATTGATCTAGTTATTCAAAGACCTCATGTTGTTTTCAACATCTATAAAGTAGGGGAGAAGCAAGTAAGCAAGGTTATCAAAAACCTACCCTTTTATATGTCCTTGATAGTAGGTAAACATCTTGTGCATAATTTTATGATTGATTCAGGGGCTAGTACTTTTGTCATGCTAAAGAAAATTGGTGATGTCTTAGGTCTTAATTACACCCCCATATAAAGGAGTCTTGAAAATTTATGTCTCAACTATTAGTACTCTTGGATTCATCAAGGATCTTGAGTTAACCATCCATGTGTGTCCAAGTCTAACTATAGCTCAAGATGTATCAATTATTGACCTACCTCCTTTATAAATTCCCTTTTCCTATTAATATATCTCACTACTAAATTAGGTGACTACTTGTCTTTTGATTGGTCTCATATGTTACTTAGAATAAGGTATGGTACCTAGTTTACCATACAAGTTGAGCCTATATTTTCATATCATGTTGATTCATATGACCCATCACCCCTCTAAGCTAATTTTCTAATCCAAGAAGGCCAAGAACTAGTTTCATTTTCAGAAGAGCAACCCATTCTTATGCCCATGCCTAATATAATATTATATGAATGGGTAGAGAGGTGCCACAAATTTGATCCTTATGTTGAAGCCCTTGAAACCTATGAAACTGGTCTTGGTACTTATCACATCCATGAGGAAGAAGTTGTGTTTCCTGTCACACTCAAGCAAGGATGAGATGATGATTATTCTAGACTTTGGCAGATGTATTTTGATGGATCTAGAAGCAAAAATGGTGTAGGTGTAGGTATTTTTCTCATTTCTCTCAATAATGAGAAGTTATTCTTCATGCACAAGTTACAGTTTGCATGCTCTAATAATGTAGCAGTATATGAAGTGTTGGTACACGGCCTTCTTATTACTAAGAATAAATAGATCGAGGCATTGTATATCTTTGGGGACACGGAATTGGTCATCCACCAGGTCACAAAAAAGTGTGCAACAAAAAATAAGCTTCTCAAATCTTATAAACATAGAGCTTGGGACCTCTAAGAGATATTTTATGCTCTAAATCTATAGGTGGTGCCACTAAAGATGAAATAATAAGAAGATCAAATGGTTGCACTCGATTCGTGGTTTTCACCTACTGAGGATTTCATCTAAGGTGGCATGCAACACATCGAAATGGTGGTTAGGCCATATATTCCTGATAATGAAACCAGCTAGCAAGTGTTCAATAGTGATGCACAAATTATCTAGTTCATTCATAATGAAGTTGAGTTTTCTTCAAGTATGCAAGCTTACTTACATAACAACTATGGTGACCAAGTGATCTATCTAAATACAAACATTTTTCCTAAAGGGCTTGTCACCTTAGAGAAAAAATTTAGTCCTGATCATGACTTCAAGGGTGAAGAAAATAATATGTGCACAACACAAGAAGACTTTACTCTAGTCATTGTTGCATACAGCAAGGATTTGTTGCTTGGAAAAGACTGTGTGCACAATGAAAAGTGGGCCTTCATTTTTCTCTGTCAAAAATACAATGATATCTTCTCATGGGAGTATGAAGACCTCAAAGTATTTGATCTAATTTTTTCTCAAAACTCCATTGAACCTAATCCTAACATCAAACCCATCAACCAAAAGCAGAGGCCAGTAAATCCTAAGATAGAGCCCCTCATGAGGGAAGAGTTATCTGAACTCATTAAGGAAAAGATAATTTTTCCTATCAAATACTCTAATTGGTTGGTGAATCTCATTCTAGTGCGTAATAAGAATGGTAAAATCAGACTTTTTGTTGATTTCAAAGATTTAAATAAGGCATATTTGAAGGATAATTATCCTTTGCCTTCTATGGAGTAGATTTTGCAGACTGTGGATGGTGCGCAGATATTTTCCATGCTTGATGGGTATTCTAGTTTTAATCAGATTATGGTCAAGGAAGAATAAAAAATTCAAGATAGCATTTACAACTAAATGGGGAATATATGCATATCAAAAAGTGCCCTTTGGTTTTTCAAATGTAGGTGCAACATTTTAGCAAGCCATGGACGTTGCCTTTAAAGGATATATAAATGAGTTCATCCTAGTTTACTTGGATGATATTACTATCTTCTTAAAACAAAGTGTGGATCATATGACGCATCTGAAGAAAGTATTTGAGAGATGGAGAGAATTTTGGGTATCTCTTAACCCCAAGAAGTTCAATTTTTCTATTACACAGGGAAAACTTCATGGCCATGAGATCTCTAAGGATGGCATTGTTATAGATCATGAGCGCGTTTTACCCATCATGGGTCTTTCCCGACTGGTGCACAAGAAATTCATGTAGTCATTCCTAGGAAATATAAATATTTTTAGGATATTCATTCCTAACTTTATAGGACTGGTTAGGCCCATCAATCTCATGCTCAAGAAAAACACAACCTTCGAGTGGAAAGCATAAGGAATAGATATTTTCAGCATGATCAAGCAAGATATTTCGTGCACTCTAACACACATCAATCTAGATTATTCCAAGGATTTCATCCTTTATGCTTATGGATTTGATGTGATTTTTTCTATTGTCTTGGCACAAGAAAATGAATAAGGACTGGAAAAGCCAATGGATTTCTTCATTCAAACACTGAAGGATTGTGATTTGAAATATAATTACATGGAGAAATAGTTCTTCCTCATCATGTGCACTCTAAAAAAGTTCAAAATTATGCTCGTCACAAATCATATCAAGGTGTTAGTTTAGGTGTGAGAGACTTCATCATGGGAGAAGAAATCGGTGAGAAAAAGGAAAGATGGGTGACCAAAATAATGGAGTATGATGTGAATATTAAATTCACTAATTTTATCAGAGGTAATGAACTCTGCAAGAAGCTTATGGAAGATGTGCATTTTGAACCTGAGACTTCATTATTTTTATATGAAGATCTCCCATGCACTAAACTTGAGTAGAATGAAGATCCAAGCACACTCACCTAGATAAAGGAAATTTTCAAATGTCTTTCCTCTAGCACATATCCTCCTAGTTTGAAAAAAGAAAAGAGAATACATTTGAGGCTGGAGTCTATTCCATATGCGCTCATTTATGGCCTTCTCTTTAAAAGAAACATTGATGGTGTGCTACTGATATGTATTGAAGGAACAAAAGTTGACAAAGTGTTAGTAGAATTTCACAATGTATTATCTGGTGGAAACTTCTCTGCCAAAGCAACGGTGATAAAGATCATCAAGGCAGAATACTTTTGGTCTACTCTATTTGTAGATGTGCACAAGTGTGTCATGAAATTCAAAGAATGCACTTTCTTTATAGGAAAGAAAAAATTGGCAACACTTTCCCTCCGACTAATCCAATCAAATCAGCCTTTTGTGCTATGGGGTATGGACTTCATTGGCATGATCAAACCTCCTTAGATCATGGGCAACAAGTGGGTCCTGAAAGCTACAAATTACTTCACCAAATAAACAAAATATATTACACTCAAGGAATCAACCACATCAGTCATCCTTGACTTTCTTGAGGGCATCATATTAAGGTTTAGCATTCTTCATACCATTATCTCTGATAATGCAAAATCCTTCCTTGGTACTAAGATTTCTGATTGGGCACTAAGCCTTGGAATCTATTTGAAGACTTATTCTAACTATTACCCTCAAGGTAATGGTTTGGCTGATTCAACTAACAAGAACCTGATCATAATCATGAAGTGGACAATGAATATTAATCAGAGGCAGTGGCACACAAATTTCTCACGCGTTCTCTTGGTAGACAAAATCACTGTGAAAAAGGAAATAGGTGCTTCACCTTATAAGCTAGTATATGGAAAGGAAGCTATAAATCCTTTATCTCTTCAATTTCCTTCATTGGAGCTCACCCAAAAATTAGAGTTTGAGGGCACAGATGAAAGAGAAATCAAAATGACAGAGCTGGTTGAACTTGAAGAATTGAGAAACTTTGTCATGATCAAGCTAAAATAGCATCAGTAATAAAAAAAGTGGTTTGACATAAATATTAGACCTCAATATTTCAAAGTTGGTGATTCAATATTTAAAATGGGATGCTAACAGAGCCAAATTATGGTGTAATTCAAAGTTAGATGCACTTTGGAATGGCCCATACACTATCAGTTATTGTAAGGAGGCTAATTCTTTTGAGTTGTCTCTCCTTGATGGAGGGGCACTACCAATCCTAGTTAATGGGATTTATCTCAAACATTTCCATTAAGTTTTATGCATCATTGTATACATTAGAGTAGTTTCAATTCCTCCAAGTGTGTTGCACGCACAGTGTTTTGTTTTTATATAGTTATTTCCTTTCGCGTGCTCTTTTATTTCTTCTAGGATGTCATTTTTCTTCAGGGATCTTCCAATAGTTTTTAGTAGTTTTGGCATTGGCTCAACACAGAGTTTAGATATTTCCTCAAGTGATTACAGGGGTAGTTCTTCAAGTTATAGATCAGTATTTCAGGTTTTCAAACCAACTCCATGCCCAATAGATGCTTATAAGGCTATTTCCTTAATCTAGCAAGTAGATGGCCCTGAAATTCACCAAATTGTTTTTCCAAATGACTCCATTAGTCATTTTGACAATTTACATCCTCATTCTGAATCTGAAATTCAACATTGCATGTTATGCACACTATGGTTTCTCCCTTGGCACTTTTTCTTGGTTGTAGTTCGTCTGCATGCTCTTGCACACCCTTCCCTTCTCCATTCCTCTATCTTCTCCATTCCACTTTACACCTTCCTCTTGTGTACTAGCTTTCATTCCATAAATCTTGTGCACCCTTTTGCACAACCCTATAGACTTTCCCTCCAAATTAGTTAAGTCTTGTGCATGCCTTTTCCTTATTCCTCTCTCGCACATCTTTCCTTCACATTTTGTGTGTTGTGCACTTCCTTCCTAGCTTGCTATGTGCGCTCCTTCATTTTTGTTTTCACATACTTCTCATTTTAATTATCATGCACGCTCATATACTTGTATCCTATAGCAGACATGTGTCTTTCTTCACTTCTGTGTGCACTCCTTTTGTATGTCTTCCTTTTTCTTTCTCACGCCTCTTTTCTCTCACGCACACCTTTCACAATCTTCCGCATCATTCATTATGCCACCTAGAAACCTATCAAACTTGAGTGTGTAACATGCAACCTTTCAAAGTGTGCCAACTGGGCACCGAATCCTAGCAAAAAAACTAGTGTGTGACATGTGGAAAAAATGACAAAACAAATGAACACTTAGTTGATCCTTCAACCAATCAGAGTGTGCCATGTGTCATTGCATGTCCAGGTTGTATTCCAGATCTTCTAATTATCATAAATTTTGTTACAAAAATCATATTTCAGCGCTCTTGGTCTTGTTGGAAAGCTTCTGACATGGGCTACACTTTAAATCATTCAAAATCAGATTTTGGTAAGATTTGGTAAGTGATAAATAGGGAAATTCATTCCATCCATTAATGCATAGGTCTAGTCAACCCAACCACCCATATTTTATTCAAATCTTGCATCCTTCTTCTAAAATAAAATTAGACTTGGGGAGGCACACATTTCAGTATTACAGGTGGATTTGTAGGTGTTCAATGCTTGTTGTTGGTGGTTGGATTTCAAATCTAAGTTTCCCTCTTCTTTATCCTCCTCTTCTTTCCTTCTATAAATGTAAGAGCAATGCTCATCAAGTAAAAGGTTGGACCCCTTTATTTTGTTAAGGACTTAGACTCTTTGCATTTTAAGTTGTAGGCCTTCATATCTGGATTTTGTATGTGGATATCAGCCTTATCCGACATTATAATATATTTTGCATTTCTCTAAAGAAATAAAATCTCTGTTTTGTGGCTATCCTCTGCCTTAGCATGTTTTATTGCTTTTCATTTTCTTTCTTTTACATTGTTTGTTTTTTGTGCTTTCCCCCGTCCGATGCAAGTTCCTTTTCTGATTGTGCTCCATGAAAATGACTGTGTGACTATGTCTCAAACTGTGATATGTGTGTCTATCCTCTCTATGCTCATTATCATTCATTTTCGCTTGAAGCTAACTGTGTTCATTCCCCTCTTTCTAGTGCTATCACCTTCTTTAGCTTAGTTTTCCTTTTTATGCATCTCCTTCTAACCCTGGTCCTTTTGAATTTTAGAGTAAAGATAGGTAGTTGCATTTACTTTCCTAGGAGTAGTTTTAGTGGTAGAGATAGGTAAAGAAACCTACCTTCTCTAGCGATCTGTCTTAAAATCCTAAGGTCCCATAACTTGGAGATTGTTTGATGTTTCCTTAAAATCACAGTTCATCGTAATTTGGGATGGGTGATATTTTGAGCCCCAACACAAAGTTTGATTTATAAAAACACCTTTAGTCTAACTTCAAAATAATTTCACTTTGATTTTTTTTCAAAACAAAGGTCTTAACTCGGAAATATTTTCACCTCATGAGTTATAGTGAATCAAGGATTTTATACCAAGTACCATTATTTGGTTTTAAATTTGTTTACAAACATAATTTTTAGGTGAAACCAAACAATCACAACCTATTCCCTAATATTTATCCATCTAGATAGGATGAAAAATTTGTTAAGCCATACTTGATATGCCTTATAGTGTGTGAGGCACAAGTTCATGAAATTAAGAAATGGTGTCTAAGATGTGGTTAAAAGAATCAAATCCCCCTCCCCTTCATTCCAGCCATTTCAATAGAGTTTGTTCAAAATCGACAGTTATTTCCTATGGGATCCAGTCTAGGGTCTACGTATTGGATTCAAATACACCCCTCACTTCATAGGAGCCATATAAAAGTGAACCCCTACTTAGCCAAAAATGATTGATCTTCCCAAAAACTTATATAGCCCACCGACACTTGGGATTTTTCAAAATAATTAGGTAATAACCTCCTAACCACCAAACCTTACTAAAATAGAAAAATTATCGAAACTATTTCTAATTTCCAAGATCACCTTTCGACATATGGAAAGAGAAGACATAGTTAATATGAGGTACAATCAAAAAAATGATTTCAAAGGGAAACAAACACCCCTGTAAAGTGGTTAAAGCAAGGTTAATCTAGTATAGAACATTTTTTACAAAAATCGTAAATGGTTAAGGAAATAATTAACCCAATATATTTATCCTTCATCAAGTAACCTATATGTTTAGTAACATGATTAATCTAATATTACTATTCTAATCATGAAGGGACAATATGGTTTTGTAAGAAAAAATAAGTAAAGTGTGAAGTAAAATAACAAAAAATAATGTTCACACAACTTGGTCTTTTTGTTTAATTGGTTTTTTTGTTTTGAGTAGTTTATTTTTTCTAAGCGAGTATGGAAACCTACACACCAAGAATAAGTAGCTTTAAAATCTCAATTTCCCAAAAATGAACCCTATGCAATGAAAATGTGAGATAAGTGAAAAAGACAACTCTTTGTCACAAGTTCACTAACATAGTCAACGATGTCGTTGTTTAGCAAGGTAAGGCCACCAAATAGTAAAACTATTGAAACATATCACAAGACCATTAAATAAAAGTGAGGTTGTTGTGGCATAAGGCGAAGTTTCCACTACATGCAAGGTTGACACTAACAATTATAAGGTTTATAAGAAAGCAAGGTCATTTCACAAAAATAAGGATCTTGTAAATTGGTATACTTACCTGATATTTAATCTCACGATGTATTTTCTGATGGAGTTTTTTCCTTCTTTATCCTATTCCAAACAACTTCCATCTTGCCTTATGCTTAGAATGGGTACCTACAAACAAAAACACACAAAAAAACACTCATATCTTGATGAAAAAATGTAAATAAGTGCATATAAGTGTTTAATCTATAGAAACAGAGCTACAATGGTGAAAACTAGGCTAAAACAACACTCAAAAAACTAGAAATAGCTGAGAAAGATAGAAAAGTCTATAAAAGTGATTGATCACTTTTGATAGAGTGAAGCTACCAAAAGAGAGTACAAGGCCACCAAAATAGGTCAAGGTTATTAGATTGTCCTGTAAAGTTTCCAATCGGAACAAGTTCGTTGTTATAGTAAACGAGGTCATTGAAATGTGACAAGACCACTGTCATTATTGTCAAGGTCGCTAATCTTGCAAAACATAGTCAGAAAAATCTGCAGTTCAAATCTGTTGAAAGCTAGAGTGAGGGGCTAAAAGTGGAAAATCACTAAAAAAAAAAAAGGCAATATCATTAAAAAGATTGATTTTTTCTTTCCAAGATCTAATTTTGACAACATTTCACCTCCTCTCTACCTACAAATAAGACTCAACACTACCAAACACCTATAAATCTCAACAAAAACTTACATATTTTCAAGAAATTGAAAGAGCATAAATGGGAGAGGTGAATGAAATTAACAAAATAAAATACGCATGAGACAAAGGGATGTCCCTCTGGGCATGCCATATGTATGCATGTTAAATAACCTAAGCTAATCTAATAAATGATTTAACACCAAGTAAATCCTAGCTTAATTATTTAATCAAATAAATTAAGATAAAGCATGAAAAGAATCTTAAAACTTGCACAAAACGTTAATAACAAATCTATGCAAACTGCGCATGATCAATGATGTTAGTAAATAGAACAAATCTCATCAAAAGGGCCTAAAGGCCATATTTTTAATCATCTCTTACTAACTTTAGTAAGGGGGTTTCTTAATTTGGAAAGATTTCATTTAATAGAAATGTTCTCTTGAGTAATAATGAGAAGGTGTAAAGGTGTCAAAGGTGTAGATTAGTAGGAAGGTATTAGGTTTCTTAAATAGCTTTCCAATTTGAGACAAGCATACATCCTAGTGAATGTGGGCTAAATGAGATCTAGAATTAGGAGTGGATAAGCATGATTAAAATAATTAGAAATTCTCACCATCAGAGGAAAAATTCTCACCACTGACAATTTGATGAAAAGAGGTTTTATCATTCCCAATTGGTGCCACCTTTGTAGGAATAACTATGAAGACATTAGACATCTGTTCATACACTGTGATTATGCCTTTAGAGTTTGGAACTTTGTCCTTTCCAAATTTGAAGCTCTCTGGGTGATGCCGGAGGATCTTACTCAGCTGTGGAACCAATGGAACCCACCATTCAGACATTGTACTATCAGAAGAATCTGGAAATTAGCCATCCCGCATTTAATTTGGAGGATCTGGAAGGATAGAAATAATATAGTTTTTAGAAATAAGAAGCAGAATTTTAAACTCACTACTGGCAAGATCTCCCAAGGCATCAAAGAGGACATGGCCAGATTTAAACCTCCTAAGAACAATTGTTACCCTGAAAATGAAAAGCACATCTTATCAAATTGGCAGATCGGATATTGGAGCAACCCCAGGAATAGTGTGGATAGATCTTTGGTCAAATGGCATCCCCCTGAATCCAATTGGTTCAAGCTGAACTTTGATGGTGCCTTTAAGGGGAACCCTGGAACAGCTGCTGGAGGAGGAGCAATACGGGACCATAAAGGTAATTTGATTGTTGCATATGCTGGAAAAATGGGAATCCAAACCAATCATTTTGCAGAAGCTTTATCTGTTCTCTGGGGTTTGAGAGTTGCTCGGGCCCAAAATATCCAGAACCTCATTGTTGAAGGGGACTCCCTTAATATTATTAATCTGCTTAATCAGTCCTCTTCTCCTAGCTGGAATATCAAAGATTTTATCTCTGAGTCCATAAGCATCAGTCATACCTTCAACAGCATCAGAATCATACATACTTACAGGGAAGGTAACAAGCTGGCCGATGCAATGGCCAATTATGGCATTAATATAAATTTCACTATTTGGGATAATGATAGTATCCCTAATCAGCTTCACAACAGCATACATGCGGACCTTCACACGCAAACAATCTCTAAAGATATGCTTTAATCTTTGGAGGAAATCCATAAATTCTTCCACAGGTGCTGTTTTAGTTTATTTGGCGTGGCATATGATATCTACTCCAAATGATGGCAAGATTTTGTTTAGGAACTTCAAGTGGAGCCGTCTAAATTTAAAAACAGCACACGCGGGAAGTACAATAGCTGTTGATATTCGGTTGCCAAGCTCCGCGAAAACCGAAGATAACTACAAGGTGAAAGCTGACAGGATAAGGGTTTTCACGCGCGACTTCACACAGACTCAGATCGGCAATCCTACAGCCGTTCGTGGGAGGACCAACGGCTACAGTTCCCATTTTTATGCGACCCGCAACGGCGAGAAACGAATCACTCTCAACGCCCAAAGGTATTTTGAAAATTGTTGTAACCAGCACATCCTTGTGAAGATGGGAGGGCCTCCCTGCCAGATTGAGCCGTGTGCAGACCCTGACTGGAAAGATAACACTGAGCTCTGGAACATTCTTAGTATTGGCGGATTCACCAACTTTGTGGAGAGAGTGCAAGGGCATGATCAAAGCATCTCTGTTTGCTTTGCCAAGGATTGGAATGAGAGGATGGTCGACTATGGAGGGCAGAAGATTCTTATTAATGACGAACTCATAGCCGAAGCGACTGGCCTCAGCTTGGAAGGATACCGCTTCTTCAACAAGAGGGTTATCAAAGAGGCTGAAGAGAGAAGATTTGTGGAGGAGGAGGAGAAGCTTATATTCAACACCGCGGGTCTGCTTGTTAATTCAATTCCTTCTCCGTATGATGAAGTCACCCGCATGATGATTCGCTACATATCCTTGGAAGGCAGGTTTGTTACTGTCCCTGCCAAGCACCTTGTCTTTTTGAATCACTTTCGTAGGAGTAGGTTGGTTTGCTTTCCCCACTATCTGTTAAACTCTCTTGAGCGCTCCATTTTGGAGTTCCAGAAGCATGCCCGGGCGGTTCCCCTTCACCAAGGGCTTATTCTGCTTATTCACAAGCACTGCCTTATTAAATTCCCCGGTCTCCCTTCCTCTCCCGGCCTGGCTTTGGGCTCCGTTGCTGCCAGTCCTGTCTCCCCTGCTGTCCCTGCTGCTGCCCCCACCTCCGGTGCTGATGCCCCCATGCAGGCTGCTCATGCTTCTCCTTCTTTTCCTCCTGCTGATGCCCCTGCCACCCACACTGTCTCTACTTCTAAACGTGTCACCAGGGCTTCTAGGAGACTCAACCTTGAGTCTACTGCTGAGGGGGATGAACCTTTGGTTGACATTGCTCGTGATCTGCTGAACATTAGTAGTGCCAGTCCCCAGGCGGCACCAACGGATAACCCTTCTAGAAGATTGGAGGCCTTAGAGGCTGAGCTTAAATTGCTGAAGGATGAGGTAAAAAATCTTGCTAAGCAAAAAGGCAAAAAAAGCATTGAGGGAGAAGGGAGCATTGGCAATAGCCAGCTTGATGAAATATATAAAAAACTGACCTCCCTAGACTCCCGCCTTGGGAAAACGAAGACTAGGCATGAGTATAATATTGCAGCATTCAGGGCCATAGAGGAATTCATCGAAGGTCATGCAAGAAGTGTTTCGCATCTCAGCTGTGTCCCGATGACTCTTTGGGGCAATGAGAAAGAGAGTAAAAGAACCAGAGAGGAGCTCGATAAGACGGATGCTGCTCATATGACCACGCTGGGTATGTACCATGCTTGGAAAAAAGTAAAGATGAGTATTGATCAAGCGGCCAAGAAGTAGTCCAGTTTTACTACTGCTTCTTGGCTGTAGGCTTGCTGTTTTATTGTCGTTGTTTTGCTGTTAAGTCTCGGTTGTGTTGCTGTTTCTAGGCTTCGGTGTTCTTTGCTGTAACTTTTGTGCTTTGATACAGCTTCTCTGCTCCTCTCTCTTATTCAGGCTTTTAGGCCTCCTTTTGTACACAAGGGTATAGTCCCTTTCAAAAAACTATTTACCAATATTAAAAAAAAAAAATAATTAGAAATTAGTGACTCATGGGAGTTAGGAAAGGTTTAATTAATCAATTGGGATTAATTAATACACCATGTTTAGCTTAAAGAAGCCATTTGGAGATGATTTGGACGGAAATTAGTAGAATTATAGGGGTTTTTAGAGGGGTGTTTAATTAATAAGAGGGTTTATTAATTAAATACAAGATTATGAAATTGTAATTAATTAATAATTGGTAATTAATTAATTGAAAGAGGATTTTAACTAACGAATTGGCGTTAATCGACATCCAAGATGAGGGAAAAGGCTAATTAATTAACGAAATGCCATTAATTGATCGAGAAGATAGGGTATAATATCTAATTAGTGGGAAATCACTAATTATGAAAAAATGATAGGGAAGTGGAAAATTTGTGAAATTTTAGTATTAAAATTGCATGGTCGAAATTAGGTGTCTACAATGACATTGAGACCCATAGTGAACACTCATATGATTATGACCATGATGAGGACAACAATGTAGATCAAGACTAAGTAGAACTCTTATCTAGTTTTCATGTTCAACTCCTTGCTAATACACATCATATTGAGCCTACTATCAAATTTATACTTATCATTAAGCTTACTCGTGATCAGCAATCTAATGACACATCTTTTACATATAGATATTATCCCTCATCTAATATACTTACATCTATTGTGCTTACCTCTTTGGGATAACCTAACATTGTTGTGTAAAATGTGTCTATACATATCCTTGTAGCCAATGTTGTTACTACATCTCTTATCTAGCATCATAATGAATTGCATGCATCTTCATCTAGCACATATGATGTTGAGTCCCTTGTTCCTTCTTTACAAGCATGAATCTTATAATTACAACAAGGTGTATCTCATAATTCTAATGATATGGAATCTTATAAATTATTGCATAATCCAGTTACACCTTAAATTGTCTCATATCCTTTTCTTGTCCGTTTTTTTGCACCTAAGCTTCTTATCTATGATGGCAAGGGTGATCCCCAAGATAATCTTAGATCATTCCATGTTGCTTGTTTTGACTATGCATATATATATATATATATATATATATATATATATATATATATATATATATATACACACACACACACACACACACTAAGTTATTCCATAGGATTCATGAGGAATTTTCTCTACAATGGTTTTATGATCTCCACACACATTCTGTGTTCTCTTGTAATGCATTGGAAAATCAATTTTTGGCACAACTTTCAATCAACATTGGGGATAAGATATCATATACACAAATGTCTAAACTCAAACAATGATTTGATGTGCATATCAACACTTATGTCTTACCAATATGAACAAAATATTAGCTAACACTGAGTTACAAGACCTATTTATTCAAATTTTACTTCTTCCATTATAAGAATCACTCATGTTTGATAAGTTTCAATATTTTGACCATCTATGTGATATGATGAAAAAGTTTGAAGCTAATCTATTACACATGAAAAAACTCAAGTATGTTGGTAGCTCCACCAGTCGATCAAATGCCAAGTTTCAAAGAATATCCAATTTCAAAGGTAAATCTAATGACACTAAGATTGCTTCTAAATACACTTTCAATGTTGTTTCTCAACCTACTAAGCTACAATTATAGCCTACAAGACAATAATGTACATGGTTACCTTGTCCTCTATGCATGGTTTTAAAACAATTATTTGATTTTAATCTCATGTATCCCCCTCCACCATTTGAGGTTGATACAAACAAGCCTCAAAGTAAGATATTTAATGTTAATACTTGTTTTGATTATCATGGATGTATTGGTCAATCTACATATAGATGTATTAAGTTACGACAGATCATTCAAGTTCTTATTAACTCGAATCCAACACAATTGAATGGGATGAGCCCACTAAATCTTCTAAGCCTATTAATAACAATGTTAAGTTGAAAATATTCAACGATCCCCTTCCTAATAATGGTAATGAAAAATCTACTTTAGAAGTTTATAACTCCCATTGTGTAGTGCTATCACAACCTTCTTATGATAATCCGATTGATGGTATGATTAGCACTATTACTCATGCATCATTTTTTACATCGATCATTGCTTTTGATGATTCTGATATATATGACTCACTTATCTTAGACATGTTGTCTCTTCTAGTCTCTATTCATCATATTCCTATTCAAGGTGTCTTGGTTATTCCACATAGAAAGGATAATATTTTGCATGTTCATTACTTTAGTTTCTTGGCATTATTTTTTAGTTTCTTGTGTTTGATGCTAATCCACACTTTTGACGCATTACACTGCCCAACATAGTTGGGCCTATCACTACACACACTTCATTTTTGGTTTCTAAAAATGTTTCTACTAGAGTATTGCATCTAGGTCTCTCTTTGCTACATACTTTTAGGGCTATTCCATCCATCATTCATTAATGTATCAAGTTTATTAATCATCAACAAGTCTTCATTATTTAAGGTATTCCTTTCAAGGATTTCTCTCCTAGCATGCCTAGTTATTCTAGAATTTATATCCCTCTTCCTAGTGCAACTATAGATATGTCTATTGTTTCACATCCTACTTCACATAGATCCATTCCTCCTCAGTCTCATGGCAGGCCTTTAGTTGCACATGTGAATTCACATTATTCTAGGTCTTTTGATAGGCCTTTAGTTTTACATGTTACACCACATAGTTCTAGGGCCTCTAGGTCTCCTCTTAGGCCTTATTTTATGCACATTACCTCTAATGGTTCACACTCTCACAAGATTTTACATAGATATTATATACTTACAACTCTTTCTACAATTTCTCATAGGTATTATAGGAGTTCGCACTCTTATAGTCTACCCCACAAGTATAATACATAACATTCTACTCAATGCTCCATTATTTTTGGTTCTCTTCAATGGAATTTTTCAGTACACATCACCAACATGGTTACACTTGCACTTGAGTCACATTTAATGACACATTCAAGACTTGACCCTCCAACATATTCGGTAGTTGTTTCACCTCCTTGCATGGTTCTCGTGGGATATCTCTCATGATATTCCCCCTCATTTCCCAATGGCACACTTTGTTTATAGGTTTAACTTGACTTTTGAGGGAGCAGTTCCACACCTGAACCTCACTTTTCACACACACACACACACACACACTGGGGGAAATATTGTTTCTCATATTTCGTTGCATACTCTATATCGACAATGTAATATTTTCAAAATACAAAAACATTCAAATATTTACAAAAATGCAAAATTAAGACCTATTTCTATGGCATATATCGTTTGCACTTTACATTATATATGTTCTTTATCCCTTTGATTTGATAGAAAGCATTTATTTTTTACACACATGCATTCACGTGGTATATTGAGCATGATACAGGACATACACAAAGTGATATGTGATAACAGGTCTTAGCCTACACTTTACCCAAATTTCTAACCTTTGGGGCATGTACTTTTGCATACTTTATCCAGGTGTTATATTTCCATTATAATTCCTTTCTTTCCTCATTACGCTTGGTTACATATATATTATGTATTTGCTATCTTTTGGAATAACAAGACTAACACATGTGTCTTGTGCAACACTTACAATTATTGCTTCACTAGCTCTTTTCTATCATATGATGTATACTTTTCATCACATTTTGATACACCTATTTTTCCTACATGGTTGTTAGTTATGTGTGTGTGTCCTTGTTTTCTACTCTGATTATGGCTTAAGGTCCTTGATTGTATTGCAACACGATGGGCATCCCATGTTTACATAATCATGCCTTATATATGGTTGTGTATCTCTTGTTTTTAGGCTTAAAGGCTTTGATTGTCTTGCGACACCATGGGTGTCCCATGTTTGCAGACATTTCACCTTTTTTGTGACATTATTTAATATGTTTGCACTTGTTTCTATCTTGTATGAACTTGTTTTCTACTAGCACATGGCTTTCAATCATTGTTACATTATTTTATTGCATTGACACTGTTATGGTTATCATGCTTCTTGTTGTTGCTTTAGTTTTATGTCATGGTTTCTACCATGTGCATCCCCCTTATAGATATAGTTTATTCTTAGTGTGTTAGTCCAGGTTATTATTTATCTTTTTATTTTTTTATTAGGATAATTCTTGCACTTGGATTATCTCTACACTTTTTTTGTTAGCTTGCTTAGGTGTACTAGTTGTGTGGAGTTAGCTTACTAGTTATGTTGAGATAACTTACCAGTTATGTGGAGTTAGTTTGTTAGTCTTATGGAGTTAACTTAACTGTCAACATCAGTTAGTGGGGATTCTTCACACTGATCTAAGTAGTAGTTACACTTCCCTCCTCCTATATGTACATCCTCATTATTAAGATCAATTGCATCATGGATTAAGATGGATTTCTATACATGATATTTTAGCTCTTTGTTTGCAAGTCCTTTTGTAAAGTTATTCTAGTGAATTCATTTCAATTTATCAAATGTAGTGTGTTATTATTATTTCAGATATTTGCATCTTGGAAAAAAAAATTTATCATTTCTTTCATGGTATTGGAGTTGTAGATGATGTATACATCTTATTGGTGCTCAAAATAGTCTCGCCCTATTTTGCCATTAAAATCTATCAATTTATGGCCTCTGCCATATTTCATCCCCCCATGTTGTGCCTGAGAAGTATTTGCCTTCCTTTTGTTGCCATAACCAGTCCTTCCTAGGCCGAGGATCACGTATGGATCCATAGTTGTTTCCTTGTTTCTCTATTTATCTAGAAAGGGTCTGTAATTAGGGTCCCCCGTTCTTTGTTCATCTAAAAACTCAGGCTATCCCGTTCTTTCTGTTTTCCATAGTCAATATTTGTTGTCTTTGTCATTTTTGCCCTAAATACTTGAAGAAAAATGAATGGATGTAGCTTGGAGGAATGTATTTGAGCCTTGTAACATTTCTAAATACTCTGTCCTTGGAGAAAATTTCATCTCCGGGCTCAAATGTTCATTTTTCCGCACTTTACGGTTTGACGGGCATTTTTCCTAGTCAAATTTACATATTTGCATCAACAAGAAATGTGGTCTCTTTTGATTGGAGATGGCTCAGTGGGGCACTCTAAAAATTCTAAGGATCGCCTTGACCCAAAACTGGTCCACATGGAGGAACGGAACTAATTTGAAGATTTGCTTTTTGGTTTGGCCTTGGAGTTGCGCCAGGAGGACACGTGGAGGTTTCCACTACTTTGCCCAGAATTAGACAATTTTTTATGCAGCTGGTACAGTTTAGCGGAACAGGGACACGTGGTGAGCCCACACTCATTCAGGATCTCCGCTTTGGGTCTCTATGTTGAAGATGCGCCATTGTGACGTGTGGCAGTTTGAAAGGTCAAAGGGCGGGGAAGCAGACCATCGGAGGCAACTTGGATTTTTTACCTCTTATTGCCAAAAGGATTAAAACATCAAAATGGCCCACATACCCGATAGAAAATAGTCAAAAATTTTCCCCGGTCAATGATGCAGGTGCGGACTTCCGGGGGAAATTTGGAAAATTTCCCCTTTCCCAAAAAGGAGGTGAAATAGCAGAATTTGGCCACAGTTCTTTTGGGCCCCGCCTTAGGACACGTGTCAGGCTCATTTCTCAAGGGAGGAGGTGTGGAGAAAAATGTGAAATTTTTACATCTTTTCAAAAGTTGTAAAAAGAAAAGGGGACCCATTTTTCAAACTATTTTCCCGCCCATTTGTACGGATTCGATACAAACTGCGAAGGGGCATCTTTCGACTCAAGACTCGAAATATTGTAAATCTGACACTGTTGGAAAGCTTTGGACCTCCACTACACCATGGAAGCATAAAATAATACTTTCAATAGGCCTTGATGGGCAAAAAACTAAAAAATGGATTTCACACCATTAAAGTGGATCTGGTTGCTTCCACTACCCATTTTTGATATTATTTGACATTCTTTCTCCTCTAATATGCCAAAGCAAGCATGGAGGGTATAAACAAAAACATTTTCAGATTGTGGATAGATTTACAGGAGCATTAGAGACTGGTGGTCGAGTTGTCATCAGATTTTACTTTTTTCCTATGTTTTGGTCGCTTCTGATATAAATACAAGAGCTCTGCTCTTAGTAAAGGGTCGGAGGTTGGAATGTTGGAGTGTTAGAGGTCAGAACTGATTTTCTAAAAGGCTTGATAGAACTCATCTTTTGAGGGACTATTTAAGAAACCTGCATGTTTCTTTTGTGTTAAAATTGATCGTGTCAAGGTGATTGCGAGTGTACAGCCATTGACAAGCTCTGAGACTATTCTAGAAACTTTCCCTTGCTGATAAGTTTAATCAAATTTGAGTTATTTTGTGTTGACTCTGAACATTTAGTGTCTACTTTGTTTCAAAATTTCTGCAAATAGTTCTATTTGTTCCTATTGCAATCTTATACTGATTTTTTTGTGAAATTGCACAGGATCTCGTCCCTGTGATAGTTTAATGGCATTTACAATTTCATCTCAAGAAGAGCCTTCATCTTGGATGAGATAAAAAAAATTAAAATCAATTCACTGTCATTTGTTGATAAAGATTTCATATAAGTCTTTAGGTGTACCTTAGGTGTGTTAATTAGAAACTATAATGTTTAATTGATTCTTCTAATTCGAGCCTTCATATTGGAGTCTTAAAGATTATGTGAAAACGTGTTGATCTGGGCCTCCATTGAAGCACACCTTCTGGTTGAAGGAACGTCTTGACTGTTCTGAAGCTTTCTATTGTGAAGTTGCTCATTATTGTGAAGTCCCTCCAAAGATCTGGTATAATCAACTTTATCTTGCTTCACCTCCAACTAAAAATTCACTTAAAAATAATTAATCATATCCATACTACCCCTGTTTGTCATGTATGTATACAAATGCATAATTTTTACCATCAAAACATGCAGAAACAATCAAGTTTCCTTTGCCTTTAGTGGCCTGAACCTTTCTTATAAAATATCTCCATTATCTAGAGTGACAACTCGTGAGAGTTAGGTTTTATTGCATTGATCATATTTTCTTCAAGGTCTTCTTAATAATTTCACAAGGAAGGATATCTCCATCTCCTCCACAAACAGCAGGCTACAAAAGGGGTCCTTTCACCCTGGTTGAAAGGCACAACCATAAAGTAGTGAGGATAGGTCAAATCCTCTTGAGGGTACTACCCATTTATCCACATCTGAGTGAAAAAGAGCAAGTTGAATTTTATCCCCGGCTACAAAATGACACACTATATGCTCTACTTGTCTCTAAGCTTCCTGTCAGACCTGTGATGTTGCTCATCCTCTAAGGGAGAATAAATTTGGGTACCAACACATCCATCTGTAAGTTTTCTTTACACATGAGGGTTTTTATATTTTATATATAGAATTGCTTAGTATGTTTTTGTAGCTTGTATATCTGTTTGAAACGTAGGGAACCATTAGATCCAAAAGATGTCAAAACTCCTAGATCAATTGTAAGCTCAACCACTGGCATTGGAAGGAAGTTTTGAAGTTTAGTTTTTGTAGAGCCGATTGAGGGTACGGCTTTACGTATGATTCCGTCCATGTAGCTACGAAGGTTGTCGAAGGATTCCACGAACACCCTTTCTGGGTTTTTCTAGGTTTTTAAAATATTTTTTTGGGTAGTTGTTTTTTATGCAGGTTGCATGGACCTAGGTAGACGAAATGTTTTTGTGACGCATGAGGAGAAGCCTCTAACACTTGTGCATAAGTTATTGGTGTGATCTGTACTCTCTGGTCGTCGAAGGACAAAACCCATAAATGGTTGAGGGTACGGCTTTGCGTACGATTCCATCCATATAGCTACGAAGGTTGTCGAAGGATTCCACGAACACCCTTTTTGGGTTTTTCTAGGTTTTTAAAATATTTTTTTGGGTAGTTGTTTTTTATGCAGGTTGCATGGATCTAGGTAGACGAAATGTTTTTGTGACACATGAGGAGAAGCCTCTAACACTTGTGTAGAAGTTGTTGGTGTGATCTGTACTCTCTGGTCGTCGAAGGGCTAAACCATTTATGGGTTTTGTCCATAGCAACAAAAAACGTTGAATTTTAACAAGCGGTTTTGAAGCAGCAAGTGAAAAATTAGGACTACGTGTGGACTTTCCAAAAAAGGAAATTTCGGCAGATGCGCATGTTTCCGAAAATGGCATTTTTCCAAAAATAGAAAGTTTCCATAAATGGCATGATTTCCAAAAACAGAAAGTTTCCATAAATGGCAGGTTTTCCAAAACGGAAAGTTTCTTAAAATGGAAATTTTACCAAAACGGCAAGTTTCCATAAATGATAGTTTTTTCCAAAAACGGAAAGTTTCTTAAAATGAAAATTTTACCAAAAACGGCAAGTTTCCATAAATGATAGTTTATTTCCAAAAACGGAAAATTTCTCGAAATGGTATTTTTTGCCATAAAGGAAATATTTTTTAAAAAAATATTAAAAATATATATATTTTTTAATTTAAATGGACCTAAGTGACGAAAAACTAAATATATCATAACTTTTGACCGATAACTCATAATTGAGTGTCATTTTTTTACAAAAGTGTATGATTTTTCATATTCTTTCCATTGGTACTATTTATTTTATAAAATGCACTATTTTATAAAGTGCCTACATTTGGGGGTGTTTTGTACTTTGACACAGACACATTTTCAGTTAAATCTGACGTCATGTTAGATTATTTGTTATTATGACTTCTTTCCTTGAGATCTTTGCTTTGCAGCCTGAGAATGAGATCTTCTTCTCTGAAATTTGTTCCATTCAGGAGGACCTAATAAAATTTGTGGAAGAAAATAGATCGTTCAAGAAGAAAAATTATCTTCTACAAACCCTCATTCATGGCAAAAATGATCTCATACACTCCCTGCAGCAAAAACTTGCGAGCCTACAACATCACCCTCATGTTGTGGACAATCATATCCCTGCTCCTAGTCCACTTGCATTTATTTCTCTTGCACCCACTGACCTTGATTTGTTAGATTTTGAGTCTACTCTTGTGTTTGATGCTCTCAAGCCTCTTAGGCTTATTACTGCATGTTCTTCCACATATGTGTCTATTACATTAACACATTCTATGTATCCTACTTCTTCTCACATACATGCCTTTTTTGAGAAGCATACCACTGCATTAGCTTCTTGCATGCTTCGTTCTATGGATTTCACTAGCAGAGGTACTGGCAAACATTCACAAGGTATTAATTCAACTATACAACCTATTAAGTGGCATTCTCGCCACGGTATTGGTTTTTGGTAGGTACTTCATTGGAATCACACATTAATAGAGCTTATATTTTTGTTTGCTCAATTATTTTCGAGGATCATGAGCTACACATGAGTTTTTTACTTTCACTCGAGATTTAGAAACCTGATATTTCAACTATTAGACATGATCGACCTAGCACATATTTTGATGTCTCTTTGTATGATCTCATTGTGCATTTTGCACCGATTCATATGTAGGCATCTTCTTCATCCATCTGTGTTGATTTAGGGTGGATTTCTAATCACTCATGGTGGCAACATAGGCATTCATTAAAAGGACTCTACAGGTATGGCTCCTCCACCACTTAGCTTCTTACTCCACTTTTTATACCTTATGAATTATAATTCTCCTTATTTTGAACATTTTTATTTAGTAGGGGTGTTATATCTCTCTTGTTTGTTAAGAGATTTTATATCTCTATTTTCGACACTTTTCAGACATGCTGACAGTCTCTCATGGGGAGCTATTCCGGTAAAGCCCAGTGTTAGTTTTTCAATGTTCAAGTAGTTTTTTTGACAACTCATATAAATTTTTAGCATCACTCCACTCATTCAGTAGTACGGAAGGGTGCCTTGTTACCTTGGCTTTTCTTGGATCATGGAACTCCTATTTCTTTGGATCTTGTGTCATTGTCTTGTTGTCTTGGTTATTGTTCTTACATCGTGGCACACCTGTTTGTAGCAGTTGATCAAATTATGTTAGGTATTTTTTTGCACTTTTGACATTACTCCATTGACAATCCCCTTATATGGAGTTATTCTGGTGAATCCCAGTGTCAATTATTTTTTATTTTATGATCGAGCAGTGGATTCAGACCACAGTGCACACCAAACTTCTTCAGTAATGTATAAGTTTTTGATCAGAGCTTCTTGGGATGCCTTGCAGTGGGATTTTTCTCTCTTTACTTTGTTATGACTAGTTTTTAGTACCTTGCAGTGTTCCCTATTTCCCATTTATTGTACATGGGTACCTGATCAGGTCTTATAATCATGACCCACATTATTTTCCATCCACCTAATTTATGCTTATGGGGGTGTTAGTGTAGGTTATTATTTATTTTTTATTTATTTATTAGTATAATTCTTGCACTTAGGTTATCCCTACACTTATTGGGTTAGCTTGCTTAGGTGTACTAGTTATATGGAGTTAGTTTACTAGTTGTGTTGATTTTGTTTACCATTTATGTGGAGTTAGCTCGCTAGTATTGTGGAGTTAACTTAACTTCAAGTATCAGTTAGTGATATTTATTCACCACTGATCTAGGTAGTAGTTGCACTTCCCTCCTCCTATATGTACATCCTCGTTATTAAGATCAATTGTATCATGGATTAATATGAATTTCCATATATGATATTTTAGCTCTTTATTTACAAATCCTTTTGTAAAGTTATTCTAGTGAATTGATTTCAACTTATCAAATGTGGTGTGTTATTATCAGCTGATATCTTCACGGCTTGGAACAGTCTTCTTATCATTCCTTTTATAGTAGACAGCACACCATCTTTGCATAGGTTATACACAAGTTCTCATATTCTCATACATGGGCATACATATTTTCTTTTGATCTGCTCACTCAAATTCTTAATTACATGCACCTCAAAAGAGGGGGCAAACATTTGGGGTTTATTTTACATTTCCAACAAACATAAACATTTTTCTAGGAACAGACATATGCAGAGGTAGACAAAAATACCTCAAAATTGGACTTAGACACATGAATTCAAAAAAATATGCACAAAGTCATAAACATACAACCTGGTCAAGACCGTACAGATGGTTCTAACCTTACTATATGGTGTTTCCAACGGGAATTTTGTCCATATTTTTCAATAGTCTCAAGTTTTTCGTCAATGTTACAACATTTTCATATGGTTTCATACTCAAATTGGTACATATTCAATGGGCATCAAGTATTTTATTCTCTCTTTCTCTATGGTACTCAGTTCCATCTTCAATTTTAGACACATTGTGGGCATGGGTCTCGTTTCTCCACTTAGATTGTAGTATACAATCCATTCTACTCATTTGTGAGGCACATGGGAAGAGTATGGGGCAGTTATTTCTCTTTTCTATTGTGTGTGTTAATTTATAAAATTGGGCTTATATCCATCTAAAACAGTATGGTTTGTGGGTTTATGGAAGGTACTAAAACAATTAAGTTCTTTGTAGGAATATTTTTCTATCCTCTTGCACTTAACGGGAATATATCATAGTTGTTGAATGACTTTGATATATGGTCTTCTTCCTTGGTGGGGTGTTTTGGCTCCTCATATTTTTGGTTCTTATCTTCAACATTCATGTGTTGGGTTCGTACACCTAATACATTGAACTCTCCTTGGCACGAATTAGGGACTGATCACCCCAATTCTCCATCATAATTTAGTAAATCTACAATCTCCAAAGCACAAGAACATGAGCACATTCCCTCTACAAAAAAATTAATTGTATTTCTTCTATATTTTACATCTATTTTGACATTTCTTATTGCACATTATTTATAATACTTTCATTACATTTTGAGTTACAATTTAATTTCCTATATTGGGCATTGACTACACTTTTTTGTTGCATATTTCATTTTGGAGCATGTCAACACCAACACAACAAGATGTTGCAAAACAAAGTTATTATGAGCAAATATAAATTGTGTCTACACACTCAAGTATACTTTCCTTTTAAACATTTAATTTTCAATTTCATACTTAAAGGGGGGAAATGTAGAAACCCAAGTTTGGAAATATATCTTTTGACATTTTTGATCTTGACATTGCAAACTTATATGGACAAATGCACCCCCTTCACTCTTTCTTAGCACATCTTGATAGCACTTAATGTACTTCCTTATTTTTGTATACCTATTTTTCGTTGGTATATGAATTTTAACTACATAAACTACAACTAAAAAACATCCATTCATATGTCTATGAATTCAAAATGAGTTTTTCTCCCTTTGGTCCAAAAACGTCGATTTCAGTTGGGATGTAGAATTACATAATGACCCTATTCTACGGTTTTGTACCGACATGTTTTGATTTAATTCTTTCAATTCTATAACATTCTTAGGAATAAATATACCCCCTTGTTCATCCTTTCATAACATAATAATCATTTAAATTATATATAAGAAAGTAAATCATACCTTGTGTGATATGAATTTTCCCAGATTAATTATTCCATGTTAATGACATACTTTAGCATGTCTAGGTGAGGACTATGTGTTGCGCAAATAGCTCCTAAGTAATACCCAAGATTCAACACCTCAAGATATGGCCACATTATTAGGAGGAAATATGTAACAAATAATCTTCTTGCCCTGGCTAGGAACCATCTTGGGTTATACTTCACGTACCCTAGTTACAACACCCTCTAGAGTGCCCCTCTCCAATTCCCACCACTTGCCTTTACTCGGTATCAACTAAAAATTCACATAAGAACAAATTTTCCTATGGGTATATTAAATCTTCATACCACATATTTAAATAATTGTTACCGGGTAGGTTTTTCAACCAACATACCCATTCAAAACAAATTTTATTAATTACTTTACCAATATTAATAGATTTTCCAAATGGTGCCCATTAATTACCCTTCTCAACACATCTGTGTTCAAGAAGTTATTTTTTATTTTATCTACCCTATATTAAAGGGGTCTTCAAATATATAAAATATTTCATGCTCCCCCATTCTAAAGTCTACCCTCTTATTTATAATTTTCAAGAGGTGGTTACAAATCATCACACCTATTCATTATATATAATATTACTTTATTATAATTAATAAACAAATCATACTCATTTATTGGATATTGGATAACCACTCTTTTTCTTTTATTAACTCTTTATTTACCCATGTTACTGTACTTTTACACTCATACACACATAAATTAGGGTTGTTTATTTTATCTATTACATATTACCCCATGGGTCTCAATATTATTATGTTTTAAATTTATTTATTTTACTTTAGAATTCTATCCCAGGGGTAAATACCTTTAGAACACTCATAATAATTATTTTCTTTTTATTAAATAAATAATGTTCAAATTTTTCCTTGTGGGGAATTTGTCATATAACACCTCATTTAAGGACCTGGCACTTTATGAACTCCTCGTGCAAAAGTAAGTAATAAAGGCACACAAATCTCCCTAAATTACAAAATAACTCATGCACATAAATTAGGGAAACATCCTCTACCAGTCTGAAGTCTCCTCCTAAGTATATGATTCTTCATATTCATCCTACAAGCAAGCAAAGTGACCCTTCCCAAGTATTTGATTAAGTATGAATCTCAAGTGAAGCATTGCCAAAGGATGATTGTCAAGTATGATTACACTACAATAGATATTACATATTATGTGAATGACATGCGGTTTGATCCCTCTTCAAAGTAGTGGTGATGTTGGCAGTGCACAAGGATTCCCACAACCCATCAAACTTTTTTTTAGGAACTCCTTACACTACAAGAGTTTAAGGTTTTAAACGAACTTTACAAATTCATTTTGAAGGTGAACGAAGAATATCAACACACAATGATATAATTTCTAGGCAGGTGAATCACTCAAGAAGTTACACACCTAGATTCCAATTAGATCCAAGATCATACAGATGTTATATACTAAAGTGTACAGTTTTGACTAGGTTCAGTTTCAAGTCATAGTTTCATTAACCAAGCATTTCTAATTTTAGATATTCCTGTTCCAACACTCAAATCATTCAAAATCTTCTAGATCTGCATAGAATCAACTAAGTGCACTCTTTCCATCTAGTTTTTGTATTTTTTAAATTAATAGTCACTTTGAAAAATGTTATTCCCATTTGTGCAAATAATGTTGGAAGTTAATTAAATCAGAATATCCACCTATAATATTATTCATCATTTTTATGTATGTTAATTAAAACATCTAGAACTAAAAAAGAGTGAGATCCACTTCCCAAATAAAGTGAAATCAATAGTTTTTTTCTACTATAAACATTGACTACACTATGTGTTGTAGGTTTCATCATGGACTATGCTAACACTAACATATCTAGACAATAAAAAAAATTGAGTGAAGACAAATTTTTCTACACACTCAAATATATTTTCCTTTAAGCATGTAATTTTTTTCATACTCATAGGGGGAATATAGAAAGTCAAATTTAGTAATTTACCCTTTTGACACTACTTATTGCAATTTTGCTTCTTAATTAAGATAAACACCCACATCCTATCTCCACTTAGTACATGTTACTATCTATTTCCTAACTTGCTAATTTTCATACACCTATGTGTCAAATTTTTTTGAATAGTAATACATAATACCAATCCTAAAATTCTACTTTCCATAATGTAACTTTCATATTTCACTCACTTCTTCTCTCTCTAAAATAGTATAGTTCATCCAAGTTGTATAATTTTTTCTTGGCTTACCTATATGGTCCTGCACTAACACATTTTATAACTTTATTTTGATGCAATATCATTTTTTATGTATTTTCATCTCCATGGATCGACCTTGTCATGATAATTCATATTTAGAGCCTTATATAAGCAAGTTAATATTACCTCATTTATCCACCTAGCAATCACATGAAATTCTATTGATGCACTCACTTGCAACACTCGCAAAAGGTATTGAACGCTCCCTAAATCCTCCTAAAGTTGATGTACATCCATTAAGGTAACCTCTATTATAGTTTTAAAGCACTCAAATAGGTCAGGTAGTCTATATTCCCTCAAATCCAAGCATGCCAAGTTCCTACTTCCAAGTATTAGCAAGAGCATAATTCTATCAAACATGATTAAAGAGGTTCAAGTTGCCAACTAATTGTATTCATATAAATGTTACATGCTAAGTAGAGAACTATGTGTGGTTTGAGGCATCTTTAGAGTAGTACCGACATAGGTCATGCACATGTGCACTTCAACCCAAACATTAACCTTCTTATAGTGTCTTTTACACATTTTTAGGACTTTAGAGTGATTTAGATGATATCAAGACTATAAGACAACTAGGGTTTTGATGCAAGAGCATATTCATGATGCTTGGAAAGCATAAATAAGTGTGAATAAGCCTTATTAAGGGATGAAAATGTGTAGTAGGAGCTACTCATAGTTTTACCTCCATGTTTCTAGTTGAGAAGTTTGAAATTTGTGATGTAATAAGTTCTTACCATGACTGTGAAATTGGAAATCAGGTGTCTAGTTGAATGTGAGTTATCTTATCATCTTTTCCTACGTTGGAAGAGAGGTAAAACTTCTAAGGATTTTGTATTAATCGACTTTGAAGTTGTCAAAGATCAAATTGGAAAATTTGCTCCTAATTACAAGCATATATAGTTAATAAAATTACACAAAATGGGGGGAGTTAGAATAAAATAAGACACTAGCAGCTAATTAAATCCATTAAAGAGTGAAATGGTTGAATCCCATCAAGGAAAGAGTTGGAGAAGTAAATTTTTGGTATGGAGGAGTTGATGTTTGGATTTTTAGCAATAATTACATGAAAATAATGTTGTATTACTATCCTTAATCATAAATAAGATTGATTTATATTCCTTGAGCTTGAATGGCCTGAGATCTCCTTCATCTTCATGTGTTTTAGTGGTTTTTATTGAAATAATGTATGATCTATCATCTGGAATCCTTGTTTCTTATATTTTGCATGTTTTACAAAGGAATGTGTTAGGGTTTCAGTGGGTTCGTGGTCTTAAACCCCCACAGTAATGAAAATTTTCATTTCATGGCCTACTGTCATCTTGAATGGATAAAACAACTCACCAAAAGCCTAAAAATTTCTAATTTATCTCTTGAAACTTGATCTAAAGGATTTTATAACCAAATTTGCACTCTCGGCCTAGAACTAGGGATCTATCTATCTTTTTATTCAACCAATAAAATGATCTCAAATTTTGATCAGATGTCTATCCCACCATTTTCAATGAGCCCACAAAGTTTCATAACAAATGGACACGTGTAGAATGAGATCTCGATACCAAAAAAAATAAGGAATAGAAGAGCTATAATAGAGAACAGGACAGGTAAGATTCTAGGATGTAATTTAGAATGAATGAATGTGTAAAGGATTATAATTATTTAGTATAGTGTATGGGATCATATAATAATAAATTACATGATTTTACAGGAGTAAGAACTTCTTATGGAATGATTTTCATTTGACAGTCCTTATCTAAGACCTTCATTGGAATGTTATACCTTAATTCTCTTAATGCTTCATTAAAGGAAACCTAAAGGGGAAATTCATCTATATTCCAAACCTCTTATAAGAGAAATTAGACTCAGATTATTCTACATAACCACTGTCCTTACATGATAAGAGTCAAGTATATATGTATGAGGGAAAAAGGAGGATACACATTCTATAATAGTCTTGAAGCATGATGAAAGGTGAAAGTTCTTGTCAATAGTGAGTTGTGGAGGAATGAATTTATATTATGTGTTGAGTAGTTAAATAATACATATGAACAGAGGTATAAAATATAACTTGATATGAAACATTCTTGAATGTTGATATTTTATAAGTTCTTATATAGAATCAATGATGGATGCATTGCAAAGAATGGTGTTTTTAAGATGACCAAGTGTAGGTGACAAGGAACAAGATCTCAAGACAAGGTGGAATCAAATTGATTAACCTTCATCTATAAAATTGTCATGATCTTCTCAAATAAAGAGGGCAATCAAGAAATGATCTTCTAGCAAGAACATCAATTAGTTTTCCAAGGGAAATTAGGAAAGAACATATCAAGAATAATCTAAAAGGAGTCATATGTTCATTTTATGATCATCTAGAATGATAAGAATGTGTTAAGGAATATGAATGAGGATAATATGTCCTTGAGAACTATTACCAGAGAATGAATGAGTATGTTGTTATGATGAAGGTAGAGAACATATAGGTCAGGTGTATGAAAACAGTGATTAGAAACTCCTTCAAGTTAGAATGCATGTAAGTAGAGGGTTTTTTGGATGATATTTTACATCATCCTGAAGAACACCTCTAGAAGGACTATGGGTTTTAGAGATAAATTATAGAATGATCAACAACATGTTAATCTAGGATGGCATCATTTTGGTATCAGAACCTGTTGATACCTCTTTTACTTCCATATTTATGCTAATTTGGGTGATGTTACAATGGAGATTTTAGGTGATTGAGAAAATAATATATGTATTCAAGGCCTAGAAAGGCTTGAGAAGAAAGATGTGTGGAAAAGGAGAAGCTCAAAAGTAGGTGAAGCTCAAGAAGAGTCAAGAGACCAAGCTGAGACAGAATTGGGTGAGATAAGCCAATAGAATAGGGTGAAAGAGACCTAAGTGAGGACAAAAAGGATCCATAGACTAAGGTGAAAAATACTTGGGTGAAGATATAGTGAAATGGAGAAATTGAAAAGAGTGGAAGGCTTAGAATAATAGAGATGCCACAAGAGAAGAAGATATTTAATCTCAAATGAGGAGATAAGGGAGATAAGAGAGAGGATTGAGGAATTAGAGTTTATGGTAGATACCATGGTGAATGAAGACATCCAAGAGGTTGGATGGAGGATAATAAAGAAGGTGAAGTGGTCAATTGAGCTACTGATAGAGAAAAAGAGGAGGCAAAAGTTGATTTCCTTAAAGAGAGAAAAGAAGCAAGGTCCTCATAGAAAAATGAAGAATGAGTTGTCTTGTGAAGAGAAGAGAGTTCTCATTATGGAGAAAAAGAGAGAAGTGCCAAAAGCAACACCTAACAAAGAAAGTGAGAAGAAGAAGAAAGTGTCCATGAAAAAGGCACTTGTAAAGATATTTTTGAATATTACCATGCTACCTAATGTTTTGTTTCAATTTGTATATAGAGGGATGAAGAATTTCCTAAAGAAGATCAAAGCCATGATCTTGAAGTAATAAAACAATAGGTCAAATAAGGAAATTTTGAAATAATCTGAATAAAGAATGGAAGAATGGGAGAATATGTTGCATGTTCAACCCACTACGAGACCAATTAGAGGAGTTCAAGGAACTCTGCATCTATTTTTTCCTTCAACTTCTCCCAAGCCTTTCATTATGTTAAATCCTTCCCTGGTCCTTCTCCTATGATGTTGGGCACTTGGTCTTGGGTGAATTCCTCAACCTTACCCTTGAGCACATTAATGGATACTAGAAACTCTACAAAGATACCTTCGAATTCATCTATTTTCTCAGTGATGGAAACTTGGAGTTCGTTAATCTTGAAATCCATCTTCTCATGCTTTTTTATCTTATCTTTCTGAGTTGTGGTGTTAACAACCAACTATGCATTCTCATCCTTGTTGATGGGGATTGTCTCTTGTAAATCTTTGAGGGAAGCCTCCTCTTCTATCACCCACGCTTTAATGATGGGCTCACACTTTCTGCAGCTATTGAAGCCCCTATGTGCTAGTATGTTTGCCTCTTTAAGTTGAGTGAGCAATTCCTCCAACTCATTTATCCAGGATTCAACAGAAAAATTTCTTCTTTATTCTTGGCAAGCTCTATAGTTATAGACCCCACTCCATCCTTAATGTTTGTGATCAACATCCCCATAAGGTCCTCGAGATACTCCATATCATCCTCATAATCCATCCTAGCCTAACCTAGCAACATCAGACATTGTCCCAAAATGCTCTTAACAAGGACACAAACTTAGTTATAAACCTCCTTCATTCATGTTTGTTCACCTCTTATTCCCTGGCACAATTTGTCTATCTCCTTTTCCTTTTCCTTCTTTCTCATGACTTGGGGTTTGAATAGTGACCCTGCATCTAAGCTACATCAAATCACCTCCGAGGACATATTTTGAATCACTTTACATACCTTCTCATCTGTTAGTTAGCTTGGATCCACCACCTTAGATGTCTCTCCTCCCTTATTTTTTAAGTGAATGGTCTTGATTGCGTGATCATTGACCTCAAATTCAGGATTTTTAGAGTGGCAATGCATGTTCCATCTTAGCATTTTTTTAGTCTTAGGCACGTCCCTTTCTTGATCCATCAAATCTAACCATGTATTTTTTCCGATGGGAGGGTGGCCTAGAACCTTGCGCGCAATACCTTCATGAGGTCATCCACGATGTTCATATGTAGGGGCATGGGTTTCCACTTCTTCCTTGTTTCCTTGTTCTTTGTCCATTGCTTCTTTAATCCCGGGGTGAATCATTTATCCTCCTTTATAGTAAAGGATTCCCCTTTATCTCTTTCCCCTAGGTTGGCAGTTTGTGTTGGGGCGGCATCACATGTTGGTATCTTCTCAGGTCCTACAAAATTCTCCTATTTTTCACGTGCCTTTCTTGCATCTGTGGCTTCATCTTCATCTCTCTCTTGTTCTTCAAGCTCTACTTATAATTCCACCTTGAAGGTGGTGGGGTCCTCCTCCTCTCCTTCTTCCGAGCCTGTCACAGAGCTTGATGCATCATGTTTCTTCTGCTTCTTCATTTATGGATCTTCCTCATGCTTCTGCTCCTCGTGCTTTGGTAGTGAAGCCTCAACAAAACCTTGGTGTGAAGTGTTGGCATCATTTCTACCATTGTGTCCTATGTAATACTTCCTCTTCCAGGAAGTGTCTAAATTCCCTTCACTCTATACTTCTTCTTCTTCCTCTTCTTTGACTTGTACCACTTTCATGGGTGGGATTGGCACCTCCCAGGGCTTTGGAAAGGGGGATTCTGTAACCTCCACTTCAATCCCCCCTTATGTTTTTAGGTGCAGCTATACAAACAATCGATGGACATAACCCTTGATGGTGACATTGACTTATGGGTGCAAGTCCAGAAAATATTGGTCCAAAACCTCGACATAGGTTGGTTAAGTGTCATACTTGTATGTCGCGCGGAAGGTATGGAAATTAGTATCCACTTTTTCTACATAAAAAACTAGCTTATGTGCATATTTTATTCGGTTGATGGCACACTTCATATATTTATCAATAAATGTGAAGGGGAGCTTACACCATGGCCCCATCTCTCCCTTGGCCATCCTAAACTTTTCCAAGAAAAAGTGTTGTGTAACTAAAAACTTAACTTGATCCCCAAAAACTTATAGAAGTTCATGGGGGATGCACCACTCTTTCTCAAATGCCTTGTACAACTGTTCATACAACATGTTCATCTGAGCCTCATAGGCACTCGAGATGGTCCCATCATAAGTGAACTTCACAAATTATATTACAGGGGATGATCGTACCGGTGGGTGAACCCATATCTTCCCACCTGGCCCATCTGGGACACCAATCTCCAAGAATATGATCAATAGAAGTATGGATACCCATGTGATTTTCTCTCCTGCGTCATTCTACACTCGTGCTTCTTCAATAATGTCATTTGCGATAAACTCTGTAAAATTATAATGTGCCCTTTTATACACTTTATAGGCCACATACAAGAATCTCCTATTAATGTATTTCCACCTCTCTGATGCATACAATTTTCAACTAATGAGTCGGGAGGTGACTCTCAATGTTGGGTCTAGGAGAGCCACAATCACCTGAGCCCTTCCTCCTTTCTCATAGTTCAATTTCTTCACTAGCTCCTCAATCTTTGTAGTGGCACACAAGTCAAGTGTCATGTCTTTGTTGGTGTTTAGCAGGCCTATAACTATCCTAATCTAGTGGCATGTAATCCTTATCCTCCTTCCTGAAAAGTATAATAATTCCTCATGTACCTACAACATCAACCACCTAAATAGTGGGGTGGGTTTTGCAAATAATAGAAGCTTCCATAGTTGCAAGACTCCATTCTTCTGTAATTCTTGTTATACTAAGTTGTCAACCTTAGGGTTTCTGAGCTCGTCTACCTTTAGAGTGTTTGAAACCAAATCCGCCCACATCAACTTCTCGTTATTACTTGTTATATGGTTATACTCATTGATTTTTCACTTGTACAACTTTTAACTCCACTTCTCAACCTTAATGACCCTTCGGGGGTACTACATTTCCAAGTAAATCTCCACATGTTCTTCCTTTTCTACCGTCAGTCTCTTTGTTTGAGATTTCTTAGGTGTTATATCCTTTCTTATTATTTCTTTCATGCCCTAGATGCTTCAAACTTCTACTTTGTCTTCCCAAACCTCAACAACTTTCATGCTTATCCCTCACACAACCCCTTCCTACTCTATTGTCTCCTTTCCCCTCTTGTTACGCCAAAATATTATGCCACAGCTCGCAAAATGTCACTGGTTTGTGACAATTACCTTGCTCTTCTTCAAAAACCCCTCATCGCACTTCAAGTCAGGAGCACAAAAATTCATTAAGAAAAAGTAGTCAAAATGGCTACCTTTACCCTTCTATTTATACTTTTTCAATGCCTTAAATTTCCTCCGACCACGTGTCTTAATGTCTCTTTTTAATAAAGAACTTTATTTCACTTAACTCAACTTTCGCAACTTTCCCTTCACGCATCGCAATTATAACCTTTTGGTGCTCCAACACTACTTCACTACCACATACCTCCTTCACGCGCGTTACCATGTCGAAGTACATAACCTATATGCTATCCACCAAGTAGTTCCCCAAGGTTTTGCCTACCTTATGTTATACTGCATGATCTTTCTCTTCTACATGGTCTTTAAACATCTCATAATAGACCTTTATAACCACACGAATTCAAACACCTTAACTATCATACTACCCATTCTTCTACCATTGCACTAATCATTCCGAACAGCGCATTGTCAAAATAATTTTTCAAACATATCCAAACATAGCTGCCAATTCACCCCATAGAAAATGTATGTGTGTTCCTCTGTGCATAGAATCACTTATAAAGTAATTAGCTACTGGCACACCAACACACAACACAACACCGAAAAATTACAACAAAGCAAACAAACAAAATGGAAAAGCATTAAAGGAAACCTAATCTAATTAGCAATACTACCTTATTTATAGACACATAGAAGCCTTATTTATAATAGGGCTTTAGCCTACTCCCATTGAAATAACCTGACAACATTGTCCCATCCAACATTTACAACTAGCACGCACTTGAATCAAAGATGTAATATAAAATATACGGCCCTAGCCAATGGAATTTGAGTTTTCGAAGATGACGCAAAAACATAGAATCATAAAGTAAAACTATCTACCCAGCCTCAAATTATTTATTCTTAATGTGATTATTGTGTCATGATTTTTATCTATCTTTCTTAGTCTTCTGAATCCATCTAGCAAGCAACTGCCTTTCATCCAACAGCATTAACTTGTCAATGCACTCTTTCAACACATATTCATCAGAAAATCCTCATGTGCATACAATACGTAGAGAGGGTAGCATGAACTCTACCAGTAAAATAGCTTCAGCGCCAAACACCAATCGGAACGGTGTGGATTTGTTTAATCTTTGGAAGTTGTTATATATGCCCATAACATGACTGAGACTTTGTCATCACAATCCTTCCACCCAACATGACAAATCTTGGTAAGTGTGTGACTCAATATTTTATTAAATGCATCAGCAATCCCATTAGCCTAAGGGTGATAAGGGGTAGTCTTGTGATGAGCCAGCATGAATTCTTCCAACAAAATCTTGACTGTCTCATTCTAAAAATGAGTACCCCATTTACTAGTCAAAATTAGAGGGCACCCATACCTTCTAATTATATTTTCCCATAGGAATCTTGCTATTGTGGCCATCATGTAATCCCTCGTAGGTGTTTCCTCTGCCCACCGTGTTATATAAAAAGTACAAGTAATGATATAGTGTAAACTTTTCCTTTGTGTGGTAGGTGAAATAGGGACTACAAAGTCAATTTCCCATTCCTTGAATGATTCAGCACTAGCTATTGGTCTAAATAACATTCCATCCCTTTTTCCTGGCTTACCAAGTGGCTGACAATGATCACATGCTTGCAATATTCTATACAATCCTTGTAAATCGTCTCCCACCAAACGCCAGCTAAGAGGATCTTACGTGCAGTTACATTCCCCACATTGTGTCCCCCTGCAATTCTACCTTGAGCCTCTTCCATGCTTGCAGTGTTCTCATGCTCAAGTATGCACAAGTGTAAAACCTCATCGTGGACTATCTTGTATAAGTCTCTACTAATTAACATGTATGGCATGGCACGTATGGCTAACTGTTTCCTTTCTAAAGTCTTCATTCCCTTTAGTGCCACACCCATTTTGAGAAACACAACAATATCTTCCAATTCTGGGGGTGAGCACTTCAATATAAACAGTTGTGCATCAGGAATTGTATCCTTAAAGCTCTACTTATCCTCTCCTGAGTCAATCCTTGATAAATGGTTAGGCCCCAAATTTCTCTTACCTGGTTTTAAAAAACCGTAAACTCAAACTCCTGAAACAATAGGACCCACCTATATATGCACCCTTGCAAGATAGGCTTATTCACTAAGTAATTTAATGTCATGTGGTCCGTTTAAAAGATAAAAGGTGTCACTATCACATACTGCTTTAATTTGTGCAGCGCGTAGATCATCGATAATGCCTCACGCTTCGTGGTAGTATAATTTTGTTTTGCTAGGGTTAGCATCTTGTTGGGCCCCTAGAATATTGACTAAGTACAAAAGGGACACCAGGACAAAAGCACGCAAGGTAGGGTTTTAGAAAAGGGTTTAAGGAAGCTCGTGGTGTGCGCAACATACACAAACAAAACCAAGGGTTTGGGACTTAGTCAAATTGGACGTTCGGGGAAGAACACGTGAAAATCATGACCCAACTGCATGTGGATAAGGTGCCATCCTGACGAAAGGTTAACCCAGGAAGGAGCATGCCTGCAGTAAAATATTCTAGAAGCACATCATGGGATAAAATGGGAAGCTCAGAGCTGGAGGAGCATGCTCACATGGAGGACCACATTCAAACACTTGGCATCGGATCTTAGGACATTGGAGGATGATTTTCCAGTCCATAAAATCTATAAATATAAGTTCCTACAGAGTAAATAGAGAGATTTAGAGTGTGGGCAGAGCTCTGCAGAAATAATGCAAGAACTTTGTTAGTGGGTAATTGCATTTGGGAAAGGATGTATTGGGCAGGGGGATTGTAATTTTTCTTTTTGGTAGTTTAGTTACATTAGTCTAGTTGCAATGCATGACTGTGGTCTTCTTCTCTTTGACCCTCTGTAATGGCTCCATGGATGTAATGAGGTTGCATGTTATATATATATATATATATATATATATATATATATATATATATATATATATATATATATATATATGATTAGCAATGATTCTGATGCATACACCTCTTTCATAAGTTCTCTTTCATTTTATGCTAAGTATGGATGTTTGTATATTTCTTTCTGTCATGGTACATGTTATAGACTCTGTTAAGTACTCTGTCTGAAATGAATGCAAGGATCTAGAGGCCGTTCTGAGCTCTATGGTTCTTGTATGTCCTAAATCCATTTGAAAGTATTTTAAACACAAATCATAGATGATATTTCCCACTAATCTCACATAAAAGAGAGACTCGGCACCCACACGTGCTTCGGGTGAGCACCCAGCTTTCGATGGGTTATATGTTGGCACACATGGGGTTCCTTTCCTTTCAGCACTAGAACTGAGTTTAATGCACGTAGATGGGTAGAAGAAAACCTCTACCATGATCTGTATGAAACTTTTTTCTGTTGCTTCCCAGTATAATTTTATGAATGGCTCTCAACCTATTCATCTAGATCAAGTTGGCATTATGGATCACATGTGTGGACCCAAGAAGAATACCAAAGGTTGTATGATGCAGATCTGACGTAGACCCATGCTATGGATCATTGGTGGAAATGAGTGTTGGCTAGCTACACTCTGGAGTATGCCATTTCCACATATTCCTGTCTAGAGGTTGCTGAGTTTGAGTTTCTGTGGGAGCCTAGAGGATCAGTTATACATTTTATCCCTTTGGCTATGAAAATATTGATGGTTACCATGAGTTTAGAGGCATTCCCAATGGTCAGCTAAACCATTTTGAGTGCTGGGTGAGGAAGCTAGGGTGGAGGAAGATGGTAGATGTTATAGTGGAGAAAGAAAGGGAGGAGGGACGACTCAAGTATGGTGAAGCACGTGAAAGGGAGATTGCTAGATAATGCAAGGTTGTAGGTGTGATGGATGTATGGTGGTAGACGTTACGAGAAGGATTTGAGGTTCACGCAGAGGACGTGGAACCTGAACAGACTGTGCAACCCCATCTTGGCAAGTGCATAAGAGAGACCCCTTCGGCTTCTGATGAGATTTCTTCGTGTGGAGAAAGAAGAACCGTTGGCACACATCTGAGCCCACCTAATGACCAGACCCTGGCACTTGGATTTCCAGATCAATGGGAAAATATTGCTAGTCTAGTTGGTTACATTGGAGGTGATCGGTCTACACCCAGAAGATATAATTTCTCATTCGGGACTTCTGTGGCTGCAAACACTAGCCCAGTGTTAGGAATTTTTGGGTAAGGTATAAACCCATGAGATTTTGGTCTCGCATCTGGGAGTGGCGTGGGGTATACTTTTGGCAATGGGGCATTGTTACAGACTGTAGGTGCATAGCTCAGTGGAACTATGGGGACCCTTGGCACGACCACTTTAGGACCTGGTGGGTCTAGTGGATCTAGTGGTTCACGACCTGGTGGACCTGGTGGGTCTAGTGGTTCAGGAGGAATAAAATCAAGTGGGTCTGGTGGATCTAGTGGTTTGGGACCTAGTGGGCCTAGTAGATCTGGTGGTTCAGGACCTAGTAGACCTAGTGGATCAGGCAACGGAGGAAACACAGGTGGAAACCAAGGCTCTGGCTCAGGAGGATTCGGGCCCCAACCACCCCCACAAGTTTTCTTTAAAATGTCTCTACATTTATCTAATTATAGAGGTATTGAGGATGTTATGGAACATGTTCACAAATGTAAACTGCTATGGCACACAAAGGGTGTCACAACCCTAGAACGGAAGGCTAATCAGTTTGTAACCACATTGCAAGGGTATGCACATAGCTGGTATAGGAAAGATGACCCTCATCAAATACTGGTGGACTATACTACTTTAAAGAATGGATTCTTGGTAGAATTCCACAATCTTGACTTTGAGTAGAAGAGCATCAGTACTTTGAAGGAGATTCAGTAAGGAATGGCAGAGAGTGTGCGGGAGTATGATGCACGCTTTAAAACTCTCTTATCTAAATTATCAAATGATATTCACCCTTCGCAGCATCCTCAATGGTTTGTTGGAGGATTGATCACTCCTTTTAGAAGGGCCCTATCTCATAAAACTTTTACAGACCCGCGCAAGGCATTGGAAGTTGCTCTACACACAGATGTTGTTGGTAGTGTTAATAGTGGTGTTAGCCCGTTCTTGGAGGCTCAGATTGCTGCTATGGCCAAGCAGTTGAAAAATTTGTCTGCGAACTCAGCCCATGAGACTTGTAGTGGTTTTTGGTGCATAGATTCTGAAGTAGAGGGGCACGTTAAGGATAATTTCCCCTGGAGGATAGTACGTGCCGTGGCGGTAGATTGTGAAATTTTTCATGGGGACCATGATGCGAGTAGGTTCCCCTTGCTACAGCTCACAATCTAGAAGAATGTGTCTTGTTATTGCAATATTTACACCTCTACAACCCATGATACTAGGACTGTAGGCTCATTGATTAGATCTATGAGGCCATTGACAAGGGGGTGCGCCAAACTAGTGTTACCAGTAGTTCCAAGGGTGATGATCACCGTTATGAGGAGTGCACAGATGGAGGCACGCGTAGAATAGGTTTCGAGAAGGATTATGTGGTCATGGTAACCATGGAGAAGTGAGGACTTAGTTCCTATTTGGAACTTGTTTCAACTATGGATCTACAGATCATTACAAATGTGAATGCCTGTAACTATTTCAGTGCTCATGGTGCAAAAAGAAGCATAAGTATGAGGAGTGCCCGAAATCATTTGAGCACATGAATCAGTAGCACCAGAAAGACAAGGGTGCTATAATGGTCAACATCAAGAAGGCACACACATAGTGGATGCCTCGAGTAACATGGGATGCAGGTTTGGAACATGTCTTGGCAATAACAAGGGCAGAAGTTGTGTGCATAAAAGAGATACCAAGGCAGAAGAATCTGGTTTCAAGAGAGGAAGTAGTTCATGGAAACTACCCAGATCCTACGCATCAGAAGGAGGTGTATCAAGACACTATGGATGTCATTCGGAGTTTACAAGGGGAAATCCAGTGTCTAAAGGAGCAGTCTAGGAGGGAGGAATAAAGAAGGAGAGTTAAGGTGCCAAAGGATGACCTGGATGAGGTCAAAGAGGTGTGTAAAATTTAGAGACAATAGAATATCATTCCCTTGCTAGGATCATGGTTGAGAGATAAGGTACAATGCATCGGAGGAGAGCACGAGAGGAAGGTCTTACACATAAACCTTCCCCCTTATAGCCTTGACTATGATAAAGAGATCATATTGAGTGCAGTTATAGATGGATGGCTCCTTAGTAATATCCTCATTAACACTAGCGCGGAGGTTAATGTTCTAACTTTTGATGCATTGCATCAAATGGGAAGACATGTGTTACAACCATCTTCGAATGTGTTGTATATGGAAAACAAGACTAAGGTGGTGTCCATCGGTGTCTTAAAGGATATAGCTATTACTATCCAGGGAACTAAGTTTACTAGGGACTTCGAACTCTTGGCGCTCGTTAAGGTAAACAATTTCCCAGCTCTACCTGGGCACCCATGGTGTTACAAGAACAATGTGGACCTTCGGTTCAAAAAAGGGTACATCAACTTTGAAAACAAGGAGGAGCGGGTCATTATACCCCTGGATGATGGGAAGTCGACAGCTTATATTGAACCTTTTAGGGAAGAAGTTCTGGACGGGATATATGTGCACTCAATCAGGGACCCAGAGATAATACATCATATCGATAGAGTTATCCATTTTGAGGATGCTCAGTCAGTAAGTGATACCACCAGTCTAGCATGTGACAATTGGGTGCATGGAACTTATGAATTGTTGGGATGGTAGTTAAGAGGGTGGGTGACCAAGGTGACAAAGGTGTGCATAGTTCGGCACCTAGGAGGAAAAGAGCTACCCAAGTATTCAGGAGGAGCCTTCCCTGAGATATTTCTATAGGAAATGGAAGCTCAGTGGAAGAATGAGAAGGAACAAAGAGGGATGTTAAGTTATGTCCTTCTCAACACAGCGTCACGATAGTGGGCTACACATCAAGAGAGCATTTTAGAATGGCGTAAATAATAAGAAATGCATATTTGCTACACCCTTTGGCATGTTATTGGGGCATATCATATGTAAGGAGGATTTGCTGATAGATCCCACTAAAGTTAACGTTATTGTGGGGTTAGGGGAGCCTACTAGCCAGAGCACAATGCGTGGATTCCTTGGGCATACGGGTTATTATAGGAAATTCATCAAGGGGTATACCAAGATCACCGTGCCTTTAGAGGAACTGCTCAGACATAAAAGTGCCTTCCATTGGGGAGAGGCGTAGTAGAGGGCGTTTAATACATTAAAGGATAGGCTTGTCACCACGCCTATATTACGTTTTCCCTCTTGGGACAAGCCCTTCCATGTCCATGTAGATGCCTCAGGAACCGCTATTAGAATAGTGCTTACACAACCAAGTGAAGGAATTGTTACTCACCCTCTGCATTTTGCAAGTAGGAATCTTACACCAGTAGAGCAGAATTACACCACAACTGAGCACGAGGTATTATCAATGATCTACGCACTTTTAAATTTTAGACAATATTTGTTGGCAACACCCTTCGTGTTTTACACCGACCACGTGGCATTAGAGTATTTGGTGAACAAGCCTGTTCTACAAGGGTGTATATGTCAGTGGGTATTATTATTTCAAGAATTTGAGTTCACTGTAGTAGTGAAGCCTGGAAAAAGCAATTGTGGACCTGATCATCTATCAAGAATTGACTCAGGAGAGGACACACAGAGTATTGAGGAGACAATGTCAGACACACAACTGTTTAGGTTGTGATGCACACCCTCAGATTTAAAGGAGATTGTGGTATTTTTAAAGGAATGTGTGGCGCTGGAAGGAATGAAGGCATTAGAGAAAAATTAATTATCCATTCACGTACCACTCCCTACATGTTAATTAATGGAGACTTATACAAGTTAGGACATGATGAAGAGTTACGCAGGTGTGTATTAGAGCATAAATGCCTCGCCATCTTGGAGGAAGCACATGAGATGAATTATGCAGGTGAGAATTATGTAGGCGATGCCACCGCGCATAAGATATTAATGATAGGTTTGTGGTGGGAAACCTTGTACAAGGATTGTAAAGACTATTGTAAATCGCTGGTGACCATTATCAATGCATTAGAAAACCAAGAAAGAGAGATGAAATTCCCTTGTGCACCCTATACTTAGCGCGGAACCTTTTGAGAAGCAGGCAATAGAATTTGTAGGCCTTATCACACCAGTGGTGCATAGGACTGGGGTCATGCTATGTTATCTCTTGCAAGGATTATTTGACCAGGTGGGTAGAGGCATGCCCCAACTAAAGATTACATAGTAGCCATATCGGCAAAAAGGTTCTTATGGGAGAACATTATCACAAGGTATAGATGTCCGATTGATTTTGATCAGTGATAGGGGTACATATTTCTTAAATCAGATCTATGAGGATCCTATTATTAGAATTCATGGTGGCTCAATCACAAGACTATGCCCTGTCACACATAAGCAAATGAAATCATGGAGGCATTTAACAAAATACTAGAGTCATACCCTAACTAAAATTTGTGATGTCAGAAGACAAGATTGGGATGAAAAAGTATCAACAGTATTTTGGGCTTATAGGAAAACTTATAAAAGGTTGAACAAAGCCACACCATTTCATTTGGTGTTTGGCACGGAAGTTATTCTGTCAGTTGAATTCATGTTACCTTATCTATGAATAACACGCACATGAGGGTTGGCTGATGAGAAATCATTGGAAGAAAGAGTAGAGGATTTAATGAAACTGGATGAGAGACAATCACTCGCCAAGTGGAGCCAAACAATAGAGAAAGTAAATCAAGAAAGCTTGGCATGATTTCCACTTTAGAAACAAAAAGTTTTAGATTAGGAAGATGGTCATACTGTATGATTCTAAGTTTCTTTGCCATCCTAGGAAGTTTAAATTCCATTTGTTGGGTCCTTACACAATCTTGTACATCCTTGATTCAGGTGAACATGCCAGTTATAAACGCTGGATAGGATGAAGTTTCCTGGGCACTTCAATGGGAGTAGGCTGAAGCCCCTACTATAAATAAGTCTTCTTGGTGTTTGTAAATAAGGTAGTTTTGCCAATTAGTTTAGAATTTTTCTTTAAGTATTTATTTTCTTGTGTTTCCCTTTCACGTTGTTGTTTTGCACCTTGGGTGCCGGTAACCTTACTGCTACTTTTTGAGAATTTGTGAGTGCGTAGAGAACTACATGCATCATTTTAAGTGTGGGGTGGAGTAATGTGAAGGAGCACATGGTTAGAGTGACCAAGAAAAGTTTTTGTGTTAAAAATACTAGTGGAATGGCCTGGTTAAAAGAGGTGTATGGAGAGATAAGATGGAAAAAGGATGGTTGGTGCCAAGATAAAGCTACTTATAGATTCCACTTACAAAGGAGGAGAAAGCGCATTAAGCAACATGAGGTAGGCGAGAGAAAAAATCAGAATAGAAGAAGTGCCTTTGGAACTGATTACGTGTGCACAAGAGTCTCTTATCATGTTGGATTGGTTGCATGCCATAAGGTTGAAGGATTGTCCGCGTAGGTTGGGTGTGTGAGGGAAATTGCTTAAGTCAGGATTTGTTTGAAAAATCCACATTAAATTAAAAAAGTATGGTGGTAGGTGAAGTAACACTTAATTCTCAAAAAGGGAAAAACTATAAATAAGGGGGTTGGGACACTTCATTTTTCACTTTACGTGTATAAGGATAAGGAAACGCTTTTTGCACCTTTGCAAACTAGGGCTTCCAAAAAATTGACCCATGTGAACAAAAATTTAGAGAAGGATTGAAGCATGAGTATCTAGTTCGGATTTATGAACCAGAAGGAAGGCATTTCATAGGCATGGAAGGAAAGTGTGAGAAGACAGTTATCTTGTGAAGAGAGTATCCCAGTTAGGGTTTTGAAGAACTAGGGCACGGGTTTAAGTAATTTTCTTCACAAGTTCGAGATCTAAGGGTTAGAGAGAGTGGAAGAAAAAAGTAACAGAAGTGATTGAAGTGGGTAGAAGACCTAGAAAATGGCACCCAAGAAAAAAAATAGTTTACCCAAGAAGGGAAAAGGAAAGGGCAAGGGCAAGCAGCAACAAATTGAAGCAAACAAAAATGAGGAGTGGTATGTAGAAATGCAGTACCCAGATGGAGTGTTGTTGGGGAAGGAGTGGGAGTCCCATCTTAGGAATATGTCTGTAAATGATTATAATCATCAGACAAACAAAATTGAAAAGGAGTTAGCATTGGAGTTAGTGTGCCAAAAAAACAAGAGGATGCCATAAGGTTTTCCTAATGATGTCGTAAAGGTCAAGTTGGAGAAGACAGGGTTACTACAACTCTTTGAGGTGCCCTACTTCGGGAAACCTAAGAAACTGTATTAGTGGTTGATGTCGTGCGTGGATGAGGACTATTTCCAATTCATAGGGCATAAGATGCGCATAACTCCTCAGCTTATTTCACATTTCACAGGCCTCATCTATGAAGGAGATAGGTTGGAAGATGATTTGATAGACAAGGAAGTGATTAAGGAAACTATCGCCACTTTTGCTTACAAAAAGGGGTCAATGTATTATGATGTTGTAGATATCAAGGATCCAGTAATGAAGATGGCCAAACACTTGGTGTCAAAGATGAATTTCTAGGAGAGATGGAATTAAGTCAGTAAGCCATGGTTGAACGTTTTCAGGAATATTTTAGAGGGCACCATCTATAATTTGTCTGCATTCATCGCGGATGAAATTATCAACTGCACGAAGGAAGGTTAGAGGATCCTTTTTGAAAATGTGTTGCTAACCATCATTTGTTTTGGATCGAGGTACTGAATACATCAGATAAATTCATATGGGAGTACCCTACTGAAGACCCCTCACCCACAAAAATATTTGAGAAGTACGCTTGTGACACTATGACAACAGTGCACAAGGTGCGCTTGGAAAAGTGGTACACACACCTAAGGAACACATTCGGGGTAGAATGGAGAATTCCCGAACAACTGCCAACGGCCACTAAGGGAGAAGTAGAATTTTTTGTGTACCAGTATTACTACTTGGGAAGATTCAAGTTGATAGATGACTCATGGAGCCCATGGTGCAAGCTCCCCTTTGCCTTCACATCTTAGTACTTCCAAGTGGGAGTAAACAAGTTCAAGGAGTCCAAAAAGTTTAAGTTGGACCTTGGTAGTTTGGACCAAGACCACATGAAATTTCACAAAGGGTTGGTCTACCCTGGCAAGTGTGCGTACATAGAGCATTATGTGTCACATGAAGTGCAAATGACAAGGCCCATGACTCTACCCATTGTAGGAGGATCCATGGCGCGCGTTTACATTCACATAAAGGCCCAAGTCAGAGAAGGGCACATACCTAGAAAATGAGGTATCTATACCTCATGATCTAATTAGGAGGAAGATATCCATGCCCAAACAGGAGGAAAAGAAATCAAGAAGGAAAAATCCAAATGTGGTGGACACATAGGCAATAGGTTCCCCCAGGGCAGGCGCCTGACCTAGTACATACACATGTAAGAAAAAGGCCGTAATCAGAGAAAAAAATCTAGAGCCAGAAGAGCCATCAGATAAGGAGTCATCAAAAGAAGAAACATAGTCACCTGCACTGGAATCTCTGGTTAGGAAAAGTAGAGGGTAGAAGAGGAGACCACCTCAGAAGAAGCTAGAAGTATGGGCAAGTACATAGGAGAGAAGGATGGTAGTGAAGAAGAAGTAAGTGGGGAAGAGGACCCCAGGAAAGATCAAGGGCCACATGTTTTCAATATACATGATTTAGAGGAGGAAGGCAGAGAAGAAGAACAAGGGTTCCTTTTTGTGCGGTGCAAGGATAGCCAGGTAGGAGGAAGCACCCAGGACATGGGAAAAGATGAAGAGGCTAGCATGTAGAAGTAAGAGGTTCCAATCTCAGAACAGGAGCAGACAACTAAGGTGGTAGAAGAAAAAGAGGAGACAAGAAACATTGAGAACTTGGTGGAGGACAAGGTGGAGTGCAACACTGAGCTAGTGTTAAGAAAAGAGAAGGAGAGAGCGGAAGAGGAACGTGGCAACACTAGAGGCCCGGTTTTAAATGTAAGTATAGAAAAAGGTACATGCATGAGAGGAAGGTGTGCAGAAAGGGGGAGGCTAGAGATGGGTTATATTGATGACCCCAAGAAGGTGTTTTGTGTGTGGTTCTAGAGTACACTTCCGGCGGAGGAGCTTGTATGCATGTCATCTTTTGACAAGGAGGCTACCTACCCATGGAAAAGGAAGATGATCTCTTGGGAAATTGAGTCCCACCTTGATGAGCCAGAGTTTTAGGTAAGCCACGGGGCAATAGTAACATTTCTAGGACTAGGAGAAGATAACCCTAGTGGTGAATACCCAACTACTCTCGGATGAAAAACTGAGCAACACGCTTAACAAAGTCTCCATTGAGATAGAGGCTAGATTCTTTGGGTGAAATGATAGGATCAGGGATTTGGAAGGGGAGCTGAAGGAGAAAGAGGAAGAGCTAGCTACATTAACCAAGGAGCTAAGCTAGGAAAAGTTAATCAGTGCCCAGTGGCAGCAGGAATTGAAGGATGAAAAGGCCAAGGTGAGCGTTGTGTACAAGAAAGTAGAATCCATCAACAGGGCCATACTATTAAAGTATCCGGACCTGGCATCACCCACGTAGAAGTATGGATCTACCTTGGGATGCCTAGAGGATTTAACAAGGGTCCTCACCATGGAAAGATAACTGCTATCCTTGGAGTCTGCAGAGGAAGTGGTAGCGCACTTAGAAAGGGAAGATAAGTTGAAAATTGTAGCACTCGTCATAGAGTACAACAAGGTGCTGGCTGATGTAAGGGCTGCTTCCCGGACCGCTGAGGCCACATACGATAATTGCGTGGATAGAGACAAAGTGGTAGGCACCTTGGTCGCCACTCATGAAATGGAACTCAAGGAGTTCCAAGAGAAAAACAAGGGGAATAGGGCAGAAAGAAACAAAATCCTTACCGAGGTTGAGAAGAAATTAGAGGCCATTGAAACCTTAATGGCTTCAATCTAAAATTGGTTAAAGGAGTTATATCCACGTATCACACGAAGAATGGACGTGTTGGAGGATATGTGTAAGGAATCGGAGAAGATCACGGATACTATGAGCACACAAAGGAATGAATTAAATTTTGGGGAGGTAAGCGCCCTGGTCGACGACCTCTACCAAAGAGCGGAGGATGAAGTCGATGCCTGGAATAAATTAGACGCTGACTTGAAAAAAGATTTTCCCAGTCTACTGCAGTAATTATTTCAATCTCCCATTCTTTCTTCTTTCCCCATTCTTTCATCCCCTTATTCTTTTTCCTAGGCGTAAGCCTATTTGTATTATTTCTCTCACTAAGGGAAGTGTTCCCACGGATGGAGAATAGGCATAGTGTGGGGTGATGTTGGGCCCCTAGATTATTGACTAATTATAGAAGGTGCATAGGTACGCAAGGGCCCAAATTAAAGAAATGCACATAAGGACAAAGTGCGCAAGGCATGGTTTAAGAATTGGGTTTAAGGAAGCCCATGGCACACGTGATGCACGTAGATAGAACCAAGGGTTTAGGACTTATTCAAATTGAACGTTCGGGGTAGAACACATGAAAAGCATAACCTGATTTCGCATGGATAAGGTGCCAGCCTAGCGATAGGTTGGCCCAAGAAGGAGCATGCCTACAGTAGAATCTTCTAGAAGCACATCATTGGATAAAGTGAAAATTTCAGGCCTGGAGGAGCATGCTCACATGGAGGACCACATTCAAACACTTGGCATCAGATCTGAGGGCACTGGAAGATGAGTTGGCAACCCAGTGAGGCTGTAAATACAAGCTCCTGTAGAGTAAATAGGAGAGACTCAGAGTGTGGCTGGAGTCTGAAAAAATACTATAAGAACTCTGTTAAGTGAGTAATTTTTATTGGGGAAAGGATGTATGGGGCAAGGGTATTGTAATTTTTCTTTTTGGTAGCATAGTTACATTAGTCCAGTTGTAATGCATGACTACGGTCTGCTTCTCTGTGACCCTCTGTAATGGATCCATGGATGTAATGAGGTTTCCTGTTTTATATATATATATATGAAAATCAATTATTATAATGCATACATCTCTTTCATAAGTTATCTTTCATTTTATGCTAAGTATAGATGTTTGTATAGTTATTTCTGTCATGGTACATGTTATAGATTATGTTAAGTACTTTGTCTGAAATTACTGCAAGGATCTAGAGGCCGTTCTGAGCTCTATGGTTCTAGTATGTCCTAAATCCATTTGAAAGTATTTTAAACACAAATCATAGATGATGTTTCCCACTAAACTCACATAAAAGAGAGAATTGACACCTGTGCATGCCTCGGGTGAGCGCCCATCTTTCGTTGGATGATAGGTCGATGTGCATGGGGTTCCTTTCTTTTGTGGTAGGGGTAAAAATGGCTACAGATTTTCAATATCTTGAGCCCTGAGTTGAAAGATATGCCCCTTCAAAGTTTGTATTAGATTCATACGAATGGATGGGGAAAATAATTTGAAAATGGGTCCCCCTTTTGAGATGGGACACGTAGCAGCTAGATTAGGGAAAAAATCAGGTTTGAAGCTCCGTAATTTACCCTTTTCCCTTTTTGCGAAATGAAAAACTCAGAAAACCCCCATGGCCCTGAATCTCCACCTTTTGACTCTGCTTGACCATTTTCCTCTGCCTCCTTTTCATCTTGAGACACGTGGAGATGCGGCACTTGTTTGAGCTTCTCTTTTTTGATTCACCTTTGGAGGAGTGCCATTATGACACGTGGTTCCTTCTATTGGCTCTTTCATACTTAGTCGATTCTGGATTCTTTTGTGAATAGTTTTGAGCTCAAAGACCTTGGATCCTTGCCCTTTTTTCTTTTTTACTCCTAGCCTCTCTTACAACACTGCCCCTTCTTCTCTAACCCTGTAATTCCATTGTTGAGTCCTCCCTCGACCCTTTAAATAGATTTAAGATATGGAAACATTTAGAAGAACCATTTCTTCTATTTTTTCTTGTGCAGGGTTGAATTTGAATTTGTCGGCATCTCTCAAACGTCAACCACAAATTTTCGTAATAGTCTTTTACTAGTCCATAAACCATCTAATCATCAAGGTAGACTTGAAGAAACTTATGGATAAACTCTTGAAATGCCTAAACCATAATGTGCAAAAAACACAGTAGGAACATTCTTCAGTCCAAAATGCATGACCGTGTAGGCAAAACTTCCCCATTCAATAGAAAAATTTGTCTTTTCTTGGTTCTCCTTTGAAATTCTAACCTAATGATATCCTGAGAATCCATCTATGAAAGAATAGATCTCACACCCAACTACTCCTTCCAAGATCTCCTCAATAAAGGGGGTTGGAAAAGGGTCAATGACACATATCACATTCAAATCCCTATAATCAACATAAATCCTTATCCTCCCATCCTTCTTAATGTTGATGACTATTGGACTTATCCATGTTGATTCCTCAACAGCCTCAATGATATCTGATTTGATCATCTTCTCAATCTTGTCCTTGACCCTAATGCACAGATTCATATTCATTCGGTAAGAGCTCTTCCGAATTGGACTCGCACCCTCCTTTAATTTGATCCGAATCTCTCCTAAAGAGTTGTGAACTCCCTTAATCTCATGGTACTCATGTGGAAAAAATACTAAAATTCACGCAACATATCAATAATCTTTGAAACCTCCCTTTCTGTCTAGTAGTCCCCAATAGTATTTGTTATCCAAAATAAGCCCATCCTTATTTTTGGCTAACTCCTCCTTTTCTTTTTGATGGCACTTAAATGAATTTTTGGCACACTTTAGGGACTCAAAATTTTCAGGGTATTATTTCATCAAATATGATTTTTTTCCCCTTTCCAAAAAGGTAAAGAAGTCCTCCTAACTCCTTGTATTTTTCAAGTTATGGCTCGGCAGAGTTTGGAGGGGAAATTTTCCCAAGGCAGGCCCGCAGCCAATGAAATGATGCCACGTGTCCCGGACCGGTGGAGTGGAGGAAGAAATTAAGACTTAGCACTTTTTGGGCTAAAAGCATAAAAGTCATTTGCACTCCTGTGAGCCTGCAAAGGAAATGAAATTGCTTAAGGCCCACAGCCAATGAAATGATGCCACGTGTCAAGGTGGAGCAGCGGGCGTCAGAGGGATTTCTAGTTTTTGGTGTTTGGTCAAAATGTGTCAAAGGAAAAAATGGAAGTGCATCCTCGCCAACCAATCAAAAGGTGCCACATTTTCATTCATTGGCAGGGATCGGGGCATTGGGAGAATTTTGGAATTGTTGCCAAAGTGGTGAAAAGCGCAAAGGAAAAATGGAACCACATCCCCACAGAATAATTAAAAAGTGCCACGTGTCATCAGAGCTGTGGGGCCATAGAAAATTTTGGGAAAATTTTTCCAAAAGTGCAAAATGTAAAGTTTGGGCCCATGGACCCATTTTCAAATCTGATTTTCCACAATGTTTTACCTAATTCATGCCTTGAAATTTGTGCCAAATTTATGCCCTAATTTTTCCCTAAATCTTAAGATGGGCATATCTTTCAATCCAGATATCATATTTGGGAAAAATTCGACTTGTTGGAGAGGTCTTGATATCCTCTATGCATTGAAGGAACAAAAACATCATTTTTTGAAGGTTTTTATGGAGAAAATGTTAAAAACATCTTTCACACCTTCAATGTGTATTAGATTTCTTAGAACATGTCATTTTCTGCTTGATCCACCATGGTTACCTTCTTCTACATCCCAAGAATGGAGAATCAACTTGATTTGATAAGGTGAAACCCCTAAAATGTCTTCTCACACCATAAATGTGAGATCAGATTGCTTTGAAGACAACGTCTTATTCTATTTACTATATTTGTTTCTCCAACATGCAAAGTAGAAACAAAACTTGATTTGATGGGTTTGTAGGTCAATTTGAAAGGATTAATGGCGGTTGGTTGAGCCTAGAGATCTGATTTACTTCCTCCTCTATTTTCCCTTTCTTTGTTTTAGCTATAAATGCAAAGGATTCAATCCTTTTGTTTTTTTGGATGTTTTACTCATGCAAGCTCTTATTTAAATCTCCTTAGCAGGTAGATTTGAAGGAGTTTCAAACCTCTCATACATATTGTAGCACATTTTTTTTCCTCTCTTCCATTATAATGCATTGTATTAAACTTGGGAATGAAAATTTATGTTTTGTGATTGATTTTCCAATCCTCTCATGCATTTATTATTATCCTCTGATCTTTCATTATATTTTGGCAATCTATGCATGCTTTGTGTTGCATTCTTATGATCTATGTCTACTTTACAAAGCAATTAGTTCAGAACTCCTTTAGTGTATCACCATTTGTTTTTTGCTTAGTTTTGTTTGCCATTTCCATGTTTTCTCTCAACCCTATCTCCTTGGTAGCTTTAGAGTAGGATTTTGAATCATAACCTCTACAAAAATTTTATGCATACACCAAAATAGAGGAGTAGGAACCAACCTCAATCTAGAGAGTTTTCCCAACTTGTAAGGTCCCATACCTAGTGAAAATGCCATGTTATGCATTCACACCAAATTGACCTTTAGACTATTTTCCCAGAAGTAGATCTGAAGGTCATTTTGGGGGTGCTGTGAATTTTACCTAATAGTTTTGAAATGCTCGGTGGGACCAAGAGGTCTTCCACTTCATTTTTTGTAGGTTGATGTGTTCGTGTTTAAAACTTCAGCCTTTAGAGGAAGTTGCAAACACATATGGTGACTCTATATGGTCAAAACACCATCTATGAAGTTACATACCTATTTTCCATCCCTTTCACTCTTTCCCATTCCATGAAGATGTGTAATCATGACTTCATTTCCATCATAGAAATCACATTTATAACAACAGTACATTACATCTCTAATATGTTTTACAACTCCTTCAAATCAATATTTTAAACAAATTCAAAATCAGCATGCCCACCCCTATGAGTAGCAGTGCCAAAATCAGTTTTGGTATGGAGCTTTCAAAGAGAAGGGGTATGTAAAAAATGAAGGAATTCAAATGCAAGATGCTGGTCTGGTATAGAAGATCCAAAAAATGGAGATTTGCATGGTGAACTCAAGAGCAACATCTCAAATGAAGGCTTTCAAAATTGGTTACAGGGCACCTTGTCCATGGGTTGTCCCTTTTCCAAGACACTTCAGCCCTCAGGAGAAGCTATAATTCATGGTGGATATGTTGCCTCAACTTGCACAATGGATTGAAGAGATAGAGGCCTATGAACCTGGTGCCAGGTAGCCTTGTCACTCGGTAAGTTTTACACCATCATCTTGTTTTTCTCTTTCCATTCCTCAATAAGCACCATCTCATTTTGAATGCCAAATTCCAAATCCAACCCATGTTTCCCCAAGTGTTTATTTCATTTCTCCATCTCCTATTCTTCCACCTCATCTCATTTATTTTACACATTTCCCTTTGAAACAGACATTTCCTCCAAAGAATCAAGAAGTTCCACCTCCCTCCCCACCAAAAATAATTGCAAAACAAGTTAAGTCACAAACCACCCATCCTCTTGCATTCCCAATTCCATGTGGGGAAGAAGAAATTGCAAAAATCATTCATGAAGGATAGAAATAAGAAGAACCAAGAAAAGAAGGAATGATTAAGAGCTTAGTAAGCTTGGATCTTAGATATGGGATTAAGAAAAATCCTTTGTTGGTGAAGCCTTCAGTGGAGGCCAAAGATGAAGATCAAGTGGTGGCCAAGGCTGATTTTATAGTAATAGAGAAGCAAGAAGATCAGTCATCAAGTTGCTCAGAAAATAGTGTCCATGTTGGCACTTTATTTGAGGAGAATGCTGATCCAATTGAAGCTACACAACTAGTCAACAAGGAGGAAGAACAAGCTACTCCAAATCTAAAAGGAGAGGATTACATTCTAGCTCTAGAGGAGAAAAGTGCAGATCCAAAAGTTGTGAGCACAAAACAAGCTATAGAAGAACCTTGAGTTCTTCCTTTGAATTCATTATCTTCAAGCTCCAACATTGAAGAAGAGTTTGATCTTTAAAAATTCATATTTAAGAATGAATATAACCATGGTGATCAAGTTGCAGATAAAAAGAACACCATGGAAGAGGTTGAGCATTCGTAGCAGGACAACAAAGAGGTAGTTTATCTGTCAGATTTGAAGGATTGGTTTGATGGAGAGGAACTAATTGAAATCACATTGTTTTCTCCTTTATCATCCATCTTCCAAACAAAAGAACCTACTGCCATGAAGGAGATCATTCAATTGTCATAGCCTACACTTTATAACAGCTCTTTGGAATCAAGTTTTGGAGATATTAATCTTCCATGTTCTCCACTAGAAGAGGAAGGAAAAGAGAAGAAAAGTTCCATCATTTATTCCACACCATTTATCCAAGAAGGTCTATAAGAGGACTCCATTTTTGGAGTTGAAAAGTAGAGCAATAGGCACACCCAAATAATTAGACCTTTCCCAATAAGGTATTTCACTTCATTGGAGCCAAAGGAGGAGTTTCCAATAGTCATGCTTACTTTTGAGCATGAGTATGAGCATCAAAGTACTAAGGATCATCTACCATACCTCTTTAATCCAAATCCAGAGCAGCTAAAAGAGGTATTCAATCTTTTTTTAGTTTACACCTTACTGATTTTGGTAGAAGACCAACTTATTTTAGATTTTCCACTCATCCTAACAGCCATGATCAATTCCAAATCAATTACATGACTGCTGATTTTAAAGAAGGGAAGCTATTTTACACAACCAATTGTAGGGTTTGTTTAGCTTACCTTTGCTTCCAGTTAGAGTAGACTAGGTAGGTTTGCTTTTAGTAGAATAAGTGCTTGTCTACACTCTGTATATCCCACTTGGGGTATGCATGATTTCCAATTTTGTACATAGTTGTTTGGTGTTGTTTTGGTTGCTCTTGCATAGTGCATTCAGTGGCTTTTGGTGAAGATCAACTCCAAGTTTCCGTGAAATTCCAAGTGGCTCAGAGGTCAAATTTAAATAGTTTAGTTCAAAGTTGGTTATTAGAATTGACTCCATCCCTAATGTATGCTTCAAAAGGCCATGGATCATTCATCTAGCAGGCAGATGACCTGTCTAAGTCACCAAAATTATTATCCAAAATGAACCCTTGCTTATTTTGGCTAGCTTGCCTTCATTCTTTCCTTCCTTGTCCTTCAACTTAATTTTTCACATTTTTCAAGCACTCAAAATATTCTTGAAATGGCTTCATCAGATAGTATTTTTCTTCCCCTTTCCAAAAATGTATATAAGTCCTCCTAACTCCTTGTATTTTGCAAGTTATGGCTCGATGGAGTTTGGAGGGGAAAGTTTCCCTAGGAAGGCCCACAACCATTGAAATGATGCCATGTGTCCCAGATTGGTAGATTGGAGGAAGAAATTAAGACTTAACACCTTTCGGATAAAAAGCGTAAAAATCACAAAGCGGCCCATAGGCCTGTAGAGGGGAAGGAAGCTAGTCGGCGGAGGCAGGGAGAAATTTGGGCACTTAGCCCTTTTATAGAAAAGGGGTGTAAGGAAAATTTTTGGCTCACAGGCCCGCCAAAGGAACAAAGCGGACTCGCGGGGCCAAGGAGAAATATTTGGCACTTAGCTTTTGGGATGAAAGGCTCAAAAGTCCAAAATCGGCCTGCAAGCCAGCAAAAGAGAAAATGGAGGAAAATGGTTAAAGCTTCACACCAATAAGAAGCCGACACATGTCATGTGGACTTGTGGTGGACCGGCGGAGGTTTTTTCCAAAATTTTCCAATTTTGTGATGGAGGGCAAAAATTTGTTTCAAAGTCGTGGATGAACCAGAGGATGCCACGAGTCTCAGAGTGGAGGGACTGTAAAGATTTTTTAAGAATTTTTCCAAAAGTGCTAAAAGTTAAGTTTGGGCCCATGGACAAATTTTCAAATCTGATTTGCCTCCATTTTTCAACCTAATTTGTGCCTTGAAATTTGTGCCCAAATTTATGCCCTGATTTTTCCCTATATCTTTAGATGGGCATATCTTTCAATCTAGAGATCAAATTTGGGAAAATTTAGACTCTTTGGAAAGGTCTTTATCTCCTCTATGCATTGGAGGAATAATAACATCATTTTTTGAAGGTATTGATGGAAAAAATGTTAAAAAAATATTTCACACCTTCAATGTGTATCAGATTACTTAGAATAGGTCATTTTCTACTCGATCCGCCATGGTTACCTTCTTCCACATGCCAAGGATGGATAATCAACTTGATTTGATGGGGGAAAACCCTAAAATGTCTTCTTATGCCATAAATGTGAGATCAGATTCCTTTGAAGACAATTTTTTATTCTATTTACTATTTTTGTTTCTCTAGCATGTAAGGTAGAAACAAAACTTGATTTGATAGTTTTCCAGGGCAATTTGAAAGGATTAATGGTGGGTGGTTGAGCCTAGAGATCTGATTTACTTCCTCCTCTATTTTCTCTTTCTTTGTTTCAGCTATAAATGCAAAGGATTTTATCCTTTGTTTTGTTGGATGTTTTACTCTTGCAAGCTGTCATTTTCTCCTTATCAGGTGGATTTGAAGGAGTTTCAGACCTCTCATATAGGATACAACACATTTTTTTGCCTCTCTTCCATTGTAATGCATTGTATTACACTTGGGAATGATAATTAATGTTCTGTGATTGATTTTCCAATCCTATCATGTGTTTATTATTGTCCTCTTATCTGTCATTATATTTTGGAAATCTATGCATGCTTTGTGTTGCATTATTATGATTTGTGTCTACTTTTCAAATAGAGAAATTCAGCACTCCTTTAGTCTATCACCATTTTTTTTTGCTTAGTTTTTTTTTCCATTTCCATTTTTTTCTCTCAACCATGTCTCCTTGGTAGTTTTAGAGTAGGATTTTGAATCAGAACCTCTGCAAAAATTGCATGCATACACCAAAACAAAGGAGTAGGAACTAGCCTCAATCTGGGGAGTTTTCCTAACTTGCAAGGTCCCATACTTAAGGAAAATGCCATATTATGCATTCACACCAAATTGACCATTTCCTAGCAGTAGATATGAAGGTCATTTTGGGGGTGTTGTGAATTTTTGCTAATAGTTTTTCCATGCCCAGTGGGACCAAGAGGTCCTCCACTTTATTTTTTGCAGTTTGATGTGTTTGTCTTTAAAACTTCAGCCTTTGGAGGTAGTTGCAAACACATATAGTGACTCCATATGGTCAACAACCCATCTCTGAAGTTGCAGACCTATTTTCCATCCATTTCCATTCATTCTTCTTTCCATCCCTTTCACTCTTTTCAATTTCATGAAGTTTTCCAATCATGAATTAATTTCCATCATGGAATTCACATTTACAACAAAAATACATTCCATCTCTAATATGTTTTACAACTCCTTCAAATCATTATTTTGAACAAATTCAAAATCAACATGCCTACCCCTATGAGTAGCAATGCCAAAATTAGTTTGTCTATGGAGCTTTCCAAGAGAAGGGGTATGTAAAAAATGAAGGCATTCAAATGCAAGATGCTGGTTTGTTGGAGAAGATCCAAAAAATAGAGATTTACATGGTGAACTCAAGAGAAAAAACTCAAATGAAGGCTTTCAAAATTGGATACAGGGCACCTTGTCCATGGGTTGGCCCTTTTCCAAGACACTTCAGCCCTCAGGAGAAGCTGGAATTCATGGTGGATATGTTTCCCTAACTTTCCTAATGGATTGAAGAGATATAGGCCTATGAACTTGGTGCCAAGTAGCCTTGTCAATGGGTAAGTTCTACTCCATCATCTAGTTTTTATCTTTTTATTCCTCAAGCAGCACCATCTCGTTTTGAATGCCAAATTCCTAATCCAGCCCATGTTGCCCCAAGTGTTGATTTCATTTCTCCATCTCCTAGTCTTCCACCTCATCTCAGTTCTTCTACCCTTTTCCCTTCCAAAAAACCATTCCCTCCAAAGAAAAAAGAAGTTCCGCCTCCCTCCCCACCACAAATAATTGCAAAACTAGTTGAGTCACAACCCACCCCTCCTCTTGAATTCCCAAATCCATGTGGGGAAGAAGAAATTACAAAAATCATTCATGAAGGACAGAAAGAAGAAGAATCAAGAAAAGAATGAATGATTAAGATCTTAGTAAGCTTGGCTCTTAGATATGGGATTGAGAAAATTGCTTTGCTAGTGAATCCTGCAGAGGATGCCAAAGATGAATATCAAGTGGTGGCCAAGGCTTATTTTATAGTAGTAGAGAAGCAAGAAGATCAGTCATCAAGTTTCTCAGAAAGTAGTGTCCATGTTGGCACTTTATTTGAGGAGAATGTTTATCCAATTGAAGCTACACAACTAGTCAACAAGGAGGAAGAACAAGCTGATCCAAATCCAAAAGAAGAGGAGTACATTCCAGCTATGGTTGAGAAAAGTGCAAATCCAAAAGATTTGAGCACAAAATAGGCTATAGAAGAACCTTCAATTCTTCCTTCTACTTCATTATCTTCAAGCTCCAACGTTAAAGAAGAGTTTGATCTTTAAAATTTCATCTTTGAGAATGAAGATAACCATGGTGATCAAGTTGTAGATAAAAAGAACACCATGGAAGAGGTTGAGCATTCAGAGCAGGACAACAAGGAGGAAGTTTATCTGTTAGATTTGGAGGACTATTTTTATGTATAAGAACTAGTTGAAATCACATTATTTTATCCTTCATCATCCATCTTCGAAAAAAATAACCTACTACCATGAAGGAGAGCATTCAATTGTAGCATCCTGCACATTATAGCATCTCTTTGGAATCAAGTTTGGGAGACATTAATCTTCCATGTTCTCCACTGGAAGAAGAAGGATAAGAGCGGAAAAGTTCCATAATTTATTCCACACCATTTATCCAAGAAGGTCTACAAGAGGACTCCATTTTTGGAGTTGAAAATCAAAGAAATAGTCACATCTAAATAATCAGACCTTTCCCAATAAGGTATTTGGCTTCATTGGAGCCAAAGGAGGATTTTCCAACAGTCATGCTTACTTTTGAGCATGAGTATGAGCATCAAAGTACCAAGGATGATCTACCATACCTCTTCAATCCAAATGCAGAGAAAATAAAAGAGGTATTCAATTTGTTTTTATTTGACACCTTGCTAATTTGGGTAGAAGACTAGCTTCTTGTTAATTTTCCACTCATCCTAACATCCATGATCAATTCCAAATCAATTGCATGGCTGCCAATTTTGAAGAAGGGAAGCTATTTTACACAACTGGTTGCAGGGTTTGTTTAGCTTACCTTTGCTTCCAGTTAGAGTAGAGTAGGTGGGTTTAATTTTAGTAGAATAAGTGCATGTGCACACTCTGTATATCCCAATTGGGGTCTGTATGATTTCCAATTTTGTACATAGTTGTTCGGTGTTGTTTTGGTTGCTCTTGCATAGTACATTCAATGGATTTTGGTGAAGATTAACTCCAAGTTTTAGTGGGATTCCAAGTGGCTAAAATGTCATATTTTCATAGTTTAGATCAAATTTGGTTATCATGATTGACTCCATCCCCAATGTATGCTTAAAAAGGACAATAATCATTCATCTAGCAGGAAGATAACTCCTCTGAGTCATCAAAATTGTTGTCCAAAATGAGCCCCTGCTTATTTTGGCTAACTTACCTTCATTATTTCCTTCCTTGTGCTTCAACTTAAATTTTCACATATTTAAAGCACTCAAAATATTTTGGAAATAGCTTCATTAGATAGGATTTTTCTTCCCCTTTCCAAAAAGGTAAATAATTCCTCCTAACTCCTTATATTTTGCAAGTTATGGCTCGATGGAGTTTCGAGGGGAAAGTTTCCCTAGGCAGGCCCATAACCAATGAAATGATGCCACATGTCCCGGATTGGTGGAGTAGAGGATGAAATTAAGACTTAGTGCCTTTTGGCTAAAAAGTGCAAAAATCACAAAGCGGCCCATAGGCTTGTAGAGGGGAAGGAATTGCGTCAATGGAGGCAAGTAGAAATTTGGGCACTTAGCCCTTCTGTAGAAAAGGGGCACAAGGACAAATTTTGGCCCGCAGGCCCGCCGAAGGAACAAAGTAGACTTGTGGGGCCAGGGAGAAATATTTGGCACTTAGCTTTTGGGGCGAAATGCTCGAAGTCCAAAATTGGCCCGCAAGCCTGCAAAGGATAAAATGGAGGAAAATGGCCAAAGCTTCATCCTAATAAGAAGTTGACACATGTCATGTGGACTTGTGGTGGACCGAAAGAGGTTTTTCGGAAACTTTTCCGATTTCGTGAAGAAGGGCAGAAAGTTGTTTTGAAGCCGCGTATGAACCAAAGGGTGCCACGAGTCTCAAAGCAGTGGGGCTACGGAGATTTTCAGAGAATTTTTCCAAAAGTGAAAAAAAAAAATTTGGGCCCATGGACCTATTATCAAATCTGATTTACTGCCATTTTTCTACCTAATTCATGCCTTGAAATTTGTGCCCAAATTTACACCGTAATTTTTCCCTAAATTTTCAAGTGGGCATATCTTTCGATCTAGAGATCAGATTTGGGAAAATTTAGACTCTTTGGAAAGGTCTTTATCTCCTATATGCATTAGAGGAATAAAAAAATCTTTTTTTCTATGTTTCAATTGAGAAAATGTTTAAAACATCTTTCACACCTTCAATGTGTATCAGATTGCTTAGAATGAGGTCATGTTTTTTGCTCGATGCTGCCATCGTTACCTTCTTCCACATGCCAAAGATGAAGAATCAGCTCGATTTGATGGGGGAAAAACCCTAAAACATCTTCTCACGCCATAAATCTGAGATCAGATTACTTCAAAGACAATGTGTTTCATTCTATTTCAACTATTTTTGTTTCTCCAACATGTAAGGAACAAAAGTAGAGGAGCTCGATTGGATAGGTTTGCAGGCTGATTTGAAAGGATTAATGACGGGTGGTTGAGCCTAGAGATCTGATTTGCTTCCTCCTCTATTTTCTCTTTCTTTGCTTTAACTATAAATGCAAAGGATTCAATCCTTTATTTTGTTGGACTTTTTTCTATTGCAAGCTCTCATTTTCTCCTTAGGAGGTGGATTTGAAGGAGTTTCAGACCTCTCATATAGGATGCAACACATATTTTTTCCTTTCTACCATTGTAATACACTGTATTAAACTTAGGAATTATAATGTATGTTCTATGATTGATTTTCCAATCCTCTCATGCATTTAATATTGTCCTCTAATCTTTCATTATATTTTAACAATCTATGCATGCTTTGATGTTACATCTCTTATGACATGTGTCTACTTGGTAAAGCAAGAAGTTCAACAGTCCTTTGGTGTATCACCATTTTTTTTTTGCTTAGTTTTGTTTCACCTTTCCATGTTTTTATCTCAACCCTATCTCCTTGGTAGTTTTAGAGTAGGATTTTGAATCAAAACCTCTGCAAAAATTACATGCATACACCTAAATAGAGGAGTAGGAACTAGCCTCAATCTGGAGAGTTTTCCCAAACTTACAATGTCCCACACTTAGGGAAAACTCCATGTTATGCATTCACACTAAATGACCCAATTCTGGACTACAGATCTGAAGGTCATTTAGGGGGTGTTGTAGATTTTCACTAACAGTATCCTCCTTAGGTTCTGTATCTAAGCCAATGTTAACCTTCTTAGTTTTCAAGGGTTCATGGTAGGTGCACACTTTCTCATTAGCACTATCCATTACCTCACATACACCTACAATATGGTTAACATCCAAGTTCTCTAGTTCTTCACCATCGATAACATAAAACAACTTCCCTTTCTCTTTTTCCATGCAAGTGCACTCAAGTTGTATTTCCTCTGGCTCTTCCTCATCAAAGCACGCTTCCAATTCAGGTTCTCCCAACAACTCTAGTATTCTATCCTCCACAATAGCACTATCCCCAATAGTTAGGCACTTAATAACCTGTAGCACCTCATGCACCAATGGCTTTATACTTCGATACTCAAAGGTTTAAATCAAGTCATCTGTCAACTCCCACCAGTTTCTTGTCTAATGGTGTAGCTATGAGTGAATGTATCATACATGTGCATAGCCTTCTAAGGTGGATTAAATCTTATGCACCCATAAAGATGGAGGTAAGTCTTTCACGCCTTCCATCCAGGCATTTTCACATGCAAGGATGTGAAACAAGGAGGGTTCCTTCCCATGATAGTCTTGTATAATAGTAGTTGCATTGCTTCGGAGAAACCTAACAGAGAATGTGATTCTCACCTCGCACCACTCTAGAAGGTTATCACAATCGGTCACCCACCAACGTGCTACACTCCTGAGAAAGTTATAGCTAAGCATAATTCTCCTTCCAATCTCACATCTCCACTAGTCTCCATTGCTCGCAGGAAAACATTAGGGTTGGTTCCCCCAATTTAAATTGGCAAGTGTTTTCCTCCCAGGTGCCTGACTGAGCATGGATTTTCTACTCTCATCACAGATCCTCTTAACTTCCTTCTGAATAACTCATGCGTCCCGTGCACCAAATTATCACATGTCACACTAGTTGTATCACTTATAGATTGAGCATCTTCCCACTGAATAACACCTTCTTTTGTTGGTTGCACAACCTCAAGGTCCTTGATAGTACACACGTATATTCTATCTAGTTCTTCTTCTCCTAAGATCTTAGTATAGGGTGTTGACTTTCCATCCATCAAAGGAATGATAACATGCTCCTCCTTGTTCTAAAAACTTATATACCCCTTATTGAAATGTAAGTCAACATTGTTCTTATAACACCAAGGGTGCCCAACTAATGCTTAAAAAATTTCCACCTTAGCAAGCACCAAGACTTCAAAGTCTCCAATTAATTTCTCCCCTTAGATAGTGATAGCAACATCCTTCAAAACACCAATGGACATCTCCTTTTTCTTTTTAACCATATAAAACACATTTGAAGATTGTTGTAAGGGGGGCTTCTCCTTTGATTACATGTGTCTAATGTGAGAACATTAACTACCGCACATGTGTCAATTAGAACATTTTTTCAAGATTCATCCATCAACCACAGCATTCAAGGTAATCTCTTTATCATAGTCAATGTTGTGCGGGGGAGGGTTAGCGTGCAATACTTTCCATTTGTGCTCTCCTCTGGCGTGTGATACTTTCTCTCATAGCCATTATCCTTACAAATGGATGATATTTTCTTGCCTCAATATCTTACATACCTCCCTGAAGTCATCCAGATCCTTCTATTTAGCCTTTGTTCTCTTCTTTTACTCTAACTTTCGTGAATTCTCCTTTAGGCACTGGATCTCTCCTTGTAGGATTCGAATCACATCCATGGTCTCCTGATAAAATTCCTTCTAATGAGCAGGGTTTGGATACTTCCCATGAACCACATCTTCTCTTGTGACTAGTGGTCTCTACTTTGGTACTTCCCTGGTGCACATAACCTCATCTCATGTTGTCACTAGTACAAGTTCTAACTCTGACTCATGTGCCACCCTTGGCATCCACTACAAGTCAACTTTCTTCACGCTTACCATCCCAGTGCCTTTTTCCTTCTGATGTTGTTGGCTCATGTTTTCAAAAAATTCCAGGAACTCTTCATACTTGTGTTTCTTCCCACACCAAGAGCATTGTAGCAGGTCGGGACATTCGCACTTATAGTGCTCTATAGACCCACAGTTGTAATAGGTTCCACACGAGTACTCACTTCTTCCCCCTCCATGATTTTCATGGCCTCTAAATCCTCCACCAAAGAATATTTTGTGACTCCCTTCGTCTGCGCACCCTTAATAATGATAGCCCTCATCCTTGGAACTACTTGCAATACTAGTCTAGCACACTTCAGTATCAATGGCATCATTTATTTGGTCAATCAATCTACAATCCTTAGTGTCATGAGTAGTAGAGGTGTAGATTTTATAATAGCAAGACACATTCTTATGGATCATGCGTTTCAATAGCAGACACCTACTTACATCATGATCTCTGTGGAAAATTTCATAGTCTACCATCATGGTGCATACCAATCTCCAAAGACAATTGTCCTTTGTATGCCCTTCTACATCACAATTTGTGCACCATAGGCCACTGCGAGCCTCATGTGCTGAGTTTGCAAATAGCTTCTCTAGCTTCTTTTCCATGGCAGTGAAGATAGCACGTAGAGCATCCTCCAAGGCCTCACATAAATCTATGAAATTTTTATGGGAAAGAACTCTTCTTAAAGGCATTATTAATCCTCCAATAAACCATTGAGCATCCTGAGAAGGATGAATATCATAATATAGTTTTGATAAGAGAGTTTTAAAGAACACATCATACTCCCACACACTCTCTGTCATACCCTATTGTATCTCCTTCAACGCGTTGATGCTCTTTTTTCTCAAACTCAGGAATGTAAAATTATGCCAGGAAAGCATCATGAGGTGTAGTATAATCTACCACCATTTGATGTGGGTCATACTTCTGGTACCATCTTTGTTTCCGCCTCTGTAATGTCATTACACACTAACTTGCCTTCCTCTCTGGGGCAATGATCCCCTTCATGTGCCATAGAAATTCACACTTGTGTGCATGCTTTCTAGCATCCTCAGCACCCTTGTAACCTGGAAAATGGAGTGACATATCATAGAATATGTGTTGCGGGGGTTGTGGTCCTTGTCCACTAGGTCCAAGACCCTAATTTCCTCTGATGTTTCCACCACCATATCCACTTGACCCACTCACTCCTGAACTTTATGATCCACTAAATGTTCCTCCTGTAGCAGGTACAGGGCCGGAAGTGGTGTTACTTTGTGTACACACCACCGAGCTAAATTTATCTCCCACGGTTAGTGAAGTGGAACTACTCCTAGATGTGATACACACGTTCTGCATGCCCAACCCTTGCTAAAATGATGAGTCAAATAGGATACCACCAAATACAAGAAATGTATATGCGGCCATAGAACTCAAGGAAAAATGGTAACCACTTGACGCTTCTTTTTTATCAATATTAACTATACTAGAAATACCTTTGTCACGACTTGGAAAACTAAGCACAAGGGTCTAGTTTCTAGGTGGGTCCAAATGTGTGCCTATGACCCTTCTTCTTCCTCCATCCAACGAGCCCTCATCAAAAGTTGAGGAGTCTCTCTCTCTATTTTTTTGAGATGGGGTAACAATGGCTGCTCAAGTTCCACATCCTCTGCATGAACCTCAAATCTTTCCCACAATGTCTGCCTCTATAGATGCATCGCTCTTGCAATCTCACAATGTCTTACCAACTCCCTCTCCCAAGCTTCATTATACTTGAGTCATCTTTCCTCTCTCTACATTTCCTCCGTAAGATCCACCATCTCCTTCCACATCTACTTCTACACCCCGCGCCTAGTGGGAGTTTAGATAGCCATAGAAAATGCTTCTAAACTTAGGGTCATGATAAATATCTTGATAGCTAAAGGTAAGGCATGCAAGAAAGATCCCCTAGGTTCTCGTAAGAACTCAAACTTAGCAACCTCTATGAAAGAATAGGTGGAAACTACGTACTCCAATGTGTAACTCATCAACACACCTCTCCACCAATGGTCAACAACACGAATCCAAACCAAATCAACATCATAAAGCCTTTGATAGTATGTTAGGGTAAATTTATTTTACCTAATTTAATAGTGCATTTAATATTATTATTTGGTTATATTTGTATAACCATTTATTTTGTCTTATTTAATTTTGTACATAGAGTAATTTTTTTACATAGTTGCAGCTTATTATTTGTTTGTATTTAATTTATGTTGTTTCCTGAATGTATTTTGGAAGTTTTTGTGATTTCAGTTGTACATGTGCAACCTTTCATTTGTCTGCACATGGTTGTTCAATTCCTATATGAATTGCATCCCATCTATCGTAAATTGATTTTGATTATTAATAAAATATTATAGGCTTCCATCCCTATTTTACATTTGGTACTAGAGCAATTTGAAGCTCCTGGAAAGGTTGGAGAGAAGTTGCAAAGGAAGAACAATCATGGAGAAGAAATTTACATCATCGGAGAGCCAGTGCTACCTCTAGTAGCTTCCCAGATATCCCTGCAGTCCCACAACCTTTTCTGTGATATCTAGGTAAATGTAAAGAAAAAATATTTTTCCTTGGTGCCCTCTGCACCAGGAAAATTTGCTTCATGGCTCTCACAAAATTTAAAATATATATATATATATATTTCCCCACTAGGGTTTTTGTCTCTATATTGCTTAGTTACTAATAAAATTATCTATATCATAAAATTTGGAGGAGTCTCTCCACTATGTTTCTCTTTATCTGCAAACCGAGTTGGCTACCTGATAGAGTTGCATTGAACTATTGAGGACCGAGCTAGCTCATGGCACAAGTGATTTGATCCTTTATAGGCCGAGTTGGGTTGTTCAAATGCAAACGAAGTTTCTCATTGCGAATGGGTTGATCCTTGTATTGGGACTCCACTAAGCTCAATTTACATGTCATCCCTAATGAGTTGTGCCGATTTTCACACTACCAAGATTTGCATTGATCAAAACAAGGTGTTTAAAGCACTGTGTACAATGTTTTTGCATCGAACCATTCAAAACGGCTTACCACCATTGGATCCGGGTTGATCAAATTGGCAAGGCATGTTTTACATTTAGCAAAATTGATTTATTTTTGGAACAGTGAGCCACACATTGGTGAGCCTTTTTCTAATGCCAAGAATTTGCATTGATCAATGTGCCATTACAAACTATGAGCCCACCGCAATGTGTTCCCTACCTCACAAGCAAACCATAAAACTCGAACGTTGAATGACCTACACAAGAAACCAACAGCGATTAGTAAATCAATCAAAACTTGCACAAAGCCACGAGGTACACTCCATGCGGAACCTATAAACAAAACAAAATGGTGAGAAATTATAACTCAGTGACATGCAAAAGCAAATAAGTGGCAGCATTTATCAAATAAATCAATCAACCACCGGCAGAGGAGGATAAACAAAGGTTGTCTCAAATCCTTTTTTTTGGGGAAGACCTAATCCACCCACCACGTGGACTCTCTGCTCCTGCCACGTCACTTGGTTAACAAAGGTCAATCAAATTCATTTCAATTTAAATACAAGTATCTTCATTTCATATCCCAAGCATACAAGGTGCCTAGTTGGATAAGTGGAAATATTTGGGTGTGGGAGGTTTGGGGTTCGACCCCCACCCCCAAATTTCTTTTTAAACAATTTAGACATTTAGTGGTCTATGTAGCCAAAACTACCAACTTTGGCAGCACATTTTATAGAAAACCTCCTCCAAACTGCTTATTTATAACTGAAGCCCCACTAAATTTAGCGAGAAAAACCCTAAAAAGGGTCAAAAAAATTCTCCTACTATGCTTCATTTTTTATTCTGAGCAACATTTGCTAAAGGGGGTACACCTAAAATTTCAGCTCTATTTTTTCAATTTTTGGCATTTGGGTCCATATTGGGCTTCGGAGGCCACCAGGGCCCAAAAAACTTAAAACATTTGCCTGTCATTCAATTTTTCAAAAAAATTGAATGTAATTGTATACTTCAATGTATTGTACTAATTTGCAATTTGCTATAGTCAACCACAAACATTGTAATTGCTCAAAAATTGGCAGAGATTTATAATAAAAAAATAGTGAAATTTGGTTCTAAAACACTCGTGAGATCCTAAATCTCATTTACAACGTTCGATATAAACAGTACCTCTGGGAAGCGCTTACAAGTAAATTTGTCGCAACTACTACTACACTTAACAGCTAATATAGTTACAACAACATCATCTAGGCATCGACCCTTTAAATCAATGGGGAGTAATAAGGACATAGTGCACACACTATGAGCCATCCCATCCATCTGTGAATGATTACATTACTTAAATCCAGACTGAGAAATTATCTGAGTATATAGCGAAATTACGTTTGTGTATGAGGATATTTCTTTGAGCTGGTGTCAATAATTACACAGACCCCTTTCAGTATTATCTTGGTACCACATATCGAATTCTTTCACGTACGTTAACACCTATTTCACATACCACCAGGTATATCAAAAGGGTGAGCTTCTTCCATGTACCGACGGGTATATCGGAAGGGCACGTATATAGAAAGGTTCGGTATATCAGACTGACGGTATATAGATTGGGAGACCTTATACCTAGAGTGATAAGAGCCTAACCCTATCAGTGGATTCTACAAAATGGGCACCAATGCCCCCAAATTCTTTCTTCCAGATTCACAACTACTCAGAGGAAATAAATATGTTGCATGGAAGACAAAAATCAAGACACAACTTGAGTTTGAAGAGATCTGGCTTGTTGTGAATGGTACTCTAACCAGATCAACTACTGATACAACACAACAATGATAGTTTGATAGATTGGATCAGAAATCCAAGCTCATCATCTTGTTTGGAGTGTCTGATGATGTGCAACCCCACATTCGAGATGCAAAAATAGCCAAAGAAGCATGGGATAAGTTGAGCATGGTGTATAAGGCCAAAAACAAGAATGTCATACTAAATTTGTAGAGTCAGTTACACACACTGAAGTTTAAGAAAAATGAGAAAATAGAAGCTTTCTTGAGAAGAGTTACAGAGTTGAGGGCTTCACTTCTAGCCCTAGGAGAGGAGGTCATAGATGATGCTCTCATTCCCATTGTTCTGAGAGCCCTCCCTTCTTCATACCACATTTTTGTGACAACCCTAAACTTGTTAGATACAACAGTTAGTTTTGACAAATTGGTAAATCTACTGCAACAAGAGGAAGCCCTGTATAATAAGGATGATGAAGAGGAGTAGGAACTTTCTTCTCATCAAAAATGGAAAGGAAAAGGGAAAGGAAAACCTAATTCCTATCAAAAACCCCAATATTAGAATCAGAATCAACAAGGGGATAAACAACAGAAGAAGAAATGTCCAATCTGTAAAAGAGGACATGAATTGAAAGATTGTTGGTATAATACTTACAAGAAAGGTTCATCAAGCAACTCTAGACCTCAACACCAGCAATCTCACAAGGGACATAAAAACTACAATCAAGGGAAGAAAAAGGGGAACTGGAAAAGAAGACCCCATCAGCAAGGAAATATTGTTGAGCAAGAAGAACATTCAGATACTGAAGACTACTTGTACATTGCTCGATCAAGTGAACCTTCCACGTCATCTAGTGATGTCTGGTATGTTGATTCAGGAGCCACTCAACACATGACCAGCCATAGAGACTGGTTTACTTCAATGAGGGACACACCTTCAAAAAACCATGTTTCGTTAGGTGATGATTCTTCATACATAGTACAGGGGATTGGGAACATTTCTCTACCTCTTGGTTCATGCAACTGTAGATTTTTAGATGTACTATATGTCCCTAGGTTGACTAAAAATTTGTTGTCAATCAGTCAACTCCTAGATCACAACTTGAAAATTGAATTTGATAGTCATTCCGACAAGAAAATATGTTTAATTCGAGACAAATCATGAGGCTCAAAAATAGTTTGCAAAAGCCTCTAATGTGGGACGCATGTTCCAACTTGATTTTTTCCACAAAGATGATCAAGCACTTATGGCTAAGAACTCTACCTCTGCACAATTGTGGCATCAGAGACTTGGTCATATAAGTTTCAAGTATCTCAAGACACTTCACCAATGCAATATGGTAAATGGTTTACCATCTCTTCAGAAGGATACAGATAAATGTCCTCACTACCTTGCAGGAAAACAACACAGAGTTTCATTCTAGAAAAGTATGTATCAAGCTCATGGTAAGCTTGATCTGGTTCATACCAATCTTTGCAGTCCAATGCAACCAAGTCATTCTGGGTTCCAATACTTCATGCTTTGTGTTGATGATTATTCAAGAAAAATGTGGATATATTGTCTTCACAAGAAAAGTGAAGCTTTTGAAACCTTCAAGAAATTCAAAATGGTTGTTGAGAATGAAACTGGTCATCACATCAGAACTCTCCACTCATATCAAGGGGGGGAATTCACTAGTAATGAGTTCAAATACTACCTATAAGCTCACGGGATTTGTTGACAAATTCCTCCTCCACACACACCGCAGCAAAATGGTGTTGTTGAGAGAAGAAATCGTACTATCATGGAAATGGTGTGATGCATGATCGATGATTCTAGACTAGCAAAGACATTCTAGGAAGAAGCAGCAAAGACAACAATGTATTTTTTAAATAGAGTGCCCACATTTTCTCTTGACTGAGTAACACCACAAGAAGCATGGTCAAAAAGGAAGCCATCTATTACACACCTCAAAGTATTTGGGTGCAAAGCAAGTATGCACATACCCAAGAAAAATAGAAAGAAATTGGATATGAAATCACAAAAACTCATCTTCATTGGGTACAGTGAAGAGACTCTTGGGTACAGATTGATGGATCCTAAGACCAGGAAAGTATACACTAGTAGAGATGTTGAGTTCTTTGAGAAGAAGGAAGCATAGTCTCCTCCTCCAGACTCACCTGATGTAGATTTTTCATCAGTTGTAAAAACTGAACTGATGTTCCCACAGATGATGAAAGTGATGATGGGGATGATGGTGATGATCAGATAGAACCACAACCCATGGGAACAATTTCAGTGTATGCCTAAGTGGTATACTAGCATGTTATGAGATGAAAGAATGGATGCTCCACCGGATACATCCACCCCTAGACCACAAACTCGCAGTAAAGCAAGAGAAGAAGTGAACTTTGCTTTGATGAGTAGAGTTATTGAATCTGATGAGCCCTCTATAGTCTAGGAATCCCTACAGTCAAAATCTTGGAAAGATGCCATGGATGTTGAATATAACTCAATGATGAAAAACAACACTTGGCATCTTGTCAATCTTCCACCAGGGAAGAAACCCATTAGATGCAGATGGATATTCAAAACAAAGTACAAAGTAGATGGGACATTAGACAAGTACAAAGTGAGACTAGTAGTAAAGGGGTATGCACAAAAATAAGGCATTGACTACGAGGAGACATTTTCTCCCACAGCTAAGATCAAAATGATCATGATGATCTTTGCTCTAGCTGCACAGTTTGGTTGGAAATTCCATCTGATGGATGTAAAAATTTCCTTCTTGAATGGATATTTATGAGAAGAAGTCTACATGACTCAACCTAAGGGATATGTTGTACCTGGTCAAGAAGAAAAGGTATGCAGACTCAGGAAATCTTTGTATGGCCTCAAACAAGCACCCCAGGCATGGTACATCAAAATTGATGAGCATCTCATACAACATGGATTTGTTAGAAATCCATACGATCCCAATCTTTACCTCAAAAATTAAAGGGGGAGATTGTGATTGTTCATTGTCTATGTCGATGATCTAGTCATCACTAGAAGTTCAGTGAGGATGATTGATGTAACAAAGAAAGATCTTAATCGATCATTTGACATGACAGATCTCGGGTTGATGCATTATTGTCTTGGATTGGAAGTATGGCAGAAAGAGAATTACATCTTTGTTTCTCAGTTGAAATATACCAAGATGACGCTTGAGAAATTCAGGATGATGGATTACACACCAATTGCTACACCTATGGAGAACAGATTTTAGTTATCTCATTCAAATCCATCTCCTGTAGTAAATGCCACTCTCTATTGGCAGTTAATTGGGAGTCTCATTTATCTAGCCTACACTAGACCAGATATCAGCTTTGCGGTGAGCTATATATCTAGGTTCATGCAGGAACCCAAAGTTTGTCATTAGAAAGTAGCAAGGTGCATCTTGAGATATCTCAAAGGATCAGTGGATCTTGGTCTAGAATACAAGAAGAACAACAACTTCTTCTTGACTGGATATTCGGATTCAGATCATGCAGGAAACATTGATGATAGAAAATCCACTTCACGGTTTGTGTTCTTTATGGGATCTGGACCAATATCATGGGGAAGCAAGAAACAACACTTTGTTTCTTACTCTTCCACAGAAGCCGAGTATCGTTCTGCAGGTGAAGCTGTCTGTGAAGCGATATGGATACATCGTATACTCGAAGGACTTGGAATACCACAAGACAAACTAACCACCATTTATGTAGACAATGAAGGTGTTCTTGAACTTGTTCGCAATCCAGTTTTTCATGAAAGAACAAAACACATTGAGGTATCAGGTACATTTCATACGCGATCATGTCTTGAAGCACAATATACATCTTCAATTTTTTCCAACAGCTGAACAACAAGCAAATATCTTCACAAAGTCACTTGCACGTGACAAGTTCGAGTTGTTCAGAGAATTCCTCTCCTCATCCCTTAAGACAATGTAAAATTAAGGGGGGGGAATGTTAGGGTAAATTTATTTTACCTAAGTTAATTGTGCATTTAATATTATTATTTGGTTATATTTGTATAAACCATGGTATTTTGTCTTATTTAAGTTTGTATGTAGTATTCACATTGTTATATAGTTGCAACTTATTATTTGTTTGTATTTAATTTATTATTACTTCCCGGATGTATTTTGGAAGCTTATTCATTGTGATTTCGGTTTGTACCCTGTGAAACCTTGCATTTGGTCTGTATATGGCTGTGCAATATCCTATAAGATATTGCAGCCTATCTCAATGTATTTTGATTTACTGATTGAGATTAATAAAATATACACAGGCTTCCGTCCCTGTTTCTCAACATACACTTCCTAAGGATCTATACACAAGCTCTCATCCAGTCCCAACTTGGCATAAACTGCACTCCATTGATAGCCAAAAAACTTTATACATATTCTCCAGGGAATATTTCTTTAATCTAAGGTCTCATACAACTCTTCCTCCCAAAGGTGATCCTCTACCCATTTTGGCATTCCTCCCATAACACATGTTCTTACCATCATACTAACGATAACCCCATTGAATCGATTCCTCAACTTTTCAATGTCATTCAGGACCTTCCTGACATGGGGGACATTATCATTAAACCACCATCTCCTCCACCTATCATCTGATAAGATGTCCCATCTAATCACTTCACACAATATTACTCCCACTTCTTCTCCATGTGTCGTATCACAATCATCTAATTTATCAGTACCCACTACCTAACACTCATCATGTGCACTATGGAAGTCTCATCCGAGGCTCACATCAAGTTTCGATCCCCTCTATAACATCCAACTACATGAGTATTCTTCCACCTTGGAATGAACACCATTGTGCTCACCTAGTCACTCATTATATAAATCATCCTTGTATCAATATCCACAACTATAATCCTAGTCTAATCCACTATAACATGGAATAGTTTTATCCTTTTCCTACTTTAAAAGTAGAACTAAATCCATGATTATCATGAATAACACTCAGTATTACATCTCATCAACCATTGAATATCATCATGTACAAATCAATTTTTCCATCACACACATATTCAGATCCATTCCATTATATTTATCTCACTCACATTACAATAGCCACTAGTAATTCACATAGAGTTCCATGGACTGGACATCTAACATCAGTCCACCCTTAACATGTTCTCTATTAGGGTTTCATTACATAACTTACAATCTACGTATATATACATTTTTCAACATATAATCTCACTCTCTCTCTCTTTCGTCATCTCTCTCTCTAGTCTCTCTCTCTCTCTCTCTCTCTCTCTCTCTCTCTCTCTCTCTCTCTCTCTCTCTCTCTCTCATTTTTCTACTTTCAGAACTCTCTTTCTACATCTCTGTATACACCCCTGTCTGAATCTATCTCTCTTGTCTACTTTTATATAATTATTCTTCTAAGATTTTCCATCATAGATTCACTTAAAGCAATCCTCCCATTGCTAACCACTCATCATTATAAGAGATTTCTTTAGAATTCACCCTATTGCATTAATAACCACTTTTTCAAGAACTATTTCTATTATGGCAATCCTGCATTTCCTCAATTCGCAGTCATCAACCCCACCATGTATGATTCATTTTTTCCATAACAAACTTGGGCCTCACAAGCCTCCTTCATGATGCAACTACACTGATTCCCTAGTCATATCCTTTTCTTGAGTTCCACATTCTTCATATCTTATGCACAACTATATCTGGTTACATAACCCTTCCTATTCCATAAACACGTCATTATGCATTATCCAAAACACATTAAGTCACGAATCCAGCCTACAAAAATTTGGTTCTCACGCTTTCTTCAGACATTAGTATATTTTCCACACCATGTCCCCCTAGTATCATTACTAGCACATTGATTCATATCACTTCATCTTCTCACCTTAGTTAATTTTCATTCCCTTGACCATCATACATTCATGAATTTCCACTGTAATCAAAACCTTTCTTATGTGTTTCATCCCCACATTCACCTTCTTCACACACCAATATTTTTGTTGCTTATATTTGGAATTCTTGATAAATTTATCATTAACGTCATCCTTATTACTCAGACTATTTATCTCATCTATCGCTTGTATTTATACATCATGTCCCTGACTCACCTAGTTCCTATACATATTAGGGGGACTTTCATTTGTCTTCACAACCACATTTTTCATGCTGCTTACATTATTCTTCTCTTCATTTGGTCTAGCTTTGAAACATGACCTAATTCTCCACACGTTTTGTAAGCTATGAGGATCCTTGAAACAAAGAATGACTAACATATAACAAATTATGGGGAAAATCCAAAAGACATATAAAACTGATTTCAAAAATGTAATAAAAAAATGAAAATGCAATAATACAAGCCATGGATGTTGTTCCACATTTGCTCCATCCATTCATATTTCATTACAATTCTCTATTCAGTATAACACGTTTCATTTACATCTCATTCAAATTCCATGGATTGTTTTTTTAACAACTTTTAGTGAACACTTTGGTCATCTTCTTTTTACATTTTGTAAATCATATTCTCTACTAAAATTGTTTGGACTTGGCTCAATAAATCCTACTTGGTGAATGCAAAGGCACCACTTTGGGTCTTTAAGAATGCAATACACATTATGGAGATACACACTTAACAAGATGCATCTTGTAGTGACCCTGGGGCATTATTTGTTAATGCTTCTCATTTTCATCTCCACACTCACTTCCATTCATTGCATTAAGCCACATGTGTTTCTAGAACCTCAGCAATGATGATGAGAGCTGAAATGTCAAGCAGGACAAGAAGCAATTTCACGAGCAAATCAAAAGGTATACAAAATTCAAAATAAGAAAGGTAAATTAATCTTTTATGATGATTTAGATCATGATCTTAGGGGGTTTTCTAGTATCTCTACTGAGGCTATGGACTCTAGGATGGGAGTAGAGTAATGTTGGGACTAGAATAAAATGTACCTCTATCAGGTCAATGGATGCCTAAATAGAAACAGAGCAATGCATTCCTATGATCAATTACCTGGTCCACAGTGATCACTAACTCACTAAGTGAATAGTATTTCACTCACACTCTTGTATGACACTAATGTCTTACTTTTTCACTCTCTATTTTATGGATGAGCATATTGATCTAACATCAAGGCCTAGTAGGATGAATTACCATGACATACATACCTATATCTCCATGAATCATAGGAAGAATTAGATGATGCCACCTTGAATGTAGATTTGATAAGTTTTAAGGACTTGTCCATTTTAGCTCACTTGTTTTCTCATGTCTCATGTGTTTGAGCTCATCATGTTTTCATCATCACATTTTTCATACATTCATTTTCATACACCAATACACATAACACTTTTACTTCATCCTCGTAATTAGGTTATGATGCATCTTAGACCATTTCACCTTGATTGCACTCAAATGAGCATATGTGGCCTAAAAATTGTTGCATCTTCATCGCACCCTCTACCTTATCATTACGATTTTTTGTCATTTTCATAGAATCATCATTTATTTTTATATATTTTTAATTTTACAAACCAAGAAGTACAATTTTTGATACCTCACACGCTACTATACCATTTTCAAACATGATGATCAAGATGAAGCATGCAGGTTTGAAGATGGAAAATATATCCAGACAGGAGCATATAAAAGAAGAGATCAAATTTGTATGTATGATAACTAAGCTAGCATGATAATTAAATGGAAATTAACACCAAGTAGTTTCAAATAAAATAAGCTATAATCTACCATAGAATCATCAAGATAAGAGCTTAATGCAAAGATAATCTGAAATAACATGTAAACTAAATGCACCTAAATGGAGCTTTGAAAACATTCGAGCTAGTCTATTGTTAAGTTGGATATGCCTTCTAAATGTGTAAGTTTTTCCTATGAAGATCAGAAAGGGAATCAAAAGATGTGCTATCTCTTCACAGATGATGAAAGGATATCTCTAAAATGATTACAAGGACTATGCTATGGATCTTCCTTTACTAATCAAGCATGAATAAGAGTGGATGCAATGAGAGGAAATCATTAACAAGCTTCTTCAAATGAATAGAGAATGTTCTATCAATCATGCCTTATATGACAATAACTATTCAAAGCATGGTGTGAGTTGTGGAAGGAAGTGAGCTTAGGTCCTTTATATAGCTTTCTAATTTGGGAAAAGATAGAATACCTAGTGAATGTGGGATAAAGGACCTAAAGTAGGATTTAGAAGAGATAAGCTTTATTAGAGGGAATTAATTAGTGATTAACAACTCATTAGAGTTGGAGGGTGATTTAATTAATCAACTAGGATAAATTAATAGGCTAAGATAAGATTAGAAATCTATTTGGAGGTGATTTAGAGGAAAATAGGTAGGATTTGGGTTAATTGTTGAAAGGGGGATTTTAATCAATAAGAGGGTTTATTGATTAAATACAAGGTTATAATAGGCTTAATTAACTTAATAATAGTTAATTAATTGAATCGGAAGAGGATTACAACTAACGAAGTGTCATTAATTGGCATCCGAAATGTGATAAAGGCTAGTTAATTAACGAAGTCTCATTAATTGACCAAAATAGAAGGAAACATTATTTAATTAGTGGAAAATCATTAATTATATTGGAAATGATAGGAATGAGGGTAATTAGTGCACTTTTAGCAATAAAAATACTTAAGAGGATTTTAGGTGTCTACATTTGCCCCTCTTTGGGTGGCATAAATGACATCACTTCAAAGATAGTAGACAAGTATAAACAAGTAAATTTTGAAGAAAAATTAGTAGAATGAAGGATGCCCCCTCGAGTTTCGATGGGGTGCTAGAAGAATTCGATCGATGATCAAAAATATGAAGGAAATGGATAGAAGAAACAAGGTGGGGGAGGGGGATAAAAATGATCTTTATTGCCACATGTGTTTTAGAAGGAAAAATGATAGTGATAAGACATGATAATGAAGAATATGGAAATATTTTTTTCATCCAAATTGTTTAATAAATAAATTTGTTTCATTATGTTGCTCATATGATCTACATCATCGGCTCTTATTAAAATATACGCGTACAACAAAATTGTAAAACAACATGAAAATCTATAAGACTAACATTTGTTCATTGCTAAAACACTAACTCAATGCAACATACATAATGTAATGAAATACAATAAACTAAACAAGCTAACCTGATAGGGAAACAATTACAAACACATATACTCAAACAAACAACATTCAAGATAGTTGCACCAATGTTTTTGTTATCAAGCTTCAGTTCACAAATGTTCGCGTGAATGACAAGGGTTAAAAATTGTGCCCCAGGCAAGGATACATGTGAGGGGAATACATGGAGTACATAGGGGTCCTATGAAAAAGTAATCATGCATTATCACACAATACCTAGCAACTCATTATGCAAGGGAGTATTGACATAGTAAATAAACCATTTTTGTTAATGGAGATAGATTCAGATGATCCGCGAGTCATTGGTGAGAACAAATGAGGACCGAAGAAAAATGTTTTGTAGGAAAAAATTTTATGTTTGAAGATTATCCATTTGATACAAGCTTCAGCTACATGTATGCCTTTTATCAATTTTTGAAAAAAAAATTGAATTTTTACAATTTTTGGATTTTTAATGATTTTACCATTTTTTTTGGATTTTTAATGATTTTACCATTTTTTTGGTTTTTTGAATTTTTAAGAAGAAAACTAGCTAGAAGAATTACCATTTATGTGGAAATCACCAGAAAAGTTGGAAAGTAAAAATATGCCTCAAGTAGCAAAAAGGGTCACTAAGAAGAAAAAATATGCCCCAAGGTAGCGAAAACAGGTAAAAAATGACTATTTAATAAAAATAATCATCATGACGAGTGCTAGAAGAATATAGAAGAATTACGGTGGTCATTTAGCACCCTGGGGGCGAGAGACATGACTAACTAGGTCAAAATGGATACAAATAGCAAGGCGGGAGGGTGAAAATCCATCACGGTGAGTTATTTGCTAGTGACCCTTACCACTTTTGAGAGTGATTTGGCTTTGACCTGCGAGAGAGATGGCACATATTGTGAGGTGTAGACACTACGTAGATTGATTTCAAGAGTACCGTAGGTTGCCTACAGATGGTCCCATAGTACGTATAATTTTTTTTAAATTTTTGAAAATTTCCCTTACATAACATTATTTACCTAAGATGAACCTGGCATACCTTAAGGTTAAAGCATTAAGCCTAAAGAGTATAAAATAATAATATAAAGGGCCTATTGTTACCATTAAAACAAGTGGTCACAGCTCATAAAGCTCAAGGGTAAAGGCATATGGTGAGGAAAGTGGCCACACAAAAGTTAAATGAACGTTGCATGGGCTAGTTGGGTAGTCAAGCAAGCTCACTATGCATTGATGACAGAGGTTGTGAACTATTACCAAAAGGCTAATGCAGTTACGTGTTTGTGACCTTCCCATACGTAGATATGAATCTGTTTGGAGTCGAGCACTAATGAAAATCTTAAAAATACGCAACAGTTCGAGCATGTCTTGGGCATCACTAAAAACTTCCTACACAGTACAAATGTATTGAAATGACTTTTCAATGTAGTCAATAGAAGCATGCGAACAGGAACCAGGATAAATTAGGAAGGGCCAATATTCTTCTTGAGATGGTACGTGCCATGTCTCAGGAGATAGTGATTAAAGAAAATATTCATCTTAGGTGACATTTTACAAGTTGGATGCACGCAAGGCAATCATGGATGCCTTCGAGTGATTTTGATCATACCTAATGAAATCAGATCGGAAATTGGCTGAATGATTGTACAAAAGGCAACATCACTATCCCATATTAGCAACTATGGTGAGCTCAGATGCTGATGATAAAATTACAGTGGTGTGTATCACAGACCTTAGCAGAGACTTAGCACAGTGCCAGCCATAATTCCTTTAAATTGTCGATATTGCGAGATGACAGATAAAATTATAGTACATATAAAATAAAAAAATTCTGAGTTGGTATTCAAAGTAGCAAAGTTAAGATCCTATGGACGCTATAACTAGAAATTGAGCCATATATGAGATCTCAGAATAGTTAGGGATAAGCCTTCACTTGACATAGGGCCAAATGGGAGTGCATTTATATGAGTTCCACTTTAATGACAATACTTGGATTGTATGCCCTCCCCCCTAAACTGTCTATTTATCCATTTTTTTTAACAGTGGCTACATACAATCTGGACAACTTACAAAGGATGATCTTTTCTTTCTTAGGTTCATTGGAATTAATACAGTTAGAGCTATAACCAAGAAAAGGTATTAAATTCTAAAAATAATGGTCATATTGGATCACTTAATTCTAGGATTTACACTTGAGAATTTACAAACTGATAAGGAGTGTGGGCCTTACCAGTCTACCAAATCATGTGAAAATTGGGACTAAGTAGTCGTAGATAGGTAAGTGTAGAAATCATTAGTATCTTAGGTCTTATTCCTTCAGAGGACATTTATAATCCCCATCCATATCTATTTGGGATAGTACACTCTACAAATAATCAAATCATAATTTTACATGTAGGACACATTTTATTAGTTGAAATACCTTTGAAGATTTATAATTTCACAGGAATACAAGGTGACCATTATTGATCCTATCATAAGGCGAGAGGAAATGGGGCAGTCTAGGAAATATTACTCTGTGACTAGTTTTATAAAATAAAGGAAAAGTAAGAGTGAGAGTATTATTAATGGAGATGAATATGAATATGAAGGGATGTAGATATGTTACCTTGATAATGGTATTGATTTTATTAGTACTATTGATGTCAAATGGTCTAAGTAGAGCTGCAACTAGTAGCATTATAATTTATTGAGGACAAAATGGTAATGAGGGCAGCTTAAGTAGAACTTGTTCCATGGGAAAATACAAGATTGTGTCCCTGACATTTCCTTAGATACTTTCATAAATGGATAGATTCCCATGATTAATTATGTTATACATTGCAATACCTACACAAAAGGTAGTCGCGGTGTGATGAGTAACGATATATAGCTTCATGCATAAAACATGTTCGTTGATGCCACAACCATGATCCTTTGTCATCCCAGGTGGAGACATTAGGTCAGCTTATTTGTTGAAAAAGTGACTAGGGTGATTAATAGCATAGAGATTTTTCACCCCCTGAGGGTACCATTTAAAAAATATTCTAAGATACTTCTCGATCTGCTAATTTAACCATTGATCATTGAACTAGCGTATGGATTCTACAAATTTTAACTGAAATTCATTTTTCTAATTAATTGATTTTCTTAATCAATTTAATCATTCCTTATGCCTTGGGAGATGGGGGATCTAATCATAATCAGAAAGGCCATAAAATAAAATAAAATCCTCAAGAACCTATAAAATTGCTAACAAATTTCATCTCCAGATGTAGCTACAGGGTCTCCAAATTCACTTAATCGTAGAATCGCCATTATCATTAGGACACAAGGTATCTGGATCAACTTGTGTGGCAAGTTCCTTCGATTGAATTGAAATAACCATCTTTATAGAATGGCATTCATAAGTGGTGGGAAAATAACCTAGCAATGCTCTATAAATTACCAAAAACTTGAGGATCCCCATGAATCCATTGAGTGGTTTTCCCCTGTAATGATCCTCTAATCTTTATGAACATTGATGATACAGAAAAAACCTACGACTTGGAAAATGGCATGACACTTCATGGGTGAAATAATGTCAATCATGTGTGTAAGGAAGCTCTAAATTTAAAACAATTTTCTTTTTTACTCATGAGTAGCCTTAAAAATGACTCCTAGGTGCTCAAAAATTGATCATGTCGGCTATAAAGTGCATTCTTCATCCGCATCTGTCTTGAGTCCTAAAAATAGTCCTCTAGTTAAGTATAGGTGAGCCAGTTTTATAAATCACTGAGTTACTTGGCACTAGCTGGTCAGAGTCTCATTTTTTTAATGTCTGAGGTTGCGGGGTTGATCCAAAAGCACCCTCCTTACCCTTCTTACGTTGGGTGGTTTAAGACCTCATTGTGTAAGGGAAAGTTATCCCAAGGATTTTCTTTGGGATAAGAGGTTGCGGTGTTTAATAATAGGTTATGCTCCTACCTATTGGATAAAATTTGTGTGACTATTTCTTGAAAGCGTGTAGTTTCTTTTGTTTGGACATGACAACTCTTGGGCCCCTGTAGGGGGTTTATAGAGCTAAGTCCTTGGTTGAACACTTATATATGGCTTGGGATGGATCTAGGTTTGAAATGTTACGACAGTAGTTTTCTCTAGTTTCTCTAAGATAGTCATAGGATGAAATGTCCTAAGGGGTACCACATAGGTTATGGCCTTCTGAGATTGACTCCACATCTATGTGAGCCCGTTGCAGTGCCATATATGCACTCTTGTCAGCATTGTTTAAATCTTCCATCATTGCATATGATATCCTCCAAAATGTGTTGTATTATATATAAGCCTGATAGCTATTGGGTTCTCTGAGTATAGATGAATTTGGCCTGAGTATGCGTGGTCCCAAGCCCAGATTTTATAGGTATTTCGGCATGGGGAGATCTAGACCATCCCCTGAGTTAGGAATGAGTCATCTAGCGGGTGATTTGACTCCTATATTGGTCCTCGAGCTGACTTCATATCTAATCCGAAGTCATATACAATAGGGTAATACATAATTCAAAAGGCTGCATTATAAATCCCAAGTGTGGCACTGAGTTAAAGAGTGCATAGTTGGCAGGATATAAGCAGATATGGCAATACAACTAATATAATGTAGCCCATTTTTTGGGTGAACCACGTTAAATATGTGTCTCTGTTTTTATTGCATTGATTTCTTGTTTTAACGTTTTCCTGCATTATTCATTGCTATGCTTGTTTATTTGTATAACTTGTATAATCCTAACAAAAAGTATCATAGCACGTTTGAGATTTATTTATTAGTAGTATACTCATAGAAGTATTTTTGTTTGAGTGGGAGAAGTAGAAATGGTAGAGGAGAATAAGTTTAGAGTTGAGAAGTTTGATGACCGAAATTACCATCTATGAAAAATGCAGGTGGAAGATTACTTGTATCAAAAGGATCTATACCTACTATTGGGAGGTTAAGAAGTGAAACCGTCAACCATGTTTGATGAGTACTGGAAGGTTCTGGACATGAAGGCTCTCAGTGCGATTCGATTGAGTCTAGAATCATCATGTAGCTTTAAATATCTCACAGGCAAAGAGTACGATAGAGTTGATGAAAACCCTAGCTAATTTATATGAAACACCTAGTGCATCCAATAAAGTTTAGTTGATGAAAATATTGTTTAATCTACAAATGCAAGAAGGTGGATCTATATCTAAACATCTTAATTAGTTTCCACACTATTGTAAATAAGGTTAGATTTAGTTAATATCCCATTTGATGAGGAGGTTAGAGAATTATTATTTCTATGTTCTTTTCCAAGAAAGTTGGGACAACTTAGTAATGGTAGCTAGTAATACATTAGCCACTTCTCTTAAATTTGAAGATGTAGTCAGTGTCAAATTTTAAATGAGGAAATGCATAGGAAAAGTACAAGGGAAAATTCTTCCTCTAGAAATGTGTTGAATATGGAGAGTAGAGAGAGGAACAAGGATAAATCAAAGAGTAAGGCTTGTGGGAGATCTAAATCAAATATGGGCAGATCCAAATCGTAGGAGTAGATGCATTACTTGTTGGAACTGTGGAAAGATAGGACATGATAAAAATGTATTGTTGGTTCAAAGGAAAAAAAGAAAAACTAACCTAAAGGTATTAAAGAGGAAAATCTGATAGGTAATATTGTTCATGATGCTCTTATACTTTCTCTTGATACTAGAGTATAATCTTGGGTAATAGATTCAGGTGCATCTTTCCATGCAACCCTTGATAAGGGCTAATTTAAAGAGTATGTCTAGGGAAATTTTGGACAGGTTTAATTTTGGGCAATGATGAGCAGTGTAACATTGTCGAGGAAGGGAAATGCACACCTGAAATTATAGAACGGAAATGCATGGATATTAAGAGACGTGAGGCATATATTTAGTCTTGGGAGAAATCTCATCTCTGCAGGATAGCTGGGTGGTGAAGATTACATAGTCACATTTACTTTATATGCTTGGAAGGTTTCCAAGGGTACTATGGTAGTGGTATGGGGTAAGAAAGTAGGTACTCTTTATTTGTCCTACTTGTATATCTAATTCTTCTCCCATATTATCTACTTCAGATAATGATAACAACATGTGGCATAGTAGATTGGGATATACGAGTTAGAAAGGCATGAAAATTCTACAAGAAAAAGGTATGGTTTCAAGTTTGAAGCTATTTGAACTTAGATTTTTGTGCGTATTGTATTTTTAGGAAATAGAAAAGAGTTAGATTTCTCAAGGTAGGGAATACCAAGAAAGATCAAAATTTGGATATAGTTCATATAGATGTGTGGGGGCCTGGACCCATGTTGCATTTCATAGTCATTCTCTCTGTACTATATCACATTTATAAATGATGCCACAAGGAAGGTATGGGTATATTTCAACTAAGCCTAAGTCCTTATGTATCTTTGATATATTTAAGAAATGGAAAGGCACTTGCTAAGAATCAATGTGGTTTTTAAAATTGAAATGTTTGAGATCTGATAATGGCAGTGAGTATTGTAGTAAGAAATTTGATTATTATTGTTCCTTTATTGGGATTCATAGAGAGAAAATAGTTCCTAGGACTACACAACAAAATGGTGTTAGTGAGAGGATGAATAGAACAATAATGGAGCATGCACGGTCAATGAGATTGCACGTAGGGATGTATTTTTAGTTTTGGGAAGAGGTTGTAGATACTGATATGTACTTAATAAACTGTGGGCCTTCAAGTGCACTAGATGGAGGAATTAATAAAGAATCATGGACTAGGAAAGAAGTAGACCTTTCATTTTTAAGAGTATTTGGTTTAGAGGAATTTATACATGTTAATAAAGAAAACAAGAAGAAATTGGATTCAAAATCCAAATGTTGTACATTCATAGGCTATGGCTCCAATTGTGATTATGGATTTCAGTTTTGGGATCTAGATGAATCTAAGATAATTAGGAGACGTGATGTTATTTGGCGTGAAAATAGAATGTACAGGGATCAGGTACAAGATGACAAAAAGCCCAAGGAAGAATTGGTTGAGGATATAGCTCCTAAAAATGAACTCTCGGGTGGAAAATATCCACCTACAGGTACCGAGGATGACAGTCTTGTAGGCCAAGCATGACAGCCAGTGTCAGCATCGCCACCTCTATCAGAAATTCAAGAAAATGAGCAGTAAGAAAATAATGATCCCATGACATCCCCATCTTTGGTAAGAAGGTCACAACGTATTGGTAGATCTCCAGAAATATTTTCCCCTACTTTGTATTACTTTTTACTAACATATAGTGGTGAGCCAAAGAGCTTTGATGAGGCAATGTAGGTGGAGTCCACTAAAGAGTGTGAACATGGCATGAATGAGGAGATGGACTCCCTAGAAAATAACTAAACATAGAATTTAGTCAAATTGTCAGTTGGGAATAGAGTACTACAAAACAAATGGGTCTACCGTGTGAAAGAAGAAGAAGGTGGAAAGAAAAGATACAAAGCAAGATTAGTTGTATTAAGTTTAGTTGTTGAAGATTTACACTTAGAGCAACTTGATGTCAAGATGGCATTTCTCCATGGTGACTTGGAGGAGGAGATTTATATGCAGAAACCACTTGGATATGAGGTGAAGGTTAAGGAGAAATTGGTTTGCAGGTTGAAGAAGAGCCTATACGGGCTCAAGCAAGCTCCCCGGCAATGGTATCTAAAGTTTGATAGTTTTATGCATGAGCATGGTTTTACTAGATGTCAATAAGATCATTGTGTTGGTATAGAACTCGTTACATGAAGCTTTAGGTTTTGTTTTTTATGAGTCTTCGTTTGTTCCTTATTAACATGTGAAACCAAGCTTTTCAATTGGCAAGTAAGAGCTTGTACTTGTTATTCTAAGGTTGCCTCTTGGGTGGGTATATCTTAGTGATTCTCATGAGGAGGAGGTTTTTCATGATTAACATACTCTTCGTGATCGTCACAATTAATTTTGACAATGGATATGCGATATCCTCCATCATTTTGCAAAGTCCCTTCTTCATCACTATGTTTCCTAGAAGTAGAAGCATGAGTTGGGTTTAGGATGTCATTAATATTATGAGGAGGATGTTCTAATTCTTCTTATTCATGAACCATACTGGAAAGGAGATAGGGATCAACCATAAATGGCAACTTGGGTCCTAACTCTACAACACGCATAAGAACCTCATGTCTATTTTGAAACAAGAAGTTATCAATTTGGGTGGGACTAAATTCAAAGTCCACTTGAGGAGAATACCTCACCACCACTATGATCAACTAGGGTTTTATCTTCAAAAATTGGGTTTAACTTTTCATTTATAAAGGGATTTGATCTTAATTTTCGATGCCCCATCCTTGTGATAGGAGGCATAACGTGAAATATTTCACTAAGGTGGATCAAAATAGACCCTGGGTAAATCCAAGCATTGTAACAACATAAAATCATCACAAAGAATGTCAAATAATAAATGGTAATGAATCCAAAGGATCAATATGAACCAAGGACACTAAGGAATACATAATGACACACTAACAAGGTACCATATAGCAAGAAGTATCTAGGACAAAACAATCAAGTACAAGACTATGATCCAATCAAAATAATAGTTTACTCCCTACGTTTTCAAAGATAGGTTTGGTGCCAATAATGACAACACAATATGAACACTTAGGTCAAGTTTAGAACAAACAAGACATAAGTACTAAAAAGGTGTTGACTTGATCTCTAAACAAGGTATACTAAAACCAGTTTTAGATACAAACAAAGTCCAAGTCCTGGAAAATGGAAGCTACAAATATAAGTAGTGTGATAAAACTATTTGGACATGTTAATCAATCTTTGTAAGAAAAGCAAGATATTAATATCAAAATCATGTTACCAAAATACAAGCAATGTAATGACAAAACTTTCCAAAACTCAAGACAATGTTTGGGATTAAAACTGTTACCAAAATGCAAGCAATGTAATGAAAAAACTTTCCAAAACTCAAGACAATGTTTGGGATTAAAACTAAGTCTAAGTATATCAATAAGTTATTATTTATGTAAGCACGTAACAATACAATTTAGAGACTTAGATCAAGTTTCATAGTGGAAACAAGATGTAAGTATCACAATTGTATGGATATAATGCAGGAAGCGTAACAACTTTAAGGAATTCAATGATGAGACAACCTAACTATAATGAAGTCTTGATATAGGTATCAAGATGATGGCTACTAAGATACAAAGACGTACCAACACACTTTCAATGCTTATTATTGCAGTTGCAATAAGGAAGGATGTAAGCGGGTGCAAAAGTGGTGGACACAATATTTTATAGCACTACCTATATATGTTCTCTTTTTTCCCAAAATGGAAATAAGAAATTAAAGGAGTAAACTAAGTGGTGATGAAAAATACTTGGCATAACTTTGGCAAATTTTTTCCTTGTCTTAGGACAAGTGAAAAACTAGGACAAATTAACACTTTGTAAGTTTCATGATGAATAACGTGTGGATTCAAATTCAATGGACTCTCCCCTTTTTCGACTAACAAGGTTTTGACTCCAAAAAATTTATTGCTTTGTGAGAGATCTTTTGGAACATGATGGATAAAGTCAAGTTGGCCCTAATCCAAATAGCTTCCTATTAATTCACTCTCTAGGTGTCAAAAATTATCTCTATGAGTGTGGTTTACCAAGAAAATCTTGTTAGGAATATTCAAGGAGTATCCCGACTTTACTTTACCCCCTTTGATATAATGAGAAATAAATTTCGTTTGGTTGTATCTCGTTGGGGCCTCGTGAAGATAATTTTGACGCTAATCTCACAAAGGTGTACTAGTCAATTGGGTAGTAGGGAACTTCTTGTTTTGTTCACCAGCTCCCTCATGGTGTGAACTACTTTAGGGTTCCTGGGGTAATCCTCATAATGATTTTTATGGCTTATTCCAAGATACTTCCCTCAGTTTAAAGTGGATGAGTTGTAGCTCTTAATCGAAACCTGCAAATACAGTGTGTTTAATAAATGTGGTGTATTTTTTAATCTTTTATCTTAATGAGATTTAGTACACCATTGGCATCCTACAACACACTTGTAGTTAGAGTTTATTTAGATCCCAAGTTTTTGACAAGCGAATTAGGTCCTATACACAAATAGTTAGTAGTTATCCAAAAGATCTACAATATTTTGAAAGAGGATTAAACGTTGTTTTTGGTTCTCAAGATCTTCCAAGGACGTAAGATAAGAGAATACACAACAAACAACCCAACTATATAACAATGAAAAACTTGTAAATCAAAGAACTACCATAATGCTTTGTATAAAGTTCATTCCCAATCAATCCAAGGGATTTAAAAAATTAAAACTAAAGTTGTTTTTAATTCTCAAGGTCACACAATGGTGTAAGAGAAGAGCATACACAAGCTTTAGCTTAATTTTTATCAATGAAAAGCTTGTAAATCAAAGGATCACACAAACACCTTATGAAATTTTCATTCCCTTAAGTACAAAAATGAATAATGAAATTTCCCACTTACTCTAAATGTTAGAAAAAGAAGGTCTGAAGATGCTTTTGATTCTCAAAATCACACAATGGTGCAAGAGAAGAGCATACACAAGCTTTATCCCAAACTCATACAAAGCATGGAAAAATAAAATTCATTAAAGCATAACAACATGTTAGAAATCTAATTAAATGTGTTAAAACCTGCAAAAAATAGTTAGGAAAGCCTACAAAATGACAAAAAAATGTCAAAACCCAGAATCTAAAATTTTGAAACCCTAAACAAAATTGACTTAACATGCTACTGCGTGCCTATGCCGCAAGCTTAAGCACAAAAATGAAAGCATATAAACAAAACCACATGCATATACACACAACTACGAGCCTTTAAAAAAACACAAGCTCGTGACAGAACGGGAAACATTGTAACACCTATGCAAGCTTAGACACAAAATTGCAAGGCTGTTACAAGGAGGCAAAAATTAGTGCAACAAAACAGCGAGCTGAGAGATGTTGCCACGATCTTGATGATAGTATCGTGCGTAGTACACAAAGGACCAAAAAATCATATAGAATGCTACCGTCGACCAAGAAATAGTATCGTAGGCCTATGAATGTAACTCCATGCCTTCAAACAGAACCACATACTTTTGACTAAAACCAAACATCTTTTAACAAAACCATGCACCTTTTAACAAAAATGCAAACTTCCTATAGGTCACCAAAAATACGGAATTTGAAAAGAAAAAACTTCCAAAAGCTCAAAACTTTGGCAATTTGATCCAAATTTGGTAGCACCTCACCTCCTTCATAGCTGCAAAGAGAAACAAAACAAAGTAAACGCAACTAATCTAGTTAAGAAACACCATATTTATCTAAAATATACTAAAATGAGGGTTAGTAACTAAAAATTGAAACTAATCTAAAAATATTGAAAATGAATGCAAAAGACAATGGAGTATGTCCCACCGGGTGTGCCAAATGTGTTCATACTAAATTTAACATGCTAATAAATAGAGGCTAGTGCCTAGTCGTCTCAAAAGCATAAGCTAAATCTAACATAGAACCATCATGATTAGAGCTTAATGGAAAGCTAATATGCAATAACATGAAATAATTCATCTAACTACAAGCCATTCCTACTCTATGTATGATTGCTTTTAAAATATGAACCTATGAAGATCATAAGCAAATCAAATTTGTGTTATTGCTTCAAGATGATGAAAGAGTCTCACTAAAATGGCTACAAGGCCATGTTTATATCTTCATTTACTAATCAAGCATGAAGAAACGGATGCAAGAGATGATCAAGCTATTCCAAATCAATGGATAACGCTCTTAAATCATATGTCTTATATGAAATACTATTCAAAGTATGGTGTAAGGTGTGAAGGAAGGAGTTTGGTCCTTTATGTAGCTTTCTACTTTGAGAGATTATTTCATCTTGGTGAATGTGGGATAAAGGATAAAGTATATTTATACTTGTTAAGCTTGATTAGAGGAATTAACAAGTGATTAGCAACTCATGGGAGTTGGTGGTGCTTTAATTAATAAAATAGGATTAATTAATAGGCTAGGATAAGCTTTGAAAGTCTTTTGAGATGATTTGGAGGGAAATGGGGTGCTTTTGAAAGGTTAGAAGAGGGGTTTTAACCAATAAGAGGGTTTATTGATTAAATACAAGGGTAAATAAGCCTAATTAACTAATAATAGCTAATTGTTTGCTCATAAGAGGATTATAACTAACAAAGTGTCATTAACTGGAATCTGAAATGCGATAAAGGCTAGTTAATTAACGAAATGTCATTAATTGACCAAAATAGAAGGAAATGTTAGTTAATTAGCAGAAAACTGTTAATTATAATAGAAATGATAGAAATGAGGGTAATTAGTGCACTTTTAGCAATAAAATTGCGTAAGCAGATTTTAGGTGTCTACATAGAAGAACAAGAAGAGATATAAAACATAGAAGGTATACATGATAATGAAGAAGAAGCATGGAGGTTTGAAGATGGAAAAGAGATGAGAAGGAATATATACAAGAAGAGATAAAGTAGGAAGAAAGATATCAAGGAGATACAAACACTAGCATTGGCAAAAAGACCTTGGGATCCAAGTATTCAATAAAGACTAAAGGATGATGAAGAACTACATTTGAATTGGAGTTCAACATTTTTATTATCTAGGGAGCCTGATGCAAGAGCATCTTCATGATTCTTGAAAAACATAAATAAGTGTGAATAAGCCTTCTTAAGGAATGAAAACATGTAGTAGGAGTTATTCATAGTTTTCCCTTTTAGTGTCTAGTTTAGAAGTTTGAAATTTGTGATGTAATAAGTTCTTACCATGAGTGTGAAAGTAGAAATCAAGTGTCTAGTTTAATGTGATTTGTCTTATCATCTTTTCATATGTTGGAGGAGAGGTAAAAGTGCCAAGGATATTGCATTGATTAAATTTGAAGCTGTCAAAGATCAAAGTTCCATATTAGCTCTTTATTACAAGTATGTATAGTTAAGAAAATCACAAAAAATGGGGGGAGTTAGACTAAAATAAGACACTAGAAGATAATTCAATCCATTCAAGAATGAAAGGGTCGAATCCCATCAAGGACAGAGTTGTATAAGTATATTTTGGTATAGAGGAGTTGATGTTTGGAGTTGTAGCAATAATTACATGAAAATAATGTTGTAGTACTGACCTTAATCATAAATAAGACTGATTTATGTCCCTTGAGCTTTAATGACATGAGATATCCTTCATCTTCATGTGTTTTAGTGGTTTCTATTGTAATAATGTATGATATATCATCTAGAAGCCATGTTTCTTATGTTTTACAAAGGACTTTGTATAAGGTTTCAGTGTGGCAGTGGTCTTAAACCCCCATGGTAATGAAAAATGACATTTAGTGGCATTTTGTCATCTTGAATGGATAGAGAAACTCACCACAAGCCTAGAAATATTTAATTTAGCTTTTGAAACTCAATCTAAGGGATTTTATAGCCAAATTTACACTCTCGGCCTGGAACTAAGGCTCAATCTATCTTTCGATTTAACCAATAAATGATCTCAAATTTTTATCATATGTCTTTCCTTCCATCGTGAAGGATCCCACAAAGTTTCATAGCAAATGGACATGTGCATAAAGAGATCTCAATACCAGAAAAATTAGGAATAATGGAGCTATATCAAAGAACATAGAAGGTAAGCTTCTACGATATAACTTAGAATGAATGAATGTGTTAAGGCTTAGAATTTATTTGTATGGTGTATGGGATCATTTAGGAAGGAATTACATGCTTTTACAATAGAGAGAACTTCTTATAGAATGACTATCACTAGACACGCCTTATCTAAGACCTTCATTGGACTGTTATATCTTAATTCTCTCAATGCTTCATTAAAGGAAACCTAAAGGGGAAATTCATCTGTATTCCAAACCTCTTATAAGAGAAAATAGACTCAAATTATTCTACATGATCATTGTCCTTAAATGATAAGAGTCAAGTCTATATCTATGAGGGAAAAAGGAGGATACACAATCTATAACATCTTGAAGCATGACAAAGGTACAAGTTCTTGTCAATAGTTAGTTTTGGAGGAATGAATTTAAATTATGTGTTGAGTAGTTGAATAATGCATATGAACAGAGGTATAAAAGATAACTTGCCATGCAAAATTCTTTAATGTTGATATTTGTATAAGTTCTTGTATAGAATTAATGATGGATGCATTGCAAAGAATGATGTTTTTAAGATGACCAAGTGCAGGTGACAACGAATAAGATCTCAAGACAAGGTGGACTCAAATTGATTGACATTCATCTATAAAATGGTTATGATCTTCTCAATTAAAGAGGACAATCAAGAAATGAGCTTTTAGCAAGAACATCAATTAGTCTTCCAAGGGAAATCAGGGAAGAACAAATCAAGAATAAGGTAAAAGGAGTCATATGTTCATTTCATGATCATCTGTAATGATAAGAATGCGTTAAGTAATATGAATGAGGATACTAATATGTCATTGAGCACTATTACTAGAGAATACATGAGTATGTTGTTATGATGAGGGTAGAGAGCATACAGGTCATGTGTATGAAAATAGTGATTAGAAACTCCTTCAAGTTAGAATGCCTACAAGTATAGGGTTTTGAGGATGATCTTTTTCATTAGCTTGAAGAACACCTCTAGAAGGACTTTGGGTTTTAGAGAGAAAACATAGAATGATCAATAACATGTTGAGCTAGTATGGCATCATTTAATTATAAGAGCCTATTGATACCTCTTTTAGTTTCATATTTATGCTAATGTGGGTGATGGTACAATGTATATTACAGGTGATTGATAAAATACTATATGTAGTCAAGGCTTATAAAGGTTTAAGAAGAAATAAGTGTGGCAACGGAGAAGCCCAAAAACATGTGAAGCTCAAGAAGAGTCAAGAGACCAAACTGAGACAGAATTGGGTGAGATAAGCCAATAGACTAGGGTGAAGGAAAACTAGGTGAGGACTAAAAGGATCCATAGACTAAGGCAAAAAATACTTGGGTGAAGATATAGTGAAATGGAGAAATTGAGAAGAGTGGAAGGCTTAGAAGAATAGAGATTCCACAAGAGAAGAAGAGATTTAATCTCAAATGAGGAGATAAGGGAGATAAGAGAGAGGATTGAGGAGTTAGAGTTTATGGTAGAGACCATGGTGAATGAAGACATCCAAGAAGTTGGATGGAGTATAATAAAGAAGGTAAAGTTGCCAATTGATCTACTGATAGAGAAAAAGAGGAGGTAAAAGATGATTGCCTTGAAGAGAGAAAAGAAGAAAGGTCTTCATAGAAAAATGAAGAATAAGTTACCTTGTGAAGAGAAGAGACTTCTCATTGTGGAGAACAAGAGAGAAGTGCCAAAAGAAACACTTGACAAAGAAAGTGAGAAGAAGAAGAAAGTGTCCATAAAAGAGGCACTTGTAAATATATTTTTGAATCTTGTCATCCTACATAAATTTTTGTTTCAATTTGTATATGCAGGGATGAAGAATGGCCTAAATAAGATCAAATACATGATCTTGAAGCAAACAAATAATGGGTCAAACAAGGAAATTGTGAAGAGAGATGGAGTGATTGATGAACTTGTGATAGTTCATCATGAAAAATTGCATTCCAAAGCACCTACAAGTGAGAAAGAAGATGATAAAACACAATAGTATGTATGTGAAGAAGGTGAATCAAACCCATACGTCTATGATGCCTCAGAAGGTGATTCAGGAGAGATAGAGCAAATGCATCCAAATGAGAAGTTTGTAAGCAATGAGGATTTGAGAAAGAATGACATCATGGAGAAACCTATGGGAAAAATGGATAAGAGTTCTAAAACTGATTTCAGTCATGGAATAAAGAATGAAAATGCAAGAATACAAGCCATGGGGAAGAAAACATCAAACCAACAGGTTCACAAATTTATTTATTTTTGTTTCAAAGTTTTATTTTACTCATAATTCCAATGCATATACAGGTGTGTTACATGGTGAAATGAAATAGAAGGTTGACATCTCAAAATTGACATACGAACATGGCTATAAGTTTCCCAAATGGCTCAAGAAATCAGATGTTAAGGAAAAGGCACAAGTTTAGGCAACTAAGAATGCAATAAATTATGGAGATACACCTCAAGAAGATGAAACTAGTAGTGATGGGCATGAGAAGATGATAATGACACCAAGAAGCCAATATAAGAAGATTGAAGCAAATGTAAGCAAGTAGTAGGATGATGGTGAAATGAGAAGCATACAAGAAGCATTCCACGAGCAGAAGAGGTATACAAAATAAATGAAAGGTAAAGTTATTGTTGATGATGATTTACATCATGATATTTTTGAATCCACCTATGAATATACTTCTGATTTATTGATTCCATTTAGTTTAAGAGAAGATGAGGAATGGCATCAGATGTCTTTATTAACTCATATGCAACAAAGTGAGGGATCTAGCTTGGTAAACAAGGATCATTGTTATGATCAAGAGATGGTAGAGAGTGATGGGAAACCTTTGAATGAAGAGGATTCATACCTCTTGTAAGAAACTAATGAAAAATTTTAGAAACAAGAAACAATGGAAGAGCATACTGATCTAAGACAAGGCCTAGAGGAGGAAAACAAAGACCTAATACCTAGATTTGATGAAGGAAATTAAGAATTAGATTATGTAACCTTGAATGAAGAGTTGAAATGGATTGAGGAGTTGTTAAATCCTTCTAAGGGACTGCATACAAGTCCAAATTAGACTAATAACATCATTCAACTAGAAAATGATTTGAGACAAGGACAAGACAAGATAAAGAAAACAAACTTTAAGATGGTCAATGAAGAAACAAAAGGAAATGAAGAAGACCAACACCATGAAGGCACTCAAAGGGATACATGGCCTATAATTTTTACATCTAATCTTTCCTTTGATGTTTTGAATGCAGGTTTATAAGGTATTGAGGTGAATTAAACACCTAATTCAATGAGAAAGCTTACAAACTAAGAAGAACAAAAAGAGATAGAAACCATAGAAGGTATACATGATGATGAAGATGAAGCATGGAGGTTTGAAGATGGAAAAGAGATAAGAAGGAAAATATACAATAAGAGAGAAAGGATTAAGAAATATATCAAAGAGATACGAGCACTATCATTGGCAAAGAGACTTTGGGATCCAGGTATTCAATGAAGACTAAAGGATGATGAAGAACTACATTTGAACTGGAGCTCAAATTTTTTCTTACCTAAGGATTCTGATGCAGGAGAATCTTCATGATGCTTGGAAAGCATAAATAAGTGTGAATAAGCCTTCTTAAGGCATGAAAACATGTAGTAGGAGCTACTCATTGTTTTCCCTCCAAGTGTTTATTTTAGAAGTTTGAAATTTGTGATGTAATAAGTTCTTACCATGAGTGTGAAATTAGAAATTAAGTGTCTAGTTGAATGTGAGCTATCTTATCATCTTGTCCTACGTTGGAGGAGAGGTAAAAGTGCCAAGGATATTTTATTGATCAACTTTGAAGTTGTAAAAGGTCAAAGTGGCATATTAACTCCTTATTACAAGCATGTATAGTTAAGAAAATCACACAAAATGGGGGTAGTTAGACTAAAATAAGACACTAACAACTAATTCAAGCCATTCAAGAATGAAAGGGTCAAATCCCATTAAGGACAACGTTGGAGAAGTAGATTTTTGGTATGGAGGAGTTGATGTTTAGAGTTGTAGCAAGAATTATATGAAAATAATGTTGTAGGACTTTCCTTAATTATAAATAAGATTGATTTATGACCCTTGAGCTTGAATGAACTGAGATCCCCTTCATATTCATGTGTTAGTGGTTTATATTGTAATAATGTATAATCTATCATCTAAAATCCATGTTTCTTATGTTTTACATGTTTTACAAAGGACTGTGTATAGGGTTTCAGTGGGGCAGTGGTTTTAAACCCCTGTGGTAAGAAAATTTTCATTTAGTGGCATGCTGTCATCTTGAATGGATAGAGAAACTCACCACAAGCCTAGCAATATTTAATTTAGCTCTTAAAAGTTGATCTAAGGGATTTTATAACCAAATGTGCACTCTCAGCTTGGAACTAGGGCTCAATCTATCTTTCGATTCAACTGATAAAATGGTCTCAAATTTTGATCAGATGTCTATCCCACCATTATGAAATATCCCACAAAGTTTCATAGAAAATGGACACTTGTAGAAAGGGATCTCGATACCAGAAAAATCAGGAAGAATAGGGAAGGTAAGCTTCTCTAATACAAATTAGAATGAATGAATGTGTCAAGGCTTAGAATTGTTTTGTATGGTGTATGAGATCATATAAGAAAGAATTACATGATTTTACAATAGAGATAACTTCTTATGGAATGAATGTCATTAGACAATCCTTATCTAAGACCTTCATTGGACTGTTATATCTTAATTCTCTCAATGCTTCATTAGAGGAAACTGAAAGGGGAAATTCACCGATATTCCAAACCTCTTCTAAGAGAAATTAGACTTAGATTATTCTACATGATTGATGTCCTTAAATGATAAGAGTCAAGTCTAGATCTGTGAGGGCAAAAGGAGGATACACATTCTATAACAGTCTTGAAGCATGATGAAAGGTACAAATTCTTGTCAATAGTGAGTTGTGGAGGAATGAATTTAGATGATGTGTTGAGTAGTTGAATAATGCATATGAAAAAGGTATAGAAGATAACTTACCATGCAATAGTATTGAATGTTGATATGTGTATAAGTTTTTGTATAGAATCAATGATGGATGCATTACAAAGAATGATATTTTTAAGATAACCAAGTGTAGGTGACAGGGAAAAATATATCAAGACAAGGTGGACTCAAATTGATTGACCTTCATCCATAAAATGGTCACGATCTTCTCAACTAAAGAGGAAAATCAAGAAATGAGCTTCTAGCAAGAACATCAATTAGTATTCCAAGGGAAATTAGGCAAGAACAGATCAAGCATAAGGTAAAAGGAGTCATATGTTCATTTTATGATCATCTATAATGATAAGAATGTGTTAAGGAATATGAATGAGGATACTAATTTGACTTTGCACACTATTACTAGAGAATACATGAGTATGCTATTATGATGAAGGTAACGAACATATAGGTCAGGTGTATAAAAATAGTGATTAGAAACTTCTTCAAGTTAGAATGCATGAAAGTATAGGGTTTTGAGGGTGATCTTTGTCATCATCTTGAAGAACACCTCTAGAAGGACTGTGGGTTTTAGAGAGAAAACATAGAATGATCAAGAACATGCTGAGCTAGGATGACATCATGTTTGACATAAAAGTACATTTCTAGGCCACCAAAGGACCTAGAAAGTTACAAAACCCTATTTCAAAGGTGTCTAAGACCATATAAGAGGGGAAGGAGAGGATTATACATCCTCGATGAGTTGTACAGTCCTGCACCAAAGCATCTTCAAATCATAGTCCTACTACCTCAATCACTCCTCACTTATAATACATAAAGTCGAGTATATTCCCTAACATGACGGACCACCTCTTATGGACTTGTAGCACATCTATACACACCTAATATAATCACCAAAATAAAACACAGACACTTAGTCCTTTTCTCAAATCCAACAAAATCGCTATAAATTAGTGTAAAACTACTAAATTAAGGCATAACCTTTACAACTATCAACAAAACCACTACAAAACAATGCAAAATCACCACAACATTGAGTGTATGCACCAAAAAACATTCGCTTCAACCTTGCACAAAATCGTTGGTTTATGGAAGATCCACTAAAATGAGAAATTCTTGTGCATTCGTTGCAATCTTGCACATAAGTGCTAAAATCACTAACACATGCATTGATTTTGCAAGTGTGGCTACCAAATTTGTAACATGTAAATTCAGTGACTAAGTTTGCCACCATTTTTGCCCCTAATTACTCAATATTTACAACATCATGTACTAGGGGTATGTGCTTGGTGTCATTAGTATTCACGAACCCTCTCTATGCGATAAGTATAAAATAAAATGTTCGTCATCATCTCCTCTTTTCTTCTCTCTCTCTCTCTCTCTCTCAAACCCATAACTCTTTTTCTCAAACCGTAGCAGGTGAAAATGAAATATTTTCACCAGCTTCCCTGTGTTCTGCTCACTAATCTACATGTGTGTACTATCTTTAAAATGCTATTACTTTGTAATAACACTTTAAAGAGGGACACATGTAGACACCCTAAAAATACATACTTATTTCTAGTCTATCCTCGGTTATTCACAACCCCCTTTGAATTAATTAATTACATTAATTAATTCATACTTTGAGTATTTGTCCCTTTAAGATTTAATTCAATTAAATCTATCACATTCCTTTAGAATTAATTAAGTTAATTCTAACATGGTTACATCTATTTATAATTAATTAAATTAATTCTAATTACACTTACACTATACTCATATGGTTCTTGGCTAATTTAATAAAATATTTATTTAATTAAATGGTTAATTTCTTACTCATCCTCCACTTAGACTCCACTTTACTATCCTAGTCACCCCACTTAACTCCACTTCTAGAAACCTACAAAGGTGAAAGCAACAAAGTTGTACGTACAACACCTTTCAGGATGCAAGCTCATTGCCAACTGAAAATTTACTACCGCTGAATGGATATTCAATCCATTCAAACTGCTACGACTTCCTCCAGTGTTATTTTAAGAATATACATTCAAACCTCGTTATGAATCTTCAACCACTGCACGACCTCTCTTGCAATTATAAATAACATGTCATATCCTTCACAAAGAATCCCTGGAAGCTTTGTGCAATTGCAACCAATCTCTATCAAATTTGCTATTCAACTTTGCATTCCTTATGTCCAAACTTGCTCGTAGCACTGCCTTTTTTTCATTTGGAGATTAATCAGAGCATCCACAATCCAAAGACTATAAGAAATTCAACAAGTATGTGTGCACTTCAGCAATTTCATCATCGAGGTTGCAAGAAAAGCTTGGAGAAAGATTTGCTATTGATTATCTGCTAATATGCTTATCTTTATCTTTCACTACTACACATTTGTCCAGCATACACCATCAAAACCATTATTAACAAATATATGTCACTACGTAGATCACTATTTTCAAATACAAAGATAGATGTATTATTACTCTCAAATATGCTAGGATTTATTTTAAGTTGAGACTTCCTTTGAGTAAATGGTGGATAGGTATATGCTCTCCCTAACATCAACATGTATACCTATAAAAGCTTTGCTAAGTTGGAATGTACGTTTGACAGAAGAGGTACCCATGAAACCCATCCTTGAGAATAGCCGGCAAATATGACATGTCGGGACTCGGGATGAAAACGTAGAGACAAAAATCCACGGAATTATGTATACATAAACACGAGACAACCACTTCCAAATTCACCCCAAATGCGGACGAAATTCAAATGAAGAGGATACCCCCTGCCTTAACAGCCATCACGACTTCCTCGCTCTTCATCCAGCGAAGTGCGCGCGTCAAAAGCTAGAGATACCAAGCTGACGCCTTTCTACCATCTAGACGGATTTGACTTTTTGACACCCCCGTCCGAGCAGTGAACGCCCTGGTAAGGAGGAGATTGACGCTCATCTGGTAGGACGCAATTTGACGGTCTGGTTTTTCCCAGTGCATGGGATGATGGGGAACGAGGGGACAGCGTCAATGCGTTTGTGGAACGAGGACAACAATGCCCTGATTGAGGCGTTCATGGGGCACATGGACTACTCTTTCACCTGGAATGGCATTGACGCCAATCCCTCGCCTGCACCAGCACCAGCAGCAGCCCCTATTTTGACGGCCCCTCCGCCGCAATCGTCATTCAACCAAGACACACTGCAGCAGCGCTTGCAGGCTTTGGTGGAAGGCGCTTCAGCAAGCTGGACATACGCCATTTTCTGGCAGATTTCCTCCGACCCAGAGAACGCAATGGTCTTAGGCTGGGGCGACGGCTACTACAAGGGTCCCCGAGATTTGACGGACGAGGAAAGTGCATCAAAGAGGGTTTCTGCTTCTTCCTCCGCTTTTGAAGCTACGGCTTCGGATCAGGAGCTCCGCAAGAAAGTGCTTCGAGATCTCCACACGCTCATCAACCCCGACATTGAAATGACTGATATTTCATCGACAGTTGACGGAGAAGTAACGGACGAGGAGTGGTTTTATCTGGTATCAATGATGCAGTCGTTTGTCAATGGATGCGGCGTGCCTGGGCAGGCGTTTTTTACTGCAACGCCCATTTGGATTACAGGCCCCGAGACACTGCAGGCTTATAACTGTGACAGGGCCCGTCAGGCCCAGCAATTTGGAATTCGGACTTTGGTATGCATTCCGTCGCCCAACGGAGTTGTGGAGTTGGGTTCCACGGATTTGATTACACAGAACTGGAATTTGATGCAGCAAGCAAGGAATTCATTCACTTTTACCGACAACCCAAATCCTCTATGGGACGAAGGGAACCCTAGCTATAACAACAATAGCGCCGACGCTGATCCATCGCTTTGGTTGACGGAGCCGCCTCACGTTGAAGAGCAGTCGCAGGCAGTAGATGCGGAGAAGCCCAAACAACATATAGAAACCGAGGGCGTTAACGGGTTTTTTGAACTGGGGTTTTCGGACCTAGGGTTTGGGGTAGATCGTCAATTGACGGGAGCATTTGAAGACCGTCAATCGACTGGAATTTTACAACCAGGTACACAGATGCTGTACCCGTCCTACAAATCAGAGGCCGTAGAGAGCACTCAGGCTTTGCAGAATGGAAATAGACAGCAAGTGGCTTTGGATGGGGATGGCGATGGGGATGGGGATGTAATCACTCTGAGCTTTGCCGAAGCTCGAACCGATGACCCTGCACAGAGCTTAGTGGCTTCTGCTACGGCTGCTGCTGTTTTGCCGATGAAGTCTAGTGTTGAATCAGAGCACTCTGACATTGAGGCCTCCATTAAGGAGCCGGAGTGCAGCCAGGCTACTTTTGTGGAGAGGAAGCCCAGAAAAAGAGGGAGAAAGCCTGCAAATGGCAGGGAGGAGCCACTGAATCATGTGGAGGCTGAGAGGCAGAGGAGGGAGAAGTTAAACCAGAGGTTCTATGCACTCAGGGCTGTGGTTCCCAATGTGTCCAAGATGGATAAGGCATCTTTGTTGGGCGATGCTATTGCTTATATTAATGAATTACGAATCAAGGTGGTGGATGCAGAGACTCATAAGAAGGAGCTGCAGGTCCAAGTTGAGGCATTGAAGAAGGAATTGGTGGTGGTTAGAGAATCTGGTGCTTCTGGGCCTAATTTTGGCTTGATCAAGGATCACTACCCCACAGCTGATTCATCTGATGTCAAAGGCCATGGCTTGAATAACAGTAAATGTCATGGTATAGAGCTCGAGGTTCGATTACTTGGCAGAGAGGCAATGATCAGAGTTCAGAGCCCAAAACAGAACCACCCTGTTGCAAGGTTGATGGGGGCATTGAAAGAGCTCGATCTTGAGGTCCACCATGCCAGTGTATCAACGGTGAAGGAGCTGATGATTCAAACAGTTATTGTGAAGATGACAGGAGGTATTGTATATAGTCAAGAACAACTAAATGCAGCACTAAGCAAGTCAGTTGCAGATTCTGGCCTTAGGTAACATTTCCTATTTAAGTGGTCTTGAATCAGGGCACCAGAAGCTTCATCCCTAAAATGAGTGGTCTTTGTAACGTCTACAGGTACCTGTACCACAAACAATAACCCACTTAGTTCTTTCTTGACCACGTCATGTAGAGAGCAAAGTTCATTTTGTTCTTCAGAGTTGATTTTTTTAACAGTAGACAAGGAATCCTGTACTTAAAAAGTAGCTCAAACCCATAAAAACCCAGGTCTGGAGTTTTTGTAATACCACTGTGCATGGTACTTTTGATGCATCTTTGCTCTCAAGGCGATATGGGGTTTGAGAAATCGTCATATCTTTTCCTATAAGTGACCCATATTGATATGGCAAAGCAACTGACCTTATCATCCTGTAAAATAGTCATCGCATAATGAAGAAGAATCAATTACTTCTAAGCACCATCAATGAAATGAAATTCATGCATGCTTTACAAGTATGAAGGAAATCCAAAGGACTCGCCTGTTAGATTAGAGTAAGGAATGCATTTGTGAACAAGAGAATGGTATTCACTGACATATATCTGGTTATGGAATTGAGAGACATTTGCAACTAGCAAGGCCGTGTTTCCACATATAATCTATGTTCCAGGTATGATTCTTGACCCGTGAGAAATAATGGAAGATGCAGCCTTTTGACCCAATTAAGTAATTTGGAAACTAGATGTTTAGAAACACCCGAAGTGCTGTGTACTCTTTAATATTTATGCAATTCTGTTCAATGGCGTTCTGTAATTTCTTCATTTTGTTTGATAGCATATGTTCAAAAGACAATCTCCAAACCATATTTGTGTTTTTAGTCATGTATCATTGCTATTCATTGCATGGTTGAAATGGTAATGGAATGAATGCATTTCATGCTGTTCAGGTATTTGGATATGGAGCAACATTTTTTTTTGGCTCTCCCTGGTTTATATTCACTTTGGCCTGCTTAGAAGGTAATAAAGCTAAAACATATTAGAGTGTTGTTTCTGGTGTTATTTTTTATACTGTTTTGAAACCGAATACATGCTTATTAACCTTTTTCTCTCTGGCATTTGTGAAGTGGCCTCTGCTTTTGCCAGGTGAAATGGCAAAAATCATGCATATTTCGAATTTTTGCTATGAATTTTGACGCAATAGGTTTTATGTATCACATCACCTTTGTTGAGCCTCTCTGGTTTGTGGGAGACAAAAGTGTATTATTCTACATGGAGTCTTTATAAGGCCCTAATTGTTTTGCTTTTGTATGTCTGCTGTAAATTAAAATGAAACAGTCTCAAAAATTTTGAAACCTAAGTAAATGGTGACATGGATTTCTTTATAGCATATGTAGCCTTTTTGTGACGTTCCCTGGTTGTAAACTTGAATGTTTAAGAGGGTAGATGATTATCCAGAAATACCATGGGAAGAAAAAGAATGCAGTCAGAAACTGAGATGGGGGATTTACCATATTTTCACTTCTTTAAACAGTTCAACTTGCTCATACGTGCATTTATATGATGACAAATACCCAAAAGGCTTCGTTATGATGGCAAATACTCAAGAGTGTAATATAATCACATTCTCACATCAGTTTTGAATGTCAACGATCATGTACTATCTAGTTAGTTCATAAGTTTTAAGCAGCTCTGAAGCAAACTCATAGATTAAACCATCAACTGGTATGAAATACAGAAATTATCAATGCTCGTTTAAAAGATCTAACGGTCTTGCAAAATGTATACTCGTACTGCTGATTTAAACTTTAATTATAATATTCACATCTTCAATCCCTCTTGGGTTATGCTTGAGAATGTAATTCCAATATGCAGAGAAATTGTTTCGAACATAGGGGATATCTGGTCTTGTTGCTGAACTATGTCATTGATACTTGTGTTTCCCACAAGGACAATTCTTATACCAGATTTAACGGTTACTGGGGTTGTTTTAGTTGTCTGACCTCAATTAGCGCAGCTCAACTGCCCTTCCTCCTGTTTTATGGGAAAGTGGTTTTACATCGACAATGCAAAACATCCACCCATAAGCTTTGTAATTCGGATCTAATACAGATTTAAATACTAAAATCAAACCTAATTGCATAGGTAATAATAATTGACGAGGTTTTAAAAAAAAAAGAATATCTGATTCATCGGAAATCCGGATGCAGAGGTAGAAACTAGATAGGGCAGAGCCGGCCTAGATAACAAGGCGAAGAAGACCCAAAAAAATCAGCGTGAAGAAACTTTCTCATAACTGTTGGTGTATTCTCCTAGTATTGTTTTTGTGTGGTTCTAAGAACTGTCAGCATAGACAAATCTGATTTCACAACCCTGTTTGTCAGCGCGGAGGCTCCAAAAACCTTACTCGTTTTCCTTGAATTATGAGTATATCTTTGGGAAACTAATCTTCCTTGGAACACTAATAGAGCATCAAACCTTGCAAGAACACAATGTAAAAGGAGGGATGTTTCGAGGCGCACGAGTTATCTCTCTGTTATTACGAGGGCCCTTGAACACTCCATGTATAATGCAAGTCAATAGGCCATCCTATGTAACGTAATTTCCCAAACCTCTCCTCTCTTTCAATGCTTCAATTCATACTTGATATAAACGGATACATTGTAAATGCCTTACAGATTTCCTTAAAAGTTTGAGACTAAACAATAAATTCTAGATGATTTTCAAATTTTCTTAAATGCTGGAATGTCGACTCTAAATACTTGTAATGATTGTTTTGTACATGATACTTATCTTTCGTCTAATGATCTGCTTTCTATGTTTAATGCACCTATGCATTTATAGGCTTTTAAAATTCAAACTAGGACCTTATTGGTGCACATAATGACACACAATGGGCTTGAAACAACAACAAAGAAGGGCAAAAATTTTGGGGGGCCCAAATATCAATCATAAGGGCCCAAAAAAAAATGCCATAGCATTATATAATTAGGGTTGTGGGTAACTAGAAGTGTACGGATATGGTTTTCAAGGATGCAAAATTGCCATTGTGCGACTATGGGGAAAACTTAGAACATTGGGGAAAGCACGGGGAAGAGAGACTAAATAAGAGAGAAAACATGATGAGAAAGAGCATAGGGGAATATGATAGAAGAATTCAATAAAATAGGAAAGCATGCCAACAAGAGCCAAATTTGGACCAATAATTGATAAACACACAAGTGCCTTAGAATAATACAATTTACAACAAATAATTAGTCTTGTTCTAGAATGACGTGTATATAATACCCCACTTTGATGTGTGTAAACATAAATACATATCAAAATAAACATTTAGAATAATTGTCCTGAAAGTAGGACAAAGAGAGATCACTTGATCTCTTTAAGACATGTATATGAAGATCTTGGAATCAACATCAATATTTATGTGCCCTAACATGTGTACATGTGGATGAAGTCTAAATAACATCAATCAATGAATTGTTGGAATCTAGAATAGAGGATTGAAATGAATACACCTGGGTTTATCGAAAATTGTGAAGATGCTTGTAGAAATCCAAGTCTTGGAACTTGTGTTAAATCATGTATGTAATTATTTAGTATATTTTTAATGATAAAAAATCAAAGATGAATAAATTTATAGAGTAGTGTTAGGAAATGTTATGTTTGCATGTGATGGGAATGAGTGTCATGTTGGGTATGTTTTGGACAACACTATGTGATTGCCATGTGTTTATGAGAGCAAACTATTGGAGTGTGTCACATGTATTGAAGTTAGGAGATATATTAAGATGATTATTTGCCCCCTTATGAGATGTGGGATGATTATATAAAGCACATTTCTTAAAAGAAAGGGATTATGTGGATCATAACAAAAAAACACCATGTAACATAGTAAGATATCATTTTGGAAGCAAGTAGTAAACAAGTTATTCTATATGGGATGTAATCTATATATAAGCACACGTGTAATATCGTGTAGGACACAACAAGTGTTAAAAGTGCATAAGTGTATTGTGCAATGTGGGTGAGGTGTAAGCAATGTAAGTGTAAGAGTGGGATGCGTTATATGGGTGAATTCTAATCAATAGAATATTAAAATCAGAATGCCCTAAGTAGGTAAATTTATTGAAGGTAATCACATGCATAAGATGTGTCAGATGTAATGAGAAAAGTATAGGCTTGTATCTTATTTATCTTATTTATGTTATATTTCTAAATGTGCTCGTTGGATTTTTTGACCCATTTCTATGCAAAATCATATATTATACGACTCAAATTGGTTAAATTTCGCTCCCGTGGTAGAAAATGCATTCCCATATTCTAATTTCATGTTGACATGAAGTAGGTGGTGGGCTTTTTGAACTCAACTGTCCCTTGTCCCTTGGTGCAAGGGGACATTAAGGACACAAAGTTGTGCTCCCCTTATGGAAGAATGTTTTTCGTCACTTAAGTGACAACCCAAGTGTTAGGAATTAATATAATATAATGCGGAATAATCCCTCAAAATCACAATAATAAGAAGTATGAATAGAACTTATAGAAATGAAATATGCAAAACAAGAAGACAATATTTAACGTGGTTCACCCAATGTGGGCTACATCCACCAAGAACACTTGTTCAGATTTTATTACAAGCCAACAGTCTTCACAATTACAATAACCAGTTCTTGTTTGGAGCTGTGCTCAACAAACCCTCCCGAATTCGCACTTGAATTCGCACACACTATTCATCTTCACAAAAACACTCATCTCAATCCTATTGTATGTCCATCTATATATAAGTACATCAATAGGTAGCCGAAGAGGCAGTTTTACAAAACAATGGGTACCGAAAAGCCATGGGTCCAAAACCAACCCATAACGGTTACCCATTATCCATGGGTTAATAAACCACCCATGAAAATTTACTTCGGGGGCTTCGCCCCCGAACCCCCTTGACCCGCTCACCGACAAGCGGGACCACTGTAAAAATATCCGAGTGTAACACATGGAAGGTGTGCCAAACTCTAACATGAAAACAGGGTCCACAAACATAACAATCTCCCACTTGGAGACTGATTTCCACTGAGCAAGCTTCTCAACCCTTCACTGTCATCCACGAAAGCCAACCAAAGCTGAACATAGCTTTAGTTTATCCCTTGTAACCACCTTGGTCATCATGTCTGCAGGATTCTTACTGGTATGAATCTTCTCCAAATTCAACTTATCTTCCTCCAAAGTTGTTCTGATGAAGTGATATCTCAACTGTATATGCTTTGTCCTAGAATCGAAAGCAAAGTTCTTAGCTAAGTGAATAACACTCTGACTATCACTATATAGCTTTCCAACTTCCTGCTTATGTCCCAACTCATCAAGCAATTGTTGTAGCCAAATCATCTCCTTGCTAGCTTCTGTAGCAGCAACATACTCAGCGTCAGTGGTTGACAAAGCCATAACCTTATGTAACCATGAAATCCAGCTCACTGCTATATCACCTACAATAAATACATAACTTGTTGTGCTCCTCCTGCTGTCTAAATCTCCAGCCATATCTGAGTCAACATATCCACACAAAGTAGTGTATGATCCACTGTAACACAAAACAGTACCCATGGTCCCTCTCAAATACCGAAGTATCCACTTTACTACCTGCCAGTGCTCATTTCCTGGATAACTCATAAACCTACTCACTGCTCCCACTGTATGGGCAATATCTGGCATAGTGCATACCATAGCATACATCAAACTGCCAACCGCTAATGAGTAAGGCACCTTGGACATCTGGTTTCTTCTTGGGACACTGATCCTTTGATAACTTAAAATGGCCTGCCAAATGAGTCCCAACTGGTTTAGCATCCTGCGTGTTAAACCTATCAAATACCTTCTTAATGTACTCTTCCTGAGATAAAGTCAGCATCCGTTCCTTCCTATCCTGAGTTATTCTCAAACTAAGGATTTGTCTGGCTGCCCCCAAATCCTTCATATCAAAGGATTCACTTAGCTGTTTCTTGAGTACTTAAATTTCCTGCATGTTTTTACCTGCAACCAACATGTCATCAACATACAAACACAAGATAATATAACTTCCATCCTTAAATTTCTTTGTATATACACAATGGTCAGAATGACATCTAATATAACCTTGCTTCATCATGAAGCTATCAAACTTCTTATACCATTGACGTGGAGCTTGTTTCAGGCCATACAAACTCTTCTTCAGTTTGCACACCATCTTCTCTTTACCTTTGACTTCATATCCTTCTGGCTGCTGCATATACAACTCCTCCAAATCACCATGGAGAAATGTAGTCTTTATATCTAATTGTTCTAAGTGCAAGTCTTCTGCTGCCACTATTCCAAGAACAGTTCTGATAGAAGTCATTTTTACTACATGAGAAAAAATCTCATCAAAATCTATACCTTGTTTCTGTACAAACCCCTTGACCACCAATTGCGCTTTTAATCTTTTCTTTCCTCCTTCGTTTTTAACTTTGTACACCCACTTGTTCTGCAATGCTCTTTTGTCTTCCGGTAGCTTCACCAAATCCCAAGTCTGGTTCTCCATGAGAGACTTATGCTCCTCATCCATGGCTTGCTCCCACTTATTACTGGCATCTACCTGCATTGCTTCATCAAAGCTCTCTAGCTCTCCACTATCAGTGAGTAATAAATAATAAAGAGAAGGAGAAAAACATTCAGGTTCTTTTCTTACCCTAGAAGACCTCATTGTAAGAGTTTGAGGTTCATGTTGAGTAGGTTCTTGAACTAATTCATGGGTCACTGTCCCATCCGGAAGATCCTCTACCACTGCATATTCTTTCTTGGATTCTTCCCTGTTTTCCTGCAACTGTTGCTTATACATGACTTTCTCATTAAAGACCACATCCCTAGACCAAATGATTTTTTTGTCCTTAATACTCCAACATTTAAATCCAAAGTCATCACCACCATAACCAATAAAAATACATTTTTCTGATTTAGCTTCTAGCTTGGTCCTATCATCCTTGTCAATATGAACAAACACCTTACATCCAAAGACTAAGAAATGAGTAATCGACTTTCTTACCATACCAAGTCTCTTCAGGTATGCATCCATCAAAGGCACTTGAAGGTCCTCTGTTTATCAAGTACATAGCTGGGCTCACCGCTTCTGCCCAAAAATAAAGAGGCAGTCCTGCATGTATCCTCATGCTCCTAGCACATTCCATTATTGTTCTGTTCATCTTTTCGGACACCCCATTCTGCTGTGGGGTTCCTGGAACTATTTTTTGTCTGCAGATTCCATTCTTAGAACAATAATAATCAAATTCGTTGTTGCAATACTCCCCTCCGTTGGGAATGTAATTTTTATCTATTTCACCTTATTCACTTAAGTGACCTTTGTATTTTGAATTGTAAAAGTTCATTTTTATAAATAAATAAAAGCATATTTTTATTCCTATGGGAATATGAAAGGTCACAAGTGGTAGAAATATGAAAGGTCACAAGTGGTAGAAATATGAAAGGTCACAACTTTGGGGGAGAATAAGAGACACTTTTAAAGCTATATATTAGGATGGATTCTCCATTCGAAAGGGTTGATAACTTTTTTTCTCCTATTACAAGAAAAAATATAATTTTTTCTATCTCTTTGTCTATGTTCTTCTACTTCCTACTTTCCAACTATGCAAGCTTTGTAATCTTGAACAACCAAGAAACAAACTTGTTTCTTTGAGGAATAAATCAATAAAACTATCTTTGATTTTTTAATCTTGTTATTTCTTACAAAGTTTATTTTCTTCCTATTGAATATGTAAATACCTTTGGTTAACGTTCATGAAAATTTGCAAGTTCTTATTCACAACCTTAACCCTCTCCCTATCCTCTTATCTCCCCTTTACCTCTCTCCAAGAAAATTCAGCCCTTGTATCCCATACAAGAAATTTTCCATAGGTTTAGTAGAGTATTATTGTGTGATCCCTAGCCTAATGGCCAACCACATATTTTATTATTTCCTGCATTCAATAAATGGGAGCCTCCCCATTCCCAAGAAGAGGGACCTAGTCCTGCAACTATTGGTGGAAAACACTAATTTTCCCTTGCAAAAAATATTTCACCAAAAAGTCTATTAATGAAGCTCACAAAACACAATATCAATAAAAATTATATGTGCACTGTCACAACTTGTTATTTACTACTCTCAACATCCTATTTGGTTTTACTAATGCATACTCTACAAAAACTTACTTTCGCCTCAAGTGTTTCTATTTCTTCTCAGCCCTTTCATCGAAAGGGGTAAAACTTTATGGGTTGGATATGGAAGGATACCCTCTCTTGTACAAATCAATATATAGACCTAGTGACCAAAATAGTCAACTTTGGTTACAAATATGCATTCATTACTAAATTATTAAGTTGCAGATGAATGTGCCATTTCATTTATCAAAAACACAAGGGGAAAATAATTGTCAATTCCAAAAATTATCGATACTACAATACACATGTATAGTGCATAGTGGGGGCATGAGAAATAATTACCTTTAAACTTGGTATGGCTTTAAATTTTTTTGGACCTAGATCCATATAAAATGGTGGGATCTCACAAAACAAGAAGCATTATTTTGGGACAACCAAGAATATTTGTGACACTTTTCCCTTGGTGTCAAGAAAACCGATTCCCACCTAATTATCAAATCCCTATTGGGGATTTTTCACCCCCAACCTTCTATGAATGCCAAGTGCAATCTCTATATCTCTAAGAACACCTCTTATGTTAGTTATACCCTTCAATGTTAACAATATGTTAATCCATATATTTGTGGTTCATGTTGATGGCTCACGTTTTTCACCACACTATGGTTACTCTTTCAATGTGCCTAAAAAAATTATTTGCTTCAACACTATCAGGTATAATATTCTTCTCCTTTAGACTAGTAAATTTCATTCACTACCATAAAGGGGGTAAAATGTACACAATAAAATTAACAAAAAATATATATTACATCATGCTTTTGGTAAACTTTATATATGCGAGTCTTGAAAAATGAAATTAAGTCTTAGTGGCACGAATCCTTGTTTCTTTGCTTTTACATTGCTTGGTTTGTCTTCTTGTTTATAACTTATTTGATTCTTCCTTATGTTTTTATGTTGTGTCATAGAGATCTTCAACCTTTGCAATTTATTGTTTTACTTTTTATGACTTTGGTAAAATAATATACAGATTGATTAGGAACATAATATTCTTAACCTAAGTTACACAGTCATGACCCCTTTTGTTTTTGGGTCCTTTCTGTGTGTTGGGTCTCTTTATTACTCTTTTCTCTTTCAATTCGTATGTTTTGGGTTGGATTTGTACGCCACTAAGATTCAAATTTCAAAGCAAATGACTTATATGTACAAGTTTACTCTAAGCATTTATTATCCAGAAAACACTTATCTAAGTACCACTTGTTGAGGTAAGAAAGAAAGAGTTACTACTACATACTACACATCACAACATAAGAGGGCATAATTTTGATTTGCATATATAAATACAAGTGTTTTAATAGGGGAAAAGTAACATAACCCGCTATCGATGTGGAAGCATGAGGGAAAAGATAAGTCAAAGGTTTTAGCTACTTATACATTTGCATGAAGCATGAAGAGAGATACATTGAGTCTAAAATGTAGTGTAGTGATCGGTGAATCACAAACGAGGTGACTGTTAATGTCATTCCCACTCAAGCATATGCATATTTTATTTTTAATCTAATGCATGCTTGAGTTTTTTGTAGGAAGTTAGGGTTATTTTAAGTACATGTGTGAAATATAGGGTTATATGTGAAGTTAAAGATATACAAGCAAGACATAAGTGATGATGAGGTGACATAGAAGAATCCAGGATCCCATAGTATAAAGGTCCAAAACCATACACTTGGTATTTTTGTGGAATAATGTCATGCCTTGTTAGGTTGTGGAGCCTATTTTTCATGTGTGAAAGTGTTGAAGACTGTACACTAAGAGTACTGTACACTTTTCATGTATCCTCGCCGAGGTTCGGGGGCGCAGCCCCCGAATTTTTTTTTAAGGCGTAAAATTTTTTTGGCCTCGAAAAATGCACCCGACATATCAGGAAACGTGCTTTTCTCATATGGGCGAGTTTTTTGACCCATAGGTTTATGGGACGGGTTTTGCGCATGGTTTTGATACCCACGGTTTTGTAAAACTGCTTAAGCAGTTGTCCATTTATATGGTCTTATGCATATGATAGATGTACAAGCAAATGTATTGCAGATGTGTTTTGAATTCGGATGTGAATTTTGTAGAGTTTGTTGAGCATAGCTCCAAATGGATCTGGGTATTGTATTGAGAGAGCGGTAGCTTGTAATAAAATCTGAGCAAGTGATTCTTGGTGGACGTAGCCCAAATTGGGTGAACCACGTTAAATACTGTCTCTTTGTGTTGTGTTATTCTGCAATTTTTATTTGAGATCTGTAATAATTTCTGCATATTAGTTTCTACTGTTGCGATTCTGTGAGGGATTATTCCGCATATTTTATCCCTTATTTCCTAACATGCCTAATTTGTATGGTCTTACCCCTACGCATTCAAGTGAGCAACAATTGGTATGAGAAAATATAGAATTCTTAATCCATTTCAAGTCTATTAATAAAAATCTAAGAAGTGAACATGAATAAGCTAAGTCACCTCTCAACCCCTAATTATACCATCATTTTCTTAATTAGTTTAGTGTACTCTAGTCTCCATTATGTAATTGTAAATGAATGCGATTTGAATAAAGAAAATTCCTATAACATTTATTGAACTCTGTATATATATTTTGATCCATAAGAAAGGGTTGACATGTCCCTTTTCCATTGATATTATTAAAACCAAAAATATATACATGTATAGAGGTTTATAACAGTCCATTAGGAACTGTAACCATTACCAACAAACTATCATTTGAAACTATAGGAGATAACCTAAAAAGATTCTACACAAGAGGGTAAACATGCTTACCACTCCACAATACAATTCATATATTCATATACAAAAAACCCAACCAAGGATAACAAAATTGGATGCCCATATAAGATACCAAAATTGGGGCTAGAAGAATTAATAAACCAATAATGCATGCCCACCAAAATACAACCATAAACATCAAGCTACAAGGGAGCAATCAAGCCCAAATCATACTTGCCTTACAAATGGATAGACCATCCACCTTCTAAGGGTAATTAGTGACAAGAGGATCCATGTGACCACTCATCGAAACATCAGTCTTAACTAATCCAACCATTTGAGCCAAGAATTTGTAAGCCCTCACCGCCAGTTTTTTCAAAGTGAGAATTCTAAGAGTAACCAGGAGAATGGGGGTGTGAATTTGGTTTGAGAAATTACTAGAGCTTAATCATTAGCATTCGATAATATTATATACATAAATCCTAATGCACTCCTAATAATGAGGAGATTAGACTAACAAACTAATCCTAAAATATCTCAACTATGCCTATATACATGTGTTATTAAAACAATCCACAAAAATACATGTACACATTAATATATCTATAATATTAATATTCTAATGGATCATTAATTTCCTAACATTCCCCCCTTACTGTGAACATGGGGCAAAGATCATTGAAAACAAAATTGTATGCCACCACATACTTCTAGGTTTGCATACTATTGTCTAGATCTTGTTGCACATGATCACCTACATACGAGAACTTATTTCGCTTTCACTTCCAGTTGAACGTATTCACAAGTCAAAGGATCTTCGCAATCAGAGGATCACTGCAGTCATCTTCCCTCACATATAACTATTTTTATAGATTGACACCTTCCATGCCATATCACAACACTTTTAAGAGATAATGCTGGAATTACACTCATGTGAACAGGAAATCTTTAACATTCGACAATATTACATATAAAGTCTAATGTACTCCTAATAATGAGGAGGTTAGGTTAACAAACTAATCCTAAAATATCTCAACTATACCTTTATACGTGTGTTATTAAAACAATCCACACAAATACATAAACATGATAATATATCTCTAATATTAATATTCTAATGGAGCATCAATTTCCTAATAGGGGGTTCGAAGGTCATCTAAATCCAACAACTTGATGAGGAAGGAAAATGACAAATGGACTACCAAATATTAAATATTTTTAACATGGAAGGAAAAACTAGACAATGACCCATTCCTATAATGGGTCACAACTTGCTCTGCAAGTCCAACCAAGATGTTAAACCTAGCCTCCAATTCGCCAAAGGCCCAATGCGCCACAAATCCCTTTGTGAGTAAATCCATCCCCAAAAGAAGCCTAGGAGAGAAGAGATTAAACTATTCCACTACTGCACCCAACCCCCTATGATGAGGTGGCCGAATGAAATGAGTAACAATACACAATGTCACCTGTTTATTAGGCACAATATGCAACTAATTATCCATGAAAACAAACACTATCTCAGAATTAACCCGAGGACGGGAAGAGACCTCAATGTATTTGAGGGTTAGAATTGTTTCAATGGTAGAGAGAACCAAACCATAGTGAGCAATGATGATACAAAGTAGCATTTTATCAGAATAAGGAGAGAAAAGGCCATTTCAATCTTTGGCACTAGATAAGCGAAGTGGGGAAGCATGGGATCGACCATCGAGGGAGAAAATGGGAGAATGCAAAGCTGCGCCGATGAGGGTGGGTGAAATGAAGACAAATGATCAATAAATATATAAGGTGACGAGCATTTGTGGAAGAAACTAGAATCCCTAGTTGGGTAAGTGGATTATGTCACCTAGGGGAGAGATCAATCATGGGAAAGTTGTGTTCACAGCCCATGGAAACTGCTTACCACCAACGTACTATGGGGGGGGGGGGGGGGGGGGGAGCGGTGGGGTTATGAAGAGATTTCACCAATAGCTCCCAAAGACTATGCCAAGGATCGACAATATTGTTTACCAATGCATCGTTATTTTAAGAGACCAAAAAATTAACAAGGTAATCCGCCACTGAGTTAGCTTTTTGATAACAATATTGAATATCCCACCTGGAAAATTTAAGGAGTAATCGACAAGCTTGGCATAAAATGTTGTTAATCCCTCAAGCCTTGGAATTGTCAGACTTGATGGCATTGACAATAACCATAGAATCCCCCACAATGTTGAATCGTTCTATACCACAATTTAGAGCCATTTGAGGACCCTAGACTTGTAACGTTACATGAATGGTCAAGTAAATGGAGGGAGTCATGCCATATTAAAAAACTTGAGAAATCATTAATGATACAACTAACCCCCGAAGCACTTTAATTACCTTTAGAAGCCCCATCAAAATTTCGTTTAAAAGATCGAGAAGCATGAGGAGTCCATTTAGCATTAAGCTTCCTCACTTTATTCTATAACTAAGCAGACATGTTAGACCCACTAACAAGATAACTTTATATAAATTAGTTATGTTAACTCTAATTAATTAATTTAGGGTTGATACAATGGATGTAAAATTTCTTTGAAAAATTTGATTGTTTTTAAGAGTCAAACTAGTTAGATCTTTACCTACTTGGAAACTAGTTAGAATTTTTTTGGTAGGGACCCGTATATGCAAGTATGAAGTTATGAGATTTATTCTCCCTATTTAAATCTAAATGGTAAGTTTGGAAATTGACGATCTATAAGTAGATATCTTTTTTTTTGTGATTTTGATTGTATATAATCAATAATAATCAAACAGCCATAAACAATTTAAAATTTAAAAATTAAAAATTAATAAACTGTAAAAATGTTAAATATTCTATAATAGATATGATATATATATATATATATATAGGAAAATATAAAACTACTTTCAGTTTCATGTATTTATATGGAAACCGAGAAGTAAATGATACTTGTTGTATCGGGAAATGAACAATGCTTAGTCAAAATCAGTACCCATCATCATACGGTTTGGTACTAGATTTTCATGTATTAATTATGCAATTCAGCACGTTATAAAGCTTCATAGGTACTAGATTTTCCCATGTGAAGGCACACTTATTTATTGTGTCCCACTCCCACTCGCACGAGGCCCCACTCGGTGTTGGTGTGTGTCGGGAATCGATTAAACACTTATCACGTGGAATTTTTATAGAAAACAGTGACCCGCTATAAATTATAATGTAACCCCCATTCTTTTACTTAGATGGCTCCATCAATCCTTGGGGTGTAGTTGACATCCCTTTCTTACTTATCTCAGTCTTTATCAAGTTATTATTAGTACTGCCAAAGACAGATTCTATTATAGGTCTCATATCTGTTTAATTAGTTGTTATTTTTGTACTTATTAACCAATCAAGCAGTCTTATTATTTTCATTAAACAAATATACAATTCTTACATTAATAAATATCACTAAAGCTGCACACTTTTTAACAAAATTATTGTAAATATGTATTTATCTTCAATAAGATTGGCCTAAAAATTAACATGTTATTGCAACCTTCACCAATTTCAAGAAAAACATGATGTCATTAGCATTTATGGTATCATAACTTTTCTGATAGCATTTATTTTCTTGGTTTCCTTTTTACATTTAAAAAAAAATTAACAAATTAAAAATATCGGTGACTTGGCTTGGATGCATAGCACCATGGTCAAACTTAGTTTTTATAATTGTAGTTCTCTCTACATACGAAGCATTGATGAGTTCACCTTTGCCACTGCTCAATTCAATTTTACTACGATTGGGGCAGTACTTAACAGCATTGCTGCTCTTGTTATTATTATTTTATATAATTATTGTTTCAAGATTGTTGTCGTCATTTTCATATTTTTTATTTATTTTTCTTAATTAATTAATTTTATGGTTTTGTGAATAGATTTGGAATTTTAATAGTTACAAATCATTTTTTGGATAAGTCAAAAAAAGGGCTTTAAGCCTAGTTATATTACAAATATCGAAAAAACCCTGATAAACAAGTACATATATCAAATTAAAAAACAACCTATTACATAATATCTATATTAAGAAAGGAAGCCAACAATTTAATTCTTTTCTTCCGAAAAGTTAGAGACTTCCACCGTAGGCTCCACATGATTGCGAGCATCTTCTTCAATAACCAGGGTCACCAGAGTCTCAACTAGCTTCGAATCTTTAAATTTTTCCATTTGTATTCCCAACACTGAGCAGATGGCGTACAATTTCTTACCCTGAGTGATACTTTCTAGAGCGAGAGCCTTCGTGAGCAACCAAATCTACTCCAATCCAAACCCAATGTCAAGACCCAACTGATACATTTCCTCGTGAATGGCAAAGGAATTGCTAGCACCCAACATAACCGTTTGAACCCCAACAATTTAGGCAACTTTAAGTGTATCCAAGCGAGCCGTAGATTGATCGTGATCACCAATAACTCTCACCACCTCCTCCACAGCCATAGTGTCTCCCAGCCTAGCTAAAAGCTGAGTCCGGAGTAGATTAGTAGACATCCAACGGAGACATCGTGGATCCTTCACCCCTTCAATCAGCGTGCCCTGCCAAAATTCAAGGGCCTCCTTGGCCGTAGCCCTGGTACCCTTATCCAGAAGACGCCCAACATTGAGCATCTGCCTAAGCTTCAAATCATTCACCGAACCCAAAAAAGAGAAATGTACATCCTCCTGCGAATACTTGTGAATCAGACTATCATTCATCTCTTGCACAATATTCATGGTCGTGTCCCTCTCAAGACTACCTCTGGTGCGCTTGGCAAGGCCGACGATACATTTTCCTCGTGAATCAGACATTTGTTTCCCAGAACAAATTACAAATGACCAAAGCAACTGAAATTCTTGATTTATAATCCCTTTGCACACCACTGCCCATGTAACAATTCGTGTGAAATTATGGTGGTTAATGCCCACGGAAGGTGGGAAAATCATCAAAATGATTGACATTTAAATAGAATGACAACTATGTTGTCCCTCCTTTGCCGCCTTACTATATATATATATATATATATATATATATATATATATATATATATATATATATATATATCCCCAACTAATCCTTTCAGATCATTAGGGTGTAGGATTAATAGTTTTTGAGTTTCTTGCCTAGCATTAAGTTCCACCCCATAATTGGCAACTTTATTAACCACGTAAAATGACACTTGAAAATGAATCCACTCTTACATTGAAATTGTGGTTGAATTAGATTTAATAACACCACAAATTTTCCAGCTTTCAATTTTCATCATACAATAAAAGCGCCATCCAACGTTTCCAAGGTTTACAAAAAATTAAATATTTGAAGGAAAGGGGGAGGAAAAGAAAAATCAAATACCCAAAAAGTTAAATAAACTCTTTCTTATTAAATGTTCCACGTCTTTACTAATTCATAAGGGAGTGTGCCTTTTGACATACTTAAGCCCTTAAAATATGTTTAGCTTGAACATTAAGACATACCTAATTAGAAAGAATGAATATGCTATTAATAATGATGTGCTCGTTACAATATTCTGGAAATTTTCAATCTTATATTGAAATACAATATTAATCACTCTCATGTTTTCTTTCTAGTGGTAGCCTTTCTCACATTTTTTAATTCTTTGATTTATGAAAATTAAAATCACAAATTTATAAAACAATTAGTTTAAATCAAAATAACATCTAATAGTGTATGTAAAATTGTAGGGTGAAATTGACTTTAATATTGTTGATTGTTGGTAGATAGAATTCGTAGAAATATACACGTTTCATTCAATGATCTATTACTACATATCGTTAATGGAATATTCTTCTAGGTTTTTGTATGTTTTGCAGCTACTTAATTTATGATACAAAGTAATAATATTTAAAAAACGTAATCTTAATGGCATTTAAATATATCAAATGGTCATATGTACATTTTCATTGCCAATATAAATCCTACGTAGATAGATTAAGTAATATAGATCCCTTGTAGATGTATTAATTAGTTTTCACAATGTCGCGATTTTATTATTGTAAACTTTTATATATATTTCGCTATTGAATTTAAATCAAACCCAAGAAAATTAATTATAAGAATACGTAGCATTTACACTTAATAAAAAATCTTTTTAAGTATTAGATGACAAAAGACTATAAAATGTTGCAAATCTATTTATCGTATTGTAGATGTATATATAAAAGTGTGCTTTGTTATAACATTATAGAACAGTTCAAGATTTGAGAGAAAAGATATTTGAGTGATAATATGGTATTAAATTTGAATATATTATTTTTTGGATTAAAATATTAATTGTAATCATTTTATATTTTGCACCAATAAATTTGTGCCTATTAGCCTCCCACAAGCACATAACATATGGATCATGTTACCAATTATAAAATGAGGCACCCATCCTATTCTATCACATCTCAAGTACCAATCAACAATCAACATTAACTTAAAATAGTTCAAAATGAGGCACCCAAATAACATACGAACCATGCACGAATATTGGAAGATCAAAATAATAATTGTTTGGGGGGAAACAAAAAAATTATATTTGGTTGTTGGGATTGGCTTCCAACACTCCCCCTTAATCACAACTACCACCATCAAGCACTTTCAAATGTGAAAAATAGTTTAACATTATTTGTGTAGTTTTGAAGCTTCCTATGTGATTCCCAAGCTACATTTGTATATACTCCAAAGCTAGCTTTGTGAATTTAGAGCTGATTGTGTGAGTCTGAAGCTTGATGCATGTGTTCAGATCTATTTTGGTGCTTGTTGTGTAAAGAGTCTAAATTTTCTTGTTGTAGTCACTAAATCACACACTTACTATGTACATCTAGCTTCTAAATACTTCATTTATATGCATGATTCCTAAGCAAGAGAATTACTCATTAACACACTTTTACTTTTCTTTGACATTACTTTTATCTTTTTCACCTTTATTGATTGTAGTTTTTGATTGACAACTTATAGTTTTTCATACCAGCCGACATCCTACTCAGCTCTGATTTCACTGTTTGACCATTTGAGCACCCTGTAAAGGACCACCCACTAGGGACAGGAGTGCCCAGGCGCTAATGTCTCCTTTGGGTGCCTTTGTCCTCTTTACCTCTTTTTTGATCTTTCAAATGTTACTTCTTTCTTGGCTTCTTTTATCACTCTTAGTCAACATTTCAATTGTTCATGACGAAACTTAAGCAAATGAATCGTATATATATATATATATATATATATATATATATATATATATATATATTAGGGGGGAGCATTCAAGAGGCACAAACTATTACAAATAGCTAATATTTTCTATCTACTACACCAAGGACTACATTTTAGCACTACATATTTCACTACATAGGAGAGTTTATTCTAAATTCCATACCACACATTTGCATTGAGACAAAATAGTTATAGCTCACTATTCTCTGTGTGATGGCACTAGGGCATCCTAGCTCAAGGGACACTATTTCAATTACACACATAGAAGAACTACATGGAGTTTTAAATGTAGTGCAACACTCAGTGAAAATCATATTAGGGTGAATGTTGAGGTTAGTTTGACTCAAGAATATGCATATTTTTATTCATCTAATGTGTTCTTGAGTATTGTGCAGGTAGTTAGGGTTTCTTTTGTAGGTATAGGGGTGACATAAAAAAGGTGTAGCAAACTTGACACAACCTACAACGAGAAATAAGTGAAAAAGAAAAAACTAGATCCCAAGCTATTCTACATACACCACCGCCCAGGTCAAACACAACACCTGGGCGGCCCTATACCATTCCACGTGGTTCTAACCTATCAGTTTCCAGATCATAGTCTCAAACACATAGCTTGCACAACCCAAAATCTCCCCTTCCACATCAATCTCCATTCCAGAATCGGTTTAAACCTACAATTATAAGCCAAGTCATTCTCTAAGCCCCATATATCACTCATGCTTGTATTTCCTTTGCTTGATCTTGCTTATTTAATTTATTTATCTATTTGATCAACAATGTCCTTATTTTAGATTTAATTTTATCAAATCACTTGTATGAATCCAAAGTTGGTTGTGATAGTAAAGAGATAGTCTGATACTGCTTGTATGATTCTAGAGCTAGTTTAACGTTTACTGATGCCATATCTGTAAAATCTAACTTGTCTCGTAGGAATTTACAACTTTATTTTGACAATGATTTACTGAAAATGTCTATGAGCTACTGCTCGGATATATAAAACTAAAGTATAGTGCCCCTCCCGATTTCCACCTCAATGATCCGACTTGAACTATCCTTAAGGGGAACATTGTTAAGTTGAGTTGGTGCATTTATATGTACCCTAGTTTGGTTTCTTGGTGTGTGATTATGCTAAAATGTAATATAATAGCCTAATCTAATACAGATTTGTAGTAAATAAATGAATACTGAAATATTGAAATAATACCAAAGAAAATAAGTAATGAAAGTATGAAACCCTAATGTGCAAAGAGGGTTAAAAGAGCCTTAGCTGATTCACAGAGGTTTAAGAACTGTGTTGCAGTGGAGATTGACTAATTAGAGATGGAAGATATTCACACAAGAGTCTTGAAACTTGCAGATCTGTCATATTTTACTAGACTGGGGCATCTACAAAAGGATAGGGGTGCCTGTGGGTGCTCTAGTCTAGATTCTGGGTGCCGTGGTATGTGTAGATGCTCAGAAAACCTCCTCAGAGGTTTCATAAGAGGTTCGCACTTGTTCACCTTTTGTCGCATGCATGTCACTGAATTATGTCGAATGTTTTCGTAAATCTGAAATGAATGAACCACCTGTAAAACCCCAAACAAAGCATCAAACCCTAAAAAAGAAAGATGCAAATGAAGAGGTTAGACTGTCCTCAATTTCCAAAATGATGGACTTATCATTGAGCGCTGCACTACATCTCAGACCCAATGTAGTTCTATGTGTGTCTGTGTGGAATTGTGCCCTAGGTTTCTCTTGTGTCAGTCACACATTGTGAGTAGCGAGCAAGTAACTAGATGTAAAATGTAAATAATGTGTGCATGGAAACAATAGACTCCCCTCCTATGAAGTGTGATGTAGATGAACCAAACTTTGTCCCTAGTGATGGAGCTAGATGGATGCAAATGAGGCTATAGATGCCTTTGATGGATGAAACCTTAGGTGGAGATAGTAGATGTTTAGTGATTTGGTCATTTATTATGATCACATAACTTAATATTTATATGATTCCCTTGCTTGAATTTCATAATTAACCCCAAAAAGGCCCACTACCAAAAAGATAAGATGCCCAAATGGGTAGAAAGGACCCAAAAAGTGTGACCAAAGTACAAAAAGGACAAGGGTGCCTAGACGGGACATACATGCCTGGTGTTGGTGTTCTAGTTGGGCATTGGTGTCCAGAATGATAAATGCCAAAAGGTGAAAAGATAAACTAAGAAAGTAAGAGTGCAGGAATGAAATCATAAGCATAAAGTGAAAAAAAGTGGCCAAATACATGGGTTAGTTAGTACTTTTCTTACTTGGGAATCACACAAATAGTAGTAAGTGATCAAGACTAGATAATGACTCAAAGTGTGTGATTTTGTGTCTACATTTGCCCCCACTTTATGTTGGTGAGTAGAATGCTCGGTAACATAAAGTAGATAGAGATGCGTACTTGATATCCATGTAGATTGATGTAGAAAGCATGCCGAGGGACTAGACAAAGTATGGAGTGATAAAAAGATGGAGTGTGGATACTAAAGATGCCAAAATGTAAAAATGGTGATGAGAATGAACTTAGGGTGGAAAAAGTGTGTGTAAATGCCGATGTGTGTGGTGTACCTATTGTTGGTGTCGATGTGTGTGATATTTTTGACTAATTTCTTCCCATATAGAGGAGCCTACAAAAGAGAATACGATCAAGTAGTCAAATACGCATGTATATGTATAAAAATCATGTAAAAGAAAATGCCGAAGAATGTGAAAAAGCAACATGTGCATATGATCCGCGATGAGGAAAAGAGTGTAGAAAGGATATTTTTGATGGAATGCGAGGTTTTTGGGATATCTCATGCCACTGACTGAAGAATTATAGGGAGGAAAGTTTGATTTATTCTCCAACCTTTAACCGCTTCCAGAAACTAAACTATAGAGATCTCTGTACTGTCTAGTTTTTTGGGTGATCCGACGCCATAACAGAAGTAATGTAGAGAGGAAGATCTAGTGTTATCCTCTAACATTTAATTGCTCCTCAGAATAAAACACATCTGCATATGATGTGTACCAACACATGTGTTAAGGACAATATGACCTGTAAAGCCATTGTGTATGAGTTCTGTAGACTGTGGTGAAGCCAATCGTTGTGTAACTCCCCCTGGTTATAGGTGCTCTAGCAAAGGCATCACTATAGTAAGGACCCAATTCTAATTTTGAGCCCTGAACTATAATGTACTGGTACTTTACCGTGCTATATACTATGTGTATACCACTATATGGGGTGAATGATTCACCCAAATGATGCCTCCCCTCTTTGGGGATGCATGCGACGTCACAAAAGAAGTATGCGGCCCAAATGAAAACTGACCACTGAAATTGTTTCCTGTAGGGGAAGGGGATTTTCTTGGTAGAAAATGAAGCACATGCAAATAAGTGGATAGTAAATAAGTGTTAGTACGAACAAACATGCATGTATAATATGAAGTGTAAACTAGGAAGATAATGTGTAGACATTTAATGTAAACACCCAAGAAGACAATGTAGACTTTGAAAAGTGGGTTGCAAACATGGGACACCACTCATGGTGTCGCAAGACAATCAAGGATGATGAAGCCAAAAGCATACATGCGTGCACACAAGACAAAGGGAAAATTTCACAACCAATGGCAAACAATGACAAGCAAGTACAAACAATGTAACAAATAACCATGGAAACAAGTATCCTTGTATAACAAATGATGCACATGAAGCAACCGTTATCATGTTAGAAAGATAAAAAGTATGTCAAAATGTGTATAATATGATAACGTAGTGTGCTATGAATAAAAATGAAATGATAACACCTGTAACGTATGAAAGTGGATGCCCCAGGAGCCACTATGGGACTCATACTAGGTACACTGCCAAGCATCCATACTGCATGTAATGGCCCTGTATAATCTACTATCACAATTAGAAAGAAAGTGAACACACATGTATGTATGATAAAGATAATGACATACAAGATATATATCTAGCATGTGAAATAAAGTGAACATGTATGAGTAAATGTAAGCAAGAGTAAATGCAACCAAGATATGCAATATGTTTTGGATGGATGGAATGGAGTGCAAAGTGAATTATAGGAGCCACATGCCCCTTGATTGAATTAAATTGTATACAATGAGGTTCATTTTTTTATGCTCCCTCAGTAATAAAGAATGAACTATAAACGAGAGTATGTCATCGGAAAATGGTCAAACTAAGTGTTGTGCGTAGCGGGATGTGATGGATGCGTACTGATGATATGTGACCTAGAGATGAGGTGTGAGAATGTGTGATGATTTATCCTATAATGTATATCACTAATCTAGGAATGTCACATGAGAAAAATATTTAATGGTTGAATGTGTGAGTGGGATGAAGTCCATTTGTGATCTATACCCTCAACAACCTAGTATGGACCGTGAGACTAGAGTGTGTCATAGGGTAGTGAGTGTAGTGCATATAAGTAGATGAGTAGGATGTGTAATATGTGTAGTAGATGTGGGGATGAGAAATCATCATGTGATGTGTAATGTCTAGTGTGTAATGTATGATGTATAGTATGTAATGTTAGATGCATAGATGAGATAATGTGTGTAGATGCATATTAAAATGTAAGATGTAAGATGTAAGGTGTAGGATGTAGGATGTAGGATGTGTGAAGATGCGTGATGTGTAGTGTTTATTGTGTAGTGTGTGAGGTTCATGTGTATAAGATGCCCTCAACAGTCGAGTGTGAACCAAAGCACAAGAGTATGTCATCGGGTAATGACAATACTAGGGTGTGTGATAGGATTTGTGTGTTGTAGGTATAGGTCTAGATGTGCAACGATGAGAGAATTAAATACTTGTTAATATTAGGGGGGTAAGTGCGATGCCCCCCAAATGTGTATGATGGAGAACACAATCGCGTAATATCATCTAAGAGTTCATCATTGTCATGGTCAAAACTAAATGAACAAGCATAAGAGACTTGGTAAGCAATATTGTTAGGTTGATCACGTAATGAACCATTGAGACGTAAGTTGTGAATTCCCATGGCATATTCCTCATCATTAAAGGGTGGTAATGGACACCCATGTGCATATCAATGAGTGATATTCTACGTATATCCAAGAAAAGAATTGTTACAAATTAATACATGACCAACGGGCATGGGAAATGATATACTCAGTGTGATCAGGATATAACATGCCCCCAATGTAATCAAGCCAAGATTTCCCTAATGTAAGTGGTGAAGAGTGATGAATTTGTGCAAGAAAAACTATGAGATGAAAGACACATGGATCATAAGTGGAAGTAATGCAAATGAATCCATGATAAAGGTGAGAAGAATACAATGGAGGATAGATATCCTAAAAAATAAAGCATAGTCGAGTCAAGCCAACATGTGTACATACAATGTCATCATAAGTAGGATCGAATGGAATATTATCCCAATAAGAATCATTCATGAAAATGGTGCATGTGAAAGGAGGGCGTACTGATGGGGATGGTGTATGAGAAGATGGAGGAACTAGAGTGCCATTTGATGTAGGGATAGGCCCCCGATAAATAACCATAGTAGTAGTAGAGGTTGGGGGAGGCGGAGATGTAGTTGAGACCGAATCTATCATGTAAATAGCACCTTCAAGTGGTGGTAAAAGTGGTAGCTCATCTATGGGTTTTGGTTCATCAGCAGTGTCATATCTTGGAATAGGAAGTGTAGTATTTGGATCATGGTCACTATTTTTGTATGGATGATGGTCACAAAGAACAATATACTCGACACCCTCATGTAGGAATTCAACACAGTGATGTATGGTAGATGCTACTACTTGCATGACATGAAGCCGATGGCCAACCAAGTAAACAATTATATGAAAGGTGGAAATCAATGACAAAGAAAACCGTGTTAAGAGTTTTAGGTCTAACTGTGATAGGTAGAGTGATGTGAACTAAACATGGACGAACATAGCCATCATAGGAATGAAGAGAGAGACATGATGGATTGACATTAGGAGTAGAAATACCAAGATTTTTGAGGAAGGAAACAGGAAAAAGATTAAGTTAAGATCCATTGTTAATTAGAGTACGCTTGATTCCTACATTATAGATGTGAATCATTATATTCAAGGGTGGATCATTGTCAAAAATATAAAGACCAACATTAGGATTAGACGGGAAAGAAATATATTGCAAAAATGCATCAAAAAATGATTGATAGAATGAGTCTAGATGCATATTAGCTAGAATTTGAGTAGTAGCGAGGAGATGTTGGACTATATGCCTTAAATTAGGATTGATAGGCAAGAAGTCATTAATTGAGATACTCATGATGAAAAGATTCTAGAATGATAAGAAAATAATGAGGATCCTAAGAGCATGAAGACCGAGTTCGGGTTCACTAAAATGATTATGATAAAACGAATTATATAATATCCTAATCTAATGCACATTTGTAGTAAATAAATGAATACTAAAATAATACCTAAGTAAATAAGTAATGAAAGTATGAAACCGTAATGTGCAAATAGGGTTAGAAGAGCCTTAGCTGATTCACAAAGGTTTCTGGACTATGTCATAGTGGAGACCGACCAAATAGAGATGGAAGATCTTCGCATAGAAGCCCTGAAACTTACATATCCAAAAATTTTTACTGGAATGGGGTGTCTGGATAAGGATAGGGGCACCCATGGGAACCTTGGTCTGCGTAGATGCTAAAAAAACCTCATTTGAGGTGTTGCAAAAGGTTCACACTTGTTCACATTTTGTTGCATGTATGTCTCCGAATTATGCTGAATGTATCTGTAAATTTGAAATGAATGAGTCACCTGTAAAACCCCAAATAAAACATCAAACCCTAAAAAATAAAAAATAAAGATGCAAATGAAGGGTTCAGACTATCCTCAGCTTCCAAAATGATGGACTTATCACTGAGCACTAGAATACATCGCAGACCCAATGTAGTTCTATGTGTGTGTGCAGAATTGTGCCCTAGGTTTCTCATTGTGCTAGTCACACTTTGTGAATAGGGAGTGTGGACACCAAAATTGGGTCACACCCCCCTTGGTCCATTGTCAAATAAACACCTTGAATACATTCACCTAACCATGACCCCTTTCACCCCACTCTAATATTAATTTAATTAAATTAATTCATTATCCTCACAATATTTATTATTTAAATATCCTAATTGGATAATGCCCACATATCCACCTCACCTATACAGCTCATCTAGCCACCTCACCCTAAGACCTATTCTTAGTATGTTGCCATAACTAACTAATAACCTATCCAAACCCTAAAAATCAAATCCTATATTCCCTCCAACAACATTCCCGCAAATTAGAAAGGAAGCTTCCATTATAATCCGTGGAGCAAAATGAACGAGATCCTAGAAAATCAAGGGGATCTACCCAGTTTAGTAAACCTAGGAAATCCTGCCCTAACCGATGCCGTCTACCCTAAACCACTGCCGGTCAACCTGAAACTGCGATCAGTTACCATTTAATCCCTAAAACAACTTTATTTCGAGGTTGGGATATTTTGTGAGAGGTTGGCACATCTTATGAGAGCGAGGACGAAACCAGAGCTGCATATAAGCAAAACCAAAATTTGTACATGCATTAGATCATCCACATCCAGCACTTGAAGCAACCATAGAGCCATTTGCATTCACGGGAGCATCCAGGGAAGTGCCTACACCATGCCAATTTCCTTTCATTTGATCACCCACCATTACCAACCAGACATCAAGCTCGTGCAACAGTAAGTGTTTTATTAACCAACATTTGTCCATTGCCATTTTTAGTAGATTCTTTTACTTCTGTTATTAGTTTCTGCTCCCATTTCCATTTACCCACCATTTACCTCCATGCAAACTTGACCATTCCTTCACCCAAACCCTTGAACTACCCATACTTGGATTTTAATCACCCGTTGAGTATACCTAAGACCTACACAGACCCTGTAATAGCTCTCTCCATTTCCATTTAGCCTTGGATCTGCCTTCACCTAAAATTTTTATTGAGTTTCCTATACCTCGGCCACACCGACGCCGGTTACCCACAACCGTTGCCGTTTCACTTAAACCGACATCAGTCCTATCAGACCAATGTCAGTCTCTGTGTTCTTACCATCAGACCAAGAACAGAGCCTGAAATCTTTACCTAATACCCAAAACAGCCCAGAACTTGACCCTGACCAGTACCACTACCCTGACAAACACCTTGACCCTCAGATTTAGTCATAGCTTAGCCTGTTGTGAACGAATTTTCTTATTTTAGATGAATGAGATACCTAAATCATTTTAACTACGATAGGATTTTCGTTATTGTTAGCATTAAGTTATTTTAAATAGTGGATTGACAGTCATCTAAAGAGTATCACATTTCTTGGATCTAGCACACGCTAGGTAGTCCACTGCATATACTGTTTAACTTTCATTTGGTGGTCTTGTTTTCCATTTCAGGTAGTTCCTCCAAGAAAAAAGGAAGCTCTCACGATCAGCTGTGGACTAAGAAGTCATACGCATGCAATAACCTACAACCAACATTTCAATAGGTATTCCTCCTAGTCCTTTACCCTTATCTGTTTCGTCAACATTCAAAGAAATGCTCTAGAATCAGATTAAACATTTTGGCATGCCCATTGGGACCCGTTCGGGGTTCTTTGCATTCTTTCATTTCTAGGTGAAAATTTGTATGTTTGTTTCATTTCTAAAAGGTTCTTACATTAAAATTTCTCCCCTAGAACCTTATCTTCTTCTATTGTCTAAAAGCAATCATATTTTAGTGCTTTAAAAAGAACATTTCTTCCCTTTCATTAGTATCACATTAGTGAAAGAGCATCCCTTCTCTTGTTCATCTTTTTGTGTCATCAAATTCAACATTTCAATTTGGGTTTAAAAATCATTTCATTTCATTCTGCTAATTTGCATTAGCTCACATTAATCGAGGGCAACCTATACGCTGAAAGTCATGCCCAGCTGATGGTTGACAAACAAATCGTAGAAAAGAAAAAAGCCACTTTTTTCTCGTTCTCTCTTCTTTGAGTCTTACCAACCTCACAAATTGAAAAAATCTAAGTGCATGATCAGTCCTAAATCGCATAAGCTAAACAAACTAAATATAAAATCAACTCTTATCAATCTAACGAAAAAAAATTTTTTCTTAGTGTTTACTGCTTGGCTTGCATTTTGAGGTGAGAGGACATGTCTTCATTTTTTATTTCCCCTTGTATACTACTCATCATATTTTGGTGTATTCTAACTTCATTTGAGTGGTTCTTGACCCATATTCTCATCATTCTCATAAAAAAAAAAAAAAAAAAAAAAAAAAAAAAAAAAAAAAAAAAACAAACCCCAACCACCCCCCCCCCCCCGCCTCCTCGGTTTGCTTCCCTCTTTGCTTACCTCCCAACCACCAACCCCCCCCCCCCCTTTTTCTTCTCTCTGTTTCCCTTCACTCGTCCCCCGTGTTGTCCCCTGCCCCGGTCGTTACGTTCCCCTCCTGTCTGTCCTCGTTTTTACCCAACCAGTGTTGGGTTAACTGTTATTTTTGGTAACCTACCAAAAGGACCATGCTTCACCTTCTTTGCTGTTCAAAGCCTCTAGCACTCTCAGCATATTCACTTCCAAGTAAATTCCCTCACATCTACATACTTGGCAATTGATTGGTTTTACCTTGTGTTTGACAAAAATGACCATTTTCCACAGTTACCGACGTAGTTCATGTGACCGACGTTGTTTACCTAAGTTGACATCAGTTAGCCTATGTAATTCTCTAGCTAAACATTTAACCCCAACATCTACACCACATGTTTCTCCTATCTCTACTTTATTTCTAGGCATTTAGAGAAAAGCAAGTCCTATCCACGTCATACTTGTTCCCATGTGTTACGCATAGCCAAGAAAATGCCCCATATTCCCACCAGCTATCAACCAATCCCACCAAGACCTGAGCCACTTCTATTTTATCACCCATGATCCTACCCAACTTATCACTATCGCCATAGGGGACGAAGAGTCACACGGACTCCTTGACCAGAATCTACTGGACTTATAGTTTTTTTATCTTCTCACTCATCCTCGAGATGCCTTGGTTCAGTTTTGATATAGAAATGCCTGTATCTATCCCCCCGACACTCACTCCTATTTATGATCTAGCCTCCGCTAGCTCCGCGCTGCCTTCATCTGCCTTGTCCCCTGTCGTTTCACAGTTATGCCTTATACCTGCATGACTGCCACGTCTGTTTACCTCTATTGCAACCCCACATCCAATATACCTTTGCTACCACCCAGAACATAACCTCATCTGCGCCTATTCTCTCACATAGCCCATAGCTACACAACCCCCCCAGTGTGGTGACCCCTACCCCTTTTCAATGTTTGTTCTTTCTATTCCACAATCCTTAGCCCCATTGCTACTAGGGTCCACCACGACCTTCACCTCCATATATGTACTATCACACCTCCTGTTCATCTGTCCTTTCATTCGGATATTACCCCTCTAGCAATCACCATATACAAGAATGCCACCTTCAGCATATGTCCAACACCAACCTCCTTACGCGACAGGGAGGTACCCACATCACAACCTACAACGACCTAATCAGTTAATTTGATGGAAATTGTCTGACATTGGAGGCATCGGTTTCTGCTCCCGCAACACTCTCACCTATCAATGAGATTTGTAATGATTCTTATACATCCCCCATCCATCATGTCCGTTCATATCCATGCATTGGGGAAATGCCTAAATTTAAACCACTTCATACCAGGAGGACCCACGCAAAAAGATTTGCGGTCTTTCAAACACGGGTGTTATCTTATTGCCCATGAGAGCGTTGCTCTTGAGGACTTTCCATTTCTTCTGACCTGGCTTTCACATTAGAATGGTATAGTGGGTTTTCCTAACATTCTATCTTCTCTTTATCAGGTAGCCCAAGCCTTCTAGGATCATTTCTCCATCAAAGTTGTTAAGAGGGTTACCTGACTGACCGCTACTCATGCGTCCATATGACACGATCTAATTACAGCTTTGTCACTCTGTCTAGCCTGATCATCAAATCAGTTCTAATTACCACAAACTTAACTCCATGAGCTTCTTCACGTGGGCTTGTGCTAGACATATCTTGACAACCCTATAGGTGCAGAATTTTCAAACTTTATGAGGCATTCACCATGGCACGAAAGCTGAGATTTAGGCCATCAAAGAAAAGAAAATCCAACTACGAAATAAGAACTCGACATTCATGTCAAATTATACCTCTTCTTCTTCCAAACCATAGAAAAATGATTCAAAAGCCAGGGAACCACTAATGCAGTGGAACTCAAGGCCATCCAACTCCTCCCTCAATCAGGCTAACCCCTCATCTAATCTCGTCACCCATTCAGACCTTTCACTTCAGACGGTAAACAATGGAAATACACTCATTGGGGATACCTTATTCTTCTGTCTTTAGAAAATTTCATTAAAGCTAGGGCCCTCACCCTCCTCTCGTACATCCACACACTTGGTGTTTTATCCTGCTTCCCCCCACACCGTTGTGGTCAAAGAGCACGATTTCTTCACTATCATCGAGTAAATTCTAGTGACGGAATTGAACACTTTAAAACATAATCCAATAATGCTCGAGAAGGTTGAATTAACCTGGATAACTCCAACACACCCCATGCAGCGCTCAGAGTGAAGAGTTGCGTATACAACGCGAGCGTCAGAAACCCTTTCCTAATCAGCCCCTTCTGTTTGATCAAACCAGAGAGACCTCAACTCATGATAGCCATACCCCGAGGTCCCTGCTATTTTTCAGTGATGCACCCGTTACTTCTCAATTACTCAATATTCCTTCCATAGAGGAAATTATAGCCCAATCCCTCCACCTAAACTTGAACCCACTTCCCCTGTTTTTCTCCTCCACAGAGGAAACACCTTCATCTCATCCCTCATCCATGAAGGAGACTCCTGTAACATCAAAATATTTCACCTTTGGCTTCTCCACTTAGACATCTATCCCTGCAGTACCTCTCACCCCACGGAGAAGGCTTTTTTTATCTCCTCCCCCCCAAGGAGGCCCATCAGCGCCTCCACCTATAGAGGAGCACCCATCCTCTCCTCCACCTATCAAAAATTTATTAGAGATGCCTTTACCTCTTGTACCCATTCTCCATTATACCCAAGATCCCTACGGACTTACTTTTGGCTCTCGTTACCACATAACTAAGCTAGCACATTCCCCATTTCTAAGACACATTTTAGGAAGTGCCATTGGATCCCATCAGCCTCACCTACAACAGTTCCTTTCTCAATTTAACTGATTGCCTAGATATGTGGATCGAGCCTTACTTTGGGGGCGCTTCTGCATCCGTCCCACACAAATGCGATGTCACTTGCTGAACGTCCACTATATATCCAAAAATATTTCAGCTGCTATCAATCTAACCCACCAAAAATCACCACACATCCACCACGATACCACTCATGTCCTCAACTCACACCCTACCCATACCCAACATGCATCAAATTCAAACCTACACCTACATCATCTCCGTGCCTAACTATTACTACCTTAGGGGTCACATCCCAACCGCCTCCTTACTCATCCACCCTCAAATTAGATTTAGCTATATCCTCCAAACCAACACAAAACCTACTCCTGCACCCATCCAGAAGAACCAATCCCATAGATCTCATACTCGCCAACCCTTACGTCGATCCCCGTCATTCACCTTCATCCTTTCCGTCCGTCTTAGGACCTCGCCATCGCATCTGGTTAAGACACCTCCACCCATCGATAACCAAGAAACACAACAGCCCATGCCTCCTCATACCCTAACATACCCAGTGCCCAACACACTTCACCCCACACCTTAACATCTTTACTGCCCATACCTCCAGTACCCTCGATACTTCTCACTACCCATGATGCTTCAGTCGGTTTTCCCTCACACCTCTTACCCATCCCCGCACCATCTCCTTCACAGCACCTCAGTTGTGATGTGTAATTCTAGTTTTAATGTAGATGTATAGGTATTAATGTTAGATGCGTAGATGAGATAATGTGTGTAGATGCATATTAAAATGTAAGATGTAAGATGTAAGATGTAGGATGTAGGATGTAGGATGTGTGAAGATGCGTGATGTGTAGTGTTTATTGTGTAGTGTGTGAGGTTCATGTGTATCAGATGCCCTAAGAAGTCAAGTGTGAATCAAAGCACAAGAGTGCGTCATCGGGTAATGATGATACTAGGGTGTGTGATATGATGTGTGTGTCGTAGGTATAGGTCTAGATGTGCAATGGTTAGAGAATTAGATATTTTTTAATGTTAGGGGGGGTAAGTACGATGCCCCCCAAGTGTGTATGATGGAGAAAAAAATCATGTAATATCATCTAAAAGGTCGTCATTGTCATGGTCAAAACCAAATGAACAATAATTAAAGACTTGGTAAGTAATAGTGTCAAGCTGATCATGTAATGAACGATTGAGATGTAAGTTGTAAATTACCATGGAATATGCCTCACCAATGAAGGGTGCTAATGGACACCCATGTGCATACCAATGAGTGATATTATGCATATATCTAGGAAAGGAACTGTTGCAGATGAATACATGAGCAAAAAGCAAGGGAAATGATATACTAGTGTGATTAGGATATAACATGCCCCAAATGTAATCAAGCCAAGATTTCCCTAATGTAAGTGGCGAAGAGTGAGGAATTTGTGAAAGAAAAACTATGAGATGAAAGACACATGGATCATAAGTGGAAGTTATGCAAACAAATCCATGATAAAGGTGAGAAGAATATAATGGAGGATAGAGATCCTAAAAAATAAAGCATAGTCGAGTCAAGCCAACATGTGTACATACAATGTCATCATAAGTAGGATCGAATGGAATATTATCCCAATAAGAATCATTCATGAAAGTGGTGCTTGTGAAAGGAGGGCGTACTGATGGGGATGGTGTATGAGAAGATGGAGGAATTGGAGTGCCATCTGATGTAGGGATAAGCCCCAGATAAATAACCATAGTAGTAGTAGAGGTTGGGGGAGGTGGAGATGTAGTTGGGACCGAATCTATCATGAAAATAACACCTTCAAGTGGTGGTAAATGTGGTAGCTCATCTATGGGTTTTGGGTCATCAGTAATGTCAGATCTTGGAATAGGAAGTGTAGTATTTGGATCATGGTTGCTATATTTGTATGGATGATGCTCACGAAGAACAATATACTCGAAACCCTCATGTAGGAATTTGACACAGTGATGTATGGTAGATGCTACTACTTGCATGACATGAAGCCATGACCAACCAAGTAAACAATTATATGAAAGGTGGAAATCAATGACAAAGAAAACCGTGTTAAGAGTTTTAGGTCAAATTGCGATAGGTAGAGTGATGTGACCTAAACATGGACGAACATAGCCATCATAGGAATGAAGAGAGAGACATGATGGATTGACATTAGTAGTAGAAATACCAAGATTTTCAACGAAGGAAACAGGAAAAAGATTAAGTTAAGATCCATTGTTAATTAGAGTACGCTTGATGCCTACATTATAGATGTGAATCATGATATGCAAGGGTGGATCATTGTCAAAAATAAAAAGATCAACATGAAGATTAGACGAGAAAGCAATATGTTGTGAAAATGCATCAAAAAATGATTGATAGACTGAGTCTGGATGTATATCAGTTGGAATTCGAGTAGTAGCGAGGAGATGTTGGAACCTATGACTTAATTTCAGATTGGAAAGCAAGAATTCATTAATTGAAATACTCATGATGATAAGATTCTAGAATGATAAGAAAAGAATGAGGATCCTAAAAGCATGAAGACCAAGTTCGGGTTCACTAAAATGATTATGATAAAATGAATTATATAATATCACAGAGGTTTATGGACTATGTCATAGTGGAGATCGACCAAATAGAGATGGAAGATCTTCGCACAAAAGCCCTGAAACTTACAGATCGAACAATTTTTACTGGACTGGGGTGTCTGGATAAGGACAGGGGCACCCGTGGGAACCCTGGTCTGCGTAGATGCTAAAAAAACCTCATTTTAGGTGTTGCAAAAGGTTCACACTTGTTCACATTTTGTTGCATGTATGTCGCCGAATTATGCTGAATGTATCCGTAAATTTGAAATGAATGAATCGCCTACAAAACCCCAAATAAAACATCAAACCCTAAAAAATAAAAAATAAAGATGTAAATGAAGAGTTTAGACTATCCTTAGCTTACAAAATGATGGACTTATCACTGAGCACTAGAATACATCGCAGACCCAATGTAGTTCTATGTGTGTGTGCAGAATTGTGCCCTAGGTTTCTCATTGTGCTAGTCACACTTTGTGAATAGGGAGTGTGGACACCAAAATTGGGTCACACCCCCCTTGGTCCATTGTCAAATAAACACCTTGAATACATTCACCTAACCATGACCCCTTTCACCCCACTCTAATATTAATTTAATTAAATTAATTCATTATCCTCACAATATTTATTATTTAAATATCCTAATTGGATAATGCCCACATATCCACCTCACCTATACAGCTCATCTAGCCACCTCACCCTAAGACCTATTCTTAGTATGTTGCCATAACTAACTAATAACCTATCCAAACCCTAAAAATCAAATCCTATATTCCCTCCAACAACATTCCCACACATTAGAAAGGAAGCTTCCATTCTAATCCACGGAGAAAAATGAACGAGATCCTAGAAAATCAAGGGGATCTACCCAGTTTAGTAAACCTAGGAAATCCTGCCCTAACCGATGCCGTCTACCCTAAACCACTGCCGGTCAACCTGAAACTGCGATCAGTTACCATTTAATCCCTAAAACAACTTTATTTCGAGGTTGGGATATTTTGTGAGAGGTTGGCACATCTTATGAGAGCGAGGACGAAACCAGAGCTGCATATAAGCAAAACCAAAATTTGTACATGCATTAGATCATCCACATCCAGCACTTGAAGCAACCATAGAGCCATTTGCATTCACGGGAGCATCCAGGGAAGTGCCTACACCATGCCAATTTCCTTTCATTTGATCACCCACCATTACCAACCAGACATCAAGCTCGTGCAACAGTAAGTGTTTTATTAACCAACATTTGTCCATTGCCATTTTTAGTAGATTCTTTTACTTCTGTTATTAGTTTCTGCTCCCATTTCCATTTACCCCACCATTTACCTCCATGCAAACTTGACCATTCCTTCACCCAAACCCTTGAACTACCCCATACTTGGATTTTAATCACCCGTTGAGTATACCTAAGACCTACACAGACCCTGTAATAGCTCTCTCCATTTCCATTTAGCCTTGGATCTGCCTTCACCTAAAATTTTTATTGAGTTTCCTATACCTCGGCCACACCGACGCCGGTTACCCACAACCGTTGCCGTTTCACTTAAACCGACATCAGTCCTATCAGACCAATGTCAGTCTCTGTGTTCTTACCATCAGACCAAGAACAGAGCCTGAAATCTTTACCTAATACCCAAAACAGCCCAGAACTTGACCCTGACCAGTACCACTACCCTGACAAACACCTTGACCCTCAGATTTAGTCATAGCTTAGCCTGTTGTGAACGAATTTTCTTATTTTAGATGAATGAGATACCTAAATCATTTTAACTACGATAGGATTTTCGTTATTGTTAGCATTAAGTTATTTTAAATAGTGGATTGACAGTCATCTAAAGAGTATCACATTTCTTGGATCTAGCACACGCTAGGTAGTCCACTGCATATACTGTTTAACTTTCATTTGGTGGTCTTGTTTTCCATTTCAGGTAGTTCCTCCAAGAAAAAAGGAAGCTCTCACGATCAGCTGTGGACTAAGAAGTCATACGCATGCAATAACCTACAACCAACATTTCAATAGGTATTCCTCCTAGTCCTTTACCCCTTATCTGTTTCGTCAACATTCAAAGAAATGCTCTAGAATCAGATTAAACATTTTGGCATGCCCATTGGGACCCGTTCGGGGTTCTTTGCATTCTTTCATTTCTAGGTGAAAATTTGTATGTTTGTTTCATTTCTAAAAGGTTCTTACATTAAAATTTCTCCCCTAGAACCTTATCTTCTTCTATTGTCTAAAAGCAATCATATTTTAGTGCTTTAAAAAGAACATTTCTTCCCTTTCATTAGTATCACATTAGTGAAAGAGCATCCCTTCTCTTGTTCATCTTTTTGTGTCATCAAATTCAACATTTCAATTTGGGTTTAAAAATCATTTCATTTCATTCTGCTATTTTGCATTAGCTCACATTAATCGAGGGCAACCTATACGCTGGAAGTCATGCCCAGCTGATGGTTGACAAACAAATCGTAGAAAAAGCACTTTTTTCTCTTTCTCTCTCTTTGAGTCTTACCAAACATCACAAAATTGAAAAATCTAAAGTTCATGAGTCAGTCCTTAAATAGCATAAGCTAAACAAACATAATAGAAAAAGCACTCTTAGGATCAAATTTTTCTTAGTGTTTCTGCTTGGCTTGCATTTTGAGGTGAGAGGACATGTTCTTCATTTTCTTATTTCCCCTTGTATACTACTCATCATATTTGGTGTATTCTAACTTCATTTGAGTGTGTCTGGACCATATTCTCATCATTCTCAGAATCCTAGGTTTGATTCAATATTTGATTAACTCACAACCACTTTTTCTTCATCTCTGTTTCAATTTCATAGTAACCAGTGTTGGTCCAATGACCGTCGTTAGTTACCCTCTGTCTGTCATCGGTTTTACCCAACCAGTGTTGGTTAACTGTGATTTTGGTTAACCTACCCAAAAGGACACATGCTTCACCTTCTTTGCTGTTCAAAGCCTCTATCACTCTCAGCATATTCACTTTCCAAGTAAATTCCATCAGCATCTTACATACTTGGCAAATTATTGGCTTTTTACCTTGTTTTGACAAAATGACCATTTTCCACAGTGACCGACCGTAGTTAACTGTGACCGACGTTAGTTTACCCTAAGTGACATCAGTTAGCCTATGTAATTCTCTAGCTAACATTTTAACCCCAATCCATCTACCACCACATGTTTCTCCTATCTCTACTGTATTTCTAGGGCATTTAGAGAAAGCAGTCCTACCACGTCAGTACTTGTTCACATGGTGTTGACGCATAGCCAAGAAAATGCCCTCATATTCCACACCAGCTATCAACCAATCCCACCAAGACATTAGCCACCTTCTATTTTATCACCCATGGATCCTACCCAACTTATCACTATCGCCATAGGGGACGAAGAGTTCACACGACTCCTTGACCAGAATCCTACTGACTTATAGTTTTATCTTTCTCACTCATCCACTCGAGATGCCTTGGGTCAGTTGATATATGACATGCCTGTATCTATCCCCCCGACACTCACTCCTATTTATGATCTAGCCTCCGCTAGCTCCGCGCTGCCTGCATCTGCCTTGCCCCCTGTCGTTTCACAGTTATGCCTTATACCTGCTATGACTGCCACGTCTGTTACATCTATTGCACCCGCCACATCCAATATACCTTTGCTAACCACCCAGAACATAACCTCATCTGCGCCTATTCTCTCACATATACCCATAGCTACACAACCACCCCCAGTGTTGGTGACCCCTACCCCTTTTCAAAATGTTGTTCTTTCTATTCCACAATCCTTAGCCCCCATTGCTACTAGGGTCACCACGACCCTTCCACCTCCATATATGTACTATCAGCAGCCTCCTGTTACATCTGTCATTCATTCTGGATACGTACCCCCTATAGCATCACCATATACAAGAATGCCACCTTCATCATATGTCCAACACCAACCTCCTTACGCTATAGGAGGTACCCAGCAATCACAACCTACCAACGACCTAATCAAGTTAATGATGGATAATATGTAGACATTGGAGGCATCGGTTTCTGGCTCCCGCAACACTCTCACCTACAATGAGATTTGTAATGATCTTATACACCCATCCATTCATGTCCGTTCATATCCCATGCATTGGGAAATGCCTAAATTTAACCACTTCAATAGCAAGGAGGACCCACAGCAACATTTGCGGTCTTTCAAACACGGGTGTTATCTTATTGCCCATGATGATGCTTTGCTCTTGAGGACTTTTCCCATGTCTCTGACCTGGCTCACATTAGAATGGTATAGTGTGTTTCCTAGACATTCTATCTTCTCATTTAATCAGGTAGCCCAAGCCTTCTAGGATCATTTCTCCATCAAAGTTGTTAAGAAGGTTACCATGACTGACCGCTACTCTATGCGTCAATATGACACTGAATCTATTACAGATTTTGTCACTCATTGTCATAGCCTGATCAATCAAATCATGTTCTAATTACCACAAACTGAACTCATAGAGCTCTTCACGTGGGCTTGTGCTAGACATATCTTGCCAACCCTACAGGTGCAGACTTTTCAAACCTTTGATGAGGCATTCACCATGGCACGAAAGCTAGAGATTTAGGCCATCAAAGAAAAGAAAATCCAACTACGAAATAAGAACTCGACATTCAATTCAAATGATACCTCTTCTTCTTCAAAACCATAGAACAATGATTCAAAAGCCAAGGGAACCACTAATGCAGTGGAACTCAAGGCCAGCCCAACTCATCCCTCAAATCAGGCTAACCCCTCATCTAATCTCTCACCCATTCAGACTTTTCAATTCAGACGGGAACAATGGAAATACACCTCAATTGGGGAACCTTATTCTTCTGTCTTAGAAAATTTCATTAAAGCTAGGGCCATCACCCTTCCTCTCGTAAATCCACACACTGGTTTTGATCCTGCTTTCCCCACACCCGTGTGGTACAAAGAGCACGATTTCTGCAACTATCATCGAGTAAAAATTCATAGTGACGGAAATTGAATCACTTTTAAAAACATAATCCAATAAATGCTCGAGAAAGGTGAATTAACCTTGGATAATCCTAACACACCTGCCAATCAAAACCTACACATCTTCAAGAAACCCTTTCCTAATCATGCCCCTTCTGTTGATCAAACCAGAGAGACCTCAACTCATGATAGCCATACCCACGAGGTCCATGCTATTTTCAGTGATGCACCCGTTACTTCTCAATTACCTCATATTCCTTCCATAGAGGAAATTATAGCCCAAATCCCTCCACCTAAACTTGAACCCACTTCACCTGTTTCTCCATCCACAGAGGAACACCCTTCATCTCCTCCCTCATCCATGAAGGAGACTCCTGTTAACATCAAAACTATTTCACCTTTGGCTTCTCCACTTAGACATCTATCACCTGCAGTACCTCTTCAACCCACGGAAGAGGCTTTTTTATCTCCTCCACCCACAAAGGAGTACCCATCATCTCCTCCACCTATAGAGGAGCACCCATCCTCTCCTCCACCTATCAAAAATTTAGTAGAAATGCCTTTACCTCTAGGTACCCATTCTCCATTAGTTACCCAAGATCCTACGGACTTACTTTTGGCTCTCTTACCCACATAAGCTGAAGCTAGCACATTCCCCATTTCTAAGACACATTTTACGGGAATTGCCATTGGATCCTCATCAGCCTCACCTACAACAGTGCCTTTCTCACATTTAACTGATTGCCTAGATTATGTGGATAGAGCCTTACTTTGGGGGCGTCTTCTGCATCCTGTCTCCACACAAATGCAGATGTCACTTGCTGATACGTCCACTATATATCCAAAAATATTTCAGCTGATCAAACTAAACACAACCAAAAATACCACAAATTCCACCACGATACCACTCATGTCTCAACTCACACCCCTACCCATAACCCAACATGCATCAAAATTCAAACCTACACCTACATCATCTTCCTTGCCTAAACCTATTACTACCTTAGGGGTCATCCCAACCGCCATCCTTACTCATCCACCCATCAAATTAGATTTAGCTATATCCTCCAAAGCCAACACAAAACCTACTCCGGCACCCAAACAGAAGAACCAATCCCATAGATCTCATACTCCAACCTCGTCGATCACACCTTCATCACCTTCATCCTTTCCGTCCGTCTTAGGACCTCGCCATTCCAGCATGGTTAAGACACCTCCACCCATCGATAAACCAGAAACACAACAGCCCATTCCTCCCTTGCATACCCCTAACATACCCAAGTGCCCAACACAACTTCCACCCACACCTGTAACATCTTTACTGCCCATACCTCCAGTACCATCGATCACTTCTTCACTACCCATGATGCTTCAGTCGGTTTCCCTCACACCTCTTACACGACCCGCACCATCTACCTTCACAGCACCTCAGTTATCCCTGTGGGAAACGTGCCCTCTTCCACCATCCACCTTTCCCTCTAGATCTTGTGTGCCCATATCACCTTTACCCAAGAAGGTGACACCTAACTCAGAACTTATGACCCTCTCAAACCCAAACCAAAGGGGTTTGACGACACCAAAATTTGTGCCTACTATTGTGTGTCAGGGCACGATGTGGAGAACTACAAGGCTTTAAAGACCGTTCTTATCTAGTTGTGTCCTCCTGAAGAAAAATTTGATGATGATGACCTTCTCGATGAGGACCCCATTTCACCAGCACCCATTCTCACAGTTCTTCCCTCATTGGCTACTCAACAACCAAGACCTCCAACCCCCACAACTCCTAGAGCCACCCCCAAGATTCAAAATTAACATGGTTCACATAAGAGAACTCGCCAAAATTCCACCTAAATTTTGGTGTGACCAACTCATCTCACAAGGTTCCTTCCCACCCCTAGGCTTCTGCCCTTCTTATCTCTATACCTTTCATGGCTCCCCTACCTCGCCCACCTCCCCACCTAAAATCATCATGATCCACATTGCTACCAGTGCTTAGAAGGATAAAGGAAAGGAAAAGGCAACCGACCTACAGACAAATCTTATACCCAACCTACCATCTGCACCCATGCCTAAAATCACTATCTGTGGCCCCACATATCCTATGTCTAATGGGGTTTCACATCGCGCCATGCTCAAACAACTACACCAATCCCCCCTCAAAATGTCCCTATATGACCTCATCTAAACCTCAGAATCCCATTGTCAAGCTCTCATGGAGGTTCTTCAGTCTATTGAGGTCTTACCCAATGACCCTACACCCATGGCCTCAATTATTACACCTCATCATGTAGCCTCCCTTACCAAATTACCATCTTCTCCTGCACCTCCACCTACTCACTAGGTAGCCACACTCAACTTCTCAGATGAAGAGATCACACTGCACCAAACCGATGACCCAGATCCAACTCTCTTCATCTCTGTCCACATTGATGATATACATGTATGACATGTCATGATCGATGGGGGTGCTAGCATTAATATCATCTCTTCCCATGCATTTTCCCAAATGTGCATACCCAACAATTACATGCATAAACATCCCATCATGTTGCATTCATTCAATAATGCTATCACCTCTACACTTGGCACCGTCATCCTCCATGTTTGCGTGGGCCCCCGCACTATTCTAGAGCTATTTTATGTCTTGGAAGGGGAATTTCAATACAACATGTTGCTTGGTAGACCCTGGATTCGTGTTATGGGTTGTGTTCCTTCCACTTTGCATTGTTGTGTAAAGTTTGAGCATGGGGGACACACCTATACCATTCCAGCTGACCCATCACCTTTCAAAATTTGCAACATGCTTTACTAACTCAATGATGTGCTCATACCCATTAAATCATCTACCTCCACAATCACTGTTTCTTCACCTACACCTCCACTCACCAGTGCAGCCGCTACCTCAACCACACATACCTCCTCCATTCCTACCGTTGCCACAACCTCCACGATCGAACCGTCAGCCTCCCAATCTGTTAACCCCATCTCCGATCTGACATCTGACACATTGTTTATTCTAGTTACCCACATACCAACCACCAATCCCTTAGAGGGCATTTTTCAACACCTCACTCTGGGGGAGTATTGCCTATATAGTGTCAACACATTGTTTACTCCACAAGAGTATGGAAGTCTTCACGAGCACCCTCACTATGATAACCGTATAGGAGAGTGCCTCATTTATGGTCCTCCCCACCTTCGTACCAGTCTCACCTATGGGGGACTTGATACTACCACTTACACACCTAAACCACCATCACAAACCTACCCATTTTCCACTGACTTCCAGTCACTCACCAATCACCGTTTCACCCACACCTTCCTGCACTGATGTGCATGGAAGGGTTTTGGTTTTGGATTTTACGAGAAAGGCCTCCATACTATTATTCCATGTACTACCCGTAAACATAATGACCGTAGTGGTATCGGCTTTGCTGAACCACCTACCAAGAAGGCCCGCATTGAACTCATTGAGGACATCCACCCTTCTCCACCTTCTTCACCCACTCCACCTTCTTCACCACCTTTGTCGACAGAGTCGATGGATCCAGAATCCATTCCTCCTAACTTTTTTTTCATAAACACCATTTCCTTGGGGCCTCTGACTTATCAATGCGAGGGCGAGGCTCCCTCCTCTCTTCCCTTCATGTATCCTAAAATGATCAATGACGATACACCTTCAATTAACATCGTTCAATGTCAGGATGATGAGTCTATACTCACCTACCTTGGTGCTGAAGACTCATATATTCATCGGTCGTTACCATCTGAGACACAAACAATGTTGAACGAATCGACTATCGAAATCAACATCCATACTCTGAATGACCCGCACATTCTAAAGATCAGACAATCTTTAGATACTGCTGAACAGGAAGCCATCACTTCTTTTCTCAAAAACCATAACCACTCTTTCACTTGGTCTTACGCAGACATGCCCGGTATTGACCCCACCATAGTGGTCCACAATATCGTAACCATTCCCAATGCCAAACCTGTAAAACAAAAGCTGAGGAAAATGCATCCTCGCATTGCTCTTCTGGTCAAAGAAGAACTTCAGCACCTCCTTTTGGTTTCCTTCATCTTACCCATTGATTATCCTCACTGGATTTCCAACATTTTCCCTATTACTAAGACGATCAGGGGACTCCACATTTACACAGATTTCTGTGACCTCAACCTAGCCCACCCAAAAGATGACTTTCCTCTACCCGGTATTGACCAACTGGTTGACCTTACCATTGGTCATGAGATGCTATCACTCATGGATGGTTTCTCAGGTTATAACCAAATCTTGCTTGCCCCAGAGGATCAACACAAAACTACATTCATCACCCCTTGGGGGACCTTCTGCTATTGATTCATGCCTTTTGGCCTTAAAAACATTAGTGCCACATATCAGCGGGCTATGAATTACATCTTCCATGACATCATGCATCGTATATTGGAAGATTACGTTGATGGCCTCCTTTCTAAATCTAAACGCCACTCGAAGCACCTCGCCATCCTTAAAACCATCTTTGACCACCTCATTAAATATTAAGTTCACCTTCAGCCCAAGAAGTGTGTCTTCGCTGTACTCTCAGGAAAACTCCTAGGATTTATTGTCTCCTTGCATGGCATAGAAGTTGACCCTGCTAAAGTTAAGGCCATTCTTGAAATTCCTCCACCCACTAATATTAGGAAACTCCGTAGCCTGCAAGGTAAGTTTTAGTCTATTCGCCATTTCATTTCGCAATTGTCTGATCGGTGTCAACCATTTCATCATCTTCTCAAGAAGGATGTCTCCTTTAAATGGGATGATGACTGCCACAAATATTTTGAGGCCTTAAAACAATACCTTCTCCAACCACCCGTACTCATTCCACCTAAAGATGATCAACCCTTCTACCTATACATCTCCGCTACCGATCACTCCTTAGGGGCCATGCTCGCTCATCGCGATGAACAACATAGGGAGCAGGTAGTTTATTACATAAGTCATACTCTTTTGGACTATGAAACCTACTATACCCATGCCAAAAAACTTTTCTTAGCCTTAGTGTTCATTGCCATGAAACTCCGCCATTACCTACTCAACCACAAAACCTATGTTGTGACCAACACTGACCCCCTACACTTCATGTATGCCAAACCTTACCAAAATCAACGTGCCGCACGCTGGCTTATGATTTTGGCCGACCTCGACCTCAAATTTATCCATCAAAATTCCATCAAGGGCCAAGCCATCACTGACCAATTGGCCGACGCACCTATTTCTGGGGATCAACCTTCTAATTTTGACTTTCTAGATGAGTCAATTGCTTCCCTTTCCTAGACGAAACCCATACCAAATGACACTCTTCTTCGATGGTTCCAAGTGTTAGCATGGGGGTGGGGCTAGTGTTATCCTCATTCACTTGATGGTGAACCCATGCCTTTGTCTTTCAAACTCAATTTTTATTGTACAAACAACATTTCTGAATACGAAGCGCTCGTATTAGGTCTCCAAGCTGCCTATGCCTTGGATGTCAAATCCATCAACATCTTTGGTGATTCCCAATTGGTTGTAAACCAAGTCAATGGTATATACCAATGTCATAATGAGACACTTCAAAAGTATAAACATCATGTGGACATACTTTTGACCACTTTTGACCGTTATGACCTTCAAACCATCCCCCGCTCTACCAACAAATTTGTAGATACCATGGCCTACTTGGCCTCTCAAATACCTGCTTCACCCGTCGATTCTAAAATCTTTATCACCGTACAAAGACTCTAATCACCCTCTTATTTACCTCATGAAATTTACTCTATCGGAACCACTGCCCCCAACCTGAGTGACCTTTGGTATAAACAATACTCAGACTACCTTTCCCTCTCCATCTTGCCTCCCAACCTCACTCGTAATGGACAACACACTTTTCTTAAAAAGGTCTCTCATTACATCATCATGGGTGGCCTCCTCTATAAGTGTGGCTTTGATGGTATTCTCTTACGATGCCTTACGAGTTCAGAAATTCCTTATACCATTAAGGAAGTTCATGATGGTATATGTGGAGGTCACTTCAGTGGCCTTGCTGTTTGCTGTTGCTAAGCGTATTGTTCACCTAGGCTATTACTAGCCAACCCTCAACCATGATTGTTGTGACTCCATTAAGCATTGTGTAAAATTCCAACAACATGCCAACCTTCATCATACACCCAGTCATGCCTTACAGGTCACCCGTGACCTTTGGCCCTTCTCTCAATGGGGTTTGGATCTTGTTGGAGAAATCAATCCCCATTCTTCCCAGTGACATCAATGGATCATCACCATCACCGAATACTACACAAAATGGGTTGAAGCCATACCTCTCATCTCCATGAAAGCTAAGAAAATATGTGAGTTCATCAATCATCACATCATCTATCGCTTTGGTGTCCCACATCACCTCATCACTGATAACAACAAACAATTCAAAAATAAAACCTTGCAAAAACTTTGCGATGCCTTCGGCATTCAGCTAAGTTTCTCGTCACCTTATTACCCACAAACCAACGGCCAAGCTGAATCCACCAATAAAACCTTGAACAAAATTCTCATGAAAGTGGTTAACGATACTGGGAAGGATTGGCATACACACATTCCTTTCACCCTGTGGGCATACCGCACTAGTATTCACACTTCCACTGCTGCCACACCTTTTTCTCTGGTCTATGGTATAGAGGTTGTTCTACCTCTCGAAGTCTAGATTCCCTCACTCCGCATTTCTCTCCATGACATGCTTAATGATGATGACTTTTGTCAGGACCGTTTAGCACAACTTGAGTTATTAGACGAATGTCATCTTAATGCTCTTGACCATCTTCAAGTTTACCAAAAACGTATCAAACGTGCCTATGAAAAATGTGTCCATGAACAAACCTTCCAAGTCGGTGACCTTGTCCTGAAAGAAAATCAACATGTAACCAAAGTAGAAAAAAGTAAATGGGGAAAATTTTCTCCTAATTGGCTTGGACCATACATCGTGACTCATACTTATGGATCAGGTGCTTATCGTTTATCTTCATTAGATGGTAAACCTGAACCTGAGCCCCTCAATGCCTTGCATCTTCGACCATTCTACTGTTGACTTTTAGTCCTACCTCACTTTCTGCCTCTTTCATGCTCATCCCTTGAGTGCTACCCACTTCCTACGCCATCACCAATGATTAAATAAGAATCATGTGTGTACCCGTCACTCTTTTATCTTCTCTTAAATATGTGTACCACGGCACTGCACATGGCATGATTCTCATGGATACTTTTCATCTACTTTTAGATGAGATCCCATGGTCATTTCACCTTGCCTTCTGAACAAGAATCCAATTCATCACCTTAGTCTTGTCCATGACTTCAAAGTCCTCACGCGGGATCCAACTCCTTGAGTCAAACTTCCAACAAAAAGATGACTCCCTCAAAAGGACATCTTTCTCTCTACCTCACTGCTATAAATAGACTACTCCCTCAAAGGATAGCTATGTAAAGCTCTTTCAAAAAAAAGAGAGAGAGAGAATCTGAAGCTTCCCACATTGATCAGCTTCACGAAGACCTCAAGGAGTTAATTTCCTCATCCCATATAGACTTCCTGCATCGATCAGTCTATCTCAAATACAAGTCAAACAAAAAAACCTTTTCATCATGGACTTGCCCATTGTGACCTTGGATCTCTTGCCAAAAGGTATGCTACCTAGTACCATATAAAAACTAACCACTTTTCACCCTCTCACCATTCACACTTTCACTTCCTACCGCCTCAAGGGACCTGCTGGAACTGTGACATTTGGTGGTCATGTGACTACTTTTATCCTTTAGAATAATCAATCATGCAGTTTTTTTAGGGTCTTACATTCATCCACCTCTCTAAGGTATGACCCACCTATTGTGATCCTTACCAATCAAGTGGCTTTCTTTCCTCCTATATTTTAACCTTCTTTGTTACATATTTATTACCTTATACAGGACTAGATCCTCGACGCTTATCTTTGGGTAATTTTCTCTCTTTTTCACCACAATCAACTCAACATCACCCGTACCAATGTACCCACAATTCACCCATACCTAAAAAAACCTAAACCCAATCATGCCTATAACCTACCAACTCATACTCATACCTCCTCGCATTCTTCCCTAGCTTATGGGAGAACTACATCGGCCTGAGGTCCCTTTTCGTCGGGACTATGTAGGCAGCACTCTGAGGGCATGGGGCCCTTGGAGGTTAGCTCAGCCACTCTCTACCCTAACCAATGCACCTTTCATTTTCCTAAATCACAATCTACCCTTGTTAGATTTATTTTTATATCAATAACTGGGAATTAAACCAAACAAACCACAAATTGCTTTCCACCTATATCATCATCAAACATACATTTATTATGTCTACCATTTTCTTTACCATTATCATGCATATTACTATAAAAACATCTCAAACATGACCCATATCATCATTAATTTCACAAATTAATGAATTACAAACTCAACCACATAACTCAATCCATGCCAAACCACAACTAACTCAACCATGCCGACGACCTGACTCATCCATGCCTAGACACCAACCTAACTCAACCATGTCTAACACCAACCTGACTCAATCCATGCCTATACCACAACCTAACTCAATCCATGCCTATGACCTGACTCAATCCATGCCTAGACCACAACCAACTCCATTCATGCCTGACCTGACTCCCATACCTAGACCACAACCTAACTCCATCCATGCCTAGACCACAATCCATAACTCGATCCATGCCTATGACCTGACTCTATCATGCCTACACTACTTGATTTCCATCACATATACACATCAAAATAACAAGATAACCACAACCATGTATACACATAATGACCATAATCATCATCATCTCTATAAATAAAAATATCCAAACATGTGTCTCCATATACATAACTCTCAAATATCTTCAGCACGCAGGCCGGTATATATAACAAAATCTCTCAAAACTCTCATATACAGCCTCACCATCTTCGGCACGCAGGCCAGTATATGATCAAAAATATACAAAACTCTCATACATCCTCACTCTCTTCAGCACGCAGGCTGGTATATATCAAAAATGAATCAAATACATCAAAATGGAGGGATGTGCATCAGGCATCATCCTGTCAGACATCCTCCATATCCGTCTCTCTTGTCTCCTCCTCCGCTCCTGTCTGGTGGCCTGATAACATCTCACCACCCACCATAGGCCATGTTGGGTCCCTACTGGTACATCACCTGGAGCTGGCCTCCATGTGAAATGGTGGCCTCACCCTGATCCTATCTTAGAGCTTGATGGCCCCCTGTGCTCTCCACGCTGTGGGTATGGGATCTGGTCCTCTCACTCGAGGCCTATTGTGCCCTGTACTCTCCATAGGATAGAAAATCTATCCTGGCCGCCATCAACTGATCCTGGTAATATCTGGCCTCACCTAAGGCATCCCGTAACCTAGATATGGGTACCATATGTGGTGGCCCCATCGGCCTCTACCCCTGTACCTATCCTATGGGACCTGTCCCACCCCTGCCTATGAACTGGGACCCTGTCCCGGTGCCTGTGGAGGTGTCATCGGCCTCACACCCTATGCCTATATCTGAGCCTGTAATGCCTGAATTTACACCTGTGTAGTGGCCAACTAGCCCTACAACCCTTTAACCTACACCTGTAGGGCGGCCACCTACTCATCATCACCCTCTCCATCTCCACCCTGGGCCATCTGGGCCTGCAGACTAGCTACCTGTGCATGTAATGCGGCCACCTCCACCTCTGAACCTGCTAACTACCCCTGTACCATCCCCAACTGGGTAATCAGGGTCGCCACCTACCCCTGTAGGGCATCTCTCTACACCGTGATAGTGGCTAAATCTGGCTGCCCTGGCCTGGGTGGTACTACTCATAAATGGGCCACCCACCACTATCTGTATCTATCTGTCACTCTGGCATCATCAATCCACTGGTCTATCACCTACTCCTCCTTCCCAGTAGGCACTGTCAGCTGTGGTAGAGGTAATGGCCTCTCCACATCATCTCTCCTGTACTGTGGGAAGGGTGGAGGTATATCCTGTGGTAGCCCAAACTACCATCTGACCCTGTCAACTGGGATCATCTCGTGCTCCCCTACACGGTGCCCCTCTATCCATCTGAGTAGCTGAAGGCCATCTAGCTCATCAGCCATCTGTCTGTATGAGGGATAGCCCACATACGGTCTCCAAACAATGTCCACGCTGGAAAATCCCTCCAGTAGCCGCCTGTAATAGGCTACATCATGTGTAACCCTTCCTGCTCGCCACTCTCCCATCGCAGGCACCCATCACCTATACCCCACCCACACAAAACCAGGCTCAAATGCATCTGTCCGGGGCATACCCATCAGACGAACACAAACAATGTGCTCGTAGGCCCAACAGTGTAGAATAAATGTGCAGCATAGGCTGAACCTGCGGAGCCTCCCATATGCCCATAGCTCTCTGTATAACTACACTAGGAATGTTGGCGCCCATGCAAAATAGGTCCTGTCCATCATCATATCATGTAGGACCCCCATCAATGATCATGGGAATCTCCCACCCTCTACATCTGGCAGTGCAAAACAACAGACTGCCTCCATCAATAATACTACTAGCCTCGTCTCCTCTAGATGGCTAGGTACATCTCTCCATAACTCAGGATGGCATGCTGTGGAATGTCATCTCTACCAGTCCCTCACCAAATAGAGTCAGCATCAACTCCTCAGATGCCTCTGAGGAGATCAAATATACCTGCGTCCCCAATATAGGTAATCACATGATCCTATACACGTCCTCCAGGGTGATGGTCATCTCCCCCGTCGGTAGGTGGAACGTGTTGGTCATGGAATCCCATCTATCGATGAGAGTGACCATCAAGCTCAGCTATCGGACCACATGCTGGTAACATCAGACCCCAATCAGGCCCACATCTGTGACATTCCTCCACTCCTCGACCGTCGCCGCACCTTGAACTCTCAAGAGTAGGGGTGGCACCCTGTCTCTCATCCTCAACTGATCTCTCGTCTACATCCAACAAAACAATCACATTATTAAAATATGACCATATCTCCATTCACCCATACCCATTCCCATTACCCTACCCCTTTTACTTTGCTACTTACCCATTTATCCCATGGCCTACTCTCTACCCCAACCCAACCCTAACCGACTTACCTACCCTAAACCTACCCAACCCAATATCACCTTACCTATTTACACACACCCCGACCCCTCACCTACTTCCATTTTGACCCACTCCCTGACCTTACCTATTTTCCCACACATCTATACATTTTTTCCCTAACAGCTCCACCCTTACCTATTTTTACCCCTTACCTATGTTATGATTTTCACCAAAACCACTTCTCTTACCCCTACCTACCTCACCCACCCAACCTCAGACACCTTTTGGCCCCTTTTTCCCTTATTTATGACCAGTACCGGTTACCCATAACTGACCCCGGTCCCCCATAAACTGGCATCAGTCACCTGTTTCGTGACCGATACTGGTTCTCTACCACCGACGTTGACTAACCCTCAACCGACATCGGTCACTGTCACGTTAAAAACTACGATGCCCAAACCCCCCTTCTTCCTACAAACTCTCTTTTTCTCCCTTCTACCCACCCAATCCTACCCAAATCCCCCCTCTACCCTTCCCCACCCCTCCTGCACCCAATCATCTCTCTCCTCATTCCTCTTTTAACTGATTTTCCCTCCCACACTTCAAAATTCATTTCCCCCCCAAAACCCATTTTCACCCACCCAACCTCTAATTCAATCTAATAAACAAAACAAAGAGTAGGATTGACCCTTACCTCATCACGCTGCCATCACCGTGGTGGCACGTTGGGCCACTGCACCGGTGGTCCACCCGATCCCTCTCCTACCTCTGCCATCACCGAATGACCTCTCGCTCTCCAACCAATCAAATCAATCCAACCCAGCTCGTGGATCCACCTATCGACCAACTATCCCCAGTCACGTGGCTCACCAACTCAGTCCTCCATCTCACTCTGTCACTTTCCACCTTTTCCTCTCTCTTTTTTCATTTTCCCCAATTTGATAAAAGACAAATGATTTGAAAAATATGGCAATTTTTCTTTTTATACCCTACCTGACCTAACCGGTGACAGTTTTCCCTTGACCGACATCGGTCCTATGCCCTAGCTTACCGTGGTCGGTCCATCTTGACCGGCATCGGTTCCTTCAAACTGTCATCGGTTTACCTACTTAGTCTTTTTCCTACCCCCTACCCCCAATTTTTGACCTGAATCCTTTTTTACCTCACCCACACCTCACTTGGACACTCCACTTTATCTTCCTGACCTTATCATTTACCCCCTCACCTCATCCTCATTCAGGGACTCATTATTTTACCCTTACCTCGGACCTACCCATGCCGTGACCTAGATACTTGGACCTGGAACATCGCTAGTGACCTGTGACCTCATGTGTTCGCTATACCTTGCGGCACTGTTACCTGTGTTGATGGACATACTGACCCTACCTTGCCTCTTGTCATGACCGTTTATCTTGACCCAACCTTTGGTGTACCAGAACATACCTAAACATTCCTGCACCTGACCTACGTCATGTTTCCTGACCATATCCTATACCTTGGATACCAGAATCACTTCAACCTTGTTTGGATAAACCTATCAACCTTAGACAATGTAGAGTTTTCCTGCTCTTCAACCTGGTACCATGCTGCAGTTTATATGTGTGCGTGCATTTGACTGTTACTACCTTTGACCCTGACCCATTACCTGGATTACCTGAGTGGACCTTTTTCCCTTTTTACCCCCATCGCCCACCTTCTTCCTCCTCACATTCACCTTTTATCAAACCACTCACCGATTCTGCCTTCTACCTCATCAATTCCTGGTTTGAGGGGGATCACCTTCACCCACACATGGGGCAACCACATCTTATTTTTTTCAGCGTCGCTTACCAATACAAGCTACGCAACAAAAAGGGGAAAAATGTAGACACCAAAATTGGGTCACACTCCCCTTGGTCCCTTGTCAAATAAACACCTTGAACACATTCACCTAACCATGGCCCCTTTCATCCCACTCTAATATTAATTTAATTAAATTAATTCATTATCCTCACAATATTTATTATTTAAATATCCTAATTGGATAATGCCCACATATCCACCTCACCTATACACCTCATCTAGCCACCTCACCCTAAGACCTATTCTTAGTATGTTGCCATAACTAACTAAGAACCTACCCAAACCCTAAAAATCAAAGCCTATATTCCCTCTAACCACATTCCCACACGTTAGAAAGGAAGCTTCCATTCTAATCCATGGAGAAAAATGAACGAGATCCCAGAAAATCAAGGGGATCTTCCCAGTTTAGTAAACCTAGGAAATCCCACCCTAACCGATGTCGGTTACCCTAAACCGCCACCGGTCAACCCAGAACCACCGTCGGTTACCATTTAATCCCTAAAACAACCTTATTTCAAGGTTGTTGGGACATTTCTGAGAGGTTGGCACATCTTCTGAGAGTGAGAGATGAAACCAGAGCTGCATGCAAGCAGAACCAACATTCGTACATGCATCAGAGCATCCACAGCCAACACCTGAAGCAACCACAGAGCCATTTGCCTTCACGGGAGCATCCAGGGAAGTTCCTGCACCACACCAAGTTCCTTTCATTTGATCACCCACCATTACCAACCAGACATCAAGCTCATGCAACAGTAAGTGTTTTATTAACCAACACTTGTCCATTGCCATTTTTAGTAGATTCTTTTACTTCTGTTATTAGTTTCTACTCCCATTTCCATTTACCCACCATTTACCTCCATGCAAACTTGACCATTCCTTCACCCACACCCTTGAACTACCCATACTTGGATTTTAATCACCCCTGAGTATACCTAAGACCTACACAGACCCTGTCATAGCCCTCTCCATTTCCATTTAGCCTTGGATCTGCCCTCACCTCAAAATTTTATTGAGTTTCCTGTACCCCGACCACACCGACGCCGGTTACCCACAACCGTCACTGGTTCACTTAAACCGACATCGGTCCTATCAGACTGACGTCAGTCTCTGTGTTTTTACCATCAGACCAAGAACAAAGCCTAAACTCTCTACCCAATACCCAAAACAACCCAGAACTTGACCCTGACCAGTACCAGTACCCTGACAAACACCTTGACCCTCAGATTCAGTCATAGCTTAGCCTGTTGTGAATGAATTTGCTTATTGTAGATGAATGAGATACCTAAATCATTTTAACTACAGTAGGATTTCCTTTATTGTTAGCATTAAGTTGTTTTAAATAGTGGATTGACAGCCGTCTAGGGAGTATCACACTTCCTGATCTAGCATACGCTAGGCAGTCCACTGCATATACTGTTTAACTTTCATTTGGTGGTCTTGTTTTCCATTTCAGGTAGTTCCTCCAAGAAAAAAGGAAGCTCTCACAATCAGCTGTGGATCAAGAAGTCATATGCACACAACAACCTATAACCAACATTTTGACAGGTATTCTTCCTAGCCCTTTACCTGTATTTGTTTTGTCAACATTCGAATAAACAATCTAGAATCAGTTTACCTTTGATAGATGCAACCTTAGGTGGAGATAATAGATGGTTATTACTTTGGTCCCTTATTATGATCAAATAAATTTATATTTATATGATTCACTTGCTTGAATTTTGTAATTAACCCCAAAAAGGATGACTAACAAAAAGATAAGATGCCCAAAAGGATAGAAAGGACCCAGAAAGTGTGAGCAAAGTAAAAAGAGGACAAGGGTGCCTAGCACTAGCGTCCTACCATAGGCGTTAGTGTCCAAAATGAAAAATGCTGAAAGGTGAAAAGAAAGACTGAGCAAGTAAGAGTGCAAGACTGAAATTAGAAGCATAAAGAAAAGAAAGGTGGCCAAAGACATGGGCTGATTAGTACTTTTATTACTTAGGAATCATGTAAATAGTAGTATGTGATCGAGACTAGATAATGACTCAAAGTGCATGATTTTGTGTCTACATTGTGGACTTACATTTATAAGTCAATTAAATTGAAAATTTCCCTTCTAAGGAATAGTGAGCACCTTGCCAAACTTCCCATACCTCATTACAAGATTATCATCAGTTATTGATCAACTTGTAAGTGCCTTATCAAATAATGGCTAAAATTTAATGTGAACATTTAGTCATTATTTTGACTAATGAGTAATAATAATGTTAATGGGATAATTCAGTGGAAGAAAATTCATATTGGGATGCCTAAGTTTGAAAACCTCATTTCTGCCCTTCAAAGAGTTATCAACAACATCCAGATCAGTCAGATTCAAACTAGGGATGAATTCATCTAGACTAAGTCTTTTGATGGTTCATACTCAGTCAGAACTGGGTACCAATTACTCTTAGGAGACATCCATTGTGAATTTTTTTGGAGAAAAATTTGGCCAAAATAACTAACCCCTAAAATAAACCATTTTCTTTGGTTGGTGCTGAATAAAATAATTATTACCATTGATAGTGTATTTAAGAGAGGCTCCACCATACCCAACATGTGTTATCTTTGTAGGCATGAAGCTAAAACTATACACCATCTTTTCCTCCATTGATATTATGCATCATGTTTGTGGGAGCTCATACTTTCAAGATTTGGAGTATATTGGTCTTTTCTGGAAGACATTATGCATGTTTAGGAGAAATGAAAACCCCCTTTCAAGCATTTTGTACTTAGGAAGTTATGGAGGCTTGTATTTCCTCATGCCATATGGAAAATTTGGAAGGCCAGAAACTCTATCATCTTTAGAAACTCTAAGAATACTAGTAATAGAAGGATAAAAGATATTATTATCGAAGTTAAGGAAAATATCCTTAAGTTTAGGCCTCCTAAGAAGCAAAATTTCCCTAAAGAGGAGGAAAAAATCCTGATAAATTGGAATATTATTATTGAGGATATCCAATACATAACTCCCATAATTGATCGCTCCCTCATTCAATGGATTCCACCTCTTGAGAATTGGTTCAAACTAAATTTTGATGGTGCTTCTAAAGGCAACCCAGGAGTTGGCAGTGGTGGTGGAATCATTAGAAATCAGCTTGGTTATATAATTTTTTCTTATGTAGGACCTATGGGAACTCAATCCAACCACTATGTTCATGCACTTTCTGCTCTTTTGGGGTCTAAGATCTGCTAAAGATTAAAATATTACTAATCTCAATATCGAGGGTGAATCCTTAAATATTATCAATCATATTAATGGTAATCACCCTCCTAGATGGACTATTAGAGAATTTGTCAAAGAGGCCATCAAAATTTGTAACATATTCATAAATTTCAAATTTTGTCACACCTACAGAGAGGGAAATAAAGTGGATGACTCCTTTTCCAATTTTGGGGTAACAAGCAATCATCTTTTTATTGGAATGATAATAATGAAATCCCTCAAATCTCTAATGAAATCATTTCTAAAGAAAAAGTGGCCAGCTGTACTAAATATTAGTACTTGTAATCAGAGGGAGCATGTGATAAATTATAACCATAAGTACTTTGCATGCTTGTGTCATCCCCTCCCCTTTCCGTTTGATCAAGGCACACAAAGATTTTATTAGATCTCTTTGATTATAGAGTTGCTATGAAGTATTCTGAATTCCATCAAATGCTTATGGGTGCTCCGTTGTTGGGCATCCTTCTCTCTTCCATAGCCATGGGTGGTGCTCCTTGCAAATTTGAGTCAGTTTGTTACCTGATATAGAAAGAGAATGAAGAGCTTTGGAAGGTGCTGAATGTAGAGGGATTTATAACATTTATGAAGTGGATCAAGAGCCATAACAAGCACATTTCAGTGACATTTAAAAAAAAATGGAAAGATAGGGTTGTCACGTACAAAGGTAAGGAATTTGATATCACTGAAAATATGATATCCTATGTTACTAGGCTATAAATGAATGAAATCAAAATTTTTAGGAATAAATTTGATAAAGAGGCTGAGGAGAAGAAATTTATTGAAGGGTTTGAAATCCTTAATTATGTCATAGCGGAACTTGTTTTCTCCTCCATCCCTACCCCTTTTGATGAAGTCACTTGAATGGTGGTGTGGTATGTCACCCTTGAGGGTAAAATTACAACCATTCCACAACATCACCTTGTTCTCTTGATGCATTTTTGCAGGTCCCCTAAAGTGAGCCTATTGTATCACATCCTGTAGTCCCTTGAAAAATCCATTCTTGAAGTCTACTCCCACCAATGTGGCCTCCCTCTTCATCAGGGAGTTATCCTTATTTTACACCAATACTAATATGATATTGCTGCCAACATCCCCTCCCATCCCATTCCTCCTGCTCAAACCCCTTTGAATCAAAGGGTGAATACCGAAAATATTTGACCCCCTCTCCCCATCTAGCCAAACAGGTTCTCTGCAATAGTCACAAAGGAAAATAATTGGCCATTGCAGAGATCCTATTATCCATTAGTAAAACTTCCTAGGAATCATCTGGGAATCATGACTTGAAGGATCAAATAAAGAAGCATGTTGAGAAAATCAAGATCCTTGGAAAGGACATGGAAAACTTACTCAAAGAGGGGGCTAAGGAAAAGCAAATTCCTGATAGTAATCATATAATTGAGGAAAAAATTTAAGAAATCACTAAGAAGTAGAAGGATATGGAAGAGTTAATGGAGAAGATTATTAACAATAAAATTGATCACTTATCCATGCATAAGGCCCTCCTATAATTCATCAAAATTTAGGTCAAACAGGTATGTGATCTCATCGATATTCCTTCAGGGATATAGAGGGGAGATAAAGAGAAGAAACTTGTAATTTCTACCCTAAACAAGAACCCCTCTCAGCACACTGCCTTCAACCTGTTTAAAGCTATGGAGGAGGTCAAAAAGGTTTTCAACAAAATACTCAAATGAAGGATTTTCAAGTTTCTGCTATGTGGTCTATTTTTGCTGTTATTTTGTGGTTGTGTAGCTGTTATGATGCTATAGTGTTTTTCTCTTTTTGCTTCATGCTAGCATGTTATCCACTACCTTTGTTTTTAACTTTATTTTCTTGTTGTTGGGCCTTTTTCTCTGGGGTGTGGTCCCCACTTGTCAAAAAACCACTATTGTTTCTATGTTCTATCTGGCTTTTGAGCACTCTTATGTACTTTGGGGTATGGTCCCATTAAAAACCATTTACCAATAATAATAAAATAATTATTGTAATAATACTAACAATAATAATAATAATAATAACTATGTATGGGATTTTAATGGATTAGTGTGGAATTTTAGAGTATAGGACCAATTCCAAGATACACTAAAGATGCATCTCTGAATTAGGAAATTATGTAAAAATAAAATAACACACACACACATACCTATTAATAATATAGATATGAAAAACAAAATTAGGGAAAATTAATGTTGGAAGCACAATCATTAGGGGGGTGAATTAGTGTCTTTACAAAATTTTACTTTAGTTATCTTTATACATTCATCAAACCATCATCATATAAGCAATGCCAACTTAGTTAAGAAAACCATCAAGCAATATAAAAACCATCCATATGAGCATGAAACAAAAGAGAACAAATGAACACCTTATTTATGTGGGAAACTGTCAAGGGGAAGAAAACACACTGAAATTTTCTTATATATAAAAAAATTCAAGATTTAGTGAAGCATCAACTCCACAAAGAAAACCAACCCCTAATTTATCTAGCATGAACTAGACTTTAGGAAGCACCATCTTGCAAGGAGGCTACAACCCCTAGATTTAATGAAGCACCAACTCCACAAGGAACACTAACCCCTGAAGTTTTAACAAGCACCTACTTGCAAGGAAGTACAAAATCCATAGGGTTTTAGCAAACACCAACTTGCAAGGAAGAACAAAATCCATAGGGTTTTAGCAAACACCAACTTGCAAGGAAGACAAAGCACCAAATCATCCACCTAAGAATGTTCTCCACCTTCTTATTGCTATCTTAACAAATGATGGACTACTTTTCTCTTCTTCTCTCTTTTACTCTTCTTATTCTTGGTTTTATCTCTATCTCTAATATATTAGTCATCTCAACATGTTCTCAATCTTATTTCACACACTCTGATCCTCAAACATTCATACACTTGCTCTGCTGCTCTTGGAGACACACAAAACTACCTTTCTTTCTTACTCACTCTTTATTCTTCACTAGGTCATATGCATGCACAATATGATCTTTATCACATATACTATGTTATTCAAAAGCTTATTTTACTCCTTATATGATCTATGAGACCGTATTATACTCAAACATGTAGCCTCTAGCTCACCATTTTCTCCATGCATACACACTTACGAATAGGCCTAGTTAACCTTGCTTATATACTAGTATCAAGTATTCAAACCATATAGGTCACCCATGGTAGATGATAAAACACCATATAATCATTATAAAACAAGATAAATCATAACATAAAGTTCTTAATGACTCTAGAAACACCATTTTTCCTTTTTACTCCTTTAGGACACAAGAAGACCTACTTGAACTAGGTCTATCCACACAACAAAGAAACTTGATCTTCTTGGGAAACTAAGAACATAACCAAAGTAAAAAAATATTCCAAGAACATTTTCAATGACCTTTGCATACTTCCTCCATCCTGAATAGCTATGCACCATCATTTCACACCATGAAACCACCTTGAGAACATGATTGCCCTACTAGGTCGTAAAACCTTGAAAAATTTCACTAAGCTGAATGTAACATGCCAACAGGTACTACATGACCTCAAAAACATCACCAAATTCATTATATACCTCAACATAGAGTACAAATTCTTAAGAACAACTTTTCTCCAAACACACTGAAAATTGTCCCAAAAATTAGTCATGAGAAATTGACTTAGTATAACCTCTAAATGACTAATTTTTTTCTATAGATAATCATAGGAATTTATTATAGATCCATGGAATCATGAAACATCCATTTTTTCATCTATTCCAATGTAAAATATGAGAGAAACAACATATTTTTCATAAACAAGCCTTTTCTTGTGGATTCCACTCACTCATATGACAACACAAAACCTCCTGGAGATAGCTGTGAGAGTCCTATACATGTTCCAATCATAAAAATTAACAAAAAATGAATTTTGGGTCTGTATGAGCAATATCTTCCATATTGACTTCAAGCTAGGGTTTTAGGAGGGTTTTTGACCTATTTTGGTGTTAACAATTGTTCATAAAGTTATGGACCCTAAAACCAAAACTAATTCCTGAATATCTTATCTAGGAAACATATCTATCTCTCTTCAAGAGATAAGACTCCCATGTAGAGGATTAACATACCAACATGCATCAGAAATTGATCTTTTAGCTAGGAAACACCATTTTCAAGAACTTGTTAGGAGTAAAAATGCAATATCCTACAAACTAAGAGCTAAATTTTTTTCCACACATTTGAATCAAAATGATTTTTTTTTTCATAATCACCTTTACATACTGAAACTAAAAATGATCAACCTACCTCATTAGGATAGGAAATTATCAAGGATTTGTCTAGGTTCAAACCTCAAAATCACTTTTCATGCTTTCTCCTTCAAGACCCGAACTCAAAAATTCATGAACATACCTAAGACAACATGTTACAACTCTGAAAATACTCATATTCCCACAAATACCTTGGAAAATAAGCCTCATACCTCATTAGGACCCAATTTATTCACTTTGCCTTTTACATCTTGGTCTTCATGCATGAAATTGACCTTAAAACTAACTCCATACCTTGTCCATGTATTCTAAACCATGTAATCATGCTCAAAAAATATCATACAAACTCTACATATTTGTGTCCACTCATTTCACTAAGCTACCATGACCAACCAGTTACTATGTCACTTCATACCATGACTAGGCTTCTCAATGATGACCTGTACTCAACCATGTTGACCTCAAAAAGGAAACTGAACAATCTTGACACTAATGAAAAATTGCTAAAAATCACCTTGACATAAATGAAAATTTTTGTTGTCTTTTATATTTTTATTTGAGTTGGGAAATGCACTGCCATATAGGGGCTTTGGAACAAGTTGCAAGAAACGTAAAAAATTTGCTTTTGAAAAGGCCTAAGAGATAGTTCAACAAATGCCATTAGCTGGTTTACAGAAAAAATATACCAAATTTTCTAGATTTCTCCAATTGGTGCCTAAAGGGTATCATGAGATCTATGTATGGGAAGCTACAGAAACACCTCAGAAGGTGGTTTTTTGTTGTCATGTGTTTTTATTTACAATATCTAGATAGAAATTATATACACCTAATTTTTCACTTTTCATATTTCATACATATTACTAACAATTTCCTTTATGTAGATAAGGGTCATTGATGCATCTATTTCTTGAGCTCGTGCCTTAAGGGGCTTTCCAGGAATGGGGAATGGTTATTCATGTAATCATTATGGGCTAGAGACAATACATTGAGAGAGTATCACTATGTGGTCCTAGCCTTATTTTTCCTTACATTAGTTATCATTGTCACTCTATTTATCATACACATTAAACTCCTGACATCTCACTTTCATCTCACCATTTTCCACTTTATTCATCCATTTTCTTGATCTACAACACTTATTTTCACTTTGCATGACACATTATCATCCTTGGCGGACGCCATCACTCGTGGGTGATGGTGTCAGTGTTAGGTTTTTCCTAGCCAATGCCATCACCCATGCACAATGGTGCTATATAAATACCTACCATATCTTGACATTTATGAAGGAATGAAGCTTGAATCTTAGGAATTGCCATTTTCTCTTCTCTTTTATGCCAACTTCGAATCTGCTCATTCAACTCTTGGTTCATTTTGCACTTGGCTTGGATTAGATTGGAAACTCTTCTTCTTGGTTGGATTTCTTGCACTATTGGGTCATCTATAGTGAGTCTAGAACAAGAATGATGTTCCCTTTCTCCACCTAAAAGATATTATCTCTTGGTGTGCTGATTCTCTAGAGAGATAGATGCATTAACGACCACACCACATGTAAGTTCTCTAACTCTCTTTGTAATTTTTCATAGATTAGTTCATTTCCCTTCCCCATTGCTCTATGTTAGCTTAGTGTTACATTTAAACTGATGCTAGTTAGTATAATGATCTTAATTGACCAAATCCTTAGCTTCTCTTTATTTATATTTTAGTTACATTGCACATTCTTTCCTTATCCATCATCGATCTATACCTATTCTCACCCATGTAATGATATATTAGTAGGGTACTCTCCTCTACCTTGATTGTGGGCCTTATAAACCCTAAGTTGATATAATTTATGGATTACTGCTCTCTAGTTATGTGACCGTAACACTCACTATATCCCCTTTAAATCTATCCACTGTATGCTAATTCATGTGTGTATCTTACTCATTACCTCGATACCCTTAGAATGGAAGAATTAGGATTGTAAGTTATTGATACAAATTCTTTCCCCCCATACATTTTTGGTAAAACTGACGTGAATCCTAAAGACCTTTTGATTGAGAATAACTTGTTAAAATAACCCACCTTCAATATTGACCTCATATAAGCATCTAAAAATCTTAAAAAACTAAAAAAAATGACTACATAGACACCATCCCTAAAGGCTGATCTTGTCTGTTCCAATATAATCATTTCTAAATGCCATTGGTCCATGTGCAAACTTGTTTGCATGGCCGATCCCTTCTATTTTTCAAAATATATTTTCAGATGCCATCGACCCCTGTGTAAACATTTCTATATGGGTGATTATGTTTGTAGCTTCCATCTCAAGACCTATTCTTGGCTAGATCATCACTCCTTTATGGAGTATCTGGGCCTGGATTTTTCTAATTCTATTGTGTAGAAATTTCTTGAAGCCTATCATCTTGAAGCTGAGTTTCCCTTTTTATGGAATGTTGCATCATAAGAGCACCTAGAAAGAATCCTTTTATCCACCGCAATGGCCCACCTAAGGAGAATGAAGAAAAAAAATAGAATGATGATACCTTTTATCATCCTCTTGAGATTCAAAATTTTCTCTCATAGTTTCTTAAATACAAAAATGAATCAGAAGAATTTTTTTGGTAAGTGTCTTCTTGAATTCATCTCCAAACAACTTGAAAATGGGGCAGAAGAAGGGAAATCTCCCAAAGTAGGTTCATTTGATAATTAATATAATTTTGACCCTAATAATCTCATTCTCCAACTTTTTGATAGGATGAGCCAACAAAAATCTACTACTACAGCTCAATTCCTTCAAATACAAGCCAACATGGCTCAGTTAGTCAGCCACCCTTCACCGGTATCTTGGGGCACCATGCGCTCTCTTTTTCCAAATTTTTTTAATATGGTGCCCATCACCCAACCACCTATCCAACAAAGTCTTAAGAGAAGTGCTATAAGATCCTCTAACACCTTATATTGCTAGCATGGATATTGGTGGTATTGTTCTTTTTATCTCTTAGGACGAGGCTATTGATCCCACCCTTCATTTCAAGGCCTTTAGTAACCTTTACAAGGAATGGATTAGAACCAATTCATACACTTCCACCAAAATCCTAGCTAAAACTCTCACTGGAGATGCTTTAGATTGGTATCATACTTTGCCTTCTAATTCCATAGTTGTGCTAGATTCCTTGGTGATAGCCCTAGTGAATGAATTCCAATATCATGATCTATCTAAAAATAATATCAATGATTCCATCAATTTCCAAAAATTTGAAAATGAATCAGAAAAATCTTTCATCAAACATTGGAATACCCTATCTACACGAGCAAAACATAATATGCCTAATGATAGCCTCTTCCAAATTTTACTATGAGCTCTTGAACCTTGCAACTGCAATACAACATGAGGTAATTTTATCCAACTTCCCTAGATGAAGAATTTGAATAAGCCATTAAAGGAAATATTATCTCATGAGGGAATTTGAGAAATCTCCTTCTAAAACATAAAATAACAAGCAAGTTCTAAATCACTCCAATGTTCTAAGAACAAGAACACGAAAGATGAAAGAGTCTCTGATACTGCTACCTCTCATTCGCTTCTTTGAATATGACTATTTTGAACATTGATCAATAACATAACAACAGAAAAAAGTAATTTTAACTATCATAAACCATTGAGTAAGGAAGATTTGAAAATTCACTTACCTAAGCCATTTACAACGATCTTGGATCCTTCTTGACCTATGCCTCATTGGCATGATGAAAGTAAGTTGTGTTGGTAGTCATGCTAATTGCGGTCACTCTCATGAAAATTATTGTGCACTTCAAATGAATGACCATCAAATTCTGCCTAGGTCCACTAATTTGACTATGATGTCCATCACGTCAAGAGCATTTAAATGAAGTGAAGTCAAATATCATGACATGCGGCTCAACAAAAGGATCATCACGAAGCTATCAACCAAGCTAATGAGAAGCTATAGGTATCTTCTCTAATCCCATGTCCAATCACAATTTTGTTGCCAAGAGTCCTAAGAAGCAAGTAGAATGTCTATAGACTAATGTTGTTGAATGTGGGTTATCCTCCTAAAAATACTTGGTTGAAATTCATGATGTAAAACGTGTCATAGCCTATGTAGAACTAGAATATTCTGTAGCATTCCAGCCTCAAACTCACAAGGTTATATATCCCTATGTACCTCAAAACCAAGCTTCTTCAGGTAAAAATATGACTTTTCCAGATGCCATCGGCCCCTGTGGAAATTCTTCTATAGGGACGATGGTGTTTAGATATATGTCTCTGGGACCACAGACACCACCGGCCCCCATGAAATTAAAACTTGCAGGGCCGATAGCATTAAAACTAAGAAAAAATTATATTATGAGGTCTTGTATAATCACACCTACTCCTTATAGATTTGTTTCTGAGGATTCCTAACACTCTCAACCTACTACATAGTCCAGATAATGATGAGCGGGATACTTTTGAAGTAGTTTCCCAACTTCCTAACTGAGTCCCCTTCTTATAACTCATGCGTATGCATCGCCTCACCATCGTGAGTGTCTCATGACAACATTGTTTGATATGAACATTCCCTTTTTTCCCTATCTTTGGGGTAGAGCCATGCATTTCATTGACTTGGAAGAAACAATTTGTTTTCAATGTGAGGAACATCCTCCATTCATACCAATCTCACTATGGATACTCACTCTTGCATTCATTTTCCCATAGCCTCTATGATCCCAAATGAGCTCTTTACTTCACGTGCGGATGATCTACCTCTCTTCATTTCAGTTCAAGTTAGTCAGACTATGGTCAAGCATGCTCTCATTGATGACAGGAAAAGGAACATGTGTATGACCTCATTACATTTCATTAAAGATCTTGGTTATTCTATAGATACTTAAAATATACCTGCACCAATTGTCAATGATACAAATCGCTAACATATGCTTCATATGGGGTGTATTTAGTTACACATCACTGTCCTTCTTAAGACTATCTGTGTCAAATTCATGGTCTTCAAAATTTAATCTATCTTATACTATTCTCCTAGGGCATGGCATTGGACTCACCGCATGGGTACGCCATTGCTTCTTCCGCATGTCAGCAGTGTGAAGTTTTGTCACACCAAGTAGCCATATTCATAAGATTCAAGGGGACACTAATCCTTAGAAACATGATACACTTAAACAAAAAGGGACATACAATCTCCCAACTCTAGACGAATTATCTCCATATTCCACTTTCAAGAATAATAACAGTGTTTTAACTATCCTTTAGAATACTCTTCACGGTAAATGTCCTGATCATCCCAAATTGTTTAGGTGTATACCTCCCAATATATTTGAATTGGATGATGATGATCTCAATGAGGTCATAATTAGAATCAATACTTCTAATCTTCCTGAGCTTATCATATCCCAACCGTCTCCTTCCTTTTGGCCTCACAAGAAGGAGCCTTTGGTTCTAGGAGTCATCTAACGTACATCATAGCCCCCACTAGAGCATGTGGTATGAATCAATACCATAGTTGATTGTTGTGAGTTGGATGTATCCACATCATATTATGATGATGATTATGCTTTAGATGACCCTCACTTGGCTAGCTATGCCCATATTTATGATAGGGAAGTTTTGCATTACCAAGAAACCCTTCACACAAATTTTTCTTGGGACGTGAACGTCATCCTCATACAAGAAGAATCCCCAATTATAGTGGCTACTTCTTCCCCATCGGTGCCTGAGCCTCACATTACTCCACCGACTACACCTCCACATGCTACCATCAACATAGCTGACCCAAATTCTCTTATAAAAGAAGATGATCAGGGAACTAGTTTTGACTATGAAGCTGATGATCTCATGGGTGATGATCCTATCTATTGTGCTTAGGTGATTGAGTGACATGTTGTTCCTCTTGGTAATCAAGACACATACACAACAAACAAATAATATTCTCTCTATATTCATTTGGGATCAATAACACAATTATATATGATTCATTAATTATCTCCTTATAAAAAATATACTAAAGAAGTATGAGTTGTTCCAAAAAATCACAACAAATCACAAACCACTTACCCAACAAACTAACACATTTACATTATGGTGAATATCAAAGTATGAGATCACTAATCCAAATTATTCCTAAATTTTGATTAACAAAATATTGATAAATCCTAGACTAATGAGTATAGGGTATTAATGTTAATCTAATTAGGAGGACTAAAACGATGTATAAATAAATGAAAGCAGTATGTAGTACTTTCAATTAATTATTCTAAATGAAATAAAACCCTAAATATGCAAGAGGAGGAAGGGAAATAGCTTAGCTGATTCATAGAGACTATCGTAGGTTTTCCCAGGTCTGGAAGCAGAATATGGAAGTGCAGACGATCACTCAAAAACCCTGTGAAGACCAGATCTAGAAGATTTGAAGTGAATGGGGTGCTTAAGAAGGTACTGGGGTGACCCAGTCCAATCTATAGATTGGGTGCCCTGATCTCTGTAAATGCTCTAGATATGAGTTTGGTATGGTCACAAGTTGATCCTATACTCTGTCTGACTATCGCATTGGATTCACTCAACTACGCCATATGTGGTGAATAATGATCTGTAAGAAGAAGAGAAGTATCAAACCCTAAGAAAAATAAAGATATAAAATGAATGGGTCAGACTGACCTCATCTACCAAACTAGTGGTCTTATCACTAAGCGCTACACTACATTTCAGACCCGTATGTAGTTCTGGTGAGTGTGTACATGTTGTGCCCTAGGTGATGCAGATCTCCTAGCCTTGATGCATGACACTATGTGGATGAGAGTGATGCAATGGATGAAACTCTAGATGGAGTGATAGTAGCATGTTATGCTAGGAACCTCATTATGGTCTTATAAATTTATATTTATAGGGATATCAAGATTAATTTTGTAATTAATCGTGACAAGGTGGACTAGGAAAAGGATAAGGATGAAAAACTACTAGAAGGGCCCCAAAAAAAGTGGGAAAAGAGAAACATAGATCGAGACACCCAGGGTGGGACCAAGGTGCCTTGAGGCGCCCCAGTACAGGCTAGGGCACCCTGATTTTGGTCTAGAATGATGGGGTAGTTGTGAAACAAGTGGATAAGTATAGAAAAATAAGTGGGAATGACAAAATAAAATATAAGAAAAGGATGGATAAAAGGTGGGATTAATTAGTACTTTATTCACTTGAGAACTTTCTAAATAGTAGTATAAGACCGAGGTAAATAATGTCTAAAGTGCATAATTTAATGTCTACACATTCCACCCCCCCTTAGTGTGAACATGGGGAAAAATATATTTGTACTTGCACCTAATTTCATGATTGGGTGATTTTCATAGGACAATCACAAAACCTCTAGATTATTTTACAACGGTTGACCATAAACTGATATTGGTGGTTTTTAAGTGGTTTACCACAAACCACATCATGATGTTCTAAATAATATTTTATCCCTCATCAATATCTCACTATAGGGAATAACATAGGAAACACAAGTCAAAAAACTGAACAATAGAACACATACTAGAAATATTTCACATTTCACAATGTTCTTAATTGGAGCCATTGTCGTCGATCGCTGCCACTCGATCTCGAACAGAAAAGGAAATTGCCACTGTCACTGGAAGTTGCCCTTGAATTTAGTCATTTTAGGCTTAGAATGGAAATGGAACATTGGTGTAATGTTCCACCCACAATGTTAAATTTCCACACACGAACAATTAGAAGAAAACTGTATTGGAGTACATATTACTAAATGGATTTTACTATTTAGATCTTGCTACACATGGTCACCATTGCAAGTGAATGTATTCACAAGCATACCATCTTCCAACGAAGTATGGAAGTTAGAGGATCATGCTAGTAAGAGGATCATTGATAGTCATCTACACTCCAACATAACTATTTTCCAATATCTACCAAACACCACACAACAGGACCAAAACAAATTAAAGTACACTAAAAAAACTGAAAACCAGACTTAAAAGCATATACTCACACTATATATATGCCACCACATCTGCTATGCGACCTCGTCGTTGGTGACTAAAAAGAGGACGATAATTTTCCTCCATATTCCATACCTCCATCCTTTGATTAATGACGCTGCTACCTCAGAAAAATGTGACCATGAAGCTAAAAACATGCCTTTAATAGACATCAAATTCCACTAAAAATGCATCTGGAAGGCAATTTTTTGTTATTTTCAGAATTTCATAATGAATGAATCTTGACAACAATTGACTATAATGCTTTTAATTATATGAATCTTAACTCTGACGCTTTTAAATATATGACCACAATTATAACACATATAATGAAAGGTTTTAGACATAAGGGCTTTTGAGTTAACAATGTTCTCACTTTGAAAATTTAGGACACATAATAATGTATACACATAGTAGGATAAATTCTAGAGACAACGATGATAAACAAACTACTTTTTACTTTTTTGAAGAACCAAATAAATGGTATTTTATGCCTAAGGTATTCTAATTTATACAAGATTTTAGAATAAATCATATAAAGAAAAACTTAACTCATTAAACAAAGGACAATAAATTTAAAAGAATTGACACTAGTAGACTGACTTACCGCAACTTGAACATAATAACAACTTTGAGCTTAAGACTTAGTAGACTTCCATAAATTATAATGAATGGTGTCGAGATGGAGATGATGTAGAGGTTTAGAAAAACAGATCCAATAAGACACCATTGCTAGCGCCACTTGAAATAGAAGGAGCACATTGATCATCAAACACAAACTATCAATTGTGTTCTTGTCCATGCAGAAAAACACAAGAAGCTTGACAGTCTGATTCCACACAATAGTAGCTACGTCCCGTAAAATACCGTCGTTTGGATCAAGCTGAGTCGAGAAGGATAGTTGGAGATCGAGATCAGGTTTCGACAGAGGTGAGTCCAATGTGGAGCAATGGAAATATTAATGCATGTGGTCATAATTTTCTAGATCAACACAAATGGATATGGATGACTGCAATAAATCTACGCTCTAATGCATGCTCTCCAAGAGCACATAGTTGCAACTGGAATTAGATCTGGTAGACTCGAATGAATCCCAATGGAAAGCCTTACATCTCTCTCACAATGCACGTCGATACAGCTGGGCGACTCTCCAACATAGAGTAAACAACCAATAACCCCACTTCTTTAATCCCAGGACAAAAAAATTAGTGCACTAGAATGGATTCTATGTACTTTCTCACATCAAACATATATACAGGAGTTGATGCTACAATGACATGCTATTATGATCAAGAACCAATTACACATAGGAAACTCTGATCATGAATATGTTAAAAAATTCTATACGAGCAATATTATTAGACTCCCATTTTCAACCAACATTGTTCTAATAATCTTTCCCACTCTTTATATAAACCTTCTCTGATACCAAATATTGGTAATCAAGAAGCATACACAACAAAAAAATAATCTTCTCTCTATATTTATTTGTGATCAATAACATAATTACATAGGAGTGATTAATTACCTCCTTATAAAAAATCTACTAAAGAAGTACGAGTTGTTCCAACAACTCGCAATAACTAACAAACCAACTACCCAACAAACTAAAAAATTTACTTTATGGTGAATATCAAAGTATGCGAGCACTAATCTAGATTATTCCTAATAGCTCCATTGACATCATATTCACCAATTACATCAGTGACATCCTTAGACATTATTGCTAGCCCTTTACATCCTATGAGACTCCTCTCCCTAGTTCTTTCCCATATGGTTCCTTATTCCTCTACAACCAAACCATATTGCACACGGCATGAGGATCTGGGGCATGATGTTTCTGACTGTAGAACATATGGATTCCACATGAAGAATCTTAAAGCTAAGGTCCTATGGGACCAAACTAAAAGGCTACATAACCTTCAACTTTAGCTACCTTATTTTGTTCTCATCACAAGTATTGCATGCATACCAATGTCGACTATCGGTTCTAGATAAAAAGTGTCACAATCTTGAAACCTTTTCCTATAATCAGAAGTGTGGGGAAAATTTCTCTAAGAATTAACCACCTTGCCCTCAGTCGTCTAGACCGCAACCTAATTATAGACATATGCCTCACGCTAATCCTTGTCCCACTATAGATGTTGTGTGGAGTGATATTCTCACCCTGTTAGAGGATCAGATCGATGCCACATTATTTTTCATGAGATCTGAATTTCATCGAAAAGTCACTATTACACAACATTCCATTGAGGACCTAATGAATCATGCTAGAAGTCACATATTGAATCAAGTTGACGATATCATCACCGATACATTACAATATCTTTCCCCTCAAGGCTAGTTATCCATAGTAACTTGATTACATTTTATTTTCCTCCTTTGTCTTGAAGCATTGCTTTTTCTTAGGCTCTCAGCCCCCACTTGGGTTTTTACACACTACCTTTTACCTTTTCTTGGGCTCTTGAACCCTTGGGTTTTTCACACGATCTCAAATATCTCATTACATCCTTGTTTGGGATATTCACTTCACTGCTCAGATTTATCTGCCACGTATGCTTCAGTTTTCTCCTACTATTAAAGCACCTCAGTACTTGATCCCACCTATTTTGGCTCTTGATTCACCACATAGTACTTCATATTGGATCACCGTGGTATTTTATGCATCCTTGTTTAATGCATATGGTCTTGTCTTGGATGTATACACCTGATCACATCCCTTGATATCCTATCTTTTGGATGTATTGGCCTTGTTTTGCCTCTTGGATTCTTTCACATCATGCATGGGTTGGACTATCCCATCAATCCCCCTCCCATTGGATTTACCTAATCTAACCACGTTATCATTATTCCTAAGTACCATGGGTATTATCACATACATATATGCATGGCAAGCAGGAAAATGATAAGAAATCAACACATATACAATACAACCAAAATCATCCAAACACCATCAATATTATCATATATATATATATTGATTGAATATATCTTATACATCGACCAAATCATACAAAATGGCTCTAGACCCATCTACAAAATAGCTCAAGCACCCACACCTCGAATGTAGAGTGCTCTTCTAGATTCTTTGAACCAATGGAAGACATGTGCTAGTAGCTCTAGCTGTGTGGAACAGAGACTCTGCCCTAGATCAGGATTCAGAAAGCCTCTCCCTATGCTCTCTCACCCAGCTGGGTCTCTAATGATGTAATCCTGATTTGTGACTCTCTAAGAATCTAAGAGGTGAGTTGTCATACTCTTGATACCAGGGCCTCGCTTGCACCTATAATATATCTCTATAACATCACATCTATGTTACAAATGGATCTGCCAATGCTATATACATCCCGATATCTGCTGTAATGCTCTGAGATGCCTCCCCTACAGTAGATGAAATGCAGCTCATTGAAATCTCCTAACAAATAATGATACTAGATCCACCATCACTCCAGTATCTTGGACATCCAACACTAGATCCAAGATATCATGGTGGCCACTCTTGATCAGGGATTAGCTACTCCACCACCATCCACTTTGTAAAATCAAAAATGACACATGTTACTCACAATATCAAAATGACACAAACCCATTTTTAAAAAAACATATATAATAACATAATGAAACACATTCTTGACTTCCTGATCCTCTCCATGATGGTCATACCGTCTCCTTGGCCACCCAATACCTCCTCCTCCTCGTCATCACGATGAGGTGAGGCTCCTACTTACTATGCCCACCTATCTCAGGGAACCGATAAAATGCCCCCTCTGCACTGTGGTTTGGGCCTCTGTCTTATATGCATGCCTATTTGAACCTTGATCGATGTCAAGAAGCCTCCTCGTAGCCGTCACATCTTATGCTCCATCAACCATGATGTTGGTTTCCCTGTTACTCCTCCTCTTATGCTAGGACTGACTATACCTGAACCCCCGACTTGTGTTGAATTGTATATGAGAATCCTTGATCGGATCCCTCCTTTAAACCATCAACAACTATGACCTGTGTTGGGCCCCAAGCATCCCCACCATGTCGATGCTGCCTCTGACCATGTGCACCCACTGCTTGTATCCCATGGGGTCGTAATGATGGTACCATCACCTCTGTTCCTATATCCTCTCTAGAATGACGATGTTGGTAGGGTGGAAATGGTAGTATCACCACGAATTCTGGTCACCCAATCATCCTCGAGACCCTACTCACTGCACGTGTCTCCACTAAATACACATAATGCCTTATCACCTCAATGATGGCCTATACGTACATTATCCTGAGCCAACTGGGCCACTGATCCACATTCCCCATGTAGGGATTCCATGTAATATCATCTAAAACTTCTTTTTCTAGTGGCCAGAATGCTATGAGTGACCTCACTGCTGGCCCCTTTGCACACTAAATCACTCTCATGGAATCCACCACTACTTCCTATGGTGTCCCTGTCGATATGTACATTAGTAACCTCTCATATATCCATGCCAATAATATGATGTGTCCCATGAACCTCTGACCTCTATGCTTGACAATGTATAGATCATGCACAAATTGTACCCATATGGTGGTTCCTTAGCTAAACAATACCCCATGATCTACAAGATCTCTACATAGTGCTATTAATAACAATGGGAGATTTGTGGCACATTATTTGTGCCATAATAATCCCCATAACTACTTTCTAGATATCTAGAATCCTTTCAGCCTGCATTGTGTTGAGCCAAACACATAACATACTCTTGTCATATGTACCACTCTTAGTAGCCCATACAACTAAGGATCTCCACTCTCTAACTTATAAAATCAGATTGTAATACATATGGGTCCCTCTAATAGGTAACCCCAAAATACCATGAACATCTTCTAGGGTCAATGCCATCTCCATGGTCTCATGTCCTGTCCACCACCAAAAGGTGTTGGATCTAGTCTCCATGTGGCTAAAAACATCTATAATAATTTAAAATCCAATGGTATCCTAGGAATTTGCATGATTCCCCAAAATCCTAAACCTTATAATTGGGTCACTTCTACATGACTTAGTCTAGAAATCAAATCATTGAGCCACCATACATCCACACTCCTCTATAAGAGGAACCTATCCTTTTATTACACCTATAAAATGAAGACAAACAAGTATTAGAAGCATGCAAAATCAATTTGGAACGAAAAATTAAAACATACAACTTATACCTATAACTTTCATATGCCATCAACCCTCTGGAAAAGCACCATCGACCCTTTAGAAAATCACCGTTGGCTCTATGTAAAAATTCCTTTGATCCTTTGGAAAAATGCCATCGGCCCTTGGAAAATATTCTCTTATGCCATCGGCCCTATGACAGATGCCATCAACCACTGGATGCATTTTCCCCATCCTAATGCCATTGGCCCTACTGTTGCAAAGGAGATGATGGCATATGGCCAAAATGCAGTCATGACTTTCACAAGTTTGACTCACAAAAGATGCAAAATGAAAAAACAAAATTTAAATCCCTCCTAAACCCACTTGTGTTTTATCCTAACATACTTTATGATGCAAGTTTGGATAAGAATGACACACTAATGACTTCTAAAAATAAAAATGACCAAATAACACCTAATATACTCAATAAAATTAAATACAACAACTTACCTGTGGTCATGCACTACCACATGTTCAACCTCATCGTCCTCCATCACTACATCGTACTTTTTCCATGACATCAAAATACATCCAAATTGGGAATTCCAGAGCTCATTTATCTCACTTCAAAAATAGCAATAAGTAAATAAAAATCAAAATCACTATATAAAACTAAATTTTCTATGCAAATTCGGTCTCAATTATCCTAAATATTCGAATGACCATCATTTTCACTCCCGAATTCCGTAACACAGTCCATTTGTTGTGTCTTAATGATAACCTCAAATTGTTTAGTTTGACCTATTATACATATACTTTTGACAATATTCAATTTTTGGCCTATTTTTCACACCACATAACATTATGACATCTCGACACTATGACATGAAATCCGTCCCATGGCCCCTAGCTAGGTCAGTTATGTATTATTTTACTGATGATCCTCTAGTGTTTACTTTTAGTTTTGCTTCTCCAGGGTTCTTGCAGTATTGATTGAGCTCATACATGGTAGGATGATTGACATTATCATGTATGCATTGGTGGGTATATTTCATTTCACTGAGTCCTTTATGATCCTATTTTCAATATCTACTTTCAATATCAATGCTACAAAATGTTTCTTTCCATTGACCACCCCATGTTTCACTATTGCAACATTCGGTGATAAATGACTGGGGCATATGTATAGACCTAATTTTTCACTTTTCATCTTTCATATCAGTTACTAATAATTTCCTTTGTAGATAGGGGTCACTAATGTATCTATTTCTTAAGTGAGTGCCTTAAGGGGCTTGCCAGGAATGGAGTCTTATTATTCATGTAATAAATATGGGTTGGAGACAGTACATAAAGAGACTATCACTATGTGGTCCCAACCTTAGTTATCCTTGTCCCTCTATGTATCATACACATTATATTCCCAACATCTTTCTTGTATCTCACCATTTGGCACTTTGTTCATCCATATGCTTGATCTATAACACTTATTTTCACTTTGCATGAAACATTATCATCCTTGGCTAACACCATCTTCCGTGTGAGATGGTGTCAGTGTTAGGTTTTTCCTAGCTGACTCCATCACCCACAGGCAATGGCGTTGTATAAATACCTACAATATCTTGAAATTCATGAAGGAATCTTGAATCTTAAGAACTACCATATGCTCTACTCTTTTGCGCCAGCTTTTAATTTTCTCACTTAGCTTTTGGTTCATCTTGTGCTTGGATTGGATTGGATTAGATTGGATTGGACACTCTTCTTCTTGGTTGGATTACTTGCATCATCTATAATGAGTCTAGGATAGGAACAATGTTCACCTTCTCCACCTAATAGCGATTCTCTCTTGATGTGGTGCTTCTCTGGAGAGATAAATGCATCAAGAATCACCCCACATATAATTTATCTAACTCTTTTTTTCATTTTAAATAGATAAGTTCATTTCCCATCCCAATTTATCTATGTTAGCTTAATGTTACATGCATATTGATGTTAGCTAGCATAGTGATCTTATTTGATCAACTCCTTAGCTTCTCTTTATTTATATTTTAGTGACATTGTGCATGCTTTCCTTCATCATCAATATATACCTCTTCTCACCCATCTACAAATATATTATTAGGGTACCCTCCTCTATCTTGACTTCGGGCCTTGGAAACCCTAGGTTGACCTAGTGTAGGGATTACTCCCCTCTAGATATGTGACCTTAGTACTCGCTATAGCCCCTTTAAATCTATCCACTGCATGCCAGTTCAAGTGTATCTCTTACTCATTGCCTTGATACCCTTGTAGAACAGAAGAAATAGGAGTGCAAGTTATTGAGACACATTCTTAGACTACTATAAAAACATATATGAAATTGTGAGTGTACACAATGCACGTGAATTGGTTGACAAAATGCCTCTTATTGTGGATAACGTGTGGAATAGCCATGGAAAATATCTCTTTCACTTACTCGTAATATTATGGAAATGAATTTATCCTCTTTATCTAGCTTGATTTCATAGTTACATTCCCATTTAGAATAGATTAGAACTTAAAATTTGGAGAAAATTATGTAAAATAATGTAATATTGTTAAATTGAATTACAAATTTCATTAAAATGGATACATGCTGAATTGAAATTGACTATGAAAACACCTTGTCTATAAGAAGTGTTGTAACTAAATTAGACGTGTACTTGGTAAAAGTAAATGCAAACATGATCTCCCATGCGTTTACATCTTGGGATTACAAAATATGGATGTTAAAAAATTCAAACATGGAACTCTGTAGTGTAAAAATGACCTTTTTAAAAGCTATAAATCCTCTCTAGAATTAATGCGTGGGAAACATCTGAATTTTTTTTATTTAAAATTTTATCTCTTGAAGATTATTTAGTTGTAATGAAATTGAAATCTAGTGTAAACAAATTGAAAACTTGTTTCTCTCTCTCAAAATATGAAATGTGAATAAATTATGAAATAGTGTAAAAAAGTTCAACTGTTATCTCTCTCCCTTCACCTTTTCAACACTATAAATGTAATCATGTGGTATCATTTTTAGATAGGGAAGTGAGATCCATTTTAGCTTGTGCTAACCCATGTTGTTGTAGGTGACAAGTGTTGCAGTGAAAAAATAATGGTTGATGTTAGCTAAGAGATTTTATTTGTAATAAATTATCTTTAAATTATACAAGTTCATTTAAAAAGGAAATTGTAAATATTAATGTAGGAAAATCAACCAAGATGTAAATTAAATATGCCTTGTTAAGCTATAGATGATTATTGATTATTCATATTATTATGGTTATGCATTGAGTAGTGGTACCCTTAGCATTCTTGGTAAGAAAATGTTTTTTTAATATCATGTAATTGTAAGAGTGTTTTGTATCTACTTTTTATAATATTTAATAATTGTAAATATTAAATGGTGAAGAGGTAATTATTTATTAATGTGATAGGTGTTAAAACACTAAGCCATAATGTGATTTACGTTGTCTATCTAAAAATCAACATGGATTTTTTCTCTTTGGCTATTAATGAGTACAATCTAATTTCAAAATTTTGTGTGAAGTATTCTACTCATGACTTGTATATAGGATAATTTGATGTTGTACAAGAAGATGCTAAAGGTGAAACCTAGCTCTTAATGAACACAATTATCTATTTAGTCTATGTAGCAATGAATTTATTGCATCTCAATCATGTGTAAAATATTTTGAAGTGCGCGACATGTATGTGGGACTCCTTTAATATTAACCCAACTAGCCCTTTCTTTGGCATCACCCCTTTGAACATCTTTCTAAACTTACTCCAAGTCAATGTGAATGGAAAACCTTACCAATCAAACCAAATGAAACTATTACCTTCAAAACCAAGTAATCATTTCTATGATATGAATCTAGTTTGGAAAATGTTTACATCGTAATTAAATTAATCTGAAATCTAAGATTTAGTGATTTAAGTACACTAAAACATGTAACGGTTAGAAAAATGAGGTTATTATAATTAATTAACTTACAACATTAATTACCAATATTATTAAAACACATTAATACTTGTAACTTTATGTACTACACAATATATAAACTTTAAAAGATAAGAAAATGAGTACACTTAGTTGATTATGGATGATTGTGGGAAGTTAAGGGTATGCACGTTATTAAAACATTAGGATTTCAACCTAATAATTCTTTATTCTAGATAATGTGATTGGAAACTAACCTATGGAAAAACCGCACACTTCTTCGAAGACTGTCTCTATGGTCTTGACCCTTCCTATATGATCTTAGACGTGCTTGGATTCAGGATATATAAATTTTTGACATTGTCATTTTTCTGGAGGTGTTTTTCACTGTTAAAAACTAATTTGTGATCATGCAAAAAATATATCTAAACATCCTAAATGATATCTCAAACCCTAATTATGGGTGGGAGATCATGCCAAACAAACATTAGTTGGTTTATAGACACCCTTGCACACCACTGATGTTGGCACTACTCCAAAGAGGCATACAACCACACATTGTTCTCCATATAGCATGTGATATAATAATGAATGTAACTATTACTTAGAAAATATCTTTAACAATACTTGATTTGAGTTGGTTCTTTCTTAAATAATTGGAGAAGGAATGTTTGAATTCTTGTAGATGAGATGGGTTGACTCCTTTACCTGGTAAGAAGATTCAAATCTATAGAAATTTTAGACCTAATGACTATAGATTTCCTTTTGCAAAATTAAGGGAGCCTTGGGTACCTTTTACTAGTGTTGGAAGTGAGTGTATCAACATAGTGCCATAGGATTTCTAGGTTTGCAAATGAGGTAGTATTTACCTACTTATATATGGTGTCGTAGGTGATTTATCTAAGAAAGGAAAACCGAGAGGGATTAAAAAACCCAACAAAGAATATGAATTGAAAGTAGAGTTGAAGAACATGTTGGTACAAGACCATATAAGCTGGCCATGAACAAATATAATGTCCTCTCCAAACTAGGCGACCTTGCCCAGGGATGGAAAACATGCAATTTATAGTTTACAACTTGTCAACTGATGTTTTTATATGGATTTTATGAATTGTAATCTAAGAATTTGTCAACATTTCAATGTATAAGGATAAAAAAGATAAAAAAGAGACCTCAAAATGTGATAAGGGAGAATGGGAATGTTTTATTTATCTTAGCAAGAGTGCAATGCCATAACTAGCAGTGTTAAAGAGTGAATTTCCAAATTTGAGTGTCTAATTTTTCCCCCTTTTAAGTATGAAATTAAACTATATGTTTAGAGGAAATTATACATGATTTTTTAAACACACTTTGTCTTTGATTAAAGTTTGTTTTACAAATTCCTATTGTGCTTGGTGTTGGCATGCCCCATGATGACACATTCAATACAGAGTGTAGTCAATGTACATGATAAAAAGTTGAAATTTAACTCAAAAGTAAAGTGTAATTCATAATATTTGTATTTTCATACAAATGAAATGAAAGAAATGTAAACAAGGAAGGAATACACCTATTTTTTATGGAGGGATAAGCTCTCATGCTCTACTTGTTTTTAAATATTTTCATTGCTAAATTTACCAAAGGATTAGGGGTGATCAATTAAAAATTGTGATGAGGAGAAACAAGAGTGTTAGGTGCATACAACCCAACATATAATGTCAAGGAGATAAGAAGAAGAATGAAGTGTTGAAATACCATGCTAAGGAAGAAGACTGGGTATCAAAGTTATTCAAAAAATTTGATATCTTCCCCTTTGAGTGTAAGAGGAAAGGAAAGTATCCCTACAAATAACTTAGCCTCTTTAATACCTTCCATAACCCCATGGACCACACCTCTACATATGAATGTATGCCCAATTGTATAAATAGGTACACATAATAGAAAACATAATGAGTGCCCCACATATAATGTCAAGGAGATAAGAAGAAGAATGAAGTGTTGAAATACCATGCTAAGGAAGAAGACTGGGTATGTAACAACCCCTAGGGAAAAATTTATGGGAGGATCAAGACTGTATATACAGTCTTGACCAAAATGTATGGTTTTTAACATGTGCATATTTTTCTAATTTTTTTAAGGAATTAAGAGGATCCTTTTCATGTTTACCATCAAGAGAGGTTGAATGATATACCCCGGACCCATATTTGTGAGTGAAAATATATGGTGCAAGAGAGTTTGGAGAAAAATTTCCACGTTTACTATTTTAAATATTTGTGACATGTTGATTTTCTTTAAAGACAAGATCACCAATGTTGAATTTGCAATCTTTAAGATGATTATTGTATGCATTTTTGATTTTTTATTGATATACATTGAGGTGTTCGATGATGGATAGTCGGCGTTCATCTAAGAATAATAGTTGTGAGAGGCATCCTTGAAGATATTATTCCTCAAGAATGAAATATTTAAGAGAAACACGTAGGTATTGAATTTGGACTTCAAACAAAAGAATGGATTTAGTGTCATATACTAGAGAGAAAGGAGTAGTTCTTGTTGGGGTTTGAATGATAGTTCGGTAGGCCCATAATACACATGTAATTTGGAGATGCCAATCTTTACCACCTTGATCAACAGTATTGGTAAGGATTTTTTTGAGGGTTTTATTGGATGCTTTGGCTTGGCCGTTAGCTTGTGGATAGTATGGCGAGGATAAAATTAGTTTGATATTGTAGGTATCACAAAGTTTTTGAGATTTTTTATTTTAAAAGTATTTACCATTTTTCTGTTGTGATTTTATGAGGGATGTTGAAGCCACATATGATGTGATGATGAATGAAATCGATGATATTATCTTCTTTACTGGAGATAAGAGGGATAAATTCCACCCATTTTTTGAAATATTTAGTAACTATGATGTTAAAATTATGTTGTTAGGATGATCAAGGGTTAATAAGGCCAATGAGGTCAAGTCCCCATTTTGAAAAAGGCCATAAATCTTGAGCTGGTTGAAGAACATGACTGGGGATGTGTGAAAGATTAGCATGTTGTTGACATTTGATGAATTTTTTGACATATTGACGACAATATTGGTTAAGTGTAGGAAAATAGTAACCCATCCACAAGATTCATTTAGAAATGGCCAAACTATTACAGTGTCCGCTACATATTCCATCATGGAATTCTAAAAAATATTGGCAAGCCTTTAGAGATTTAAGAAATTGAATGATAAGGCCATCAAACCCTCTTTTGTAAGGGATACCTCCCAGTATAACATTATATGAGGAATGTTATTGGAAGCACCTCCTACCATTTCTAGATAGGTCTGAGGGTATATTTCTTTGGGAAAGATAGTTGTGTATTTGGGTACACCAAATATCAGATTGGCTATCTTCTAAATGACATATGGTAGGAAAATCAACTTTGGTATAAGATGGTTGATCAAGTTTATATATAATGATGAAGAGTATAGAATTGTTTGGAGACAAGGGAACGAGGGATGTGAGAGATGTTGTGGTATCTGTAAATTTATTAGATGTGTGTGGTGTTATAATTTTATAATGATCGAAGGATTTAAAGAGATAGTCAATGATGGTTTTATCTTTTTGTGGGGTCTCATTTTTTACATTGATACATTCCTTTGATTTGATTGATGATGAGTTGAGAATCGCTGTAGTTGTCAAGGATTCTTACACCAAAAAGTGGGTTGGTTTGAAGTGTTAGGAATATTTCTAGTGCTCACATATTCAATAGTTTCCATAGGTAAATATATCCGTTAAATTGTTATCATATATTGTTGCAACAACAATATTCTAGTATAGGTGTGTTGTACCTGTAAAGTTATTAACGGGATATTTGGTTGTATGATTTCCTATTTTGTAGGAGGGTGGTTTTATATCTCTATGGCTATATAATAGCCATTGTATTTGCTCTGAACATAGTATAGCGAATATAGAAGAAATATATTGTGTGTTTTATATATACTATGTTCAACTTCCATAGTTTTTGCATGAGTGAAAACATTGCATAATCTCAAAAAAAAATTAATAGTGGTATCAGAGCAGGTTGATGGCCTGATGGGAGAGATGGAAGATCCACCATGATAGAGGAAGGAGGAAAAATTTCAAGGATCTAGTTGGTCCAAGGCTCTAAAGATTTCCTATATCTTTCTCATTTCATGTTCACTACAGTCACAATTCCCAATAAGGAAACGCATAAATGATTTGCAAAGGGAATATTGTTAGGAGCCTTACACATTGACATCTGGGCGCTACCGTTATATTATTATGGATCGCAATTGCCGTTTCATTTGATTTGGAGACTACATGTTTTGGTTATTTAGCCATCATCACCATTCTTATTTTCACTGTCGTGTATTTATACTCAACTGTCAAGATCAAAAGGAGGACTGCCTCTACCATTATCAGGTACTACTAAAGCCATTGCCACGCACAGATCTGTCATTCGTGCTCCTGATTGACAAGCTTGTGTTGTATAATCTGACAACACGTGTATTTGCATGCATTGAGCTTCGAGTGGAGTCAGCGTTTAAATGTTCATATGAATGCAATATTCAATGATCACAAGTGTCAAAGCATTCATACAAACCTCAATTCAGTGAGATGATGTATTAGCAAATCGACTTTATCTTGGCTTCCATTTTCTGAGGCCTGCGATATCTTCAACTATATATTTGTTTGTAGTTCGATTCCCACTATTGGGTAGCATGGACGCATTTGGAAAGAGATACCTATTGACTATGTAGTATTCTATTTTGTATTCTTGTATGTGGCTCTTAAGCAACTCTAACGACTCCAACGCTCATGTCTAGATTGGCCTATTCCAAGAATAGCATCAAGACTAGAATTTAAGAAGTAATTGTCTCAGGTTTGAAATCAATGGTGAGTGTGCAACATTGCATTGGAATTTACATCAAGTGTCAATAACCCATCAAATCATTTCCAACTTGCCTTGATTGCTTCACAAAATTGGCGGATTCTACGGACGGGTGTGTTTATCTGAATAAGTTTGTGTATTGTTTTGTTCATTTTTTGTGGCGTCATAGTTTGTGTAGTTTAAAAAGTGTCAATAGTGAATATCACTATTAATAGTCAATAAATGATCAGATTGGTTGTTTAAGATGCAATAATATCATTGTTAAAAAATATAAAAGTGTTGTCCACATAGTCATCAGAAGAGTCTCAAAAAATTGTTTTTTAAAAAATAAGGGACAAATGAGTGCATTTTGGTGCAATCCGACACTCAATTTTCAAGGGAAAATGCAGATGAAAACCGTTCCTGGCTTCGAGGGCTTCGCCCCTCGACCCCGCCCTGTATCGCAACAAGGAATGTGTATCGTCCTCAACTATACCTTCCGTTGAGCTAGCAGCAACCTTAGTGAAGGATGGAGGCAACGGAGGCAAGAGGACAACCAACATCCTCAAGTTTGTCACTACCTCAGAGGCCGCAAACTGCTTTAGTCATACCTTTTGTGTGTGATGAATAAGAACAGATGAGCATCCTTGTTCCTGTGTGTTGTACAGTTTCTATGTTTTCCCCGTGCTGATGATGATGTGGAGATTTGTACCATTGAGACTATTGCAGGAAGCGTTCTTGATCAAATTGACTTGATGGTTGATGTAAATTGGTTGAATGGTCCCAATTCATGTATTCATCTAATAGGTTGATCGGTCCCTAGGATAATGTAGTTCCCACAATTAGTGTTGAGTATCGAGACCATGTGCAGGCTACAGAGCGGCATGCCGCTTGGTTGAAGATGGTGTTTTTCCCCATGTTCGCACTAAGGGGGGAATGTTAGGAATGTCTAGTGCTCACATATTCAATATTTACCATAGGTAAATATTTCGGTTATATTGTTATCATATATTGTTGCAACAACAATATATTAGTATAGGTGTGTTGTAGCCGTAAAGTTATTAACGGGATATTTGGTTGTATGATTTCCTATTTTATATTTCTATGGCTATATAATAGCCTTTGTATTTGGTTTGAATAAAAAATAACATAATAATTATTTAGTGTGCAATGTGCTCCTTCCTCAACCTTGGTTCTGCTGTTTAATGACGAAGAGTATAGAATTTTTTGAAGACAAGGGAATGAGGGATGCGAGAGATGTCATGGTATGTGTAAATTTATTAGATGTGCTTGGTGTTATAATTTTATAATGATTGAAGGATTTAAGGAGATGGTCAATGATGGTTTTATATTTTTGTGGGGTCTTGTTTTTACATTGATACATTCCTTTGATTTGATTGACGATGAGTTGAGAATCGCCATAGTTGTCAAGGATTCTTACACAAAAAATTGGGCTAGTTTTAATACCCATGATGATTTCCTTATATTTAGCCATGTTATTTGCACAATCAAAATCAAGTTTTAAAGATAACAAAATAGGAGTTCCCCAAATAGGTATTATGACTATTTCAGCACCCCCTGTTGACATTTAGACCCGTCGAAGAATATGGTCATTTTGAGAGGAGTATTTTCATGATCGAGGGTGTCGATAGATTCGTTAGGAAATTTATTTAAGGGGAGTTTATTATTTCCAAGGGGAACTTCCACTAGATGATCGATAATAACATGTGCTTTAATGGATTTCTGAAAAATGAATTCAAGACTAAACTCTGTCATGAGCACGAGACATCTAGTTATATGGTCATTAGGATACAACTTAGAATGCATAGATTTCATTAGATTAACATTTGTGACTGTATATGTTTTTTGATTGAGAATGTAATGATGAAGTTTGGAAGTTGCAAAGTATAAGGCACAACACAAATTTCTACTTCTGAATAATGGGTTTCATAATTGTGAAGGGTATGGATTATATAATAAATGGCCTGATTTCTACCTAGCTTGTCCTGATGTGCCAGGATATCCCCCAAGGAATGTTCAGTGCTAAAGATATATAGATAGAAAGGATCCCCCTCTTGTGGAGGTATGAGCACTGGCAGTGATAGGAGAAATTATTTAAGGGCATCAAAGTACATTTAGAAATCATCGTTCCATCTGAAATGAATGTCCTATCTAAGGAGATGATGGAAGGGCTAGACATCGATATGATAATTACGAGATAGAATAAAGAATGGATTGAATTTTTCCTTAAAAACTATGGAGATGTTTAAGGTTATATAGAGGAGACATTTTGATTATGGATTTGACTTTGGTGAGGTCAAACTTAATTCCCCTGATAGAGACAATTATTCCTAAAAACTTCCTTGTTAGGACCTTGAATGCGCATTTAACAGGGTTGATTTGAAGGAAGAATTACATTATATAGGTGAATATTTTTTTGAGGATGACAAGATGGTCCTTTTAGTGTTTAGAATTACCCAAGAGATCATATAAATGGTCTTCTACGGTTTTATGGATAAGATCATGAAAGATATAGGTCATTACACACTGGTAAGTTGCTCTTGAATTTTTCAAGCCAAAGGGCATTAATTTATAATAGATGGTTCCCCACAGAGTGATAAAAGATGTCTTATTTTGATGTTATGGTATGATAAGTATTTGATTATAGCCAAAAAAACCATCCATAAGAAACAACATTCTGTGGCATACCGTTAGGTCGACAAATTGGTCAATGTTAGGTAAGGGGAAATCATCTTTTGGACAAATGAGGTTAAGGTCTCAAAAGTATGTGCAAATATGTACTTTCCCATAGGTATTAGTTATAGATATGATGTTAGAAACACATTTTAGATAATTGATGTGTAGGATGAAATTAGCTAAGATTATGTGTTGAAGTTCTTATTTAATTAATAATGCTATGCGAGGATGCATCTTACAAAGCTTCATCTTCACTAGTTTAACATCAGGGATGGTGACAATATTATGGAAATTGATGTTAGGGTAAATACCACACATGTCACTATAATACCATGTTAAGGATTTAATATGATCAAGTAATAAGGAGGTGAACTTGGGCATCTCTTGAGAGTCTAAAGCTTGATCAACTTGAACTATACGTGGCTCATGTGATGTCCCTATATTAATGTCAATGATGGATTCATTGAGGAGTGTGGACATGTTAGGAGGTAGGTTTTTCTAGAGATAACTATTTTCAACACCCATATATGTGTTGTCACGTAAAATGTGTAGCATGAAAAATTCATTTTTTTTATGACAACCTAGACCTCACTTGGAAAATCCCTCTCCCGGTCAACATAAGCCTGTTCTCTAGCCAACTAAGTTAATGTGTTACCCTCATAATATCTAGGAGGAATGTTATAATTTTATTTTTATGTGTGTTTCATGTGCATATAATCTTGTTCAATCCGATCGATGAAGATATTTGGACCAAGAGAAGATAAGTGTTTCCGACATGCCTAAAAAGGCTAATTTTGGCCATTTCAAGGCATGCATGCATCCTCCGGGAAGGATCTGAAATATAATAATCATCTAGAGGTGTTATTGGAGAGACATTAAGGTTTTGGAAGTGGTTTAGGAATATTTAGGGATGATTTAGAGGTTTAGGGATAGACTATGCAAAAGTGGATTTTTCAGGTGTAAGGAGTAAGTGATCAAAATTAGAACCTGAACTTCTCTGGCTGATTCCAACATCTTCATAAGGAGTTAGGAGGAATTAAAATAGGAATTGGAAAGTTATCTACATGTGAAATATTTACATTTTCTCTAATACCTAAGCACTTCTTAAGGAATCTCAATCATTGCAGGCACATCCTACTGTCCTGAAGAAAAAGGAGCTATTTTTGTGATATGAAAGAATAATAAGGTCTTGAAACCTACTTCATTTATCTTTAAATTGTCTTTGGATTAAAAATAATATAAAATTTCATGTAAAAATACCATCTGGACCTCTAGGAATTGCATTTTCAAGTCCTCTCTATTGCAAGGTGTGCTTCTCGTACTTAGCTAGAGTTTGAAGTGAAACATGTGAGCTCTTGGATCCATGGAATTTTTGTGTGTCCCTCTTGTCCCTTTACAAAGGGGAAAAATGGTACACAATTTTTTTTCCAATCTCATCTCCTCTCTTTGGTTCCTCATGTGACCCTCCTCAGCCCGAAAAAGTGCTTAACTGGCTAAGCTCACTTTCCCAAGCCTACACCAGATCATGCCAAGTGTGAAAATATTTATCAGAGATAATTTAATTTTCCCTCTTGTTCCTTTCCCAAGGGGAAAAATGGGACACAAAAATTCACCCAAGATCATCACCTTATGTGGTTCCTCATGTGATGCTTTTTCACCCCTAGGTGCCTAGACATACTTTTTCAATCTCCCTCTTGATGCACTAGATGATGACAAGTGGCAAAATATTTCCTAAATAATTTTTTCCCCTCTTGTACTATTTAACCAAGGGTATAGAGGGGGAATTTTTTTTACCAAGAGAAAGATATCAAACCCTAGTTCCAACCATGCTCAAATTTCTCTCACCCACGATCAAGCTGTAGTCAACAAGAAGTCATGAAAACAACGTAAGCTCAATTTTAATCTAACTGTTTAGAATTGTTCATCCACCCTCCATTGATGAACATGAATTTTTTAAAAATGATATCTGAATATAGAAACCATGATTCCCAACACGTTCCTGACTAGCCATGACTGCAAAAATGAAGTCTTTCTCATAGCTTGATGACCAGAAAATTGATTACACCAAGCTTTTCGTTGATTTTTCTCATTCTAGAAACCTTTGTGATCTCCATTTATAAAAAACAAATGATGCCATAGTTATATACAGTAGAAAACATGAAACCCTCTATCCTAAAATTTTCCTTTTTGATTTGCAAGATTTCTAGCAAATGAAACACGACAAAAAATGGAGCAAGGGATTTCGATGCAGAGCTGAATCCAACAATGGTATTTTTGTTGCAAACCAGCACTAGTTTGACCAGTTACTAAAAATAGCATATGATCTGCACACTCACATGCTAAACATAGTAAAACTATTTAAATTTTAAGCTTTTATCACTTAGAACATCCATAAATAATGTAAAATAGCAAGCAAGGAAAAACATGAAATTTATTCAAAATAACAGGTTCTAAAAAAATTGCTAAAAATGGTAAAGAATAATAAATGGATGTGAATTAAGTGTGATAGGATATTCAGAAGACAAAATTTGTGAAAAAAATTCAAAATTTCCCAAAATAGTAGCTCCTGGTCCCACCTGCCAAAAATAGAAAGTTCTAGTTTTTGGTGCAAAAAGTTACAGTTGGCTCCATTTTAACTCATCTCACTGATGTTTTCCATCATCAGATGGTTTTAAAGTTGTATCCCAGATAAAAAAAGAAAATACACCCTCTAAAAGGATCTTGAAGCATCATTCTAATCACAATTTTGTCAAGGAGCATGATTGAACATATCCAGGGGTGAAAGTTAGGGACATTATGTAGTTGGAAGGATTTGAGGAGAGCTAAGAATCCCATTGGAATCCAATATCATCGAAGGATGTTATCATAATCATAATGAGGAACTCATCAGAAGCATTTAAGCATGAAAGAATGAAAACATCCCAGGTCTAATCTCATTCAAGTACTCTGAAGTAATAAAGGCTAAAGAGGTGATATTCATGTGTGGCATCATGAATGCAAGAAAAAATAATCATACCAATTTCATTTGATGTCATAGTGTTATTAAACACTCAATCAAACACCTGGTAGCATGGTCACTCCATCAAAGGAGGTCATCATAACTCATTAGGAAAGTTTTGAACCATTTTTTCTTAAATCCATCATCTTCTCTCTGAAAAGTAAATCAAGTGAGCTACAAAAAACATCTAAGTATTCAAGCCACCATTTTTGAAGAATCTTAAGCTCATCATTTTCTTTATAAGCATCCAAGTATGACTTCACCAACGGCGTAACTTTCCCATAATGAGAAAGAAGTGATCCTACATTAGAATCCTGAAGGTTCTTCGACAACCAACATCATGTCAACTCCTAAAGATCCATTCCCATGGATTCAAGGATTTCCCAAAATTGAACCAAGAACAACACTTCAAGATGCCATACCTTGCTAGAAGCACAATGGACAAAGAGCGAGGGTGAATAAGTCCTTAAAAAAATCAAATCAAATTTTAGATTTCTTATTTAAAACACAACCACTTAACCATCCATTAATGTGTAAACACATTCAAATACCGTACATCTTATAAACCATGAACCAGAGAATCAATACAAGACATAAGATATAAATGGGAAACCCTCAAGGGAAGAAAAACCTCTAATTTTTTTTTCTGATATTACACACAACAAAGACTCAAATGAATATTACACATCACAAGAGATTTCTGTAGTGAGGCACCAACCCCTAAACTCTTTTTGATACTACACACAACAAGATAATTTAATGAATATGAAACACCACACAATATTTTGATGAAAATATCACTGATGATAATATGCAACAAATCAACTGATGGTGATCACAAGATTCAGCTCTAAACACCTTCAAACCCTTTCTCAAACCCTAGGCATTCAAACATGCACAAACTATCACTTTCTTCACTTCTCAATGCATAAAACCCTTGCAAACATTCTTTCCATCAATCTTAATCTTTTCAAACACTTTATTTGATCTTAAGTCTTGATCATACACCTGCAAAACTCTCACACCTAGGCCGCACTTCTTGAACACACAACACTAGCTACAAAAAATACCCAAAAAAATGCTTTTATAAGGTTATTATTAATTAAAATTAAAAAAAAAACATTTTCCATCATTTTACATGACAAATAAATTATAAAAAACATCCCATTTGCTTTCTATAATAGCTACAAGCGACCCATATGGGTCAGCCTAGAAAAAACCCATCTTCCATGCACCAAAAATCTCCTAATCCCCAAATATTTTTTAGCCAAGTAATAATACTCACCAAACATGTTTAAAATGAAATTTAAACATCATCCATGGTATCAATTATCATGAAATGATCAGATTATTTCGTTTTATGGGCACAATGGCTAATTGCCTTCACAAAACACATGTTTCCAGCACCTTGTCTTCACCTTTTGGCTTCAAGATCATAAAATATCATGGAAACCATGGAATGTGACCAATTTTTGGAAAATAAAGAACCTGTAGAATACTTCTAAACAATTTAGATCTCATGAAACATCCACTGGTTCAAACTACATCAGCCCTTGCCTTCACCAAATCAAGATCCCCAAAAAGTAGTTTCCAAAAAGAAACTAGTTAACCTCCTTTGTGACACTTTCAAGAACTCAAAATGGACTAATTGGATGAAAAATTAATCTCTATTCATGTGCTAGATGATATCAATAATCACCCAATCCATCTCATACTTGAACTAACTCAACCTTTAGCAAAAATAGTTCTATCCTGGAAAGTAAAAAATTATTCTTATCCACAAACTGACCTGGAAACCATAGATAAACTAAGAAATAATGAGACACACCTTATATAACTAGAAATAAATCTTAATTATATTTCCAAAATACCTTGAATCACCTCCCAACTCCATCTATAGCTCCTATTATGTCCATTTTATACATGACTACTTCTAATTGCCCCAAAACTTCCCTTTAACCAGTCAACCTACATGAAGCAAGATTGACCATCAACCTGCATCACCATGAATTTAAACCTCTTTGGACATAAATTAAAACTCACATACATCACATAATAGTAATTTAGTTTTCTACTCATTTGGACAATCTTGTCCCAAACTAAACTTCTTCAAAAATTGACCTATTTTTGTGGGGCTCACTCATCACCATGACCTATACCATACCTTTTTGGAAATGTGGAGGAGTACTCTACATGTTAAAATCACAATCCATGCACAATAAATCAAAACTACACACTTAGGAAGCAAATATCACAAACCACTTTTAGGCTATTGTTTCAAACTCATAACAAGTTGTTTACCTTCTTAACATTCGTTCATAAAAACCTGATGATGAAATGACCTAATTATTTTTGTGAAACCTTATAAAATTAATTTATAAACATACCATAAATCCAAAAGGCCCCATTTAAATAACACAATTCAGTGTGAGCATCAGAAGTTCCATTTCGAGCTGGAAATGACATTGTTCTTGATCCTGTTTTACCAAAAACCTCATATCTTGCAAAATTCACATCATGGAAACCTAAATTTTTTTCCCACAACATAAGGACATATCCTAGTAAAATATCCAATCATCAAAATTTCATAATAACCTCTCAATCTTTCCATCCATTGAGACTTCCATAACTAACCTTTAGGATTTTACACTGTAAAGGATAGGGTCAACTTAAATAACCTCATAACACCTAAAAAAACACTCCTTAAGGCCCTAACATACTTGGTACATCATAATACACCTTCCTACATACACAAATGAGCTCATATATCTTTAGATATCATCCTCATGCTATCTAATAGTCATACCTAGTCTAAATAAACACATGAAACATAGTCACCAACCTGTATCTAAACCTTGAACCTCAAGTGAGTGCTAAAGCACTCCCAAAACATGATCCACATCATGATAAAATGTTTCTCAAGTAATCAAGAAACTCATACCACCATACACCATCACCTAGACTTGCTAGGTCACCTGAATAAGTTTGCAAGAAACAAACAATCCTCACTCAATGAACCTGTGCAACCATGAAAATACCTGAATCTCCATGTCATCATCACTCTGAGTATCATCTGATCCTACTCCATCACTCAATTTTTCATTAATGGGGTTTTTCATCAATAAAAACACCTATGTAATAACATGCCAATAATATTTTGCTTTGTCATTGATGGAAAACCACATGAAATTCTCTTCCTTTTTACATCAATGAAAAAGGAATACATGTACCAACATGGAAATCATCATCTTCAGCTTTATAGAATCATGCTTTGGTTAGAAAAATCAACCAAATATCTCAATACAATCTCAAAAACTTCAAATTTCACTCAAACATGATTTTCAGCGTCTTTGCAAGCATAAAACCACCATGCTCGGGCCAAGAATTTACACCATGTAATATTACCAATAAATAAGAATATAGCATCATCATACCTCTTTCTAGGATTAATTACACCTTCATTCACCTCTAGACATGCAAGAATTGTCATTTCTCACCTCAACCCTATTTTAGCCTTTATGAAGCCACCATGTTAGACTTGTACCAGTAGCAAAATTTCCATGGACATGCCAAAAATGATGCAGAAGAAGAGGAATTTCCAACTTAACTTATTTCTTAGGTTAACTCTACTAATCTAGGCACAAAAAATTGATTTAGACACATGCTTCTATCCTTCAACATACCTTGAGATCATAGATCCCTGAAATAACTCATCAGTGGTTTTATGATAGACTTTGAAAACATCTAAGGCACCAATAACACCATAAAAAATCATATCATTACTCACCTTGGTCTTAGTATAACCATATCTAGTATACAAGCACAAATTCAAGCTTCTTATCTTCCTTATTTGGCTTGGGAGCACTTCAAACACTTAAGCCAAGACCTAAAGCACATATTCAGTTCTTGATAGTCACATTAGATGAGATAATACCTTTATAAAATAGAAAAATATAAACCATGGTGTAGAAACCCACTTCATACCTCGGATGGATCGAGATCATCCATATCATCTTCTAGAAACCAAACCTCATGCTCCCCCTGTCTTGATTGAGTTCATACACCACATCATGCACCTGAAGAAACAACTTATGCAAACAATTGTACACTAACCATCATCAAGCCATCATCCTTACCATCAAATCAGTTCCAACCAGCTAAGAACCTTACTCTTCTTATCTCATGCATGTGAAAAGAACTAGGAGAATCTTCATGGAGTGGATCATGGACTCCCTCTGTCATGAATAACTTGATGCATATCTGAAGATTCATTTCATCACCATTGTAGCACAACTTTAAAGCTCATGATGACTGTGACATATAAATTTTGCATAATATGAACAAGTGAACCAAGTCAAGTAATTATTTTTCTTTCAAAATTACCAAAATCAAATTTTGAAGACAAAAACCATTATGAAACCTTTAAAGAAGACATCCATCATACCAAAACAACCACCTACAGGCCTGCAGAACTTCATTCCATCGTCAAGAATAATAGAAATTTCAACTTTCATAACCAAATTTGAGCATTCACATACATTTAACACTTCTGGGAGTGATTAAAAAATTCATGAGAATTATTTTAAACCTTTGACACTTGTAGAATAACTATACCCTACCTTTCACACAAATTTTTCACATGTATCTTGACATACTATAAATTTTATCTCACTGAAGTCTCAATCATACTGACTTTAGAAATTTTGGACTTCAAAAACCTTGTTATGCCTATGACACACGTTTAAGAGTGACTAGATAAGATCAGGGACTTCTTTATACTCTCATACCTTTAGAAAATTGCATGCTCTGCGTCATGTATTCACTCTCTACATGTAGGGAAAAAATTGACTCATAATGCACCAACTATATCCAATCAAATGATAAGCCTGAGATCATCTTCCCTTCACACCTTTGGAATCCATAGAAACTTTCCAAATGCATATAAAATCTTTATGAAGCCCAATTCAACCAAAAATGATGTAAAAAAACACTCATACCTATAGATGCACATTTATTTCTTATCTCAATCATGAAGTGTTTTATAATTTCCCTCACTGTGATTTCCATAGTTCAGTTGAATGGATCATGTGGATTAATTATCTCTAACTCAAAAAGCTTCATCATGCTCATTATTCTCATGCACAGTTAATGAAAAGACTTAGAACACTCAAGAAGACACATACAGTCATGTGGTAGTGTATTCATGTACATGTAAAGTCTTGAAGTGACAAAAGAGCGTATAGATTAAATAAACACACATTTTGACCTTATATCATCAACTTACACTCATTCATGGTCCATAAACACTGGATTATGCTTTACAATTACATGAGAATCATTAAAATCTCTGTATACCAAATGTTAACCACCAGATGCATATACACTGCCTACTAGCCCTAGGTAGCTCAAGAAACACACATATCTTTTGGTATACAAGCTTTCATGAAAAAAAATTACCTGATTTGCATACCCATTTTGCCTTAAAAATATCACCTTAAACCTTCAAACAAGCTCATGAAGACACATTACCTTGACTACAGCTTATATCTTCCAAGAAATAGGCATTTTAGCACCAATACAATCAAACTGAATACTGTCACAGATTTGCAAGAATCTAAGAAAATTTATGAACTCAATCCTCTTTAATCCTGAAGATCTCCATGCCTAGAAACTAGTCATCACTTTCCATCTATACCACATTTTAAGAATACTTGAAACCAGTCATCGTAGAGAAAATTTAAGAATTCACTATCCTTTTAACTTCAAGGACTCAAATATGACTACCACCACTGAAATGACATAAATTAAACTCCTGATCACTTATAGACTTGATTTGGAGGCATTGATAACATTTACACACTTGAAGCCACCTTTGACAACCTTTAAGAATACTTGTAAAAATTATGATCTTCAATATGTTTTGATCAAATCAACATTCTCAATGACATGTCACATCTTCAACCTTTCTTAGAGATGCACTTATACTCCTTAAAACACTTGACACAAGGCTTAAGGACTCATAATATAGAGGGCATACCCAAAATCAATATTTATAACCAACTCAGACTTCTTAAAGTGAATGAATTATTTTATGATGTAGTGCACATACCTGGCATCCACCTTTGTAGGGGGCCTACATGTGGAATAACCTAGAGTGCGACACCTTTTAGACAGTCGCACAGACCTGTCACATCATGCACACATTAACTACAAACAATTTTCTTAGATCTGAATCAAAACTAGAAACGCGTTTGGTGGAAAGCAGACGTGGGGGGAGCACATATCGAGTATGACAGGAGTGAATTTCTTGGAAAGTGCATATAATGGAGCAGGTGGGGCACGTTGACAGCTCAACCTCCATTATAAATTATCACGTCCCTTCATATGCCTACAGAATGTGGAAACATGCGTAATACAAGTAAACTATTCACTAGAATTTTTGGAAATAATCAAGGGCTCGTGAAATGCAATGAATACAGGATATACACAGAATGGGTTTGTTGAAAAGGTTTAGAAACCTGCAAGTAACCTCCCTACCTATGTAAAATGCAAGCTTAGTACAGGTGGACATCCATCAAACCATAATGGAAAATATGACTTTCCCTTGCCCGCCTTTCTCGACCTGTGCCAAATGTGAGTTCTAGGATAGGGATGAACTTGCAACAAAGCATAAAAGATTGAGGAATTTTTTCAGATGTTGTATTTGCAAATGCTCTGGTATACGTGAATGTAAAATGTGGAAGCATACACTTGGCATGTGAGCTATTCAAATAAATGCCCATAATGTGGCGTCATGGACGATATTAGTTAACGAGAATGGTGGTCATCCTATTGAAGCTTCCTCTTTCTCGTATTTTCCCCAAATGTCTATTTTTTTTCATAGAATGGTGGTGTGATTTCAGTGTAATCGGGAGAGAAAAGACATCCTTAGGGCTTGGGCCTGTAAATTTAGTTTTTTCAGCTCACCACATATTGGATTCTAAATGTTGCAGCTACCTCTAGAGCTCTCAGGTGCAAGTCACATGTTCCATATTTTCATCTTTTAAATGTGATTGTCATCAGAGCATGGTTAAATCTGAAGAAATGGGAACAAAATTTATTCAGTCCCTTCAGCACATTCATGATCCAGAAGCAATATCATACCTTTCATGGAAAGATGCTGCTGCGATTGATGAACTCCTTATGAGCCCTCTTAGATTTAGTGTAGACCAGTTGATGGAATTGGCATGCCTCAGTGTTGTAACACCCATAGCAGAGGTTTACAAAACAAATGAGTACAACTGGGTGCTAATTATTTGTGGCCTTGACAACAATGGTGGTAATGGACTGGTGGCCACACACCAGTTTTATCTATGTATGGATTTCTTAGTCATTTGCTGGCTATCCTGAGGGACGCTCTGATAAGCTTTATTTACCAACACCTTGTTATTTAGCATGGAGGTCTTTATGTTCCTTGGTCTTGCCACCATAGGGTTTTTGGGAAAACTGACCACTGATTTTGAGCATTATTGTGGAAAATGGTATTTTCAGGTGCTCATGATCTGGCTTCAACAAAATTCTTATGGGATGCGATGTCAAATCCCCAACTTCTGCCTTGCCAGTTCATTTCCAGGCATGGTTCATCTCCCCTTATCTCTCATAACTCTTGTACTTTAGTTTTTCATTTGCAACTTAATATAATTTTAAAATATTAGGATTATAATACATTTAATTGTTTTATATTAACTTGTTGCAAAACAATAAAATGTCATGTCGTAACTCACGAAATCAAAATAACCCTTTTGTATTAAACCATGAACTTCAACCCTCATTCTGAGGTGATTTAGAAAACTTCCTACCCAACTAGATCACTACAATATTGTTTTATCGACAAGACGAAATTGACTTCCCAGTAAAAATGTTGACCATCTCCCTGTTTAAATAGATAATTTTGCATTTTTCGAAGACTCGTTAAGTACCCTTCGTAACTTTGAAAATGGGATGTTAAGATTCATTCGTGTACCTGGTTATGTGAGGAGTCACCTTAACCTTTGGTTTGACCCCAAATGAACATTTGTGATATTTTTGATGCCATACTGGGAGCAATGTTACACCGTTTTGTAGTTGTAAGAAGCTACTAAAACTATAAAGTTGGCTTTCATTTTGAACCACCATTTGAAACCTGGATAGAGAAATTATTATCTGTCTTCGCAAACCTCTAGAATGTTTACTAGACAATTACATGGAACTTTCAGTTTAGGGAAAAACACTTTTCTGGATAGTTTGGAAATGACATTTTGTAGGCCTCTGGTCGCAGTTTGACTAGGTCAAATTGGACCAATTAGGACTGGTGGCTTCAGAAATCATGTCACCATTTGAAAACAGTTTTCTAGTTCTGAGTTCCATCGACTCTAATGAATTATCCTTATATGGGGGAACTTGTAGGAATTTTATCATTGCGCGTACATCCATCAAACGTTATTTTTGGATGTGGTTTTCTGAGCCCTTGAGCTAAACTTTTAATCATTTGCAACTAGGTCAATTACGACCAATGGCCCCAGAAAACTAGCCGCCAAACGTAAACTGTTCGCCAGTTCTAAATTCTATCAGTTGCTATGAACTCTTGGTATATAAGTGGACACGTATAAATTTAATCGTGGTGTGTTTTCTCATCAGAAGACAATGTTTGAAAGTGGTTTCTTAGCCTCCGAGCCCATTTTGAACATTTTTGTAGTTAGCAAGAAAATGTAAAAATAGAAAGTTGTGGGACCCTCGTCGGGTTGCCAAACCACCGTGGAAACTTTTGACACATGTAAATAACTATTTGAAAACTCTATAGTGTAACTTGTTGTGTTGAAATATAACTTTTGACAAAATGGTGTTTTCTCTCTCTTCCCTTCTCTTTCTCTCTCCTGGGTTACGAAATGAAGTGAAATGAAATGTAATGAATACATGTCTCTAAACCTTTTCTTTCGATTGCAAATTGTAATTATTATTATATGTAAATGGGAAACTGAAAAATGTTAATTATGTTAGATTAGGGTGGATGCCATGCCAGCGATTTATCGCTGATTTCATGCTCACATGGTTTTGCAGGATGTAAGAATGATGGCGAAAAGGTGATGTGTAATTCATTAATTATCATTGTAATTTATATAGTTCATTGTAAAATGAATATATGTATAATGTAGTCTCATGTTACAGAAGGTTATATTTGATAATTTGCTAATATGTATGAGATGCTAGTTTTTAGGGATATCTAGGAAATGTGTATTTAATCATAGGTTCAATTTGATTCATAGTACGTATGGTAAAAAAAGGTTTGATATATATATATATATATATATATATATATATATATAAAAGGTAAATGAATTTGAAGTAATATCTTGTAGTGCATATTCAGTGTTCAATAAATGATTAATGAATCATCTTGTGCATTCTTACTTTGTAAATGTAATAAAGAGATTTAATCGAAATACTCAACCCTTGTATAATATCTAAGCATAACATGTCTTCATGTGTGATACTTTTACCGTAGAAGACATTGAAAACCGTAGAATGAACTTAAACTCTGCACTCGATGGAACCTCCTAGTTTGGGTAAACAAGAGCCCAAGAATGGGTTTATCGTCTTAGTCAGTATGTTTAGTGACATTGTCATAAACCTGACAGATAGGAGTGACACAGTCAAACTTTATTTGGAGTATGTAGAGCTAACTCCTCCTTCGTATCCTAGTGGACTACCTTGTCTTCCGAAGATAGATTTAAAATTAAATTTCTTCATCGAATGAAATCCTTGTTGGATTCAAATGACATAAATGGAGATCGGGATATAGTTGTTCTATGTCTTGCATTCTTGTTAGTGAACTCTTTAGTCCCTCGCAGCTAAATGTCTTATCTTTGGCTTGTGACAATATAGTTCCTTGATCTCTCATGAAGGGTTTATAGGGTAAATATGTTTTAACCTTAATCTAATCTATAATAGGGATTAAAGCCCTGAGTGAAAATTGGAATTAAACTAAACCTTAGTTGATTTGGAGGTTAACATGTGGGTAGAAAATTATAAGTAACTCTTTGCAAAACAAAATTGATTTGAAAGATGTTGACTTAAGAGAACCCAAGAAACCAAAATCTTGTCCCGTAAAGCCTTGTTATGTCCTTTTATGACATTAAGGAATAAATAATATTTCACATGTGGAATCGTGAAATGTAGAAACATGGGACCTTACCTTGAACACAAATCACTTGTGGTTCATGTGTAGTTTATAATGCTTCTAACCATGTACTTCTTTAAGATGTCAGACAAGTACTTTCGTAACTCTTTTGTTTTAAAGCGATGGTAATAATGAGACCTTAATGCGATGAAAAAGTAAAGCATAGAAGAGTAAAAATGAGATTTGAGGTTAGGAATAATGCCACTCTTGGAGTCCTTATAACTTAATTCAACATTTTCATGAGTTACAAAGAATATGAATTTCCTTGGTGTGATCAAACTTCGAGAAAACAAAAGAAATATATATATATATATATATATATATATATATATATATATATATATATATATATATATATATATATATACAAAACACATGGAATTCCACAAGTCATTGAATTAGAATAACTATGGTAGGGAAATAACTATACCGTGATCGAAGAATGTTTTTGGAAAAAAAAAGCTATCTTGTATATAAATCTTCCTTAAATCCTAATATTGCTTTCTGGACATCAAGTCAGATTCACTTGAGTTGTAAGGGTAAAAGGTAGACATTGAATAAATGTTTGAGAAGAATATTCTTAACATAAGAACAAGATAATTAAGCACTTTATATGCAATTTGAATTATGCCAAATAAGTATGTAAGTTATGGAAATTTCCGTAAAGGATAAAAAGCCAACTTAAAATGGTCAAACTGTAAATTAATTGTGGAATGAACTTAAGAATCTGTAGATGGAAAAAGGAGAAAGTTTTCCTTGCACACTAATGTTCTTGGAATGTTGATCGTAACTAAAATGCAATTAAAGAAATTATGTGTTGTGGGTTGCCAATCCTTGAGTCCTTTTCTTGTGGTTGGGTCATTGCTAGTATTCATTCATTGAGAAAAGTGTGGCATCGACATGTCTATGGTGTTTTCATGTGTCTATGTGAGTCGATGACTTATGTAAGTTTCGTATGCATTGTCGAGTTTCTATATTTGGAGCCCTTGCAGTGTTGTGTAGTGAGAAATGTAAGTCAAAAAAAAATTATCCTGGTATTTTACTGTTGTTTTTGTGTGTAAAATGTGGGGTGTTACATTTGGTATCAGAGTGGAGGTTCATGCTCTCGAACCTCTAGGATGGATTGGAGTTGTGATGGTTCTGCATGATGGTGGTGGATATTGGAAGAGTAATGTGATATAAGTTGTAATGTGAACAATGTTGTAATTGTGACCTTATTGAACGCACATGTTGTGTATGTCACTTAGTGCATATTTGTTATCATGTTGATGTGCTTGTGATGAGATTATTCTCTCTCCATTTCATAGATTCTATGAAGAGTCCATGTGTGATGTACCACCTTATTGTGTGTGAAAAAAAATGTTATTGTTGATTACAGAGTGTTGGGGCATTATGGAATTTCGTGATATGTAGGTGTGCTGATATGTTGTATGACAAGATTGGTGTAAAGTGAATTGGATCATATTGTGATGTCGTCACCATGTTGTTATGAATCATGTGTATCATCGTGTTGTATTGCAATTGACTATATGTTGTAATGTTAGACATTGTGTTCATCATACGTATGATTTGTGTAATATGTGATGATTTATGTCATGATTTAGGGGCATATGGTGAGCATATGATCCCAATTATATAGTGATTGCACTTTGGTTGTAGAATGTGGTAATTTGATGTATCATAACCTGTGAAAGTAATGATTGTGTTATACCCCATATAAGTACCATGTGTAATATGCTATGGTTAATTTGTGTGAATCACCATTGTGTTAGTGATGTAGTTTTGTGTATGTTGTGAACCTTACACTAGACGACCCTAAGGGGAGAAATTGTCAAGAGTGTATTGTGTGGAGAGAGGAGGCATGGACCAGGTTTTCATAATCTTGAGCCGAGTACGAGTGAGGAAGTGGAGTCTTATATAGACTGAAAACCCACTTTTATCTGTTTAGTATACTTCAAGCTTGCTTAGTATATTGTGGGTGCACACCACCTTAGGCTCAACTTATGCAACTAGAGTTCCCTGCTCTTTCCTATTGGATTGTTCATTGAACAATCCCATGTAATTTTGACTATGTTGATCCTTGTGGGAGTTTGGAGGGATGATTCAGATAGAGATGATGATAGTTGTATTACTTGACTTGTATATTTTTACGAGCTGAGGCTCGATGTCTGAGTGCCAGCAACTCGATGAGTACCCCTTTGGTGGTGGTATGAGGCCACATAGTGATTGTAATGTGTTATTTCTCAATATGTATTTTATTCGTAAATTGATCATTATCTCTTTTCTACTAGAACCAACCATTTTCTTGATTGACATGTTCTTATATTTTGGGCATTTATTTGATTGTTGCATTAACATTCAGATTTTTCACTAACCATGGCTAATTAGCCATTTGTTTTTCTTAGTTTTAAACTTTCTTTTCATATTTAAAAGTTTTGTAGCCTAGCCCAAGGCTTATAATTTTTTCCACTTGGCATTTGAATGGATTGTTATGTTGGTTCTAATGTCGTAATGTTTTGGAATAGGGTCATGGGATTCACCATGGGGTGGTGGAACCTATGGGCCCACTTCGTTGTATGGGGGTATGCCCCAAGGAGGTCATAGCATCATGTAGTTTTTGAACTACAGGCCACTACACCACTTGGGTGGGGTGATGGGGCTCTATGTGCCTAGGGCCATAGGGTGACCCAGCCTCATTAAATGGAGAAAGGAGATGGGCCTCTATGATTGAGAGACCCGATATTATTTATGGCACTCTATGCTTGAGTGACCTGATATTCTAGATGGGGCTCTATGGTTGAGCTACCCGATATTATTTATGGAAGTCTATGGTTGAGTGACCTGATATTCTTGATGGGACTCTATGGTTGAGTGACCCGATTGGTTTTGGGGCACTATGATTACTTTCTCTTTGGGAGGTATATGGAGATTATTTGGTGATTCTTTGGGGAGTTATTTGGAGTTGAATTTTGTGATTTTGGAGATATCTGGAGATTGTTTCGTGATGTCTTGTGATGTGTGGAGTTGGTATAGTGACTTATGTGTACTCTTGTGAGTCTGATTAGACATTGTTATGTTTGAGGATTGACTCTTCCCTTTTGGTATGGACTATTGGATATTGTCTTGGCACTATGTTGGTACAGTCATGGATTTTTGGGTCATGTGATACCCATTGTATATGTATCAACATGATGATTTTGTTTGTCAGTCACATGTGTGTACTGGATCTATGTCTATGACATAATTGTTGGAAATTCTTTGCTATGTGGACTACTTGTTGTCATTCCATGGAGGAATTAAAGGTCTTGTGATGTGTTATAGTCATGAAAGTATGTAGCAAGATGTCTCGTGGGTTGTTTGTGTTGTGTTAAGTTTTGTGTGACATCTTGATGTTAGTTACTGTTGGGCACCCACAAACATAAGACAATTGAAAAATTCTAAACAATGAATATTATAATCTTGAGATAAGAAATACTGTAAAGGAAGACTAAGTAATAAGGTAAACTAGAACTACCAATCTTCATAGAACATTAAGAGTTTATGAAATTGTTAAACTTTCTTGACTTCCCTATGGTCATGTTCTAATGAAAGAGATATTATATTTTGATGAAATTTATCATCATTAGCTTCCTTCATTGATTAGCAAATTCTCTAGCCTTGGTGTTATATCGCATTGAGGATGATGATATTATAAGGAGAGGTAGATGTAGTGCCCATACCTAGCATCCACCTTTGCAGGGGGCCTAGGACCTACATGTGGAAGAACATTAGAGAGTGACACCTTTTAGATAGTCGCCCAGAAATGTCACATCATGTTGTACAAACATTAAATATAAACAATTTTCCCTTGGATCCAAATCAAAACCAGAAGCACATTTTGTGGAAAGTAGATGTGGGGGGAAAAAATATTGAGTATGATAGGAGTTAATTACTTGAAAATTCCATATAATGGAGTAGGTGGGGGACATGGAATGCTCAACCTCTATTGTAATTTGTCACATCCCTTCATATGCCTACAAAATGTGGAAACATGTGTAAGAAAAGTAAACTATTTGCCATAATTTTTTGAAATAATCAATGGCTCATGAAATGTAATGACTGCAGGATATACACATAATGGGTTTGTTGAAAAGGTTTAGAAACCTTCAAGTAATACTCCCTACCTGTGTAAAATGTGGGCTTAGTATCAGGAGGACATCCATCAAACATAATGGAAAATCTGACTTTCCTTTGCATCGCCTTTCTCGACCTATGCCAAATGTGAGTTCTAGGACAAGGATGAACTTCCAACAAGCTGCATAAAAGATTGAGGAATTTTGTCAGATGTTGTATTTGCAAATGCTCTGGATACATGAATGTAAAATGTGGAAGCATGCGCTTGGCATGTGAGAGGTTTGAATAAATGCTTGGGTATATGTGGCCTCATGGACAATTATTAGTTATGAGAAATTCATGTTGGTCATATTCATTAATTGAAAGCTTCCTTTTCTCGGAGCCCATTTTCCCCAAATGTCTATGATTTGTTTTCATAAAATGCTGGTGTGATTTCAGTGTAATCATTAAATACATCCTTAGGACTTGGGCCTGTAAATTTAGCTTTGAATCAGCTCACCACAAGGATTGTGATGTAATCTAAATGTTTTCGGTGCCTCTTAGCTCTTAGGTGCAAGTCACATGTTCCACGATTTTCATCTTTTAAATGTGATTGATCATTAGAGCATGGTTAGATCTTAAGAAATGGGAACAAAATTTAGGTTCAATCCCTTCAGCACATTCATGATCTAGAAGAAATATCATACCTTTCACAAAAATATGTTGATGTGAAGATGAACTCCTTAAAGCCCTCTTGGATTTAGTGTAGACCAGTTGATGGAGTTGGCAGGCCTCAAGATGTTGCAACACCCATAACAAAGGTTTACAAAATGAATGAGTACAACTAAAGTGCTAATTATTTGTGGCCCTGACAACAATGGTGGTGATGGACTGGTCTATAGTCACCACCTTTATCTTTTTGGATACATGGAATTTGGTTTCTATCCAAATCACACTTAAGCCTCTTTAACATGGGTCTTGTTACTCAGCTAGAGTGCACTTGTTGTTCCTTTCTTGCCAAATCTTGAGGATTTTCCAAAAACTTTCCAAATTTAAACATTATTGTGGATGCTATTTTTGGGTTTTCTATTTCGTTGGCTTGACAAGAAAGTGCTTCTAGATGGGATGCTGTCAACCGAATCCCATGGTTTTTGACCTCGCCGCTTCATTTCCAGGCATGGTTCATCTCCCCTTATCTTTCATAACTCTCGTACTTTAGTTTTTCATTTGCAACTTAATATAATTTTAAAATATTAGGATTATAATACATTTAATTGTTTTATATTAACTTGTTGCAAAACAATAAAATGTCGTGTCGTAACTCACGAAATCAAAATAACCCTTTTGTATTAAACCATGAACTTCAACCCTCATTCTGAGGTGATTTAGAAAACTTCCTACCCAACTAGATCACTACAATATTGTTTTATCGACAAGATGAAATTGACTTCCCAGTAAAAATGTTGACCATCTCCCTGTTTAAATAGATAATTTTGCATTTTTTGAAGACTCGTTAAGTACCCTTCGTAACTCCGAAAATGGGATGTTAAGCTTCATTCATGTACCTAGTTATGTGAGGAGTCACCTTAACCTTTGGTTTGACCCCGAATGAACATTTTTGATATTTTTGATGCCATACTGGGAGCAATGTTACACCGTTTTGTAGTTGTAAGAAGCTACTAAAACTATAAAGTTGGCTTTCATTTTGAACCGCCATTTGAAACCTGGATAGAGAAATTATTATCCATCTTTGCAAACCTCTAGTGTTTTTACTAGAAAATTACATGGAACTTTCAGTTTAGGGAAAAACACTTTTCTGGATAGTTTGGAAATGGCATTTTGTAGGCCTCTGGTCGCAGTTTGACTAGGTCAAACTAGACCAATTAGGACTTGTGGCTCTAGAAAACATGTCACCATTTGAAAATGGTTTTCTAGTTTTGAGTTCCATCAACTCTAATGAATTCTCCATATATAGGAGAGCTTGTAAGAAATTTCTTGTTGCGTGTACATCCATCAAACATTAGTTTTGGATGTGGTTTTCTGAGCCCTCGAGCTAAATTTTATTCATTTGCAACTAGGTCAATTACGACCAATGGCCCCGGAAAACTAGCCGCCAAACGTAAACTGTTCACCAGTTCCAAATTCTGTCAGTTGCTATGAACTCTTGGTATATAAGTGGACACGTAGAAATTTAACTGTGGTGTGTTTTCTCATCAGAAGACAACGTTTGAAAGTGGTTTCTTAGCCTCCGAGCCCGATTTGAACGTTTTTGTAGCTAGCAAGAAAATGTAAAAATAGAAAGTTGTGGGACCCTCATCGGGTTGCCAAACCACCGTGGAAACTTTTGACACATGTAAATAACTGTTTGAAAACTCTATAGTGTAACTTGTTGTGTGAAATAGAACTTTTGACAAAATGGTGTTTTCTCTCTCTTCCCTTCTCTTTCTCTCTCCTAGGTTACGAAATGAAGTGAAATGAAATGAAATGAATACATGTCTCTAAACTTTTCTTTCGATTGCAAATTGTAATTATTATTATATGTAAATGGGAAAATGAAAAATGTTAATTATGTTAGATTAGGGTGGATGCCATGCCAGTGATTTATCACTGATTTCATGCTCACATGGTTTTGTAGGATGCAAGAATGATGGTGAAAAGGTGATGTGTAATTCATTAATTATCATTGTAATTTATATAGTTCATTGTAAAATGAATATATGTATAATGTAGTCTCATGTTACAGAAGTTATATTTGATAATTTGCTAATATGTATGAGATGCTAGTTTTTAGGGACATCTAGGAAATGTGTATTTAATCATAGGTTCAATTTGATTCATAGTACGTATGGTAAAAAAGTTTGATATATATATATATATATATATAAAAATGAATTTGAAGTAATATCTTGTAGTGCATATTCAGTGTTCAATAAATGATTAATTAATCATCTTGTTGCATTCTTACCTTGTAAATGTAATAAAGAGATTTAATTGAAACACTCAACCCTTGTATAATATCTAGAGCATAACTTGTCTTCATGTGTGATACTTTTTACTGTAGAAGACATTGAAAAATATAGAATGAACTTAAACTCTGCACTCAATGGAACCTCCTAGTTTGGGTAAACAAGAGCCCAAGAATGGGTTTATCATCTTAGTCGGTATGTTTAGTGACATTGTCATAAACCTGACAGATAGGAGTGACATAGTCAAACTTTATTTGGAGTAAGTAGAGCTAACTCTTCCTTCGTATCCTAGTGGACTACCTTGTCTTCCGAAGATAGATTTAAAATTAAATTTCTTCATCAAATGAAATCCATGTTGGATTCAAATGACATAAATGGAGATCATGATATAGTTGTATTATGTGTTACATTCTTGTTAGTGAACTCTTTAGTCCCTCGCAGCTAAATGTCTTATCTTTGGCTTGTGACAATATAGTACCTTGATCTCTCATGAAGGGTTTATAGGGTAAATATGTTTTAACCTTAATCTAATCTATAATAGGGATTAAAGCCCTGGGTGAAAATTGGAATTAATACTAAACCTTAGTTGATTTGGAGGTTAACATGTGGGTAGAAAATTATAAGTAACTCTTTGCAAACAAAATTGATTTGAAAGATGTTGACTTTAGAGAACCCAAGAAACTAAAATGTTGTCCCGTAACACCTTGTTATGTCCTTTTATGACATTAAGAAATAAATAATATTTCACATGTGGAATCGTGAAATGTAGAAACATGGGACCTTACCTTGAACACAAATCACTTGTGGTTCATGTGTAGTTTATAATGCTTCTAACCATGTACTTCTTTAAGATGTCAGACAAGTACTTTCGTAACTCTTTTGTTTTAAAGCGATGGTAATAATGAGACCTTAATGCGATGAAAAAAGTAAAGCATAGAAGAGTAAAAAATGAGATTTGAGGTTAGGAATAATGCCACTCTTGGAGTCCTTATAACTTAATTCAACATTTTCATGAGTTATGTATGAATTAGGTGTATCAAACTTGAGAAAACAAAAGATTTGTAAAAAGGTAATTTTCCTTGTGTATCCTTTTACAAACAATGCTAATAATGAGAATAACATATAAGAATAATAAATGATAGGTGGAATAATATTCTTATTATAACTCAATTATAGTTTCAATGGAATTTCCTATACCATGATCAAACTTCAAGAAAACAAAGGATATATATATATATATATATATGGAATTCCACAAGTCATTGAACTAGAATAACTATGGTAGGGAAATAACTATACCGTGATCGAAGAATGTTTTTGGGAAAAAAATCTATCTTGTATATAAATCTTCCTTAAATCCTAATATTGCTTTCTGGACATCAAGTCAGATTCACTTGAGTTGCAAGGGTAAAAGGTAGACATTGAATAAATGTTCGAGAAGAATATTCTTAACATAAGAACAAGATAATTAAGCACTTTATATGAAATTTGAATTATTCCAAATAAGTATGTAAGTTATGGAAATTTCTGTAAAGGATAAAAAGGCCAAATTAAAATGGTCAAACTATAAATTAATTGTGGAATGATCTTAAGAATCTGTAGATGGAAAAAGGAGAAAGTTTTCCTTGCACAATAATGTTCTTGGAATGTTAATCGTAACTAAAATGCAATTAAAGAAATTATGTGTTGTGGGTTTTCCAATCCTTGAGTCCTTTTCTTGTGGTTGGGTCATTGCTAGTATTCATTCATTGGGAAAAGTGTGGCATCGACATGTCTATGGTGTTTTCATGTGTCTATGTGAGTCGATGACTTATGTAAGTGTCATATGCGTTATCGAGTATTCTATATTTGGAGCCATTGCTGTGTTGTGTAGTGAGCAATGTAAGTAAAAAAATGCACCCTATGACCATAAAAGTAGAGATCATAACATCTCACATATGAGGACAACCATATTGAAACATGAGAAAACACTTAAAGAAAATGAAGGAAATACATTAAGAACATGGAGGACATACAAAAATATCTTAAACAACCCTCCTCCTTCCAATGATTCATTTACACTAATATACCTTGAAGAAGCATAATGCAGATATATGAGCACCATCAAAACCTAAAAGAAGGTCTTAAAGAGGTCTCAAACCATATTAGATGCACGAAGAACTCCTTCTTCTCTTTTATGGTATGTATTATGAGGTGTACCTTTCCTTCAATCAATATTAGTTTTTGATGAAACACCATTTCTCCATCTTGCTTCCAAAAACCTTTCTTGACTATTATTTTGTATTCTAGACCTTTGAAGTCCACTTCCTTGCATTTTAGGACATTGAATACTATTTTTTTGATTTGAGTAGCCTTGATATTAGTATAGGATTGAGTTTGATTGAGTTTGATAAGAGTGTGGCATAAGATAGCAAACTCAATCATATTGTATCTCCATGGATGAGTATATTTAGAAGAAATTCTACACACTTTATCACTATGACCAAATGCATTACAATTATAACAATATCCATTGAAATTTATTTCATACCTTTAGGCATTAGGTTGCCTAATTGGCCTCGATTTCACATTTTCTTTGATGAGATTCACCTTATTCTCTTCATTGATGCTAGCTTCACCAACTTACTTTCATGGAACCATGTTTTCTTGTTTCATTTCCTTGCCTTTGGATTCCTCTTTGAAGCCCAAACTAGCTCTATCACATGATGATCTTTGTTTGCCAAGTAGATCATCTAGATCATTGGCACTTTTCTCAGACTTATGAAAGGACATAGTATTCTTTCTATCCTCTAGTAGTTCATCCCTTAGGAACTGTATATATTCTTGAAATTTTGAATACAAACTTTCCTTTTCCTACAAACTTGAAACAATATAATTTACCTTTTCTTCTAGAAATCTGATTGACTCATTTTACTTCCATGACTCAACCTTGTACTTCTCTTCTAGCTTGTGGATTTGATTTTCAAATTCCTTGACCTTAAAAATCATCTTCTTATTCTCTTTCTCAGTATGCTTTAACTTCTTTTGAATGCCTTAAATATAATCTTTGACATCCTCATCATATTCATTAGAATAGCTGCAGTAACCTGATATTAAATCTCCTAACAAAGAGGAGCCATCACTAGAAGACATTTTTTTATAATTAGTCACTAATAAAGCCTTATTTCAAATATCCTCATGATCTAATTAAGATTCAGAATCTAAAACACCACTATTAGAATCAAACATTTCACCATCTTCATTTGTATAAAATCTTATTTTATCCTTTCTCTTATAGTCAAAATTCTTAAAGCTTTTCTTTGTCATATCATACTTGTTGTACTTGTTGTCATGATCACTATCATACTAATGTTCATCATGATATTCCTTCTTGTTCTTATGAGGAAAATTAAAGGAAAAATTTCCTACTTTACCACATTTGAAACATTTATAAGGAAGCTTACCTTTGTACTTTCTAGATCCAATCTTCAATCTTATAGTCATCATAACAAAGAGTTCATCATCTTCAATTTAAAGATTAATATCATCATCCTTTACCTTATTGCATTTAGTAGAAACTTTTGAATCATATGTAGGATTTAGAGACCTCAAAAACTTCTTAACAACTACTTATTTCACTTCTTCTCCTAACCCTTTCATGCTATTGACAACATTTTCAACTCTAAGTAGATATGCATCAATGGATTATTCATCATTCATCTTAACAGATTTAAACTAATTTCTAAAAGTTTGAAGCATGGAAATTCTTACCTTTAAGTCAACTTCATAAATAAATTGCAATTTTTCCATGCTTCCTTTTCTTATTTTCAATGCATTACCTTTCCCAATTCAAATTCTCCAAGACCATGAATGATAGAACTCAAGACCTTAGAATTGTGTTCAAATGCATCCTTATCTATTTTACTAGTAGGAGGAGTGGCAGGAGGAGTATAACCATCTTCCACAATATTACAAACATCAAACCCTTGGGACATAATGTAGGTATTCATCCTTAGACTCCAAAGTGCATAATTTTTTCTATCACACATTGGTGCTTTGTTAATGACTGTACCACTCACCATTTTGTGCTTAAAGGATCTCCTTTAAAGTGGTAAAAATTCTCCAAAAAATATCCTCTATGATACAAATTTTTAGAATCACAATGGACTGAGGGGGGGGGGGGGTGTACCAATACTTACAAAAATCAAATCATATTTCAAACTAAAAATTCAAAACACAAGCACTTAACCATCCATTAATGTGTGCACACAATCAAATACCATACATGCTATAAACCATGGGTAAGAGATCAATACAAGACACACGATATAAGTGGGAAACCCTCAAGGAAAAAAAATACCACTAAAAACTTTTCTGATATTAAACACAACAAATAATCTAGTGAATATTACACATCACAAGATATTTCTTTAGTGAGACACCAACCCCACAAGAAGCACTAACCCTAAACCCTTGTTGATATTATACATCACAAGATAGTTTCATGAATATGATGCAATTTTTTTTTATGAAAATATCACTGATGATATGATGCAACAACTCAACTAATGGTGATCACAATATTCAACTTCAAACACCTTCAAACCCTTGCTCAAACCCTAGGTCTTCAAACATGTACAAACTAGCACTTCCTTCACTTCACAATGAATCAAAACCTTACAAAAATTCTTTCCATAAATATTCAACTTGTCACACACTTTATTTGATCTCAATTCATGCTCATACACCTGAAAAACTCTCACACATAGGTCACACTTCTTGCACACACAACACTAGCTACAAAAAAACACCCAAAACAATGCTTTCATAAGCTTCTTCTAAATTAAAATTAGAAAAAAACATTTTCCCTCCTTTTTTACAACTAAAACATCTAAAAAAATCCCATATATGTTTCATACTAGCTATAAGTGACCCATATGGGTTGGCCTAGAAAAAACCCATCTTCTATACACCAAAAATCCTCAAATCCCATGCATTGGAATGACAAAAATATCCTAATCCCAAAAATATTTTTATCCAAGCTCTAAAAATCACCAAACATGTTTAAAATGAAATTTAAACATCATACATGGTCTCAATTATCATGAACGAATCATATTATTTTGTTTAATGGGCCTAGTGGCTAATTTCCTTCACAAAACACCTGTTTCCAGCACCCTGTCTTCACCTTTTGGCTTCAATATAACCAAATAACACCTCAACTATGGAATGTGACCACTTGATGGAAATTAATTTTTTTTATAGAACTTTAAAAAAATCTAGATCTCATGAAATATCCACTGGTTCAAACTACATCATCTTTTGCCTTCACTAAACCAAGCTCCCCAAAAAGTAGTTTCCAAAAAGAAACTAGTTAACATCCTTCTTGAAACTTTCAAGAACTCCAAATTGATTCATTTGATGAAAAATTAATCCCTATTAACATTCCAAGTGATATCAAACATCAACCAATCCATATCATGCTCCAATTAACTCAATCTTTTAGAAAAATAGCTCTATCCTCGAAATCCAAAACTATTCTTGTGCACAAAATAACCTAGAAACCATAAAAAAATCATCATGAGACAAAAATTATATCACTATAAATATATCTAAATCGTATTTCCAACATAACTTGAATCACCTCATAACTCCACCCATAGCTCCTGTTATGTCCATTTTACTGAAGACTGCTTCTAACTGCCTCAAAACTGACCTTTGATCGGTCAACCTAAATGAATCACACATGACCATGAAACTGGATATAAATCACATAATGGTCATTTATTTTTCTACTTCTTTGGATAACCTTGTCCCAAACTAAACTTCTTCAGAAACTTACCTATTTGAGTGGGGTCCACTCATCACCATGACCTATACCATGCCTTTCTGGAAGTATGGAGGAGTCATCTACATGTTCCAATAATAATCCATTCACAAGAAATCAAAACTATCCACTTAGGAAGAAAATATCACAAACTACTTTTAGGCTAGGGTTTTAAACTCATAACAAGTTATTTACCTTCTTAACATTCGTTTATAAAAACCCGATTATGAAATGACCTCATTAATTTTTTGAAAATTTTTAGAGTCAATGTATAAAAATCCCTAAAATCCACAAGGTCACATGAAAAGTACAAAATTTAGGGTGAGCATTAGAAGTTCCAATTTGAGCTAGAAATGACATTGTTCTGGACCCTGTTTTACCAAAAATCTCATATCTTGCAAAATTCAAATCAAAGAAACCTAAAAATTTTCCCAAAGCACAAAGTCATACCCTACTAAAATATTCAATCATCACAATTTCATAATTACGTATCAATATTTCCATCCATTGAGAATTTTATATTTTCCCCTTAGAGTTTTACATTGTAAAGGCTAGTGTCAAGTAAAATAACCTCATAACACCTCAAGAAAAAACTATAAAAGGCCCTAACGTACCTAGTAAGTCAAGATAAACCTTCCTACATGCATAAATTATATCATATAGCTCCATATACCATCCTCATGCTATCTAACAACCATACCTAGTCTAAATAAACACCAAAAACATAATCAACAACCTGTATATGTACCCTGGACCTAATGTGAGTTCTCAAGTACTCCCAAAAGGTGTTATCCATCATGATAACACGCTTCTCAAGTCACCAAGAATCTCATAACACCATGCACCATCAATTAGGGTAATTAGGTCACCTGAATAGGCTTGCAAGAATACACAATCCTCACTGAATAAACCTGTGCAACGATGAACATATCTAAATTTCCATGTCATCATCACTATGAGAATTAGATGACCCTAATCCATCATCCACTTTGTCATTAATGGATTTTTTCATCAATGAAAACACCTATACAACAACATGTTAACATGCCTGACCTTAGAACTATCACAAATTTTTTTATACCTAGGCAGAGGAAGAAGGCCTAGAAAACTTCCCACTTCTTCAGTGGTACCTCTAGAAACCAATATGTAGAAGTTATTAGGACTAAGAATGAAAATACGATTGAAGAGATGAATAAATCAGATTATGAGCTGATCAATATATCTTTGGGTCAAGCTACCCATGAGGGCGGCTCTCATTTGTTCAAGGAATCTTCTGCCCGCTTCCTTTCTCAAAGTGAAGAGTAAAAGCAAAAAATTGAGAAATTAGAGGAACATGTAAAATATCTCAGTTCTTAGATTCAACCTTTCTTCGAGCTCGATTCGAAACCTTCTCTTCATGTGGAATACATTCCTCTAATAAGTATATTTGACCATCAAGAGGGCACAAGGATATATGATATAAGGAAGGCTAATGAGAGATTGATTCAGAAGATCATCGAGAAAGGTAAGAAATTATTTCTTGAGGTCCTCTCTCTAATCAAGTAAATTCTCACAAATTTTTTAGAAGTGAAGAAATAAAGGGATAATATTATAAAATAAAATAACCAATTATATGAGGTGTACCCACTTGTGTCCAAGATGAGTTCCCCCGACTCTCTAACCCTTGTGGGTAAAAATGTGCTTGCATAAGCTACTGACAGTTTGTCTCAATTTTGGATTTGCATCATGGATGAAAGGTATGGAATGATCAAAGATGTCATCTTTGAAATTGAATCTAGTGGAAAAAATTCTTTTGATATTTTTAATGAGATCTACAAATGTGTTCAGAGACTTGGTTTCCCTCCACTCACCGAGAAGTAATCACCAAAAGAGCTCATTGTTTCCATCTAGAAGTTGGCCAAGAAAGAGGCAGGAGAATCTCTCTCCTTCAATGAAGATACTTTAGAGTCCTTGACTAACATCAGAGGATATTTTTCAGACGTTGAAAGAAATGAAAAATAATGGTCTAATAAATTGAAGGATATTAATTATGTTAAAAATACATCAATCAAAGTGTTGACCTACATTTATACTCATGAAGAAGACAAGTCGACACCTGCAGTAACTCAGTTTAACAAAGAATTCAAAGGACATGAACCTTTTCCAGAAACTATATCTCAAGGATCATGAATCAAAAAGTTCTCCATCATACATGGTTTCATCCTCATTAGATCAAGTCAACTCCCTTCTTCTTCTCTCTTCATCTCTCTTTCTTTTATCCCCCTTTCTAATTCCTCATTGTATGTGATCATGAAACTTCATCTCTATCACTTAGGTGACTCTCTAATGTTGCATTGTAAAAGTCTATTTTGATTTATAAAAAGGGGACTTATTTACTCTCTTCCTAAGAAGATGAAAAGTCACAAGTGGAATAGGAACTTGGAAGGCCATGTGGGGGAGTAGATGAGAAGACAATTTTCAATTCTTTAAGTTGGAATGGTTTCTCCATTCCAAAGGAGCTCAACAAAGTTACTTTTTTTTAGCAATTGTGTATTGTGGTAGGTTTTTGAAATTTGTATCCCCACTACACAATAAATAAGATCTAAATTTCTTCCATTTAATTTGCTTATGATTTCCTCTTTTCTCTCTCTATTATGCAAATTTGAAAGCATATTGATCAATAAGGAGCTTTGTATCCTTGATTAATGAATTTAAAGAATTGCGTGTCTCTAGTTTTTTAGTCTCACTAATTTATTACATTGTTGATTTCTTCTAATTGATTTTGGAATTACTCTAGTTAATATATGTGAACTATGCTAGTGCATACTCACAACAATCAAAATCTCTTTCCTAATTTCCCTTACTCTCCTTTATCCCTCATCGCTGCAAATTCCTTGCTTGTACTTTGTATAAGCACTTTACCATAGGATCATTGAAGTGTTCATGTGTGATCCCCAGACTATTGGCCACTCCACAACATTTAGATGGTCTACATTAAATAATAGGATCCTCCCCATACAAAATAAGGAAGGGCTTAACCCTGTGACCGTTAGTGGAAACACATTATTTGTAACACGACCAATTATATCACCAAAAAATTGTTAGGATGGTGTTATCATCTTGACATTGGAGAACATGAATAACCAAATAATAATATTCTATCATATCAAATAATATTAGCATGAGGGTCTTAGTTTTTCTATTATCTGGGTAAGTCAACAGTGCAAGTGTGATCGTATTGATTAAAATATATGTTAGGAGTGATATGTTTTGTGTCATCTATATCAGAGGGAATGCATGATGATAATGAGGATGAAGGTTCAAGCTATGAGATTAATGGTGGTGGATTTGGGGAATGTTATTTGAAGCTGAGTTTATGTTTGTCATGGGGTTTTCTCAAATATTCAAAGGGTAGATCATGTGTACCTTACTCATATACTTCCAAGCCAAAACCATTCCATGTGCAACGGTGAAGGTAGGTTTGGGAAAATTGAGGCTTGTATAGGAACGAGAAGTCTAAGGTGAATGGTTTAGCATATGGTTGATTGTTGAGATGTGAAGAGGGGCAGTTGATGCCTCTACAGAAAATTTGTGTTCAAAGAAAGGAAGGATTGAAGGAGATGATATTTTCAACATTAGGCTCATAGAGAGGCTGCTTATCAGGTCTCCCATATGTTATTGGTGTAGGGAGTAAATTGAAAGCCACGAGTTAATATTCCCCCAATGATAGATGTTGCATCTTATCTCTAAATGATTGTTCATTGAGTAATTTGGATGTGGGGATGGAGGAACTCAAGGAAGATTGATTTGAAGAGGCAGTGCTTTATAAGGGAACCACCATGTATTTCAAGCACCAATGTCTAGAATGGAAGGGACACAATGTATGACGTGAATTCAAGGACATCATAATAGTATATTATATTGAAATTTACCTTCTACAAGGTAGAAAATGTCATGGAGGATCTCACACCTACTTTTATAGGTAGGATCACCATGCCCAAGGTGGGAATGACATTATCATTGAAATCATATAAGACGGTGGGTGACTGAGACATGATGGTTTCAAATAGTTGATTTTTTTTGAAAGCATGGGATGATATGATATCATTGATTTGAGTAGTGATGAATAGGGGAGATCATGGTCTTCAGGCTATAATGATAGGATCTCAGAGTTGTCAACTATGATGGTTTAGACATTTTTAGGGTGCTAATAAAGTTGGTAAATGGTTGAGGTTCCTCTGATTGTACCGAGATGGCTCGAAGAGATTTTATCATAGTTTGTTGATGTTGAGGGAAATTTTGGATGAGTTCATCGAGGGACATATTTATGGGTGCTTGATGTAAATTTTTAAGAAATTTGTTCTTTATGGATTGTATAAGGGGATGAAAGGAATGAGACCTTACCTCTATAAGACGATGGATTGAACAATTTAGTGGGGACTACAGAGATGGAGATTTTAGGAATTTCTTGAGTATGGGATTTTGAGTCTCGGGCATGATCTCTCGTGGCTATGCAGATAAAATCAATTTGGAAGAAAGAAGACTCACTGGAGGAGTCCATACCTTTACTTGATGAGTTATCAGGTGATGGTTTAAGAGTGTTAAGATCAATGGGTTTAGGGGCATATTTGGGTTGGTATTTTGATTTTTTTTAATAATTGATAGGAAGACCACGAAAAAATCTATTTATTAGGAGAACTCAATTATTGAAAATATTTTGGATCATGGCTTGAAGACCTTTACTGTCCTCAATGTGATGTCTTGACACCCTATAATAACGGAATTTTTTTTCATACTTTTACCAGGTAGGCTTCCATCCTTAAGGATTGGAGGGTTTGATCGGGGGTAATGATATGGTGGATGATTGTAGTCATTTTTTCATATACCTTTTATCTACCCCAAGTGCACTGGCCTATCACCCAATGCACACTTGAAACTCACCCGAGGCATGTATGGGTTTTGAATGCCTCCTTTATGTGAGATTCACAGGAGTAATCTGACATTAATGGAGGATGGGTTGAAGAATCAGAAATGAATTCATTTACTTAGAAACATGAAGTAAAGACACCATATCTAAGCAAAAATGCATCATACATGGAAATAAGCATTGTAAATAGCACAAAGAAACTAGATTTGGTCCATAATAACATGAATAACATAAGGGTTATACCCATAAACAAATATATCCATAATAGAGCTTCATATATTGATTTATAAACATCCATAGTAGCCACCTTACATCACAAAAATGGTTCATCGTAGACCATATACATCAAGGAATATAGATCTAGCCATACAAAACTACCTTGAATAGAGATCCTAGCTATGCTTTCCCCAATATAACCCTTGTTACAGACCCAAGTGCATACATATATGTCTAAAATTATTACCTATATTTCCAAGCACTAACTAAAAATCATGGAATCACCAAGTATTCTTGTAGCACTTCGTTGCCTCTTTTCTCATTGTCCATTTTGGACCCAAGAACTTCTTTAAATAGAATCTGGATACACCACCATAACTTCTCTCATGAGTAGTGGTGGTATCCAAATTTGTTCTCCTTTTCAGTCTGAGCAGTACCATAGATATGTCATGGAGCTTAAGGACAGATTAGACCATGTTGTATGTCGTTAGTAGCCAGGGATATGGTCTAGCTGGCACCTAGGTTTGTGGAGAAATGGATAGCACTCTAATAGGACTTGATCTTGTCCTAGCTGTTTTAGGTTGTGCCTTGCAACCAAGGTAAGATGACCTATTTTGTAACCTTTTAATGGTGAAGGAGATGAATATGTCCTTCTCTTTGCTTGAAATTCTATGATGGAGACCTTGATGAAAACACGATCAACACCCCAGATCTGAACTCTCACAAGTTGTCACTTCTCAAAACATGGGTATGTTCTCAAAACAAGGCAAAGGTTACTAGAGACATTGGAAATCTTGATTTTTTGTGCATACTTTTGTAAATAGATTTTGGTCTTTTATGGGTATACACATGTAAATCAGGGATATTACATGATAGGATCTTTGTTGTTGGATGATTTTTTGTGGGAGATTGATAAGACAAATTGGGATAGATCAGATCTTTGAAAATCTGTACAATACTTGAACAACTATCAGATGAAATGCCTAAAATAATCAGGATGTTCTTTCAACCAGATTATTTTAGGTATTTCATCTGATACTTGAACAACTATCAGATAAAATTGTGTTTAATTGTGTTTAAAATAATCAGGATGTTTTGGAAATTTTTTGCAAAGTTTCCCCGCTTCTCCCCTGGACCTACCACGTGTCCATATGTGGGCCCCATTGAAAACCGCCGGCTAATTCAATCAATTTTGCCACTTTTTTTAAAAAAGGAAAATTTTCCACAAAATATCCACTGGTCCGGAAGCCCGATCTCTCCTCTGCCACATGGCACTCTCCGATTCGCCGTGGGGCTAAGCCTCCTATTTTGCCTTTAAACCTCCCCGCAAAATTTGTGACTTCTTAGAATGTGCCACATGTTTATCATGGATAGGTTGCGGAGGCACACTTTCCATTTACACTTTAGCTCCTTTTTCCAAAAAGGAAAAATTTTACTTTGTTCCCCGAGGTCCGAACCTCCCCCTCCATTTTTTTTCCTTGGACATGTGTCACTTCCTGACTTGTTGTGGGCCTTTGGGCTAAAATTTGATTTTTCACCATTTGAAGTTAAAAACTTCAAAGTCTTCACAAAATCTGCTGCCCCATCCTATCCTTTCTTGGACACATGTCCACCTATGATTGGCCGTGGAGTTTCAGGCCAAATTTCCACCTTAACACTTTGAGCCATAAAACATAAAAATTCTCCAAGTCCCCCCACCATCCGCATGCCCTCCGTGCCACGTGTCCTCTCCCTATTCGCTGTGGGCCAAAAATAGATTTTAATTTTTTTGCAAAATGAAACCAAAAATTCCTAAGGAAAGCCCACCACCCACCAATCCCCTAGCCAATCAAAATGTGCCACGTAGGCACTTCATTGTAGAAGGCAGAGCCACGGATCAAAATTTTCCATTTTGCCAAAATTCAAAAAATGATAAGTTAGAAATATTTCCCGACAACCCTCGGCTAATAGGAACCCGCCACGTTGCCATGACCCTGTGATGATAAATTTGATGGGAAAACGACACCAGTAATGACCGTCAATTCGTAAAAAATTTAAAGGATGCCCTAGAATTCAAAATTTTCAACAAGGATGGCTGATTTTTTGATTTTAAACCAACTGAAGCATGATTTATCATTATTTTCGACCTTAGGGTTGGGAAATTAACCCATACAATTTAGCTTTGATCAATTCAACTTTTTTGCATGATTTGGCAAAGGGAAAACGACACAGCCTAAAAATTGGAAAAATCTAGGGCACAAATAAGAGCATACATGGATTTCTCTTTCAAACCAGGGTAGAACAAGCTTATGTGCAATTTTGAAACATTTAACCAGGGGGGAGAAAATGTAGATCACCAATTTGAGAAATAAAATTTTTCTGAGAAAAATCAGACATGAAAAAATTAGGGCACACAAATCAAGCTCAGAAATGGCACTAACAAGTAGATCACATGCCAAGTGGAAGTGTGGTACTTCATAGTCGATTGTTTTTGCTAGCTTGTAAAGGCATCCATTAAATGTAATGATCTCCCCTAGGAATATCCCTTATGTGGAATATTATTTTCTTAAACTCCAAGGCTCCAGGATGGCACCTTATCCATTCCTCATGCTTACTCAGGCCCTCACGTGTTTCTACTGCGATAGCACCTTTGAAATGTGGCTAAGTCCTTAAACCCTTGTTCTATTTTCATACGCACCCTAGTTGCATCTTAAAACCTTTCCTTGCGCACTTTTCCATGCGTTCCTTCCTCTTTCTTGTCTTATGCATGCACACCTTCTACCTTGGGACTTAGTCAATTCAGGGCCAAAAATTACTCCAACACTAGCGTATTTTATCCATCCTCGAGAAACAAATATGCACTTTCGTCAAAGAATAAATAATAGGAGGGATTAAAGAATCTTTTATTGAATAAAGAATGGGAGAATAGTAGGATCATGTTACTATTGTACAAGTATAGGGAGGTCCTTTGTCACAATGGCTTTGATCTTATTCTAGGCATCGACCTCACTCTCTACGTGTTGGATCATCATATCCCATATTAGACACTGATAAATTCATCATATGTCAACTCTTCACCCTTAGCCTTCAGCATATCCACAATTTTTTCCATCTACCTGCTCAGGTCACCTAATGACGTCCATCATTATTAGTAACCTAGGAGGTCTAACTCTTTCACCTTATTTTTGAATGAAAAACCTTAACATTTCGAAGGCCTCAGAAATTATTTTATTTTTCCATGTGGATCCTATCCCTCTCTACCTTATTACCATTGTTATTCTCCTGAAACTCCTCCAGGTCTACCTCACGGGTAGCTACTAAAATAATAGCTACTCGATCTTGTTCACCACAATTGTCATACACAACTTCTGGCCATGTGCGCCATGGTTTTTAATAAGGAAAAGAGCTTGGTATAATGGGTTATGGTCTTCCTCCATCTTCACCTTCTCTTCCACCTTCTGGCATGCACTAAAAATTATGTGGCCAATGACTCTAAAGCAAGTGGGGGTTTCCTCTCCATAGTGAGTATGCACGCTAAGTCTTCCAAGCAACGCATGGTGAACTCAAACTTCTACTCAATAGGATTCAGGTTCTGGGTGCTTCAAGATAACGGACATTTTAAATAGTCCTCTACCTTATTGTGGACCTTCATGCACCTTCACCTTTTCATCCTTCAGCTCATGCCTTTACTATGCACATTGATCAAATACTTTTGTCTTTTATCTCCCTATCCCTCTCAAGGATATCCTCATTCTTCTTCTCAAGTTCCTCCTCCAAGGCTCTTATTCTATCATTTCTCCCAAAACAGTATTTCCTCCACTTTCTACTGAAACTTTATCGAGTGCATTGTAAACTTTCTCATCTGATAGATGTTGGGCATTCATGATAGGGTTTATTCCCTTGAGACCTAGTGCCTTCATCAACACATCATTATTTACCTCGAACTCGGGCTCATTCGACATGTGGAACTCAAAATGCCCAAGACAAAATCTTTCTTATGTGCAAGGGTACGCACTCTCTTCATCAAAATATGACCAATCAGAGGATTTTTTCTTTGGAAAATATAATTTTGAAACACGGATGTAATACCTTTCTTGGATCATTGATATAAGTCATGGCGTGCTCCTACACCGCTACTACACCCTTTCCACCTATGTGTGTTGTCGTCGAGAAGATTACTGTTACGATGAGGTCTCCACCCATGCTCCCATACTCATTTTTCATGATCGTGCTGGCTTTTATTTCCTTCAACACTTCATCAGAACTTCACTCTACTTTGTGTTCCACGAACTGTTGGATAATACCTACCACCTCCCTCTCTAAAGTGTTATCTACCTACTACTTGGTCAACGTCGAGGTCTTTTGATCATGCATGTCTACCTCCTCACTTCCTCTTTTATCATGTGCGCCCTCTTCATATTCATTCATCTCTTCATCCCCTTCTTCATCAGACTCATCTACATCATACATAGGAGGATTTTGAGATCCTTTTTGCTCTTTGTTTTCTTCTTCAGTCTAGTGGCCTTCCACACTCTCTATTTCCTCCAAATCCGATCTCTCGGCCACATTATGCTTCTTCTTAACTGGAGATCCATCTAACTCTAGGGTCAACTCCCTTCCAGGAGACTCCTCTTTCTCAGGTGACTTATCCTTCTCATGTGCAGGGGACTTCTTTCAGAAAACATAAGTGCTTGTGCCTGTGCCTAACTCTTATGCCCCTATAGTCTGCATTGTATGAGCACTTGGCACCTTAGTTTTTAGATTTTATTCTCATTCTCTCTTATTTATTACCACTTTATTCCTTCAAGTGGGGTCTTCTAGGATTGATACATAATCCTCAATGTAAGTGACCTTCTTAAACTTGGGCCTTAGTCACACATATACCCTTTTTGTTGTCCTACCTGCAATAGGTAATGTAACTAGTTTCACCATATGCACGTCATGAGATACATAATTTTCTACATATGCACACTTCTTAGGATACACCAATATCTGACACATCTTGTGGTAATCTAGATCAACTACACTTAGATGAAAATGAATATTTTTGGCTTCCTTGAACCTATTGACCATAGTTTGAAAGTATTGCACTATGAAGGAGAATGGAAATGTACACCAAGGATTCTTGGTGCCATCTATCAAGGTAAACCTACCAATACAGAAGTGTTGGTATATGACGAATTCAGCCTCTCCATCCAGTAATGATGGCAATTGATTAGGTATCCCCCATTCTTCTCCAAATACATCGCACATCCATTTATACCATTTCTCTAAGCGTGCCTTATGAGTGGTCATCATGGTGTCACAAGTGTAAGCCTCAAACCTCTTGGTAGGGGAGGGGTCCACATCTGGGGACTCCCAAATAAACTTATCTAGCCCATCGAGAACCCCAATTTCTGAAAAAGACAATGGTGAGGAGGATGTTACTAAACATAATTTTCTCTCCATCACACGTGAAATCTATAATTTCCTCTGCAATAAAGGATGAAAGGTTGTATACTGTGCTTTATGAGATTATGTGACAAACATTCAACTAAATCTATTTTATCTGAGTCTATCTCTCATGCCCATTTAACTTTGTAACCAAGCACACGACCATCCTCATAACAGGGTTGGTGATTGTAGAGATATCAAATTAAAGCGAACCCTTCTTGTAATCATATGCCTTAATCATCTTCTTGATGGCCTCCTTATCGTAAAATTCCTCATCTAGTGGCACTCCTTCGTAAATAATGCCAATGTACTTTGCAATCAGCTGAGGACTTATGTGCATTATTTGTCCTATGAAATAAAAGTGATCCTCATGCACATGCGACATCAAAAATTGGTATAGTCACCCAGGTTTTCCAAAATAGGGAAAATTATAGAGTTGTAGAGGCCCAACCTTTTCCATCTTAACCTTTACTTCGTCATTGTCAATGGGCTTCCCATTTGGTGTCCTCTTTTCTATAGGGTGAACCAATTCTAACACCATCTCCTTTTCCGTAGTGCTTGTTCGATGGTTATAATCACTTACGACCATCTTTCATATATGAGACACCCATTCCTTACCTAACAATACACCATCTAGGTACTGCATCTCCATGTACCACTTTTCATTGAAACTGGTTGAAACAACTGGTTTTCCTTTACCCCTGCCCTTCTTTTGTGGAACATTTGATCCCTTCCTTGGTGCCATATTTTTCCATCAGGTTCTTGTAAATTATTCCTTTTCTCCTTACCCTATATCTTCTCAAATCTTATGGCTCCAATCCTCTATGAAAATTCCTTCAAATCATGTGTCCTAGCTCTATAACCCTAACCTAGAAAACCCTTCTTCCATAAGATGGCATAACACCTGTGGAATCCTCCAAAAAAACTTCTCTACTCACACCCATGTACTCCCTTTCCACTCTGGTTCATAGATCATATCTTGTTGAATATTTCACACAAAAATATTCTCAAATTCTCTTTGCACAACTATTCGTTCGCAAGGATGCCCTATTTATGAGAGCTCTTCGATAACTTAAAATGTAAGGTAAAAGAATAATTCACCCACGACATTCTATTTATAGCTTTTTTTCTTTTTCCGCACAATCCCTGATGCCAGCTACCAATAAACAAATGCATTAAAGTCATCTTTTTCCAATGCCATCCTTCCATGATTTATATCCATCACTTTTCCTCTGCGCGCAAGCCTACTCAAAAAATCCTACAAAATTTTGGCACACAAATGCTTTGACAATAGAACTATTCATGCTTTTTGCCATGCTGAAGTCAATTTTCCTCTATTTCTTGGACCAAATTATTTCTGCTTCCTACCTCATGTTGCTCCTGTGATTTTTCCTTGTACGTGGTTTCTATAAATATTTTTGACACCAATCTTATCTTATGTTCACCTCTTCTACGCACACTCTTCTAATCACATGTGCCTTTGAATTTACAAATTGGGCCACCAAAAACCATTGTTTCAAGTCTTTACTATATTTTACACTCCACCCCACACTAAACAAATGTCTGCGCATATAAACCCTTATAAAATTAAGTGGCTACTAGTGCAAAAACACACCCACAACAAAACAAACCAAAAGACAAAAAAAGAAACAAAAAGAAAGGAAAATGCATTAAGGGAAATCCTAAGCTAACTGGAAATACTGCCTTATTTACAAACACCTAGAAGCATTATTTATAGTAGGGCTTCAACCTATGTAAACTAAAATAATCAAGAATTCATGTTCCATCTAGTGCCTGTAGCTGGCAGGCACGTGAATTAAGTATATGGGTAATATAATATGACTCCAACCAATGGACCTTGAGCTTCCCAGGATGGCACAGAAACGTAGAATCATAGAGTAAAATCATCTCCCTAACCTCAAATTATTTATTATTTATATCACGATCATGTCAGGCCTTTTGTCTCACCTTCTTAGTCTTCTGAAGCAACTTAGAAAGTGATCACCTTTTGTCTAACATCATTAGCTTGTTAATGCGCTCTCACAATGCTTGTTTATCAGCCAATCCTCCTATGTGTGTAGTACACAAAGAGGATAACATAAAATATACCAGTAAAACAACTTAATGCCAAACTCTAATTTGAATGGCATGACTTTATTCAATCTCTTGTAAGTTGTTCTATATGCCCATAACACGACTGAGACTTTGTTATCCCAATCCTTCCTCCCAAAATCACAAATATTGGTAAGTGTATGACTCAATATATTATTAAGTGCCTTAGTAGTCCCATTAGCCTAAAGGTGATAAGGATTAGTCTTGTGATGAGCCACCATGAACTCTGCCAAAAAAATCCTGACACTCTCATTCAAAAATGAGTACCCCAGTCACTAGTCAAACTCAGAGGGCACCCATACCTACTAATTATATTTTCACACAGGAATATTGCTACCATGGCCATTGTGTAATCCCTTGTAGGTGTTTCCTCTACCCACCATGTTAGATAATCAATGCAAGTAATGATATAACACAAACCGTCCTTCACGCAATAGGTGAAATAGGGCTTAAAAAGTTAATTACCCATTTCTCGAATGGTTAAACACTAGCTATTAGTCTCAATGGAATTTCATCCCCTTTTCTTGGCTTACCAAGGCATTGAAAATGATCACAAGCCTTGCGATATTTAAAAAAATCCTTATAAACCATCTCCCACCAAAGGCTAGCTAAGAGGATCTTGTGCGCAGTCGCATTCCCCACATAGTGTCCTAAAATTACACCATGAGCCTCTTTCATGATTATAGTCTACTCATGATCAAGAACACATCGATGAAAAACCTCATTGCAACCTAGCTTGTATAAGTCTCCACTAATTAACATGTAGAGAATGACGCGTAAGGCTAATTTCTTCCTTTCCAAAGCCTTCATTTCCTCTAGTGCCACACGAATTTTAAGAAACATAACAATATCTTCCAAGTCAGAGGGAACACATTGAAATCTCAATTATTTTACATCTGGCATTGTAGGTTTAATGCTCTGTACATCATCTCCTGAGTCAATCCTTGATAAATGGTCAGGCCCCAAATTACTCTTACCCAATTTTACAACAACTAAAAACTCAAACTCCTGAAACAATATGACCCACCTACATATGCACCCTTGTAAGAAAGGCTTGTTCACCAAGTACTTTAATGCCATGTGGTCCATGTAGAATATAAAGGGTGTTGCCAGAAAATACTACCTGAATATGTGTAGTGCGTAAATCATCGACTATGCCTCGCACTCCATGGTAGTATAATTATATTCTACTGGGGTTAACTTCCTACTAGCAAATCATAAAGGATGGTCAACAATTCCCTCTCCAAGTTGTGCTAAGACTGCTCCAATCGCCATCCCTGAAGCATCAACATATACATGGAATGGCTTATCCCAAGAGGGAAAACATAATATGGGTGCAATGATAAGCCTATTCTTCAATGTGTCAAATGCCATCTGTTGCGCCTCTCCCCAATGAAATGTACTTTTATGCTTCAGGAATTCCTCCAATGGTGTGGTGATCTTGGCATACCCCTTGATAAATTTCCAGTAATACCCCATATGGCCAAGGAATTCACATACCACACTCTGGATGGTAGGCTCTGCCAAACCAAAATAATGGCAACTTTGGTAGGATCCACTAGGAAGCCTTCTTTACATATGATATGTCCCAACAGGGTGCCCAATGGAGTAGTGAAAACACATTTCTTAATGTTGAGAGATATACTCAACTACCGACATCTCTCAAACATATGTATCAGATTGTCATAATGGTCCCTCACCAATCCATATACTTTCTAGTCATCAAAGTAGACTTGTAGAAATTTATGGATGAAGTCCTAAAATTCCTAAACCACAATGTGTGAAAACACATCAGGGACATTCTTTAGTCCAAAAGGAATGACCGCATAGGTAAAATTCCCCATTCAGTGGAATTTTTTTTTTCTGGGTCCTCCTTCGTAATTCTAACCTGGAAATATCCTGAGAATCCATCTACAAAAGAATAGATCTTGCGCCTGACTACTCCTTCCAGGATCTCCTAAGTGAAGGGGGTGGGAAAAGGATTAATGACACACACCACATTAAAATCCATGTAATTACCACAAATCCTTGTCCTCCCATCCTTATTAATTCTAATGACCATAGAACTTATGCACTTTGATTCCTCAACAGTCTCAATGATGCCTGATGTGATCATCTTGAGAATCTTCTCCTTGATCTTTATTCATAGATTCATATTCATTCAATAAGGCCTCTTCTGAATTGGGCACACACCTTCATTTATCTTGATATTCATTTCTCCCAAGGAGAGATGAAATCCTTTAAAATCATGGTACCTATGTGGGAATAAATCCTGGAATTTTTCCAGTAGATCAATAATATTAGAAACCTCCGTTTCTGTCTAGTAGTCTCCAATTTTTGCTTCTTTAGGTTTCACCTCTCGAGCCAATGTTAACCTTCTTGGTTTCTCAAGAGTTCATGGTGGGCGCACGCTTTCTCATCAACACTATCCATAACCTTACGCATACCGATAGTATGGTTAACATTAAATTTTTCCACCTCTTCACCATCTATAACATAGACCAACTTTCCTTTCTCTTTTTCCATGTAAGAGCACTCAAGTTGTAATTCCTTTGATTCTTCCTCATCAAAGCATGCTTCCAAGTCAGGTTCTCCCAACAACTCCAGTATTCAATCCTCCACCATGACACTATCTCCCATAGTTAGGCAATTAACAACCTGTAGAGCCTCATTCACTGATGGCTAAGTACTTCGATACTCAAATTTGTAAAAAAAGATCAAGTGTTAACTCCTGCCAGTTTCTTGTCTGATGATGCAACTTTGAATGAATTTACCATGCATGTGCATAGCATTGTAAGGTAGAGTAAAGATTATACAACCATAGTGATGGTGGAAGGGCTTCCACACCTTCCATCGAGACCTTCTCAGCATGCCTCAACATGAAATGAGGGGTTTCCTTCCCATGATAGTCTTGTATAACAGTAGGTGCATTTATTCAAAGGAACCTAATAGGGAACATGATTCTCACCTCGTGCCACTCTAGAAGGTTATCTCGATAGGTCACCCACCAATGTGATGTGGTCCTGCGCAAAGTATAGATAAGAATACTTCTCCTATCAATCTCACATATCCACTAGGTCTCCATTGCTCATAGGAAAACATTAGGGTTTTCTTCCCTAGTGTAACTTGGCAACTTTCTTCCTCCCAAGAACTTGATTGAGTGTGCCTTTGTCACTCTTGTCATAAAGCCTCTTAATTACTTTCCAACTAACTCATATGTCTCATGTGCCCAATTATCACATTCCACACTAGTAGTATCACTTATAAATTGAGTGTCTTCCCACTAAATAATGCCTTCTTTTGGTGGTTACACAACCTCAGGGTATTTGATAGCGTGCACATAGATTTTGTCTAGGTCTTCTTCTCCCAAGGGCTTAGTATAAGGCACTGAATTTCCATCCATAAAAGGAATGATAACACCTTCCTCATTCTCAAAACTTACTTAAACCTTATTAAAACATAAGTCAACATTATTAATATATCACGAGGGGCACCCAAGTAATGGTGGAAATTTTTCTGCCTCTGTAAGTTCCAAGAATTCTAAGTATCCAATGAATTTTTCCCTTGGATAGTGATTGTAGCATCCTATAAGACACCAATGGGCATCACCTTTATCTTGTTAGCCATATAAAGAACATTTGAAGATGGTTGTAATGGGGGCCTTCCCATTTGATTCCATGTGTCTAAGGTGAGCACATTAACTTCCACGCCCATGTCAATTAGAATATTACTCAAGAGTCATCCATCAACAACTGCATTCAAGGTAATCTCTTTATCATAGTCAAGATTGTGAGGAGGTAGATTAACATGAAAAATCTACCTCTCACACTCTCCTTTGGCACTTGGTACCTTTCCTCTTAGCTGATCTCCTAACAGAGGGATGATGTACTCTTGTCTCAGCATCTTGTATACCTCACTAACTTTAGCTAGATCATTCTATGGAGCCTCAATGCTCTTCTTCTTCTCTAACTTCTGTGAGTGCTCCTTCAGGCACTGGATCTCTCCTTGTAGGCTTCGAATAAAATCCATGGTTTCCTGATAAAATTACTTCTAATGCGTAAGTTCTGAATACTTCCCATGTACCACTTCTTCTCTTGTACAGTAGTCTCTTATTTTGTATCTCCCTCGCATGTGTAGCCTCAACTTGTGTCATCACTAGTACAGGGTTCTAACTCTGACACACGTACCACCCTTGTCATCCACTACAGATTAACTCTCTTCATGCTTACCATCCTGACACCTTTATCCTTCTGCTACTTATTTCTCATGTGTTCAAACAATTCTAGGAATTCCTCATACTTGTGCTTTTTCGCACACTAAGAGCAATGCAAAAAATCAAGACACTCACACTTTTAATGTTCTGTAGATCAACAATTATAACATGTTACATAAGAAAATTCACTTCTTCCTCCTCCGCGATTTCCACGGGCTCAGGATCAACCCTGAAATCCTCTTCTACAACCTCCTCCATCCTCACACCCTTCATAATGATGACCATCATCCTTAGAACTACTGGCATCGCTGGTCTAATGCACACCAATGTTAATGACATCATGTATCTGGTCAATTAATCTACAATCCTTGTTGTTATGATTAGTAGAGGTTTAAATTTTGCAATAGCAAGACACATTCTTATGGATTGTGCACCTTAACAATGGGAATCTACTTGCATCATGATCTATCTAGAAAATATCATAGTCCACCAACATGGCACACACTGATATTTGCAGGAAAGTGTCCTATGTATTGCCCTCTACTTTGTAATCCATGCACCATAGCCCACTACGAGTCTCATGAGCTGAGTTCATAGAAAATTTCTCTAAATTCTTTATCATGACAACAATATGGGATTCAAGGAATGGACTAATTCTAGTGTCAATGCTTCCCATTGCCTCAACATGCAAGACAACCTCCAGGGCCTCGTGTGGATTTGTGAAGGTCTTATGTGAAAGTGCCCTCCTGAACAGAGTGATCAGTCTTTTGACAAACCACTGAGCATGTTGAGATGGGTGAATATCATAAGAAAAATTTAAAAGAAGAGTCTTAAGGCACACATCATACTCTCAAACACTTTCTACCATACCTTGTTGGATTTCATTCAGTGCGCTGATGCTATTCTATTAAACTTACTGATGTGGAACTCTACCAAAAATACATCACACAACGTGATATAATCCACCACCATATGGTATGGATCATACTTCTTGTACCAGCTATGTGCGCACCAGTGTAACATAGTTACAAATTGACTCACCTTCATTTCTAGTGTAGTGATACCCTTCGTGCGCCATGGTAAATAAAATTTATGCACATGTTCTGCAACGTCTTCCACACCTGTGAAATCTAGAAAATCCGAAGACATCTCAAAAAATACCTGTTGAGGTATTTAAGGCCCTTGCCCACTAGATCTAAAACCTTAACCTCCTCCAATATTTCCACCACCTCCAGCAGCACTAGATCTAATAGTGCTAACTCCTCCAGATCCACCAGATCCTCCTCCTATTGTAGGTAAGGGGCCTAACATAGCCACTCCTTGCAAGCCTACCACTATGTTAAACTATGCACTGATAGTCTACGAAGTTGACCCACTCCCAAAAGTGTTTCCCACACTACCTCTTGATGTGATACCCAAACTTTTTGAACCCACACCTTTCCTAAATTTTATACTTGACAATATACCTCTAAATATAGGAAATGATTGTGTAGCCATAGATGTACCGAACAAAAAATTATACCTCCTAGGTTTCGCTCGACTATCAATATCAACACCACTAAAAATTGAATAAGTAAAGTTTTCCTCAGAAACTGAAAGGCTAAGCGCAAGGGTTTGGTCACCAGGTGGGCCAAGAGGCACACCTATGTCTCTCCTTTATTCACATGGTAGACTCTAACCAAAATCTGAGGGGATAAATCTCCCATGATTGCCAAGATGATGTAACATAAACTTCTCATGTTCCATGCCTTCCGTTTAGACCTCAAATCCTTCCCACAATGTCTTCCTCTATATTTCCATCACTCCTAAAACCTTTCATTGTCTCCTCAACTACCTCTCTCATGATTCATCATGCTTTAGTCACCTCTCTTCTCTCTCCTTCTTCACCGTATGATCCTCCATCTTTCACCACACTAGCTTCCGCGCCCCACGCCTAGAAGGAGTTTAGCCAGCCATGGGAAAGGACTCCAAAATAAAAGTAATAAAAATGATCTTGATATCCAGTGGAATAACACACAAGAATGATCCTCTAGGATCCCTCAAGAACTCAAACTTAGTAACCTCTGGGCAATAATATGTAGAAATAACGTATTCTAAGGTATAACTAGTCAGCACTGTACTCCACCAATGATCAACAACACAGGTCTAGGTCAGATCGGTATCATACAACCTCTAATACTCATCTTGGGTCCACACACAAGGTTTATAATACCAACTTGACCTAGATGCATATGCTGAAATCCATTCATACAACTCCACTGGGAAACAACAAAAGAATGTTTCTTACAACTCATGATATAGGTGGTCCTCTACCCTTTTACATGCATCGAAATCAGGTCCAATGTTAAATATATGAGAAAACTTATCCTCCATGATTTTAAACCATGCCTCAATGTTGTCCAAGGTCAAACACTCCGTCATCACACATTCTCACAACAAATTTGAAAAGAGGTCTCGAGAACGGAACCAAAATTTAGTCATTTATTCATATACCTTCTTTCTAACCCAAACGCACCAACTTATCACCCAGTGTGCACTGGCATCTCACCCGAGGCATGCATGGGCATCAATCCCCTCCTTTATGTGAGCTTTGCGAGAATGATCCAACATTAATGGAGAATGGGTTGTAGAATCAGAAATGAATTCATTTACTCAGAAATAGAAAGTAAAGACACCAGATCTAAGCACAAATACATCAGAAATGTAAATAAACATTATAAATAACACAAACGAACTAGATATGGTCCATAATAACATGAATAACATAAGGTTTATACCCAAAAAAATATATCCATAATAGAACTTCATATATCGATTTATAAACATCCATAGTAGCCACCTTATATCACAAAAGGGTTCATCTCAGACCATATACATCAAGGAATATAGATTTAGCCATACAAAACTACCCTGAATAGAGAAACTAGATATGATTTCCCCATTACAACCCTTGTTACTGGCTTGACGTATACATATATGCCTAACATTATTTCCCATATTTCCTAGCACTAAGAACTACAAATCCTGGCATCACTAAACATTCTTACAACAATTTTTTTTCCTTTTTCTCCATATTCATTTTGGTCCCAAGCACTTCTTTAAATAGAATCTGGATACACCGTCATATCTTCTCTCATCAGTAGTTCACATGCCAAGTGGAAGTGTGATACTTCATAGTCGAGTGTTTTTGCTAGCTTGCAAATGCCTCCATTAACTGTAATGATGTCCCGTGGGAATATTACCTATGTGGAATATTATTTTCTTGATCTATAAGGCTCCAGGATAGCATATTATCCATTCCTCATGCCTACTCGATCCCTCACCTATTTCTCCTACGATGTCACCTTAGAAATGTGGCTAAGTCATTAAACACTTGTTCTGATTTTTCATGCAACCTAGTTCCATCTTAAACCATTTCCTTGTGCACTTTTCCTTGAGCACCTTCCTCTTGCTTGTCTTGCATGTGTGCACCTTCTTCCTTTGGACTTAGTCAATTCAAGGCCCAAAACTGATTGATTTTTTTTCCAGGATAGTAGTGTAGCATCTCGAAAGGACTTGATGAGACGAAAATGAGGTTATGGGGATTTTTGTTTCATTAGGTGATTTGGGGGTATGGGTTACATGAGGTATACTTTGAGTAACAAGTTTAGGTGTGGTTATGAGAAAGGGTTTTGATTTTATGATAATGATTAAAATTATTTATGATGGATGGGGTTCCATAATAAATGGTAGTGATGCAACATACTTAGGTATTATTATTTTGTGTTTGTTTTGTGAGAGTTATAACTTCTTACCTCAGTGACTGGCTAAAATTTGTATAAGACTACTAAGATTTTTGGTTTATATTTGAGGGACCTTATCTTTAGGAGGGATGCTTACAATTTCCATAATGGGATTCTCTTCTTGTAATCCCTAGGAGATAATACCGGAGATATTTGTGGGAGTATCTACTAATGATATTGATGAATAGGATTTTGCTTGACTCAGGAATCACCAATAAGGAGGTAAAAGAGGTCTGCTAGTTTAACTGATGCTTCAGATGAAAAGGTGGGTTTTTTAGACAATTGAAGTTTATTGATGGTGTTGATAATGTGAGAGAATCTATTATGGGGGCCTGTAGTATCAGTTTGGACTATTTTTGGTTGAGGGAAGGTTTATAAAAGTTTGTTTGAATACATTTATTTCTCAATTAGGAGGTGCATTAGGATTATCTAGCTATAGGTTATCTCGGTTAATAATATATTGGAGGACATTTCTAAAGGAATGGTATCTATCAATGCCATAGCCATGAACCTGGTGATATTTACAAAAGTCTTCTAGTCTATACTAGGATGGATTAGGACTAGATTCATTAATAGATTTGATAGGAGGGACATTTATAAAATGGGTAGTCATGAGCTTGTCATATATAAAACTGTAAGATTCCCCTAGAGGTGTGTATTTTGAGGAGGTAGGAATCACTCAGAGTCTGAGTGACCCTTAGATGTAGTTTTTAGGACAACTGATTTTTTTTATCCTTTAGACATTTTGTTTTTGGATTTTTTAGAAGAGTTAGGTTTAGGATGTTTAGATCATATTTTAACTTTACTATTTTTGAGGGCTCAAAGTTCCAATTTATAGGCCATGGTACATGATTCATCAAAAGTATAGAATAACATGATATGGAGGGTGTATGATATGTGTTTTTTGCAAGACCGAGTGAACCACTCAATCAATTCAGTATGTGGTAGAGATAAAAAATAATTGATTGATGATTCCTCACCACCTAGCAAAAAATTCAGTGATAGACTCGTATTCAAATTGTTTAATGGAATATACATTGGTAATGGATATTTTAAATGCGATGTTGATGGATAAATGTTCTAGTGAAAGTTGAGATAATTGTGTGAATGAGTATAAAGAATGTTGAGGGATGCTATTATATTAGGAATGTTCTTAGCATAAGTTCTTGATCATGAGAAATGAGGTAATAATAGTTTTAGAAGGCCCATAGATGTTATGGATTTTCCTTGCTCTAAATTTTGTTAATTTTGGATTTTAAAAATATGGAGTTTATGATTTGAAAGGTACTACTAGATTGATACGTTCATTATATATTTATGCGTAGGAAAATATGTTTCTGGGTGACATGGTAAAAACTTCTAGACTTGCAATTCTATTTATCAAGGTTTACATGGGATTGTTCTGAGGGGGTTGGATATTTATTGAGGAAGGATTAGTGTATTTGTGAATAAGGGGATTTGGTTAGTAATGTTGATATGGTAAAAGAGGGTTTTGAAAAGGGGGAAGGATTCCTATTATATTTTAGGTTTTTTGGGAAACTAGCATTTGTGAGGAAGAGTAGATATACTAGCAAGATTAGGGAAGGAAAGTGTTGAAGAAGGGTTGTGAAGGTTTTGGATTTTTTTAAGGGGTAACATAGTTTTATTGTGGGACTGTAGCTATGGGAAATGGTTGAGAGAGTCGATGTGAACTAGAGATAACATTGATATTAGTAGGTGTTAAGGATGTAGGGACATATACAAATAGGTTTTGGATTGTAGATGAGGACTTCTGGGAAACAACAGGATGGGACATGAATAGGAAACTTAAAGAAAAAGGCATGCTAAAGGATTCCATCAAGGGAGGAGGAGAAGTGGATTCCATGTTACTAACTACATGTGGTGGGGTAGTTATATATGAGGCTATGCACTACGAGCGTAAGCTGAAGAGGCAAATAATAGGGCCTTTTTTGGCTAACCATGTTTTGTGACAAGATAGTATTAAGTTCAAAGATGACTAAAGGGGTTGATGATATGGGTTTGGATGTTTATATATGACCAGGGGAAAGATAAGGGGCAAATTGTTCAATGAATGGATGATAGGTAGGGTCGATGAGTCTAGAGTGGTCATAAGTAATGGTACTAAGAGGTGGTCGAGGATCTAGATTATGATGGGGTATACAGATGGCCCATGGATCAAGGTAATTGCTAAGGGAAAAATTATTGGTGTCTAGAAGTTATTCAAATGTAGGATATCCACTAACGAAGAAATACGGGAGGGGTGGATCATGAATTTTGATGTGTCTAATCTAACATTTGGAGAGTGTTGTAATTATTGGGTTGTATCTATGGATTTATGTAGAGGATATGACATGTCTGTTGTATTTTGATTACAAGAATGTTTTCTAGGGAGAACCATGAGATAATAAATAATGAGTGAAAGATAGTTGTTTAATGTAAACCACACAATTAACTAGAAATTTTTTATTATATAAATTAGCTTTATAAATGTATGAAAAGGAAATACAGATTATATAAGATACTAAGAATAAGGCCTACTCAGGCTAGTTTAACGCGTGTTTAATTTGGTGTCCTTGAGATACCTAAAGGTACATGATGCTCGAATATGTTTTGGTTTCAGTATGAGATGTGGTATTGGGGCATACCCCCTCACTTCATAATCCTGCAGTGATGAGGATGTCAGGTGCTTAACAAATATACCTCCCACCAATTATTTATACTCAGTTAGAACACCGAGTAGACATTCCCCTTGGTGATGAAATCCAAGTAGGTAGACTTGGGAGGGGATATTTAGAATGCAAGTTTGATTATAAGTGGTTTGGTAGTATGTGAGGCGAAGTGGTGAAAATATCTTTTAACCACTACTTAGACTAGATGATCAGGCAGGGATAAGGATGCAAATTCATTATAAGTCCCAAAAGAAAATTTCACTTTTGATGAGGATAATATATAAAATAAAATGATGAAAAGAGATTGAAAGGAGAATATATTTGAGAGAAAAGGGAAATACCTCTATTCACCAGATACTTTTTTTTTGTTTTAAGCCTTCTAGGAAGTGTCAGGGAACTTGAGCTAAAAAGTTAGATAACTTGTAAGAAGTAAAGAATAATGAATTCTCCTTAACTAAAATGTAGAATTTAATTAAAACAGACTAAGGTCCCACTGGCTATTCCAGATGTTTTAATAGAGTTTAGGAAATGATTTTTACTATATGAAACAAACCACTAAAACTCAGATGATAGGGTTTAATGAAACATGTGTGGATGGTGACAAAAGGTGGCAGATCTAAACAAGTGCAAAAATATCCTCTCCTAAAGAACTGTAAACCTACACACAGATAGATAACTTGACAAGAGAGATATTAGATAATTATGAGGTGAATTACTTGGAAAAGGCCAATCCTAGGAACCAAAGGCAATTCATTTTTAGAAAATTAAAATGGAAAAAATGATAATATTATAGATAATATAAAATGATGTGGATGACAACCTATAGATATGTAACTCTTGGATGTTGGGACTCAGTCGAAATCCTTGATGACATTGTCCCAGTAGATATTGTCCTTGTCAGTGTGTTTGAGGAGAATATCCAACTACTCAGGAATATTGTCCGTATTAGGCATGAGGATGATGATGTATATGATTATCTCATGCTCAATTTCATCTTTATCCCACGTGAATTCTTGATGGATTATGGGTAGGTAGTAAATGGTGTTGGGATTGTAAGATTATCCTGGAATGATCATTTGATAGAAATACGAGCTTACCAGCAAAAAATTATTAGCTATGATTATACGATATTAGAAAAATATATATAAATGTGTTAAGATTGAAAAATGGATTATTCTAATAGGGATCGACGTCAATCAAACATACTGGTTTCAATTATATGGATCAATGTTGATAGTTGCGTACAGAATTATAGATGTTTAATAGGGAGTATTTTAAGAGGGGATGATAGGATGGTGATTTTTAGGACTTAGATACTTGAATGGGAGCGGGAATACTACGATTCAATTAAAAAAAAGGGCTTTGCAAATTTAGATGGAATATATACCTTAGTAATAATGGTGATTTGAATGATCGGTTAATGAAGAAGATTGCTCTCAAAGGGAAAACAAGACAGTAGGATGTCCTGGCCAATTCATGCCTAGATAATTCTCAATGCATGAGTCTAAAAGATTGTTCATGTTACCTATGATTTTTTGGGATCCTTGGGTAGTATCTTGATCCATCTCTCATAGGATTGATGTCGTTTAAACTGAATCCGCACCGATCAGTGCTAGTTCAGGGAATCGACACTATTTTTTTCCTTTTTCGAGGAGAATGGTTGAATTTGGTTTCAACCATTTATTTTATGGGATTTTTAGGGGTTATAATGGTATTAGATTGTTTAAAGTATCGTGGAGAGTATGTTGGGAGGTTAGGATTGTCTAGGTTTTTTTTATATATATTTTTGTTTTTTTTTGGGTTACAAGTGGTTATTAGTGGTTACGGGTGGTAAAATGGTAAGTGTAAGTCAGTAGAAGGGTAAATTGATCATATGGGATTACAAAGGTGTTTCCTAGGGTGTGTACCCACATGTAGGAATTTGAGTGACCTTATTTTGGTGTCAACATTGGGAAATGGATAATATCAAGTTTGAGAGTAATCCCATAAAATGTACCAAGTGTCAAGGATAGAGTCACTTGGAACAAGTATGTAAGGTAAAAATAAATCATGTATGGAAATAAACTAAGACACTAGCTAAGGAAGATGTTGTTAAAGGTAAATGCCTTGAACATAATGATCAAAGGCTTGAAAAATATATTAATTTTGAGAATATAAATCAAAGTAGTTTGTTGTTGAAGGAACATGATCCAAAAGGATTCATGGTAGTAAAAGGGAGAAAAAACATGAATAGTAGATTTGTTACTTTAACAAAAATATAATAAAATGTCCTCCACGAAAGGTTTAGTAATATATTTTTGTAAGAAATCTAGAGGCTTATCTAGACAAGATGGATCCAGAGAGTGAAAGAAGTAAGATGGAAGAGAAAACCAAAAATGATTCAAATGAAAAACTCTAAGGTTGACCAAAGAATCTAATATTCTTTGTGGTATTATTCCTTATAAGAAGAGAAAACATCTTTGTATTAGCATGGAAAAATGTGATTTAATTAAGGAGATCGTAAATTCTCAAGAACAATTTATTAGTAAGGAAACAGAGCCATCTAGTCCTTCTGTGGATCATATTTTTATAGAAAAAAATAAAAAAAGGATGGATGGATATGAAAAGAAGTAGGGGGGGAAATAAATTAGATTAGACTAAAATAGCTGTATGCTCAAAAAGTTTTAGAAGAAATCCTCCAAGAGCCATGTCTCCAGAAGGAAAAAGAGGTAGGTCAAATAAAAAGGAAGTCATGAAGAATAGAAATTGATGGATATTGATGAAGGCACTCAATCTATATTAGATATGTTTTAATAAAAATTATATCCCTTAGAAATGAATGTGATTTCATTGAATATAAGGGGGCTTAAAAATCCTTCTAAATGTAGAGTACTAAAAGATGTCAAGGTGAATAATAAAATTGATGTGTTGGTGCTACGAGAAACTAATATGAGTGAAACTAATTTCTTAAATATTAGACATTATTTTTGGAAAGGTTTGGAAGGAGCAGCCGTGATTTCTATAGGAGCTTCTAGAGGGTTAGCTATTGTTTGGGATCCTATTTTTATTTTAGGTACTCCTCTTCTTTGTAGAGAAAATAATTTAGCCCTTTTGATGAAATACCATAAGAAGGTAAAATTCTATATTTGATCTAACATCTATGCCTGAAATAACCACTTTGAGAGAAAACACTTGTGGAATCATAATATCCTATTTTCACAAAATTATCACAGAGGATAGTTGGGTGGTGATGGGGGACATTAATACTCCTCTTACCCATATTGAAATGAAAGGAGGTGTTATAGACTACACAGACAATATGGAAGACTAATAATTTTATTTCCAACAATGATTTGATGGATGTGGATATGAAAGGCAATAAATTTACCTGGGGTAGTTTATCATCTGATTCAAGTTAGCTTAGGTGGAGTTTTAGTCAATATGGATAGGTTCCACATGGATATTTCCCTAATTACTTTTCTTAGAGTTTTATTTAATCACCATCCTCTTCTGTTTTCCTCGAAAGAGCATGATAGAAGTAGGATTCCTTTTAATTTTGAGAAAATGTGGCTATCTCATGGGGATATTACTATTTTAGTTAAAGAATAGTGGAATATTAAATTTTAGGGTACTGCAATGTTTTGTGTGGCAAAAAAACTCTTGATTGTTATAAGAAACATTAAAAGTTGGAATAAAAACTATTTTGGGAACATTTTTATTACTATGGAGAACTTGGAAAATTAATTCTGGATATTCAGAATAAGATTGAAGGAAGTGCAAAGGATAGGGATGCTGGAAAAAAAAATTCTTGAAGAATATCATTCCATTTTTCTAGAGAAAAAACTTTCTAGAGAAAAATTCTTTGAAGAATATCATTCCATTTTGGTTAAAGGAAGGAGACAAGAATACATTTTTTTTTTCACATCTTTACTTTAAAAAAGAGAAGATTTAATAAAATAATAATTATTAAAAAATATGGAACTATGTTAAACAAAAAATATTTTATTTTTGATGAAGCTGTGGTTTTTTTTAAAAGAGATATTGGCCCCTAAGCCCTTTGAATCCTACACCAAGGTAATGAATATTTATTTTTTTGAAGGTATTCCCAAAATTATGAAGAAGGCAATTTGTTACCATCCAAAATACCATATAAGGAAGAGATTGATTTTGTTGTGAAAACAATGAACCTTAATAAGTCTCTTGGTCTTGATGGTTTTCTTGTTGTCTGTTTCCAGTGTTTTTGGGTGATTATAAAGGATTACATCTACAAGGATGTTAAGGAATTATTATCTAAGAAAACCTTGCAAAATAATTTTAACCACACATTTATTTCTCTAATTTCTGAATATGCTAATGTGTTGGAATTTAATAACTACTAAACTATAATCCTATGCAATAATATTTATAAAATCTTCACTAAGATTCTAGCTCTTATACTTCAATTAACCATGTCTTCTTTGGTGTCAGACCAACAAGGAGGATTTTAAATGAGAAGGAAGATACATGATGGTATTGTAACTGTAAAAGAAACTATTCATTCCATGAATTAGGGGGAAAAGAGGCTATGATTATCAAACTTGATATGGCCAAAGCTTATGATAGGGTTTCTTGGTATTTTCTTAATAAAGTGTTAAAAAGTTTTGGTTTTGATGATTCTTTTAGAATGTTGATTAAGGAATGTATCTTTACTATTCAATTTTTGGTGTTGATGAATGGGTCTCCTATTGGGTTTTTACCAAGCACTAGGGGCCTCAGACAGGGTGATCCTAATTCTCCATTTTTGTTCATATTAATGGATGAGTATTTGAGTAGAACTCTTAATAGTGTTGTTTAAAATAGAGTTCTTGTTGGAATTTATCTTGTGTCTAGATCTGAGAATATAGTTCATCAACATTTTTTGGATGATAATATTCTTATAAAATAAGGAATTATTCCTAAAGTAGAAAGTTTGAAAAGGATTTTTAATGAATATGAAGTGGTAATAGGGAAAAAAGTTAATTACAAAAATAACTCTAGTTTATTTATTAATAAATCTAGTAAGAGAAGCAAGAAAAATTCTAAGATTATGGAATGCGATTTTAAAATTTCACCCAATGTTTATCTTAGCATGCCCTTGGGGATGGAAAATACTAGAGTGGTTGAATAGAAATTTCTTATTGACAGATTTAATATGATGTTAACTACATGGAAAGGTGCTTTACTCTCACAAACTAGTAAAATAAATTTATTAAAGTGTTTTTTTACAAAATTTGTCCATTTATATCATGTCTCTCTTTCATTTTCCATATCAATTATCTGATTGTATTGAAAGACTTCAAAAAATGTTTATATGGAATAGAACTGAAAGTAGAAGGATTCTCCTTGTAACCTGGGAAAAACTCTGTAAACCCAAATCTTTAGGGGGAACTAGGGTTGAGGAAATGGGATTGGATTAATAAATTTTTTTTGGGTAAAGATGGGTTAGAGATCATTTAATGATAAATGCATATGGGATAATATTCTTAGAGCTAAATATTGGAATGGTTTAAAAGAGAAGGAATGGATGTTTTCTCCTCCTTCGCTTGAGGGATTTCCTTTTTAGAAAGATCATACTTAGGTTAAGGATATCCTTAAAAATAGGAGTAAATGGAAAGTTGGAGATGGTACGAGAGTTAGTTTTTGGAAGGATAAATAGATTCTAAATATTTCTCTTAAGGATGTTAACCCTATAAATGAAATCAAAGAAGTTGTTGAAGCTAAGTATGGGAAGAGGGTACAAAATTATCTTAACCATGAGGATACTTATAACAGATGGAATTATTTTATGGTTGAGGATCTTACGGTGATGGAAAAGGTAGAGATTTCAAATAATCTCCTTGATGGAAAATTTGTTAAAAAATAGGGCGAGAGGATAAAATTATATGGTTTTTTGAGATTAATGGTGACTATAGTGTTAAGTCATCTTATGACATTTTCTTTGAATATGTTACTAATTATAATAGGAGTAGAGTGTTGAAGAAGGATATATAACTAAGATTAATTTCTTTTGTTGTATTTTTCTTCATAATAAAATTATTATAGTAGATAATTTTATTAAAAGAGATTTCTATATGGACAACATGCGTGTTCTGTGTGAAAGAGATGCTGAAAATGTTCACCACGAATTCCTTCACTACCCCTTTTCTTGTGTAAGAAGAAATTATGTTTTGTCCCTTTTCAGTTTGGTGTGGGTTTTTCCTAGTAGTATTCAAGATTGGTGGACCCAATAGATATGTCCTTTTAAAATATAAAGAATAAAAACCTTATGGATTTTATTTTTATACTATTTTTGTTGGAGTGTTTGGAGGGAGAGAAACAGGAGGATTTTTAGAGAGAAAATAAACATCTCTTTGAGGGTGGAAAAAGGTTTATGTCACACTATAAAGGAAAATTTTTCCATCCTTAAACATAAGTAAAATCCTTTATTCCTAAAATAGAAGGAGTTTGTTTCCTATAAATGGTATTTTTCTATTGATAATCAAATGGTGGATGATTATCCTAGATCTACTGTTAGATAGGAATATTTGGAGGTAGACGGAATCAATCTAAATTTTGATGGGGATGCTAAAGGAAACCATAAGAAGGCTTGAGGCTGGGTATTCTTAGAGATTCAAAAGGTGAAATGGTGTTTGTTTATTATAATATTTTTTGTTTTCAAACTAATCATGTCGAGGAAGTCAAAACTATTTTTTTGGGGTATCAAATTGGTAGTAGAGAGGAATATTAAAAGACTTATAGTGGAAGAAGACTTTCTGAATATCATGAAGTCTATCCAAAATAAAAATGTTGTCTCTTATACTATCAAAGATTTCATTGATGAAATAGAAAATCCTAATAACTCCTTTTACTAGATCAAATTTAAACACAATTTTAGAGAAGGAAATAAAGTGGTGTTTTTTTTTCCAATAAGGGTGTATATAGTTCATCCTTGGTGGTGATTAGAAATAATCATGTAATGGATGCTAGTATCAAAGGTATTATTAATGATAGTAGGCCTAGGTAATATTTTCTTGATGAGGAGGTATGTGTTTTTGGAAAATATGTTTAAAAATGGACCCATATCTTTTATTGATGACCACAATAATTTTAAGCATGTTAAGATTATTATTAAGGAATCAGGTAATTGTAAGGAGATTAATTAGCACGTGTCTGGTGTTACGAAGGTTTTAATTGTGATTGTTCATATTCTGATAAGGGATGATGTTTTAAAAAAAGTCTCCCACATTTTTCAAATGCATTTATGTATTGGGAATTAGAGCTCTTTTTTAAACCATGAGAGGAGACTTTATGAGAATTGATCCTTTGTCTACTAAAGTAATTAAGAAGGAAGTTTGGGAAATTTTATTTGAGAAAGGTATGTCTAAGTTATTTTAAGATTTTTCTAGGCATGAACCTAGTCTCTCAGATAATTTGGTCTCTGCTTAGAATAACGGTAAAGTTAGGATTAGAGGTGTGTATTTATCTATTTTTTTGGACTATATTTCTATGGTGATGGGGGTCCCCAAATCCATCCATCATATATTTAAACCAAAGAACAACAAGACTATTGATATTGACAAATTATTGGGTTCAGAAGAAAGGATGTAACCAAATTTCACTAGTTTTATTAGGGAATCCCTTCATTCCTCCTATGACACAATAACCCAACATATTATGGAGTACATTACCCTAGAAGGTGATTATAAGGCTTTCTACATTTACCATTTTATGATGTTGATATTTTGAGGCATAATATTCTATATTTTTTTCCCTCACTTATTATTATTTATCTTTCTAAGATGGTGGTCAAAGTGAAAAAGACATCAAAGTGAATCCTTTCCATTAGGGTCTTATGTTAATAATTTTAAAGGCCGGTAAAATGGATATTACAATGTCTGATATGTAGAGCGGTCTTCATGGGGAGTAAGGAGCTTCCTCTATGATAGAGGTTTTTTATGATTCTAAAGAGAGTGAGAATTCTTAAAATGACTTGGATTGGAAGGATTCCTCCTCTTTGGAAACCCATTCTAATAAGGAACATTCAAAATCAGAGCCGTTGCAAGAAGCTAAGATAATGTTAAATTTAAAAGGATAGGGGATGAGAGATAAAGAGAATGTAGACACTGTTGATGTTTGTAATGAATTCAAGTCTGCTGAGAATGTTTTCCTAGAGACGGGAAATTTCAAGGTCAATCAAATGTAGATGAACATTGATCATAACAAAAATACAATGAATGTGTTACTTAGATATTAGAATGCAATCAAGAACAAGGATTATAGGGTGATGAGTTTGGAGGAAAGGGTTGACAAGTTGGAGACAAGTTTCTCCATGAAAGAGAAAGATATGTAATATATTTATGAAAAAGTCAAAAAAATTGTTATATGGAGTACCCTGAATATAAAAATTTCCATTGAGCATCTAAAGGTCCTGTAACCAATGGTCAACATTAAACAGGATGAGGAGGGAAAATACAAAGAGAAGAAAAAAAAGAGAGATGATGGAGAATCCCCCTGTGAGAAATGGAACATTTCTATTTATGTCCTTGCTGATGAGTGGAAAGAGGTGCTAAAATCCATAAAATAACGTGGCTTGGTCTACTGGTGTTTTTTGGTCTTGCTTTGCCTCTTTTTGGTTTTCTTCTGAGACATTGTTTTTATGATGTTAGTTTGGTTGTTGGTTTATTGTTCCTTAATTTTTTTTTTCTCATGTATCTGTGGATTATGTAATGGGGTAGGGTCCGCACAGTCCCTTTTTACGTACTAATTAAGAAAATTATATAAAAGATCAGAAATGATTTTTTTTGAAGGTGTTCATTCTCCATTGTAATGTTCAAGGCCACCTGCATGGGAAATTATCTCCCACACGAGAAAATACTTGTCTAGAAATTATCAGGAAGATGTATCCATATTACACATGCCCCAAATTCAAGAAGAATACTTTCACAATGATATCCATCACATTTGAAAATAATAATTATCAATGGAATTATTATTGTACTTTTGAAATATAGCAATCCTCTGAATGAAAAATCCATCTATTTATGAGATGTAATCAAGAACCGATTGAGTGGGATTTATCTTTTGTCGAATGAGAGGACTTGTTGCTATATATTTTTCAATGAAGAATTAGGTTAATAACTTGAATGAGGGATGGTGTGAGAATCAAGAATACATGACGAAAAAATTCTCTAGTCCTGGAATAGTTTAATTGATCCTCTTAGATATTTCACATTCAACAATCTCCCGTGTCCTCTCTAATCCAGGTTAAAAAAACCATGAGATCAAGATATTTGGATCTCAATGCTAGTAGAGGTTTTTATCCAGAAAATTTTGATTTCATTGTTCTAGTATGCTGATTTGGATTGTCCAAAAAGTGAATTGGAACTTGGGAGAATTTTCAAAAATGGTTTTTTATTTCTTTTCGGATGTTTTCAATATCCTTCAATGGTGTTCCCAGCTGGAACATGAATGTAGTCACTATGAATGATATATTGGGGTGATAATGTCAAGTAGGATATCTACCATTACGATATACCCCATATTATTTTGAAAAGATTGTCCATAGAAATTTGTTATGATAGTCTTCCACATTTAAGAATGAAGCATCTCGACTGATTCACCCACCCATATTGATTTGGGTGATCCCTCTTAGAATTGGCTATTAGCAATGATTACATTTGTACAGAATGATATCAAAACATATATCAGATTGAAGATATTTATTCTTTATGATCATAGAATGAGACTATATTGCGTATTGAACGACTCTGAAAATAGCTCTGCAATATACAGTAAGATCAAGGCATGAAGTGGAAGTGCTAGGTAAAATTATTGATAAATATTAATATAGATAATGCTTTATTTAGTGGGGGTTTTCCTTCAGGTTTCCCCACTTAAATATTGTGTTATATGTCTCTGTCTATGTCTATGTAATTTTCTTTCATCCCTCGCTATTACATTCTGTAATCTACACAACACAATATATAATCTTCTTTAACATTTATTATGGATTTATAATCAGTGTATTACTCATTCCTTATAAATCCTAACATGGTATCAGAGCTGGTAATTATGCGTGTGCAGGATCGATATGGAAATTTTTTAATTTTCTTGAGTGAAGAAGCTTGAAGTCTATTTATGGATCTGTGAAGCCCTAATAGTAACATAATCATGTTCAAGTTATCCAGGTTTAAAATCATGATTCCATCCCAAATATTTTGTGAAAATATTGGTTAAATGGATCTTTAGATCATGTTTTAGCATTTTCTTTCTTAGATCTGTGTTTCTGCATCTTGTTTTAGTTGTTTTTTGTTTACATCCATTGTTTATGAGCTTATTTTAAGTTTTCATGCCATATATAGCCGTTAGGGCCATTTTTTGATGCGAAAGGATATCTTTAGATCTAGTTAGTTCAGAGCATTTAAATCCACCTCGAATTTGTAACTCTTAGTTTTTTGCTAGATCTACCTTTGGGAATCTTGATCTAATAATTAATTTTCAAATGGCTTCGCTGTGTCAATTTTTATTAGAATTTTTTGTTTTTCACAAATTTCTATTGACTGCGAAGCTCAAGCCAATCATTTTGCTCCATCTAGATTCTTATTGTTAGTATTTTTAGATCTTTTCATTTTTACAAAGCCCAAGCCAATCAGATGGCTCCATCTTGCTTCACATTATCATTTTTATTGTTTTTTTGATTTTCAGTCATGAAACTTGAGCCAATAATGGCTTTACATGTTTCTTCACGTTGTCTCGCTTAGGTTATTCCTCCTCTATCATTTGTGAAATCCAGTCCAATAAGAGAGTGCCAAGTCATCTAATATTTTGCATTGTTAGTATTTTTTTGCATGCTTATGTCATTTACAAAGTATTGATCTAATAAAATTACTCCAAGTAGTTCCGTGTTTTGCATTTTCAGTCTTTTGATTACCTGATACTGACATATGTAAAGGTTGAGCCATAAAATTACTTTGTATGTCTTCACATGTCAGGTTTTTAGATGTGTCTCTATTTATTCTAGAATATGCGAAGTTTTATCCAATAGAATAGCTCCAAGTATCTTTGCATTTTGCATTTGTCAGTTTTCTATTTATAGAAGTGGCTTATCCAAAAAAATTAGCCACCTTTTCACATTTGTCATTCTTTTTCAGACTTGCGAAAAGAGAGCCATTAAGAAGGGTCCACGTTAGTCCAATTTTTCCTTAGTCATTTTGGTAGCACTGCGAAGTGGCTACCAATTGTATTTGGACATGTATATTAATTTTCTATTGTGTTAGTCTTCGTAGGTGTCAGAATCTATATTTTAGGGTGTCAATATCTTCTTTATCCAATCCATTAGGATTGTGACACATGTCGTTTAATTTCAGACCTGAATTTTATTTCAAAATTTGACTTATTCTGGGGACTTTAAGTCCTCCTGAGGAAATGTATTTAAAGTTTGGTAGAAAGCTACCAAGTGTCTTTTGTCAGTCACTAGATCATTGACAAGTGGAATTGTTTGAATAAAAATTTGTCAGTCTCTATCATGAATGTGTCCACGTTCCTTCACATTTTGTTTGTCCTTTGTTTTAATCGTGTGAGAGTGTGAAAAAATGAACTAATTAATTAATGACACGTGTATACCATTTTACTGTCTGTTCTTTTTTATTAATTGTCTTCTAAATTATTGCACTGCGAAGTGTGAGATAATAGATAAGTGACACGTGTTTTAGTTTTTTCCTTGTTGCAGACCCAAAAAACTCATTGACTTTAAGTTTTAAAAACTTTGTGTCCGTTAGAGGATCTACCATAGTTTAAAGATATCTTTAAGCTCGTAATTAATTAATTATCTAATTGGTCTGTTACATAATCTATAACTTGACTATGACTAAGCTATGTCCAATTGATCTTAAACTTGATAAAATAAAGTAAATTTTTGATCAATTTTTAGTTGTTTGCATTTGTATAGACAATTAGAAGATCTACAACTTATTCTTTGTCTCTATTTTGATTCTTTGATTCAATTCTTCAACTGTATTCATTGTCAGTGTCGTCTGAGCATTAAAAATGAATAGTTTTTCTAGTTTTTTGTTGGATAAGTCTCAACTATTAAATGAAAATAATTACATTATTTGGATAATTCAATTAAGATCATGTTTTATGGCTAGGAAACTATGGGATCTTGTAATTGGTGTGGAGACACGACCCAATGAAAGACAAGGAAACCTTGAAAACCTTAGCTCCTTCTCCCAAAGATCACAGGAAGCTCTGTCCATCCTTTTGCAAAGCATAAGAGATGAATTTTTGATGCATATCGGTCATATGGACTCCCCTGCTAATGCCTAGAAGTAATTAAAGACTATGCATCAAGGCAATCATTTGGCTAAGATAATTAAGCTATTTTTAGAACTATTTACAACTCTCATAAAGGGGGATGAGAGAATAGTTAATTATTTAGCTAATATTAAGAACATTAAAGATCAATTAGATAGCTAACTGTGAACTATTCCAAGACAAGCTTCTGTACTTAATTATTTAGACAAACATTCATGAAAATTTTAGAAAATTATATTTCAATTCTTAATTAAAATTATCAAAATGAGAATGATATTCTTGATTTAAAAACTCCGTCCTCTCTATTAATTCAAGAAGAGTGTATAATGGAGAATTTTGATTCAAAAGAGACCGATTCTCAAGCATTATTTTCTCAGAATCATAAGTCTACTCGCTATAGGAATAATAGTAATTCTATTCAGAAGTCTAATATCAAATCAAAATTTAAATTAACACTTAAGTGTAATTCTACTAAAAACAATAAGAACTTTAAAGTCAAATTTAATGGAACTTGTAACAAGTGTGGAAAATTTGGGCATAAGGAGTCTGATTGTAGAGTAAAACCTAATTTTTTATTAAAAATACTAAAACTAGTAAATTTAACAATAAAAATAAAGATCAAAATTAGAAGCAAAATCACATAAATAATGCTAAGCACTCTATTGCCATGTACACTTCCCTTTCATCTTCTAATGAAAATGAATGGATTCTTGATAGTGGTGCCTCTAGGCACATGACTTATACTCTTGGTATCCTCTTAGATATTGTCAAATGTGAGAAAAATATCTATCTAGGAGATAACTCCTTCATTAAATCTGAAAATTGGGAAATGTTAAGTTGTCAAATTGAGTAGTTAGGAATGTCTTGTATGTTCCTCAGCTCAAAATGAATCTTTTTGTCTTTCTCTCAGCTATCTAAAGAAAACTGTAAAATTAGTTTATTACAAGAAAAATGGTATGTGAAAGATAATTTTAGCAAGGTTATTACTTCTGGTATTAAGAAAAATGGCTTGTATATATTTGATGGATTTGTGTATGAATCTTGTTATTCTTCATCTTCTAGGAATGATATTCAACTTTGGCATGAAAGAATTGGTCATGTAAATTTCAAAATTTTATATGAAATTTTTAGACTAAATCTGATTGTTGGCCTTCCTAAGATGAAATTTGATCATCAAACATGTGAAAGTTGCCTACATGGTAACCAACGTGTTGAACCATTTCAAAACCATCATGATCTAAATTCCTCTCATCTATTAGAGTTGATTCAATTTGATGTGAGAGTACCAGTTGAAGTTCCTTCCCTCAGTGGTGCTTTATATGTTGTTTTCTTTATTGATGACTTCTTTAGAATGACCTGGTCTTATTTCATTAAGAAAAAGTCTGATGGCTTGTCTAAATTTCAAGAATTTAAATATTTAGTAAAAAATGCTTCTAATCTTAAAATGAAAAGAATTAGAATTGATAATGGAGGTGAATATGTCAGCAAAAAGTTTGATGAGTTCTATGTGTCATGTCAAATTCAAAGAGAATTGATAACTCCCTATTCTCCACAGTAAAATGGCATTGTAGAAAGAAAGAATATGACTGTCTTAGAAATGGCTAGGACCATGATTCATGCATCTGACATGCCTAATTTTTTATAGAAAATAACCATGAATAATAATGTCTATATTATTAGTAGATTTCCTAGAAAATCCCTTCATCAAACTAGTCCTCATGAAGTATGGACAAAGAAAAAAAATCTCTCACTTAAAAATATCCGATAGTCCTACTTCTATCTTTATTTTAAAATTTAAAAGGAAGAAGCTTGATCCAACCTCTTAATCTTGTATTTTTGTTAGATATGGTTGTGAAACTAAAGGTTTAAGAGTATATGACCCTTTCAAGCATGACATAGTTGAAACATAAATGTTCAAGTCCTAAAAAAGACATTCTGTAATGCTTCTCATGAACCCTCCTCTGCTACTCCTGAGATAGAGCCTGATAATATTTCTCCTAGAATTATGGGAACATAAGTTCAAAAGGATGATTATCCTGATTTGAATATGATGGATATTGAGGGGGATTCATCTCAAAATGTCTTGCATCATAAGGTTCCTAAGTGGGCTCAAAGTATTGTTTAAGAATCTCATCCTGCTAATCTTAAAAAGGTTACTCGTAGTCAACATTATTATCATACCTTGATGACCCTCTATGAGGTTAAACCATAATATTTTGAAGAATCCTATCAAGATGATAGATGGATTCAAGCTATGTAAGATGAATAAAATGCTTTGATTAAAAATAACACTTAAGAACTTGTCCCTCCTCCTTCTAAGTGAGTCATTGTAGGATTCAAGTAATATAAGATCAAGTATAAATCTATAGGAGAAATAGATAAATTATAGGAAAGGATGGTAGCTCATGGTTTCAATCAAAAACTTGGTCTTGACTATACTGATACTTTTTCTCCTATAGCTAAAATGAGCACTGTTAGAATTCTTATTGTATTGGCTGCCCAATATGGTTCGGAGATTCACCAAATGGATGTTAAAAATGTTTTTTTTTAATAGTGACTTAAAATAAGAGATCTACATGTGTCAGCCTAATCATTTTGAAGAGCCTGGTAAGGAAATTTATGTATGCAAGCTAAAAAATTCTTTGTACAATCTTAAATAATCTCTTAGAGTTTGGTATGCTAAAATTAATACTTTCTTTTAGGATCTTAGTTTCTCTAACTACTGTTCTGATAATGATTTATTTCTTAAGTTTGAAAATAATCATATTATCATTATTTTTCTTTACATTGATGATATTTTGATTACTAACAGTGATAAAATATTTATTTCTAGAATCAAAGAAAGGCTAAAACAATGTTTTGATATGACTGATTTAGGATTGCTAAATCATTTTATTAGTATGGTTATATTTAAAGATCATAAGTCTATTGTTGTATCTCAATCTCAGTATGCTGTGAATTTTCTTAAAATATTTAACATTATTGACTGTAAAACTGTTGCCATTCTTATTGAAGTTGGTGTAAATTTAGATCCTAAACTAGCTTGTGCTAAATTTTATCCTACTCTATATAGACAGCTAGTTTGTAGTCTAATTTATTTGACTATTACTAGACGTAACATTTCATATATAGTAGGAGTAGTTTCAATATTTATGCAATATCCTTATGAGGATCATTGGAAAATGGAAAAAATAGTTTTGAATTGTATTAAAGGAACAATTAATTATGGTATGTATTATTCTTCTTTTATTGATGCACAGTTATTTAGCTATTATGATTTTTACCATGTTGATGATGCTGCAGATAGAAAGTCTAGTTCTGGATATGTTTTCAAGTTGGGTGTAGGTGCCATCACTTAGAGTAGCAAGAAGCAACCAATAGTGTCTATATATTCTACCGAGGTAGAGTATAAAAGTGCTATGAAAGGTGAAAAGAAAGCTATGTGGCTGAAAATAATTTTGGATGAACTGCAAATGGGAATATAAGGGAGTACTACTCTTCTATGTGACATCCAAAGTTGCATTTATCTTACTAAGAATCCAGTTCAACATCAAACGAAAACACATAGAATTTCATATGCACTTTATTAGAGAGAAAGTCTTGAATGGTGATATCCATCTCAAATTTTGTTCAATTGAAGATCAATTTGCCGATATCTTCATAAAGTTGTTGTTCTGTTAAGTTTTGCAAATTTTGTGCCTTGTTGGGTCTATGAGAGTTTCCATTGAAGGGGAGTGTGCATGAAAATGCCACCTCTTAACGGTTGTTGTAAACTTCCAATACTTCCTCCATTTTATAATAAGTAAATGTGTCACACTATGTGAATTTACTTATAAATCCCAATGAAGCATTAGTTGTGGGAATAGATTAGTTTATAAAAGGCTCCATAATCTGATATAAGTCTCAACAATCGAGTGGGAGCGGGATTTTATGGAAAGTTTAAATGAAGGAAATGAAAGGGAATCTCCAGTGGGTTAGACGAAGCAGTACATTAAACAGGCTCTACACTAGGTACAAGATCACGTGATTATTTCCCCCAAGGATAAAAAGGAAAAGGATGGGGCTACGAGCATGTGGGTAGAACGTTTGGCCAAAAAAATCTTGGACAAGGTGATTTTGGAGGGACTGGAGCTGTCAAAGGAGAAACATAACTTATCCCTTAAAATACTTGAGACTTTTTTGGCTAGAAAAAAAGCCTCCATGGAAGGCACTCTCTTTGCTAAATGCCTTGGCTCTAGACCTGATATTTATTAATTTAGGGGATGGGTCAAGAGACGTTGGGCGTTTAATGGATTTGTTGAAGTTTCAACTTACGCAAATGGTTTTCTTCTTAGTTTCATTTCCTAGTAAAGATCATGTGGTGAAAATTCTTACTGGAGGTCCTTGGTTTATTGGAAAATATCATGTGGTTGTTCAGAAATGGGAACCGACTTTTAACCCGTATGTAACGTCTGTTTTTGAGTTCCCTATCTGGGTCAACCTTCTGGGCTTACCCCTAGTGTTTTGGGGGTCAGAAGTCCTTATTGGCATTGCTAAAAGCCTGGGAAATCCGATAGCCTTAGATCCGGTCACTAAGGCTAAATGTAGACTCACTCATTTCAGATTCTGTGTCACTATGGGTCAAGATGCTGCCTTAGAGAGTAATATCAAACTCTTGAATTCTGAGGGTGTTTAGATGCAGAGATTTTATTATGATCCATCTCCCTTTGCCTTTAGAAAATGTAATCAGGTGTGTCATGACCAAAGAAATTGTACTCTTCATAAGAAAAACATTGATCCCTTAGTTGGTCCACAAAAGATAAATAAAAAGGAGGCAAAGGAATGGAGGTTGATTGGGAAAAATGGAAAAGTTTTTTAAACAAGGAACCTCTTAACATCCAAAATGAGGTCGAAGAAGTGAATCCCTTGATTCTTCATAACACCCCCTGTAAGGAACTTGTGGTATCTGGTTTCCCCAAAGTTAATGACTTTGAAGCTAAAGATGAGAGTGAAAATGAAAATCCAAAATTGGAAGTGGTGATTCCAGAAATAGGGGAAGGGGCTAGCTTAGTTTTAGAAGGTAAAACTAAACTTGATATTCTCATGATCCAAGAAACCAAAATGAAAATGGACAAATTTAAAGAGGTGGGGAGAAAAATTTAGAAAGAGAGTCACTGGGAAGGATGTAGCTCCTCTAGAGCCTTTGGTCAGGTGTTGTCACTTGTGGGATCAGAGGCAAGGAATTTTGAATCCTTTCCTCCCCTGGACACGTGGTAATGTTTTCATGGAAATCATCTTGAAAAAATCCTGGTATGTTTCTAACATTTAATCTCCCAATAAACTCAGTGATAGACGAAATTTCTAAAGGATCTCTCTAGTTTAGACAAATGTTTAATGATCAAAGACTGTTAATAGTTGGAGGATACTTCAAGAGCTCCCCTCTCCCCTGGTGAAGAAAGGGGGTTTGATCTCTTATTTTGAAAGTATGGAAGATTTAGCTGACTTCCCGACCAAAAATAGTCTATTTGAATTAACTTGGAGGGATCCAAGTTTAGGAGGTAAATAGAAGAACTGAGCTCATTTAGGATTGGATAGATTTGTGGTGAAGTTATTTTTATGAAATATTCTCTAAAAAATCTCCTTAGAATTGGATCGGAGCATAATCCCATTCTTCTCGATTTGGGGAAATCAATTGAAAAAATCTAGGGGTGGTTAGATCACCTTGATATTTTCCAAGATTCAAGACATGGTGGGATATTTATGTTCGTAAGGTTGCCAGTTTTAGATTGTGTTTTAAACTAAACTTGATATTCTCATGATACAAGAAACCAAAATGAAAATGGATAAATTTAAAGAGGTGGGGAGATCTAAATTTGGAAAGAAAGTCACTGGTTCTCAAGGATGTAGCTCCTATGAGAGCCTGGCTGGAGGTGTATTGTTGTCACTATGTGGGATCCTATAATAGTGCATGGAATTTTGATCCTTTCTTACCCTGGACACATGGTAATGAGTTTCACGGAAATCATCTCAAAAAAATTACTTCAAGGTATGTTTTGGTTCAACATTTAATGGATCCCAATAAACTCAGTGAAAATACGAAATATTCTTGGAAGGATCTCTCTAGCTTTAGACAAAATCTGTTCAATGACCTTTTTCTTTCAAAGATTCTGGGATAGTTGGAGGATTGACTTCAATACTCCCCTCTCCCCTTGTACGTGAAAAGAAAGGGGGTTTGATCTCATGTGCAACATCGACTATAAAATTATGACTAAAATCATAGCTGGGAGGATTTGGATGGTTCTTCCTAACTTTATCTCTGGGAATCATGGGGATTTTGTTCTGGAAAGGGAAGTTACTGATAGCATTATTGTGATTCAAGAATCCATCCACTCCATTGAAATCTCTAGAAGATCAGCTATGTTTCTCAAGTTGGATATGCATAAAGCCTTTGATAGGATAACATGGTCTTTCCTTCAGGCCATCTTGTTAAAGGTGGCTTTTGATAAATTTATGGTTAATATGATTATGACCTTCATATCCACAGTCAGGTTCTTAGTTCTATTCAATGGCAAATCAAGAAGGTTTCTTCCAAGCTGGTAGAGGGCTGAGACAAGGTGATCCTCTTTCACCTTTCCTTTATGTCATAATGAGCTGAATCCTTGAGTAGAATCTGTCAACTTTCCATGGTTTCCAATTGTATCCAGGGTATTAAAATATCTAATGGTTTTCCCTCTATCTGCCTCAATCAGTTTGTGGATGATAACTTTATGATGGGTAATGCCTCAGTCCATGAGGCCTCAAATTTTAAGGTGACTCTTAATGACTATGAATCATGTTTATGGATAAGATGGTTAATTTCCATAAAAGCATTGTTTTTTTCATTAATGTGGAGAATCAGGTTCAAGCTAGATTAGCTCACATCTTGGGGTGCAAGATTAAGCATTTTCTAGATTCTTATCTAGGTATGCCCCTGATCCTTAAGAAGCCCAAACTTATACTTTAGGAATGCTCTGTTGGAAAAACTTAATAGTAAACTCTCGTCATGGAAGGGTATTTTTCTCTCTCAGGTTGGTAATTTTCAACTGCTCCAAAGCTCCCTTCAAGGTATTCCCATTTATGTGATGTCTCTTTTCATGCTCCTTGCTAAAATTAAGGAAGCCTTAGAGAAAATCAAGAAGAGGTTCCTCTGGATGGGAGTTGGTGAGAAGTTCAAATTCCATCTTTTGGCCTGGGATAAAGTCACAAAATCCAAAACTATGTGGAGGATTGGGGTTAAAAAATATTTCTCTTATAAATGAGGCCTTAATTGCTAAGGCTAGTTGGAGGATTGCTAGAGAGGAAGGTCTTTGGGTGAAAATTATAAAGATGAAATACTTGTGAAATATAGGCAAAATGGAATCCTTTTTTAATCAAAATAACCTCCCTAAAGGGTCTCCTTTCTGGAATTATTTTGTGGCCTCTAAAGAAATCTTAACCAAAGGTACTATATGGGAGATTAACAAGGGTTATAGAATCAATTTTTGGTATGATAATTGGATTTAGGATTCCCCCTTAGAAAACTTGGATATCTAGAAAGAAATTTCATAGTTATACAAGGAAATTGGAAAATCTTGGATTCAGGACCTTTTGGATCAAGGAAGGTACTATTAGATGGGAAACCATTGAACCTCCTGCAGATTTTGATGGTCACATCCAACCATTTTGGGATCTCAACGATAAACTAAGGGATTTCTACATCCCCATGTTCCAAACCAAGGAGGATTCCATCAAATGGAAAGAAGAAGAATCTGGCATTTTCGTCGGTTAAATCAGCCTATATGTTAAATTTCAAGACTGATTTACAAAAGGACTATTGGGGTAAACTCTAGGTGAAGAATTTTACCCCAAAGATTAATATATTTTTCTGGCTGGTTGCCCAAAATAAAATCCTGACTGTGGACAATCTTAGGAAAAGGGGAATGAAGATTCCCAATAGATGTCCTCTTTGTAGGAAAGAGGAGGAAAATGTCAACCATCTCCTCCTTCATTGTTCCTTCTCCCATGAAGTCTTTTCTTCCATTCTGGATCTGTTCAATATCTAATGGATCATGCCCTTGAAGATTGAAGACTATTGTTTTCAATGGGAGCGTCCTTTTTGTTTTCCCATTTTGATCTAGGCTTGGAATATTGCCCTCCCTCATTTTTTTGGGGTTTATGGAAGGCCAGAAATGATGGTATCTTCCGTGATCAGAAATCTCTTCTCTTGAAAGCTAGTAGATTTTTTTTGAATGCCATAAAGGAAAACATTAAACTCTTTAAAGGAAAAGTCAAGAAACCCTTCCCAAAAAGTGAGTAGGCAGTTATTGACAAGTTCTCCCTTGGACCGGTGGAATTGCACATACCTAAAAAGAATTCTAGTTGGACTAGGCCTGGGGAAAATGTTGTTAATTTAAATTTTGATGGAGCCTCAAAAGGGAATCCAGGTCCTATTGGGGGAGGGGGAATTCTAAGAAACAGTGAAGGAGATTGGTTGTTTGCCTACGCAGGCCCGTTATGTCGAAAAACCAACAACATGGCGGAAGCTATAGCTCTTCTTTGTGGGGTTTTATTGGCTAAAGAAAAAGGCTTCAAGGACATACATATTGAAGTGATTCTCTCCTCTTAATTAAAACCCTTAATAATCAAGGTTCCATTAATTAGGCCATTAGAAATATCCTCAATGATGTTAAGGAAACTTCAAATTTTTTTATAGCGTTTCTTATAATCATACCTTACATCAAGGGAACAAATGTGTAGATAAGATGGCTAATTATGTAATCATTTGTAATGATTACAAGATCTGGTGTAAAGTTGATAAATTACCCACGGACGCTAATGAACTCATTAATAGAGATAGAGGGTTCTAAGTTTGATGATGTTGGCATGAGTGAGCCCCAAGGCTGTGACAACTTACTTAATTTCTTGTTATCCATGATTTCTATTAGAGAGAAAGGGGGTCTATTTTTTAGAAGTAGTAGTAATCAGATGAAGTTAGGACTTGTGAAGATGGGGGGTGATAGGATTAGATTTGAACCTATTAGCCAAAGCATTGAATCTTTTAATCAGCCTTTGTGGAACAAGCTTAAGATTGCGGGTTTTAGTAATTTCATAGCCAAATTACACGGTTACAACCCCTCCCTGTCTAAGGATTTTGGAAAATCTTAGAGAGAGGATAAGTTTGAGGTCAAAGCTATAAAAATTGAGGTTTTTGAGTCCACCATTTCCCTGGCAAAGAACATGAAAATGGATGGGCTTCAAAATTTTAAGGACAGAACCCATAGAGAACATGAAATTGAGTTGTTCTTCATGGGAAAGGAAAGATGATCTTTCTTTATGGATGGTATCACCAGGTCATGTATTTCAGGTATATGGAGAGATATGTACCTTCAAATCATGAAGTACATCACTTTGGAAGGAAAATTCCAAACAATCTATACCCACCATATGACCCTTCTGAATATGTTCTACCACAAGGTCATGGTGAGCATCCCTTTATTTTTGTTTATGTCTCTAACTAACTCTTTGATGGATTTCTAGCAGAAGAAAGATGAGATGCCTCTGCAAGAAGGGCTCATTCTTCTACTATTTGAAAATGGGAAACCCGTTTTTTCCTCTTCCTTGAAAGATAAGGCGGATGAGGATGACCTCACTGTCACGGAATTCCTTACTAAGATGAAGGTTGGGAAATGTAAAAATGTGGGGGAGGATTTTGGTAAAGAGATGGATGAGGATGGTTGTGGGGAAGCGAGCACCTCAAGAAAAAAAAATTGGGATGGTAATTTAAAAGGTTTTGAGGATTTGAGTAGAAAGGTCAAGTACTTAGAAAGGGTGCTTTAGGAGATGGAGGAAACGAATGTTGGTGAAAGGGAAACAATGTTGGATGTCATTAATGCTTCAAATCAAATTGTCTTTGCTCAGGTGAAGTCTAAGTAGAAGTTTCTAAAGCTGGAGGACCAGGTCAAAAAGATGAGTGACAGGTTGGAAGGGATGGAGGAGGGCACTAAAAGAAGGAACTTTAACTTGCGTATCAGTAGCTCCGAAGACGAGATGGAGGAAGATATTAATGGAAAGGGTGTTGAGGGTGATGAGATCAAAGAAAGTCACACTGGTAGCATTAAAGGATCTCCAAAAATTAGCTAGTGTTTCTAGATTATTGGCAAAATTTTGGTGAACTTCTATTGTTTTGTAGTTTTGGAGTTTGTATCTCTTTCTCTGTGGTTTTATCACTTTAGTAAAAAGTCTAGTTCTTCATTGTAAGAGTTAAGCATGTTTAAATCCTTTCTTAGAATTTTTCGTTTCCTTCTTGTTCGTGGGTTTCTATTCCTCGTCTTGTAATGGCCCCTGGGAGTTGATACCTACTTTTACCTTATCTAATAAAAACTAAATCACTGGTCTTAAGAATTTTTGTATGGGAATATCTGTATGATTTCTATTGTTTGCATGCTAGCCTAAATCATTGTTGTTGATTCATGGATCTATAAATTCTTTTGTAGAAAAAGGTAAATATGAAATGTTTTGTTTTGTTTTTTCTTCCCACTTAACATTAAGGAGGGTGTTGGGATGATAATATCAAGTGGGATATCTACCACTATGGTATTGTTGGGTTTTAAAATGGTACTTTAAAAAAACCAGAGTCAGGGGACAACAAGTCCCTCCTCTTTATTGGAGAGGTTACCTTATTGAAAGTAAACAACAAAGCTTATATACAAATATATAACTTTCATCTTAGGGCTGCACTTTTGACCTCTTGAAATGATTTTTACCAAAATAACTTATCAATACAAACGAATGGAAGAAACTGAAGAAAGGAAAGAGCAGAATATAATAGTACTTTCAGGAAATATAGATAGCAGAGTATAACCTTATACGTACTGAGCAAAGGTGATATAGAAAAAAATAATTCACATTCATGACATAAGATATCATTCCATAGACACAAATTTCTAGAAATTGTATCAATAAGAACAAAAAGTTTCTTAGTACAAAAGATAAAGGATCCACAAATTTCAAGTAAGCAAGAAGAGACAAAAGATGAAGATAGAGAGAAGGGGAAATTCTTCTGTATTGATTGCTTTCGATTCTATTTACACTTCAAAAGTATTAGTGTCCAACATTTGAAATGAGCCAAGCTCTTACATTTATAGATGAAGTGAAAGAAGGAGAAGAAGAGAAGAAATAAAATATGATTTGGTAGCTCAACCACTAACCATCAACGCCCCTACAAATCTGCCTACAATCTGTCAAATCTGGTTTTGCATGTCTTTGGCATGCTAAAGAAGGGAGGATGGAAGATCAGATCAAATTTGATCTGGTTGAAACAGTCAGATCCCATATTAATGGATTGAAAGAAGTTTTCTAGATTTTCACTCAAATTAAGGTATCTAGTTAGTTCTCCATGTCTATTTGGTGTGTTGGAGAAGGAAGAATGAAGATCGGATCAGATCTGGGTAGTTGAAGCAATTGGATCCTGTATTGATGGATTAAAAGACTTGTTCCATATTTTCACCATCAAAGCCTACTAAAAATAATATTTTATGCTTCCATGGCGTAGAGGGGGTTGAGATCTTTCCAACGGTACCATTTTTTTTGAATTTCGAGCATTGGAGCGAAAGTTATGCTTATTTGAATATTTGAATTGAATCCGTACAAAAATGGTGAGAATGAAATTTTCACAAAAATGGATCCGCAGGCCTGAGTTTGAAATTACACCTTTAGCGCAAAATATGCAAAAGTGCAAAAGTTTCCCGCAGCCCCACAATCCTGCAACTTCACATTTGATATAGGTATGGCACATGGCTTTACCTAACTGGTAATGGAGTCGTGGTTCACTTTATCACTTTACGCCTTTTATGGAAACAAGGCTCAAAATCTCAAAGTTCTCTGCCGACCCACTTTCCCACTTTGAATTTTTAACACGGGATCAAAATTTGACTTTATCCCTTGGCGTGAGTGGGGTCGCGATTCACTTTATCACTTTATGCCTTTTATGGAAACAAGGCTCAAAATCTCAAAGTTCTCAACCGACTCGCCTTCCCGCTTTGACTTTCGATGCGGGATTAACATTTGAATTTTTCTTTATGGAAACAAAACCAAAATTTCCAAAATGCTTCGACGGCCTGCCTTCTCGTTTTTGAATTAAAACATGGCCACGTGTGCCTTTGCAGGCATGTTCTATATTTTTGTGTTTTGACTAAGTCCCTCTATTTGGTGAAGGCTTTTTGTCTAACCTGGGACACGTGGAGGCTCAACGCACATTTGGGACCTGCCTCCAGATTTTTCCTCTTGAAAGAGTGCCAAGCTAACACATGGAGGCTTTCGCAAACCCTTATATACTTAGTCGATTCAAAGTCTGGCTCTGTCTCCTTTTTCAGACTTGGGACACGTGGAAAGTTGGCGCTCATTTAGGGGACCACCTTTGGCTTCGACCCTTGAAGGTGCGCCATTGAGACACGTGGAGACTTTCGCCAGTTCTTTACACTTATCCATTTCAACTGCTGACTTTGTCTTTTTAGACTCTGACCACGTGGAGGGCCTATAAAAATTTGGGGTCTCTATGTTTGTACACCATACCAAAAGTGTGCCGAAGAGACACGTGGCACCCTTTGCGTGTCTTTCTATACTTAGCCGATTCGGTGGCCATATTCTTCCCCTTGTGACTGCTGTTGGACCCTGTGTGCTGATTGGACACATGGAGAGTTGGCACTTGTTTTGGGAACTGCCTTTATCTTCGAACCTTGAAGGTGCGCCGATGAGACACGCGGAGAGCTTCCACCGTCTCTTTACACTTAGTCGATTTGGGCCTACTGCCCATTTGACTTCTATCGGACCCTAGACACGTGGAGGGCTGGTGCTCATTTGGGGAACCACCTTTGGCTTTGAACCTTGAAGGTACGCTGATGGGACGTGTGGAGGCTTTCACCAGCTCTTTACACTTAGCTAATTTGGGCCTCGATTGAACACTTTCTTTCTTCATACAAAACCAAAATTCCAAAAGTGACTCGATAATCTACCTTCCCACATCCAATCTGAGATGTCCACATATCCATAGACGTTGGAAAAGAAATTGACAGGGAAGATACGCCCATCATTCACGATTGTAGAGAAAAAATAGACGGGAAAAAATCCACCCTTCACGCCCGAAAAAAAAATTTCTCCTCGTGGAAAGAAGGACTATAAGCAATACTTGGCTCGATGCGATCCACAACCATAGAAAAGGGATCTGACCATTTCCTTCGAATGGAGGAAACAATTTTTTAGCATCCAGACAGGAAGACAAAAAGTTTATCAAACCATGCGGACTGCAATATTTTAAATTAACGGGGTGAGATTGCAAATGAGCACCAACTTCTTCAAAGCACGAATTTTTCTATCTCTCCAGACTTCTGAATCTGCTCAAACATCTCTCAAAGGAACTAACTCAAAACTTTTGAAACTTGGCTTGAAAATGAGGGGGATTTTGAGGGTGACAATAGGTACACACCATATTATTTTAAAAATCTTTTCCATCAAAATTTATTATGATGGTCTTCCACATTTAAGAGTAAAACAACTTAATTGATTCACCCACCGATATTGATTTGGGTGATCTCTATCGGGATTGGATATTAGCAATGATCACATTTGTACAAATTGATATCAAGATAGATATCAGACTGGAAAGATTTATTCTTGACGATCATAGAACGGGATTGTATTTCATAACATTGAACGAATATGAAAATAGCTCTGTAATATATTATAAGATCAAGAAGTGAAGTTGAAGTGCTAGGTAAAGTTATTGAGACATCTTAATACAGAAAGTTCTTTATTCAGTGGGGTTTTTCCTTCAGGTTTTCTAATTTAAATATAATGTTCTCTATCTCTATCTCTATCTCTATTATTTACTTTTATCTCTCACTATTACATTATGTAATCTGTACAACATAATCTATAATATTTGACATTTACTCTGGATTTATAATTAGCATGTTACTCATTCCTTATAAATCCTAACATGATATAATTAAAAAAAGAAATAAATGATTTATTTTATTAAACATATAAGGGAAATGAATTTATGGTTCAACTTTGAGAGATTTTTATCTTTGGAATCAATGGAAAATGTAAAAGAGTTTTTGGTCGCAAAGGGGTAAAACTAGTTATTTTAATAAAATTTGACTGCAACAAAAAAATGATCATAAAAAATAGAAAAATCCACTTCATAAATCAATATAGGAATCAAATGAGAGGTATTTTAGAGATAGATATTCAATCAAAATTTAAATTAATTTGGTCTACGGAGTCTCTTAGAATGAGTAAAATGATATTTGGCTACCCAGGGCAAAAATTAACTTTTCAAGTTGAAAAATTCTTTTGTGGATTAAATAACCAGTCCATGACAGAATATAAGATTAAGATAAAATATAAGGTGTTTTGAAGAGGATAACTTGGTAAATTTTTTGTGGATTTTGTCCTATGGAATTAATGGGAATGAATAAAAAATATTCTTGGCAATCTTGGTCATGGAGCTGGTTTTCTTGCAATTATGATGCAAAAATTGTTGGTCTTCTATTTGGAAATTATATTTCCTTTTCCTTTCGTCACTTGCTTCTATTTTTTCATTGGGAAGTATTGGGGGAAATAAATTTCAAATATCACTTAAATGAAATTATGGAGATCGATAAATGTGAGAGGAAAATAGAAGTGCACTTGAATTTTGTAATCTCCATGCCAAAAATGCGCACCAATGAGATGAAACTGAAATTTGGAAGTGCATGAGACATTATAATGTGTGCCAATGTATGGAGGATATTAAAAATATTCAATATTCACTCAAGCAATTGTTGCAAGCATCATCCTAATGAAGAATTGCAATAGATAGAAACTTTATCCTACCCATAGAAAAACCTAGATTTTCATAGCGGTATGATATATGATTTTGAATGGAAAAGGTCGAAAACACAAATTTAAATACCTAAAAATTATTCCATTTTTATTTTTGGTTGAAAACCTACAAATGGCAAAAATGATTGCAAGGAGGCAACAATTTGTTTTTAGCTAGCAGGTAAGGTTGATATGAATTGGATAGAAAAAAATGCTTGGAATATGTAAAGGAATCCATGATCATTTATTTTACTATAGGTATGGCTATTGAATCCATTGATAGCTATTGAAATATTTTGTACCACATCACTCTTTTTTTTGGACTAAATCCCCTAGTTCTTGAATGGTTTTTTTTCCTAGAGCATATCCAATGCTCCCATAATATTACCATGAGTATACTGGTGTGAGGTAGAATCATAGAAATTTCCCATGACTATAAATAAGAAACCAAAAATAAAACATATCCATTCAAAAGTTGACACCCACAAAGGGGGAATTTTTTTAATACAGAGCAAATTTCTCGAAGGGAAGACAATATTTTTTGGGGGTTGTCAAGAAAAAATACTACTGACATTTTGCATGCCAACAATACTATAATGGACTATAACTACATATGTTTTTTTAACCTCATTAAGAAAAACCAATTGAAAATTGGTTTTAATAAACATATAAAAAAACATAAGTCTAACAATATGATAAAACATTTCACCACCTAGACTTTAACAAAGACACTTAAAACATTACAAAGATTCACCTATAGAAAATATTAACAAATTATTTGACTTAACAAAAAAACTATAGTCACTCTAACTTATAAAGATATGATAGACTATTAGAGACCATTTAATAATTTTGACACGACTTGAAAAATAAAATAAAACCATTCATGTCATATATGATAGTAAACTTATGGAAATGCACATAAACTATGATAATTATACATGATCATAATGTTGCACTTTGAATCAAGACATCAAGTGGCATTAATAATATTGGGATTTGAACATTTTGATAGACTATGTCAACCATTGTTCATAAAGGAGGGAACACAATGCTATATAGTTTTGAGTGGATAAAGACACGCATGGATGATCATATGCAAAGGAAGGTGTTTCAATGTCGATGCAAGTCACAAGGGATTTAGGGAGGAAGTGAATATTCCAAAAACTATATTAGAGGTATAAAAATGATCCATTTTGATCAATGTATGTGATGAACAAAATTAGAATAGATGCCTATTGGTTGCTACACTCTATCTTGAGGATTGAAGATGCCGATGAATGGAAATGATGCATAAACAATTATTATAGACATATGCTCTGCTAATGAGTCTCAACCTGATGAATTATAAAATGGATCCAATGCCATATGATTTTCCAACATATGAAATGAAATGGAAATAAATTTCCCAAGAAACAATCCCACAAATAGATTAGATCTATGAATTCTTCGAATAATTTTATGAGATCATATTGACATTCTTTTCCCAAGAGGATAATGACGAAGTACAAGTGACTGAAATTTCAATCTTCACACGTTGATTTTTTTTTTTGAAATCATCCACAGTAGTGATGGAATAATGCAAGGGTGTGTTGTTGAGGTGGAAGATCCAAAAAATATACAATTGTCTAATCCGTAAAGAAAAATAAAGGATTTGACAAAAACATCACACGTATAAGAACCTATAGATTTATATCTTATCAGAGGAAACAAAAGGATAATCCTGCCAAGTAGTGTAAACAAAGCTAAATTACCTTAAGATATATGAAATTATCTTAATTTCTACTAACTAATCATACAAAAGTATTATTTTTTATCCACATGGGATAAGCACATCATAGGACAAATGAACCCTTTCTTTTTCTAACTCTTCATACAAGCAATCAAATATTTCACCTTCTCTAATACCTAATTTAAAATTTGGTTAGAGTTTTAACTTTTAATTAAACAATAAAATTTCAATCCAACATTCTATATTCTTATTCAATTCATTTGAGACTGATCATTCATTTAACTACATTACATATATGGGAGACATTTATCATATATTCAAGGAGAAAAAAATCCACAAATATATCATAGAACCTAATTCATATTGCACTTCACTACATGTGCTAGTTGTTTCTAGCACCTCACCATTGTTAATATTATTCTCACAACTAGCTACTAACTATGAATTGTTAATTACAACTCATATACATTGTTTATAATAAAATAGTGTTAATCTCATATGAAATAATGTGAGCACTAACAACATTTTCTTGACATGGTTCCTATCAATGTAGAAGTGATAATCTAAAATAATATCATGAAATAGTTCAATATTTGGCATGATAATTTACCTCTTTCACTATTAAACCTATTTGTCAAGAACACAATTCCTTTGTTGATTCCTTGGCCTCATATGCTACCCAATTTTATCCTCACTTGGATATCCAAAAGGACCAATACATGGTTTATATATGAAAAACAAATTCCACGCTACCTTTTCTTGATTATTCCCTTATCTATCAAATGGATGCTATCTCTACTACCACCAATTCATGATATAAAAACATACTCCAATTTTTCCAAAACCAATCTTACCTTTCAAACATAAATCATTTTTAACACACTAAAATCCAAAAGAAATATCTCAAGTATGTAATTTAGAATGGCATTCTCTATTAATGAAACTTCGAAGGAATCCTAATTAATTGTGTCTCCAAGGACTAGGTCCCTTGAATCCTTGAGGAATAACAGAGGGGAAACTTTCAGTGGTTATTATGACACCCATGCCACAACCCAAAATTGCCTATTCATGGGTTAATATTGGCCTACTCTATAAATTGATGCACATACCTATGCTAAGAAATGTAAACCATGTTAATATAATGATGACCTAATCCAATATCTAATGAATAAGATTTAAGTACTCAATTCTTTCTGGTCCCTTAGTATGTAGGTATTGGATTGTATCAGTAAACTCCCTTTCTTGCAAGATGGGCATATTTTCATCATTAAAGCCTTTGTGTATTTCACTAAGTGGCTTGAAGCTATGATTATCACTAGTTATAGACACCTCATTCTCACCACCCAATTAGTCGATTAATTTCCTCACATCATTCACACAAAAATCCATGAACAATTAATTGATATTGGTTAATTAATTAACGTCCATCATCATCTAATCAAATCCTACACCTCATCTCTCCACTTCACCATTCACATCACATGCCACATCAATTCCCCACCATGACCCAATTTTAAATTAAATGTTTGAGTCAAATCCTTCACTATCTTCCATGTCCCCCAATTTTGAATCAAATATTCAACTTAAATCCTCCTCCATCCTTCATGTTCCCCAATTTTGAATTAAATATTAAAATCAAATCCTCCTCCAATATTCCATGTACCCCATTCAAAAATCATATTACTTTGTCATAAACCACGATTAATTAAGTCTCCTTAATTGATTCCATCTCAAAAGGCTATAAACAAAGTCTATACACCCCCCACCCCTTCAAAGCACAATAAGGAATTATGTAAGTGAGATTTAGTAATGCTCTTGTGATAAATCCTCACATTCAGCATTGTCATAATGTCCAAATACACCCTCTATCCATATAAACCCTTGATTCATATATCCCCAAATCTATCCTTCTTCCCCAACCTGTGCAAGGTTGAGTTAGAATGATCATGCAATGAGGCTTTACCACATTTAAAAAACCTACATTACAGACCGATTTTGGGCTCATCTATATGTTTTCTTCCATATCCAGGGTGACATAGAGCTACTTGGGAAGGTTTGCACTTGTTTATTTATGTGTTTCTTTCTATATTGATTATTTGTCTCTTGTTCACATTTTGACACACACGATGGGACTCCCACTCATTATTACTTTTTTTTTTTTATCATTATAACTTCATATTCATATTGTTTGAGGTGCTTGTAAGATATTGAAAAAATGGCAGGTCATTTAGTGAGTTATTTTATGAGAAGTTCCAAAAAACCATTCATTTTTTCCGTTTTTCTATCTTTATTTTGTGCATCTCTAAGAACCTTGAATATCCATGGAATTAGATGTGTATGTTTTACTCGTGAAGTGCATTTCCATCAAGAAAAACGTGTTGCCGTGCCTCTTCCTATGTATCTGTTACAACATGTGTTTTCCTGATCCAACCCATGTTTACATGATTGTGGATGCACTACCATCTTCAAATTTACATATCTGTTTTCTTTATTTCATTTATTTATGTTTCTACAAAACCAATTGTGTGTCCTGTGGGTATAGGAATAGATTGATGCAGAAAAATAAAATGATCTTATATTCATCTTTCAATCATACAATAAAATGGCTACTAAATAGCCAAATAGATACAAACAAATTTCCTTATTAATAGGAAACCAAAATAAAAAATGACCCATTAATAGAGATACAGTCTTAAAAAAATACCACTATAAAACTAATTCCTAACATTCCCCCCTTAGTGTTTACATGGTAGCAAAAGAGCTTTCACACTTTCTCTGTAGACTTTTTCCTCTGCATGCTCAGGATCTTGGTACACAACTCCAATTGAAGGTAGAAGAAGGAACACATTAAATTCTTATCAACCATGCACTGTCGGGAACACAACTGACTGATGAAGATGGGAACACGTTTAGTAATCATCTTATTATTAATCAATCACTCTAGGGAACACATCCAACCTAACAATGTGGCAACTCAAGCACAAACACTTCTGAATAACCTTCGATGGTGTTCCAGAGGTTAACCACAAACCTAGGTATGAATAGGAACACATCTGATTGTTCAAAATCTTCAAGACTCATGATGTTGAGTTTCTTTGTGCTATCTATTCTTCATCATGTTATTACATTAAGGAATAATGTAGGAATAGCCACATATACATGTGAATAGGAACGAGCCTCTATTCTTATTTTTCACACCACGCTAAAATCCACATAAAACTCAAATGATGAAATCAAACACACTGCACACTAAAATAAGGCACATTGCTCTAAAGCAAAAACACACACGTGCCACCAAATCAATGAAGTGGCCCCATCATTGGTGACTGATGAGAGGTCGCTAGTTTTCCTCCAGTGTCCGTTGCCTCCGTCCTCCATTAGATGTGTTGCTAAATCAACTAGATTTGGATATGAAGCTCCATGGTTTCCGCACTGTACTTTATTTTGTCTCCTCCCACAATGTGAAACTCTTTTTTTTTGGATGTCGGGTAACATCAAAAATACATTTGTAAGGCAATTTTTTTTTTTTTTTTTTTTTTTTCAGTCTTTTTGACAACTCACAAATTTTGACGACAATTAAAAAATTTAATATTTGACACAAGACTCTGGACTTTGAACACCCTAGACCTAAAAATCCCTTTTATCTAGAAAGTAATATTAACTTTACCATAAGATACTACCAAACGACTTTGACTAATTGAAAAAAGACTATATAATGACAATAGCAATAATTTTAATGAACTAAAATGACTTAAATAATTACCATTCCATGTTTATCTTAACCTTGACGTCACTAAACACAATAAATTACCAATCTTATCTAGTTCACACAATGAAACAAGACTTTATAACCAATCTACAAAAAATAATATAGGAATATTAACCACATCGACTGGTACAAACTGTAGACCAAACGATTTTCAAATTAAAGCACCTTCAACCTACTGTACCAGTACGTAAAGGAATTCAATTGATGAGCCGGAAGACGAGGGCACAGAGGACCAAAACGGGCTGTTGCATGGATTTCCATGCCAAATAATGGGTAACGAAATGTAGAATGTGGTGATATCGAGGACGTGTGGTCACAGTTACATATACAGGAAAGAAACGTGTCCCAATTCTGATTATTCATTTCGTGATCAAGGTTTCACAGGATAGATGACTGCATAAGATCTTAAATGTAAATGTTGCTATATTGACGTAGACAAATAAAATGATCTTATATCTTTCTTATCAATCGTAGAATAAAATGGCTATTAAATAGCCAAATAGATACAAATACATTTCCTTATTAATAGGAAACCCAAATAACAAACGACCCGAGATACGATTTTAACAAACTACCAATTTAAAACTAATTCCTAATATGTCTATCATGTTGAGTAAACTACTGTGTTTAAAGTGCATTTACATGAGTTTCTATGATAGTTATCTGTGTTTCTTACTGTGTTAAAATTTATTTTTTTGCACAGTTTTCCAGAATTCAAGAAAATCATCCCTACTATTTTTACATTATTTTTGTCACTATTTTCAATAGTTTTGTACTAAATAATTAAATACAACACTTGATTTAATATTTTTTCTAATTTATTTACATCATCTTTCTTGTTTTTATCTCACTTTTTTCATTTCTTGAAATTGAATTTTTTAAATTATTTTTTTCGAAATTTTTACTGCAACTTCATTTAAAATTTTGGACCTTTTACCAAGGGTTTATGTGTATTAAAAAGATCTAAAAAATGTCCAATCCCTTTCAAATGATACATCTTGTTCTAATATTTCCAATGATATAAAGCAGATCTCAAATAGAGTAACGAGCGAAAAGTTATGCCTTTTGCAATGCACCCATGTCAAAACTGAAATTTAAAGAATTTCATTTCACTTCATTTTTAGTTTCTAATATAACTCTTTTCTTAATAACTTTTCTAATCAAATTTTCCTTATTTTCTGTGTCGCTATTTCATTTCTAAACATTAATTTATTGAATTGAACCCATGTATGATCTTCTAATGCGCCTTCCGGTGATCTTGAGAAATAAAAAAGACAACAAATATGTTATTAATTTACTTTTATAATCATAACACTTTGATTTCACAATCAATATCGTGTATGCTCTTATCTTATGTTATTTGGATGATATTGAGAATAAAAAACAATTGTGATTGCTTTATAGTTTAAATTTTGTCACAACTAAACCACTTATGCTCTTCTCTTATGCCTTTAGGTGAACTTGAGAATCATAAACAATGGAAGTTAATTTTATTGTATCTAATCACTTAGTTTTATAGTAATAACAACTAATAATAATTATACAAGAATTCTTCACTTAATAGGATGTTCATCTTACTAAATCAAGAAAAAATGTCCTAACTCATGTGCATGTAGGTTTCCTTGGCCAAAGAAATTTAAAAATTGCTAAAAATAAAAATAATCAAGGCACGCTTTCATTTTCATCTCTTCAATTACGTTTTTCAATTACACATTCCAAGTTGGAAAGAACCTTTCATTTAAACACTTCATGCATTTGTATTTTCACGTAGTGGATGTGGATTTCATCACTAGTTAAGCTACACTGGTGACGAGGATTTCACCACTATGCACCAACACATTCACATTGCATTTCACTTGAGAATAAGTCTTAAACAAAGTTTGGTATTTACCTCTCGTCCCTACTTACAAGTGATGTTATCGTGATTAGGACTACTATGAGTATCACCTAAAATAGTTGTAATAACGAAGTCTATGGAATCATACCTATAAATATTTGGGGAGAAATAAGGACACCATCCACATATTAGTCACCTATCACCCTCACACCTTTTCACAAACCTTATGCATTATATGTGGTGATTCACTCCTCTAAGTGCGTTAGTAATGAATTGGGGAGTATTTTCCAGTATTCCAAGGGTCCCCCATACCAATTTTGTCCTTGTAAAAAAATGGTATTTAAGATATATGATATATAGGAAGTCACATCTATATGGAGAGATAAGATGTTGCTTTCACCCATTCATAACATTCTTGTATGTTTCATTATTCATAAAATGTTGCACCAATTACCCGATGAATTTTCTCTCTTTAAAGAGGGAACATTCTACAAAACTTGTTGCTTGCTATTTGTAACCAAAGAAAGTTTTGTCAAATCTCTATCATTAAAGTTGATATATATAAACATTTGTTTTTTATATTCTAGTTTTAAAAGTTTATGTTGTGTTCAACAAACATAATTCAAATCCAAGCAAAGCAATACTCATGAAAATTTCATCAAAATCAAATTTGAATCAATTAAAAAGAAAAACCAATCATGCATCGTTCAATTAACCATTAGTCGAACATTTGATATTACATATTTTCATACTCATTGGATTATTTGAGCTGAACCAAATTCTTAACTAGTAACTTATTTGAGCCTACATAGGTACCTACTCACGATATTGTTTAAGCCAAACCTAATTCTTACCTAGTATCTTGTTTGAGCCAAACTGATTTCTTACCTAGTAGCTTATTTGAGCTTCCCCAGGTTCTTAACTACTATCTTATTTGAGTTTATCTAGGTTCATACCTATTATCTCCTTCACATCCTAGAAATGGGGGAGAAGCTACCTTTTGACTTCAGTGAGGAAAACATGAGTCATCTTGTGGAAAACTTGAGTCAAGTAAACACAATTAAAAACAAATGACTTGAACAACACATCCAACGAAGTTCTATTAGCCAAAATTCATAAAATGACACAAATCATGGACATGCCTTTTAAGGTTGCCAAGAAATCACACGATGAAGAATTAAAACAACTTAACCATAAAATAAATGATTTCCTAAATACCCTTCTTCAAAACTTTCCATTTGCACAAGAGTGGAAGAAAATGAAATAAAAAATCACGGGGTTACCAAAAGAAAAAAAAAAGTTTAACTTTGGGGAGCTTTATCCTATTTGAATTGATAAATACATGTTACACATACCATTTCCTCCATCATTTGAAATCCCAAATTTTTACAAATGTAAAACCAAGAGTGATCCACGAGAACACATTAAGGAATTATTTATGTAATTTCAAGAGGTGGCTTACTACAAAATATACCTTCTACGTATTTTCCTAAAATGTTTAGGAGGGAAAGCTTTAGATTAGTTCCAACACCTTCGAAATAGATCCATTACCACCTTTGCAAACTTATCAGAAAAATTCATTAAACACCTTTCCTTTAACTTAGATCCCAAAGTCACCATCCTCGACCTTTGCAATACAAAAGAAATAAACAATGAAACCTTTGCATCATTCCTTCAATGATGACGAGGGATCACAAACACGTTCCCTTGTTCCATACCTGGAAGACAATTGGTAAGAATTTTCATACCAAATATCAATGTGGAATTATCATTTCAAATGCAAATGTATCGCCTATTTTTTTTTTTGAAGTAATAAAAAAAGGGGACAAAAATAAAGAAAGCCCTCATTACTAAGTGCAGACCATGAAAAACTAACTATAAATGGAAGATAAACTAAACATATCAAACCTCCCTGTAGCTTTCTAAACAACCTTGAGTAATGTTCTATGAGCTTTGAAGCTATATAACCTTGTTAGAAAGAGAGAACATTCTACAAAACTGGTTGCTTACTATTTGTAACCAAAGAAAGTTTTGTCAAATTTCTATCATTAAACTTGATATATATAAACATTTGTTTTTATATTCTACTTTTAAAAGTTTATGTTGTGTTTAATAAATTAACTTCAAATCTAAGCAAAACAATACTCATGAAAATTTCATCAAAATTAAATTTGAATCAATTAAAATGAAAATACAATCATGCACCATTCCATTGACCATTTATCGAACACTTGATATTACATAGTTTCATACTCATTATATTGTTTGAGCTAAACCAAATTCTTACCTAGCAACTTATTTGAGCTTATATATGTCTGTAATCACTAGATTGTTTGAGCCAAACCTAATTCTTACCTAGTATCTTGTTTGAGCCAAACCGAATTCTTACCTAGTAGCTTGTTTAAGCTTCCTAGGTTCTTAACTACTATCTTATTTGAGTTTATCTAGGTTCGTACCTATTATCTCCTTCACATTCTAGAAATGGGGGAGAAGCTACCTTCTAAATTCAGTGAGGAAAATGTGAGTCATCTTGAGGAAAACTTGAGTCAAGTAAACACAATTAAAAACAAATGACTTGAACAACACATCCAACAAAATTATATTAGCCAAAATTCATGAAATGACACAAATCACGGACATACCTTCTAAGGTTGCCAAGAAATCACACGATGAAGAATTAAAAAAACCTAACCACAAAATCAACGATGTCCTAAATACACTGCCAAAAAACTTTCCATTCGCATAAGAGTGGAAGAAAATGAAATAAACAATCACATGGTTACAAAAATAAAAAAACCAATTTAACTTTAAGGATATTTATCCTTATCACATTGATAAATACATGTTACACATACCATTTCCTCCATCATTTGAAATCCCAAATTTTTACAAATATAAAGCCAAGAGTGATCCACGAGAACACATTATAGAATTATTTATGTAATGTCAAAAACCCCAAATCTTGCTATGAATTATCCCATATTGTGCAAACATGTGATATTTCCCAAGTTAACATTTTAGGTATTTGAATATGCTATTCACATTCATTTCTAGCACCTTGTGATATGGGGTAAGCATTACCCCATCCAAATTCAAAATTTCATCAAGAATGATAAAACGTTAAACACCTTTAATTGTAATTTATTTTTTGTAAATGGTTTATGTAGATATGTAGTGTAACAATAGTGGAAGCGTAAGCCAAAGAAGAGTCATGGTAAAAAGCGATGGAGAGAACTATGGTGACGTGGTCTCTACAGTTTTGGCTGCAGAATGTCTGCGAACTACGATCCTAAATGCTGAGGAAAGGCTGTTCCGTAGCCATAACCGGACGTTTGTGGACACGGGTACGAACGATGCAAAAGCGGGAGGTACAGTCAGCGCGGTTTCGGCAGTACTGGCCGTGGAAAGTCTGCGCAATATCACAAAGTTTACTGAGGAAAAGTAGATCTCATACCACAATCGGACGGCTGGAAAAGAAAATGAGAAAATGCTGGGATCCATACCTTTGGCCTGGAATAAGCTTTTTCAAAGCCCTAACCTCAAGGTGGGTCCTAAAATCACTGATCATTTTACATGGGAAACGGACAAAGAGGGTGCCACCTGATCTTAAGGTCTCCAGATGGATTTGTTGATAGAGCCTTAAGAAAAACAAACCTCTCCCTTGTTGGTAAGTTTCTTGGCTCTAGACCTAATATTGATTTCATTAGAAAATGGGCTTTGAGAAAATGGAAACCTAAGGGAGCCCTAAACATTACTGTTATGCCAAAAGGTTTTTTCCTGGCTAAGTTTAACCAGCAAGAGGATTTAGATTACGGTGTTGCTGGGAGGCCCCTGGTGGCTGGGAAATATGGGTCTTTTTTTGAAAAAATGGTATCCGGGTTTTGATCCAAATACTGAAAATATAAACACCATTCCAATTGGTGTAGGCTTCCAGGGCTGCCATTGCATCTATGGGATGATGAAATATTGCTAAATATTGCAAAATCCCTAGGCGTACCTATTGGGCTTGATGGACCCACAAGAAACAGATCTAGGCTTGCTTTTGCTCAGTTCTGCATTTTCTCAGCCATAGATCAGGAGATTCCAGAGCACATAATCTTGAAAACTCGATTTGGATCCTGGACCCAAAAAATTGAAGTTGAAACCTTAAGATGTAAGCTATGCCATATCATTGGTCACTCTGACAAAAACTGTTCCAAGAAGATGACCCTCCCTTTGGACTTTGAACAGCTTGGGATAGACTCAGATCTGAACAAAGTTATCATGGACCCAAGCAAGGATAGGAAGATTGATGACAAAGGTCCCAGCCAGAAGGATTTGCATCTAAATAGAAGGGAAAAAAAAGGGGGGGGGGTTTTAGAACTCATATAAAGAAGCATCTTGTCTGGCGCCCCAAAGCTGCAACATTAGCTTTGCCTGAAGCTCCCAACAAAGAAGTACTGGACAATTCGGTGAAGGCTTCTTCGGATATAGCCTTTTGAAACTTCTGTGAAAGAAGACTTTGTTAACGTATCCATGGAAGTAAACGAGCATGATGGTTCAGTGATGAACATTTTAGTCCCTTCTGGATCAGAAGAAAAAGAAAATCAGTCATTAATTAGGGAAGAAGCTTGTAACAAGGAAGATAGGACAGAGATTGAGCCTTTGGAGATTCTCTCTTCTGGAGAGAATGGTATTGCGGATCCGATGCCTTGTCCCAGCATTACAACAGTGGCTTCGCCGGTCTACTGCAGCACTAGAACAACTTCTGATCACTTGCCTGACAGTTTAGAACAAGAGAAAGAAATTCAGTCATTAATTAGGGAGGAAGTTGGTAACAAGGAAGATAAAAAAAATGTTTGAGCTCTCTGGAGATTCTCTCAAACCAATAAAATGGTATTTTTATATCCGAAATGCCTTGTCCCAACATTTCAACAGTAAGGATCTCTCTCGGTCTGCTGCTAGCACTATGAACAGTCATCTGATCACTTGCCTAACATTGTTAGACTATAGAAGTGACAAGAACATGTTATATTTGTGCTAACTCCTTTTTCATGTATGTGGCAAGAGACAAGACTCTAAAATGTCACAATGGTCATCTCAATCTACTAAAATATTAAGAGGTTTTGAAATAATCCCATTTTTAAATTGTATAATTGATTTGAAAAAGGAAACTGGGTTTATCAATTGGGACACCTCTTATGTATTGAACAACCAGGTATTCTGGTAGACGAACAGCTGATTTTGGATTGTAGCTCAAGTTGAGGAAGGACCCTCTAAAAAGATATTTCATGGGCTAATCATAAATCATCATGTGTTATTGAAGATGGTGTTCAGCGACATATCTGAACCATGCAATCTATTGTATTTTAGGAATTAATTTTCAGCATGTGGATTGTAGTCTTTTAGGATATCAAAGGCCTAAATGTAATTTTTAAAAATAAGAACCATCAAATGAATGTATTGTTACGTGATTCCAGTTTTTCCCAGCATTATCATTATACTATCAATTTTTAACTAAAATGACAAGCAATGACCATGGTTAAATCATGTGAAATTAATCTCATGGGATAGTTCAAGAAAATATTTATTGTTGTCATTTAAAAGGAACTTCCGGAGGATAAGACTACTCATTACATACAAGATTCTTTACTCGTACCCATTCTTAAGTTATAATTGATTAGATCATACTAGCTATTATTTTTGTAACTCATTGACATAAAGTGGGTCATTCATATGTGACCCCTTATGGACCTTAAATAAGACCCTATACTCTACTAGTGGTAATAGTGAAACTATTAGTTGATGGTAAAATCCTTAGTGGGAACCTTGTATCATTGAGCTCTTTTTTAAAATGTCTCTTTATGAAAGACTCATGTCCCCTATGAGAATTTAAAAGAGATTTAGTATTGGTGTGAACCCTTACCTTCTATAACATGGTATGTTCCCATCCTTGCGAGAATGGGTTGTTGTCTTTACAAAACCTTTCATTGATGTGGATCTCCCTAGGTAATAAGTATACTTGGACCTATTGTAGGCTGGGAAAGGAGTTCATTGAGGAAAGACTGTGATAGGGCATTAATCTCAGCAAACTAGTTTCTTCTCCCCTCATGACTTTTACCTATCTTCCCTTCCAAGAATTGAAATGGGATCATAATCTCGATCTCCTTTAAGCATTCTCAATTGGACTAAACCAGCAATGAATGACTAATTCAAATTGTGAAAACTATGTGGATGGAGCATAAAAATATCTTAATAATCCTAGTGATAATATCATTGTGGGTCTAAAATATTGTGAAACATAATGAGGATTAACCCTAACACTCCTTAGAGGGTCATTTTGGGTGGAAAACTCATAACCTATAACAATAAGCAAGTCAAAATTCTTGGTAAGATTCAACTACAGGGTATTCCTTGGAAATTTATTTTCTCCCTTAAGAACTTGTTAAAACTTTGAAGTTTACAGAATAAAGAGTTAAAAATGGGTTTCTTCCTTGAGGGAAAATCATGTCTGAAGATGAAGTAATTGATAAGAATATTCTTTCTAACTTGAATACGATCTGTAGTAGGGATGTGGCTCTTTGGCGTAATATAAATAATATAAAATAAAAATATGGCTTAAAAAGAAATTTACATTGTAATATATGTGTAAACTAATTTCACATGACTACTGCTAAATTGTAGAGCCAGTAACAGAATCCCTTCTTCTCTCTCTTAGTGGAATAACTATTGTGAACAGCACTAAAGATTCAAACAGCTTTTGAGAAACAATCGATTTTTTGTTTTGTTTTCAAGAATCTTGTATATAAGTGTGTATTTATGTCAGTATTTGTGAGAATACATAATTGTCCTTCATAAGAGGGAAAATGGCCATCCCTCAGAATAACATTAAGGAATAAGGAAAAAAGCTGCAAAGACATCCCTAAAGCTAGTCACTTTGGAGGAGCTGCAAAATTTTTTTATTTGTCTCTTGAAGGGGATAAGGCACCAGGTCCTAATGGATTCTCTACTAATTTTTTTCAGAAGTTTTGGGAAATATGCTTAGATGATCTTCTCATTAAGCGGAATTGAATGAGTTCTATAGAACAGGTGATCTCCTAAAAGAGCTGAATAACACCCACATTGTGTTTGCTCCTAAAAAAATGGATGCTAAAGATTTTAAGGACTTCAGACCCTATTAGTCTTGTTAATGTTATCTTATAGAATATTTACTAAGATTATTACAACAAAACTCCAGACTCATTCTTGACAATGACCTAATTTCAAAGCAACAAAGTGGATTTATAAAAGGGAGGATAATTCAAGACGGAGGTGATCATGGTGCATGAGACTCATTCATTCAATGGATAATAACAAAAAATCTAGTATGGTAATGAAACTTGATATGAACAAGGCTTTTGACAAAGTCTCTTGGAATTTTCCTTGACAATGATTCTGGCTAAATTTGGTTTTCACGGAATAAATTCAGAAGAATTATTAAGGCTTGCATTTCTACAGCTAGATTCTTCTATGGTGGTTAATGGTGGAGCCTGGTGGGCTTCTTTGTTAGTAGTAGCAGAGGATCTAAGACATGGAGATCCTATCTCCCCTTTACTATTCATTCTAATGGATAATAGGTTTAGCAGATCCATTACCAAAGCTGTTAATGAACGGGATTTTAAAAGGAATCTAGGCCTACTTCATACAAACCAAACTGTCTTCACATCAACAATTTGTGGACGACACAATCCTTCTTCTTCTGGCCTCATTGTGGAAGCTAAAGCTATTAAGGCTTTATTACAACTCTATGAATCTGCTTCTGGGCAAGAGATTAATTATGACAAAAGCACCATTTTTTTCTTTAACACCCCTGAGGAAAGACAACTCAAGATTGCTAAAATTCTGGGCTGTAGAATTGGTGCTCTTCCAGCAACGTACTTAGGCCTCCCTCTTGGCACTAAGAAAGTCTCTCACTATAGTTTGGAATGGTTTACTTAATGAGATTTCAGAAAATAAACTGGCTAGATTGGAAAGGGGCCATTCTATCCAGTGCTAGAAAATGTCTTCTAATCAAAAGTACACTCTGTAAAATTTACCTATCTTACATTATGTCTCTTTACAACATTCCTATTGTTCCTTCAGGGACAAAATTGAAAGGATTCAGAAGAACTTTTTTACTAGGGAACGGCATGGAAGAGAAGTTCAGATACCACTTGGTGGCATGGGATCAAGGTATGTACACCTAAAATCTATAGGTGAGGGCTAGGAATAAAGGATATCAAAAAAATTAATGATGGCATTTAATTGCAAAAATGGGTTAGAGAATGCTATACATGAGGAGAACAGCCTTGGATTGATGTTAATTAAGGCCAAATATCTAGCTCAGTAAAAAGAGACTGTCTTTCATATCTGCATGATGATCAACTACCTCAATGGTTCTATTTTTTGGAATAATTTTATCCAAGACAAGCAATTTCATCAAACAAGGATGTAAATGGAAAGTAGGAAATGGAAGTGAGATATTCAATTTCTGGGAGTGATAACTAGACTAGCTTCAGTTTACAACCTGATGGAGAGATTTGGGACATGCTCAAATATAGCCTTATAAGCACAAAAGTATGGAACTAAAGTAAAAGACTAAATTAAAATGGTAATGGTAACACAACAAGACTATGGAAGCAGACTTTCTAGGTGGAGAGGAATTGAGCTGAAACTAAATTTTACTAATCTCATCACTTCAAGAGCATTTGGACCTAACATCCCTCTGAAGTCAAATTTATGTCCAAGGATGATCTTGTTTGGAATAACTCATGTGACAAGATGGGAAATACACTGTCAAATCAGGTTATACCAATTCATTTCTTGAAAATATCCATTATGACTTTCAAATGGAGCAGGATTTGGATGCCTGAACTAACTACCAAAGTAAATTTCTTTTCTTTAGCTTGTTCATCAGAGGAATAATACTCACAAATGAAAACCTAATGAGAAGAGGATTTATAATTCCTAATTGGTGCCACCTTTGTAGGAATGACTATGAAGACATTAGTCATATGTTCATACATTGTGCTTATGCCAATAGAATTTGGAGCTTTGTTCTTTCTAAATTTGATGCTCTTTGGGTGTTTCCAAATGAACCTTAATCAAACTATGGAATCAATGGAACCCACCATTCAGACATTATGCTATCAAAAGAATCTGGAAATTAGCAATCCCACACTTAATCTGGAGGATTTGGAAGGACAGAAATAATATCATTTTCAGAAATAAGAAGCAGAATTATAAAATCAGTATTGGCAAAATTTCTCAAGGTATCAAAGAGGACATGGCCAGATTTAAACCTCCCAAGAACAAGTGTTATCCTGAGAATGAAGAACACATTTTATCTAATTGGCACATTGGAAATTGGAGCAACCCTGGGAATAGTGTTGATAGATCTTTGATTAAATGGCATCCTCCTGACTCTAATTGGTACAAAGCTGAACTTTGATGGCGCCTCTAAGGGAAACCCTGGGACAGCAGCTGGAGGAGGAGCAATACGAGACCACAAAGGTAATTTGATTGCTGCTTATGCAGGAAAAATGGGAATTCAAACCAATCATTTTGCCGAAGCATTATCTGCTCTCTGGGGCTTGAGAGTTGCACGGGCTCAAAATATTCAGAACCTTATTGTTGAAGGGGACTCTCTTAATATCATTAAGCTTCTTAATCAGTCCTCATCTCCCAGTTGGAGTATTAAAGACTTTATCTCTGAATCCATAAGCATTTGCCACACCTTCAATAGTATCAGAATCATACATACATACAGGGAGGGCAACAATCTGGCGGATGCACTGGCCAATTATGGCATTAATATAAATTTTACTGTCTGGGATAATGATAGTATCCCTAATCAGCTTCACAACAGCATCCATGCGGATCTTCACAAGTAAGCAATCTCTAGAGATAAGCCTTAATCTTTGGAGGAAAATCAAAATCATCAATTCTTTCACAAGTGCTGCTTTATTCTATATGGCGAGGCAAATAATATCTTTTTCAAATAATAGCAAGATCTATTTAAGAAACTTCAAGTGGAGTCATCCAGATTTGAAAATCACGCATGCAGGAGGTACAACGGCTGTTGATATCCGGATGCCAAACTCCACGAAAGCCGATGATAATTACAAAGTGATTGTTGACAGGAAAGGGTTTTCACACGCGAATTCCCGTAGGCTCAGTTTAGCAATTACGCAGCCGTTCGTGAGAAGACCAATGGCTACAGTTCCCAGTCTTATGCAATCTTCAACAGTAAGAAACGAACTGTTCTTCACGCTCAACGACATTTTGGAATTTTTTGTAACCTGCACACCACTGAGAAGATGGGAGGACCTCCCTGTCAAATTGAGCCGTGCGTGGACCCTGATTAGAAGGAAAACACCGAGCTTTGGAACATTCTCAGCATAGGCGGCTTCACCCAGCTTTGTTGAAAGGGTGCAAGGACATGATCAAAGTATTTCAGTACGCTTTGCTAAGGAGTGGAAAGAGAGGATTGTCGACTATGGGGACATAAAATTCTTGTCAATGAAGAGCTCATTGCTGAAGCGACCGGTCTCAGCCTGGATGGGTACCACTTCTTCAACAAAAGGGTTATCAAAGAAACTAAAGAAATAAGATTTGTGGAGGAAGATGAGAAGCTTATATTTTAGCACAGCGGGTCTGCTTGTAAGCTCAATTCCATCACCGTTTGATGAAGTCACTCGCATGATGATTCATTTCATCTCCTTAGAAGGTAGGTTTGTTACTGTCCCAACTAAGCATCTCATCTTTTTAAACCACTTCCGTAGGAATAGATATGGTTTGCTTCCCTCATTATCTTTTAAACTCTCTGAGCGCTCTCCATTTTGGAGTTCCAGAAGCATACCCGGGCGGTTCCCTTACATCAAGGGCTTATTTTGCTAATTCACAAATACTGCCTTCTCAAGTACCCCAGTCTTCCTTCCTCTCCTAGCCAGCTCCCCTTTGATGGGCTCCGCTGCTGCCAGTCCTGCTTCCACTTCTGCCCTTGCTGCCCTTGCTGCTGCCCCTACCACCGGTGTTGCTACCCCCATGCCGTCTGTACATGTTTCTCCTCCTATTCCTCCTACTGCTCTTCTTGCCACCCACCTCGCCTCTACCTCTAAACGTCCACTCACCAGGGCTTCTAGGAGACTCAACCTTGAGACTCTTGCAGCAGGGAAAGAGCCTCTTGATCTTGACATTGCATGTGACCTGCTAAACATAAGTAGTGCCAGTCCCTGGGAAGCAAAGATGGATAACCCTTCCAAGAGACTGGAGGCCTTAGAGGCTGAGATAAAAATGCTGAAGGATGAGGTCAAAAGCTTAGCTAAGCAAAAAGGTAAGAAAAACATGGAGGGGGAAGGGAGCATTGATAATAGTCAGATTGAAGACATATACAAAAAGCTGACCTCCTTGGACTCCCACCTTGGGAAGGCTAAGACTAGGCATGATTACAACATTGTTACCTTTAGGGCCATTGAGGAATTCATCGTGGGGCATGCCAAAAGTGTTTCCAACCTCAGCGGTGTCCCGGCTACACTTTGGGGCAATGAAAAAGAGAGCAAAAGAACCATCGAGGAGCTCGATAAGACGGATGTTTCCCACATGAGCACTTTGGGTATGTTTCATACTTGGAAAAAAGTCAAGATCAGTGTTGATCAAGCAGCCAAGAAGTAGTCCTGCATGCTTCTACTGCTCTCTTTTGTTATTCTTACTGTTTCTTGGCTATCGGGTTACTATTTTTTTGCTGTTGTTTTGTTGTTAAGTCTCACTTGTGTAGCTGTGTTCTGGGCTACGTGGAATTTCATTGTATTACCTGGACTTGGTTAGTCCTGCTTTGTTTCTCACTCTTATTCCGGCTTAAAGGCCTTATTTTGTATTCAAGGGTATAGTCCCCTTTCAAAAAACTATTTGCCATTATTAAAAAAATATATAAATACAAGAGAAGGTAAATAACATACCTATGAACCTAAGGATGATTGGTAATACAAATACTGTAACAGTCTCAAAAGCAATGTACAAGACTTTATTTTCATCATCTACCCTTTCACATTTTGATTTATTTTGAATATTATCACAATGTTATATTCGCCTTAGTTCCATTACCTGAAAGAAAATATGGTAAGAATGTAAGGATTAGCATAGAAGGATTGCTCCAAGGTCCAAAAAACACTTATTGATTTTAGAATTTAAATAACATATTATCATACACCTATTGATATTGGCTTGTTGGCAAGTAATTTATCGAAAAATCATTAGTTGCATTTTCAAAAATCAAGTTGAAATCCCTCATTCTTAAATTGTCCATTAGTACTATGAAATTAAAATAAATTTTGGATTGGCCTATTAGGAAGATAAAGGCTAACTCCACTGCACCTAGATGTCTTACTCCATTCTTGTAGCTTTGTGCACATAACCTTGTAGTAAGGTTGTGTGGGGAGTGGATTTTAAGAGAGATACTGTAACACTAAGTTAGGATAAATTAGATTGATCTTGACAAAGGTCTACAAGATTCTTGTAAATGAAAAGTAACAGAAACGGGAGATGAACACAATGAAAACCTTCATGTATCTTTTCAGAGTACACCTCAAGTAGGTGAGCTTTTGAAGTTCTATAATCAAAAATTATTGATTGTGGGTGCTCTTGAATGGCCAAATGTAGGAAATTTCTATGAACATAGTGATTTGAAAATTTAATCAGAGTTATTGTACTATGGGTCCAAGAGGATTTGCACTAAAGTTGACTAGGCCTACATTTTACAGAGGCATTGATAGTCTTGTTGGAAGTTGGTTGAAAAATGATTGAATACACATGATATCTCTTAGCATTGAGAAAATACAACAGTTTCAGGAGGTCTAAATGACATTTAGGGGCAATAAAGATGGTTTTAATTGTAGAAGTTTGCATATGAAAAGGTAGTTATATTGTGTAATTTTTGAACTTGGACCCCCACCTTTCTAGGATTCCACAAGTGTAGTTAACTAGGACTGAGGAGCTGCAGTCCAAGTGGATTGACAAGGATGATGAGGTGAGTAAGTGGGGTCCAAATTGGCTGTCATAGGATGTGTCACACTTAATTAATTAACCATTTAATTAATAAATGATAATTAAACTTAGCTCAAGTGAAAAGGGTACTAAGGATTAATTTAATTAATTCATAAGGGTGTAATGTGTATGAAATTATGATTTAATCAATTAATCACAAATGGGTGAATAACAAGGTGTATTAGGATAACATCTGGGAACATGTGAGTAATTTTGGGGTGTCTACATTTTCCCCTCTTTCAAAGTTCATCCATTGTGAGTAATAGTGACTTTAAAGATAGTAATGCATAACACATCATCGACTGAAAATGTGACAATCATTAAGATGCCCCAACATGAAGAATTCATTAGGATGCCCCAGTTAAAGTAGGATAGAGAGAGGAGATGCCCCCTTGGAAGTGAAGTGGATGACCATGTAGCAAGGCGGTGGACAAATCACATGATAGGAAGAAGATATGGAAGGTAGATTACCAACAAGGATGGTAACAGGACTATACTCGTAGCATGACGCTATCATTTGGAGAATAAATTGTTAGAGAAACCTTATTTTTGTCTGTTACAGGTATAGATTTTTTCACCATGATCATGAAAGAATCAAGAGTGGGTTAACCCAGATGCGCGTATAAAAAACACACACAACAAATAAAAGACTAAAAAACAAAACAAACCCTATATATAGAGTAGGTGCAAGACATCAGGGTTATAAAGGAACCAAGATGTGATCACACTACTTTTAAGTGGTTTCCTAAAAAGATTAAGACATCAACGATGCAGCACAAATGTTTTGAAAAAGAATACAATCAGTTATGTGCCTAATGCATGGGTCACAATGATGATTAAGTAGATGTCAAATGCTCCCAAAGAGGGAACATGATCATATTGGAAGAGTGGAGTAAAGTCAACACTCCTTATGAAACTCTTGTCATATCCATTGCAGTAAATTCATCAAAGTTGGACATTCCAAAATAGATTTGGTTATATTTGTGAACGAAAAAAAATTTTGTGACTTGGCCCAAGTAGAGTTAACATATCATGTAAAGGTTGAAGAAAATGATAGTTGTAAGATTGGCAACAATCTCTTTGGATAATACATAAATGTAGTGACATTTACTGTAAGATTTTTATTGAAATGTTGAAAATTACACTTCAAGGGTTTTCCAATTTTAGGATTTCAGTTCAAGTGAATTTTGGTTACCAGAATTTTGTGATACATTTTCATGATTTTTTTATGTTTGAAATATATGATTTTTTTGGATGTTTGAGATATTTCTTTATCTTTTTTTTGAGATATTTTAATTTTTAGTTTAATTTGAAATAAAATTAAATGGCAAATAAATGCAAACAAACCATGAATACAACAGACTAAAAGGAAATCATTCTCATGGCTTAAGTAAACCTCTAAGATTGGAAAAACACAACATGTGCAAGTGACAAGAAAACAAAAAACAAACTTTAAATGACAAACCCAATATGAACAAGAAGGAACCACACCAAATTTATATGTGAACTAATATGCATGTAAATTTCTTACAGTTGGTCTACATGAACAAAAGTAAAAAAATTGCAACAAATAATATCAAATTGTGAAGCAGCAAAAACATCCATCACAATGTTGACAAACTCCTCAACAATACAACACAATGTGCAATATTAATGTCTAATGACACTCTTTTTGAATGTGTTCCACATGAAGAACTAGAAATCATTTGATTATGTCCCCAAGTGATAGCTTAGAATGTCTAAGAGGAATTGGATCGGGATTGAATTTATCAACGGAGTGATTTACTTAGATACTCCAGGTAATATAATCTTGTCGGATCCCATTTAAAAGTATTTGATTTGTATTGGATTAAAATGTAAAATCCAGTGTGCCCCAAGAAAATTTATATTGTGAAAGGGATAAATAATTATCCTTTGAGTCATAGGATATACACCATAGTCAATCAAATATTATATGTTGAAAGATGATCTAGAACAATCACATGAGGAGCGTCATTTAAAGGTGAAATTGTTGCATTATGTTATCCAGTTGTTGAAAGTTGGTCAAACATATCAAAATGTTTTGATTGTTAGTTTTAAAGTTTTTTGTGATCAATTATATTTTGTAAAATTTTGAAAATTTAAAATGTGTTTTTGTATTTTCGATGAAACATTTTTGATATTGTTTTTTGGCCTATTTTACAACTCTAGCTAGCAAAAGGGTCACTACTTGAAAGCAGGTGCAAATAATTAGAAGCATTCTCATTCCATTGGAAGAAAATGTAGATGGTAAAATGATAGGGTGTTTCATTTGACTTCTAAATAAATTCTTTGGACAACTAGGACATTATGTGAGGGCTCATCACCGAGAGCCAAGAAGTACGTGAAATGTTTGCACTGAATATTGATATGAAAGTGAAGATAATAATATGATGAGAAAAAAGGATGTAACAATGATCCATATGAGAAACCATTGTAACTCATTTCTAGTCAAGATTTGGTTGAACTAATTTCAAGATGTTTCCACTTTATAGGTTTTTTGTTAACCGATGGAACTTAGATTGCGGTAGTGATGGCCTAAAGGATTGGTGAAATCCAGGTGAAGGAATTGGGCGTTTTCTCTCTTTTAACATGAGGGGGGGAATGTTAAATTACTTCTTGCGGATGTTTTAATAAGCATTAATAAGATTTCATAAAGGATTTATTGATTAATTTTTTATTATTTTTTTTTGTGAAGGACCCCTGTAATATGTTGCCCCATGCCATGTAGTAAAAGTCAAGGTTTCAACACCGAATACAAAATGTAGTCGAGTAAGGGAGGTTCTCCATTCTTAGTCTCATATTATCCAGTAAGAAGTATGGACTTATCACTGAATGATGTGAATCCTATGAAAGGTGTAATGATTTTATACCTTTTTGTATTTTTAGATTAAGTTGAATTTTCCTATGTATGTTGATATTGTGTTTTAGGGAAGGAAACATTCTACTCCCAAGTCTTAGCCTCATGTCCAACTAGTAGGAGTGCAAGGGTTCAACACTGTAGATATTGAGAATGGGTGGTAGAAAAAGGACCATTGACTGTAAAGAAGTCCTAGTGTGGATATTTCTATGTTAAAGAGATAGTTTGTTTTGAAAGGAGGATAGTTTCCATTAAATAAGCTTTGAGACAAAAACCATACATGGTAAAAATATATTGTTTTAATGGGTAAAAACCACAGACAAGGATGAGACACACAATGCCCTAGAGGAACAAGGTTAACTTGTGTCATAATAGGTGAAATTAAATGGTCCTGACTACATGATACATGGTGTGATTAGATGACGTGCCAAGTCAATTGGAGTGCATCAGAATTATTTAAAAAAACTTATCCATGTGAGTGGCTCTGGATTTACGATGAATTGGGTGGACAAGGTCCAAGTCAATGGGGTTGATTTTTAAGATTTTCAATAAATTGATTATTTGATGAGTCTAGATTTGACAATGGACTTATTGTAGACAGAGGTCTAAGTCAATGGGAAGATAATTTGACTTGTCATGATGTACGATACTTGGGACTTGATGAGGTCTAAGTAAATGGAAGTAAAGAGAAAGGTTGTTGAATCGAACATGTGATCTGATGAGTCCTTAATTTATGAGACTTGGGCAGAAAAAGGTCCAAGTCAAAGGAAAATATTAGAAGAGTTGATAAGTCCCATAATATGAGACTTGGGTGGATAGGTTCCAATTCAAAGGATGTGTAATTAGATAATTTTTTGATGGGATCGAAAGACCTATGTGATTTTAGAATAGGATTATCGATGTAGAGAAATGTTGAGATACGTATTCATCCATGAGTGAAAGAATGTGAGGAAAGAAAGAACAATCTCTAGATGTATATAAAGGGTTCCTTACAGGTCGTAGAGAGGAGATATTCAATGTTCCTCCTAGGTTTTGAATTTGTTTTTTTGACAAAATATTGTCAATTAAAGCATGAAAAGATACTCAAGTAACCCAAGACTTATACACGTTTACAAAGTGAAAAAGTGGATGAGAGAGAAAAATTGAATGATAAGAGTGAAGCACAAGTGTGTAACACGTAAGAAAAATGGAAAATAACGTAGTTTAAAGTCGGATCTCTACCTTAGATTGGCTTGGACAAGGCATGGTTTTGTAGGTGGTTCACTCAACTAGGTGTCAGCGAAATACCCGAACGAGCATGTTTCTATTACTAGCCTCCATATTTACTTTACCCCCTTTGAAATAATGAGAAAATATCTTGTTCAGAATGAATCACATTGGGGTCGCCACAAGATCTAATCTCAGAAGGCGTACTTGTCAGTTAGGATGGGGGTACCCATTTCGTCAGTAGGTCTCTTAATGTGCTAACTACTTTGGGGTTTCTATGGTACTCATTGAGTGAGTTTTATAGTTTAAGCCAAAGCACTTCCCATATTTATAGTAGTTGGGAAATAGCCTTATCAACAGCACCTGCAAATATAGTGTGTAGTGTTCATTTTATCTTGATTAAAAAGATTCCCTAGCACACAAAGTATTAGTAGCGTGAATGATCTAACACATGAGTGAGGTAACCTACAGTTAGTAGTTTTTGAATGAATGGTCTTCGCAATACGATCTTACAAACAAGTGTTATTAGTTTTCCCAAGGTAGACAAAGAGAAAATAATGAAAAATGACACAATCACATTTTGGATTCTCAAGATCACTTGTAACAAGTGCGAGAGAAGAGCATAAATGATCAAAATGTAAAATATGAAAACTAAGTAGAAATGCAGAGTAAACAAACAACTACAAACCTCTTGTAGCTTTCTAAGAAACCTTGAGTAATGTTGTGTGAGATTTGAAGCTATGTAACCTTGTTAGAAACCAATTTTGGGTGCTCTTGAATGACCTCTAAAATTGGAATGACCAATTCTACAAACAAAAAGATTTAGATTGGATTATTACTTCCAAAGTAGTAGAAGTTGAAGAAAATTTAATAGAGTTATTGTACTGTGAATCCAATAGGATTTTTAAGAGAGTAAGCCTTCATTTGATAGAGGCTGAAGTGGTTGTACGTTGGTTACAAATAAGTGAATGCACATGCTATTTTAGCACTTGAGTAAATTGCAGCAGTTCTGGGAGGTTAAATGACATTTAGGGGTAGCAAAGAGGTTTTAATTGTGGAATTTGCATTTGAAAAGGTGGTTCTATGTGAAATATAACTTCCCCCACCTTTATATGATTTTACAATTGCGATTGACTATAATGGTGAAGTGGAGTCCATGTGGAGTTGACTGGGATGAGGATGTGGAGTCCATGTGGGGTCTAAAGTTGCTATTATAATGTTCACACTTAATTAATTAATCATTTACTTAATAAATTATAACTAAACTTAGTAAAATGGGTACTAAGGATTAATTTAATTAATCATAAGGGGTATAATGGGTATGATTTAATCAATCAATAAAAAATGAGTGAATAATAGGATGTACTATGATAACATTTGGAACAAGTGAGTGATTTTGGGGTGTCTACATTTTCCCCTCTTCAAAGTTCTATTTTGAAGGAATAGTGCTTTAAAGATAATAGATGTATGCAAAACAACAAGAAGAAAACAATGAAGCATTAGGATGCCTCAGAAAGTAGGATAGTGGAGGAATCCCCCCTCAAGTGTGTGGATGATGCATCAAAGTGGTGGAAAAACACATGATAGGAAGAAGACAAGGGATTGGAATAAAGATGGAAAGGACTATACTCATATCATGAATGTCATTTGGAGAATAAATTTAGAGAAACATTATTTTTGTTGTTGAACAATAGTTATCACCATGATTATGAAATAATCACGATGGGCAATATAGATACACGTAAAAAAACACACACAACAAAGAAAATATAAAAAGGAAAACAAACCCAATATACAAAGTAGGTGTAGGAATTGAGGTTATAAAGGAATCAAGTTGTAATCACACTACTTGAAAGTGGTCTAAAAGGGTAAACATCAACAATGCAACACAAAGTGTAAAAATAAAACAATTAGCTATGCCCCTAATGCGTGCCACAATGATGATTAAGTAGATAAAATGCTCCCAAAGAGAGAATAGGATCATACTGGAAGAGTGGAGTAAAGTTAATCCTTATGACACTCTTGTTGGATCTGTTGTGAAAATGATCGAAAATAAATTGCCCCAGGAAAAATTATATCACCAAGGAAAAATAATTTTTTGATTTTCCTCAGGAAGAGTTAAAAGATCGTACAAAGGAAAAAAAGTGATAGTTGTAAGATTGGAACTATTACTAGGGTAGTAGATAAATTTATGACTTTAACAAGATTGTATTGAAATTTTGAAAGATTCACTTCCAGGGTTTTCCAGTTGTAGGACTTCTGTGATAAGTGAATGTTTGTTTGAATTTTTTTTATAATTTTTGATTTTTCATGGTTTTTTAACAAAATTTGAAAAATTTGAAATACAAATGCAAAGAAATGAAAACAAACTTGAATACACAACAAAAAGGAAATTATTCCATGGCTTATTTAGTAAACTTGGATGATAACACAACACATGCAAGAGACAAGAAAACACGAAACAAACATTGCAAACAAACTCAATATGAACGGAAGGAACCAGAAAAAATTACATGTGAACTAAGATGCAAATAAATTTCTTGCAGTTGGTCTACAACAAAGGTAAGAAAATTTCAACTAAATAACAAACTGAAAGTAGCAAAAACATCATCACAATGTTGACAAACCACAACAATAGAACACAATGTGTAATATCAATGTCTAATGAAACTATGAATGCGTTCTACATTGAAGAACTAGAAATATTTGAATTCCCCCAAGCGATATCTTAGAATGCAAGAGGGTTGGATCATGCTAAAGAGCGGAGTGATACTTATATACTCTAAAAGATACTCTTTTAGTCTTTTAGGATCCCATTAAAATTTGATCTGTATTGGATTAAAATGTAGAATTCAAGTGTGACTCAAGAAAAGTTATATTGTGAAAATGGTAAATGATTGCCTTAAGTACACACACACACACACACACACACACACACACACACACACACACACACACACACACACACACACACACACACACACACACACACACACACACACACACACACACACACCATGGGAAATACAGATGATTGTCAAAAGATGATCCGAAACGATCACGAGGAGCATTGTTAAATGGAAAAAATGTTGAACTGTGTTATCCGGTTACTAAATGTTGGTCAAACATTATTTGAATGTTTTTAAGTTTTGTGATTTTTTTTTGAATTTTTTGGATTTTTAAATTTTTATATTTTGGAACAATTTTATATTGTTTTTGTATTTTTGAACAAGTTTATATTGCTTTTTGCTAATTTATAACTCGGTAAAAAGGCACACTACTTGAAAGTAGGTGCAAATAATTGTAAGCATTCCATGCCATTAGCAGAAATGTAGATGATAAAATTATAGGGTGTTTCACTCACACCATGGCTCTGAGTAACTTGGAAGATGTAATGGCTCATCATTGAGATCCAAGACGTACATGAAAACGAGGTGAATAATGATATGAAAAGTAAGATAATGGATGTAAAGATAAAAGGTGTAAAAAAATCAATATGAGAAATATGTAACTCATCTCGATTCAAGATTACATGACCAATTTCAAGATGATTCCACTTTATAAGTTTTGACTCAACTTAGATCCGTAGATGACCTAAAGATTGGAAAAATATTGTTGGAGGAATTGTTCTCTCTCTTTAACATGAGCAACTAAATTACTTCTTGGAATTTTTTAGATTAAGATTTCATAAAGGATTTATTGATTAATTGACTTTTGTTTTTTTGTAAGGAACCCTTCATGTTTCCACATTCCATCAATAAAAGGAAAGGGATCAACACCGAAGACAAAATGTAGGTGAGTAAGGGATTTCTCCATTCCCAGTCTCATACTACCAGTACAAAGTATGGGCTTGTAACCGAAGACTGTGAAAGATGAAAGGTGTAATGATTTTATAATTTTTTTGTATTTTTAGTTTGAGTTAATTTTACATGTATGTCGATAATGTTCTTATTGGGAAGGAATATTCTACCCCCAAGTCTTAGCCTCATGCAACTAGTGTGCATCAAGGGTTCAACACTGTAGATTGAGACGGGTGGTAAACAAGGACCGAGTAAATAAGTATGATATTTCTGTTAAAGAGATATTTTATTTTAAAGGAAGAGTTTCTATCAGTAAGCTTTGAGAAATAAGCGTAGGTAAATATATATGAAATAGTAGAAACCACAACAAGGATGAGACATAAAATTCCCCAGAGGAATAAGATTAACCTATGTCGTAATAGGTGAAAAAAGTGAATATTGAAAGAGTTGGAGAGAATTGTATCAAAAATTGTGCATCACGATAAAATTGTACTCTGAAGGAAATGCAATAGCTCTAGCATAATCACAAGGAGGAATTGATCAATCAATGGAAGAGCTTGCATAAATGAACAAATCTTGCACATAGAGAAAAGACAGCGGAGTGTCTTGGCATGCTCATAAATTTCAAATGAAGGGATACATATAGGGTGTTGAGTAACCCTAGTGCATGACACATAAGAAACCCTAAACCTAACCCAATGAGATGGCACTCCATATGTGTGTGGAGGACATATAGGATACCCCACACCATCACCCCCCTTCATCAAAGCTGGGGTAGTAGCAATGATGAGTCACACAAAAAGGAAGACACTCCTAAACAACTAAGAAAGATGTGTCAATGGGGCCCAGAAACTAAAGGCCTGATAAGATGCCCATGTACAAACACCATATTCCTAGAAGAAGAAGAAGAGGACTATATAGGCCGAAGAAGATGTGATACTATATAAGACCTCACCCTAAGAAGAGACTGCAAGTGAAGAAAATTCACCTCAGTGAAGGGCTTGGTGAATATATCAAAAATCTATTCAGCTATCTGAATACAATGAATGTTGATGATACCATCATGAATAAGATCACGTATGAAGTGCATATGGATCTCAATGTGCTTCATCTGCTAATGCTGGACATGATTTCTACAAATTGAGATAGTGCTTGTGTTGTCACAATAGATAATGGTAGGCTATTGAAAGTGGATGCCAAACTCTGTTAGAATACCTTATAGCCAAATAACCTCTGTGGCAACGTTAAATACTCCTCTGTATTCTACCTCTGTAGAATATATCATAATTACATTATGCTTCTTGCTAGACCAACTAATAAGACCTGAACCAAGAGAGAAACTGTAGCCAGAGGTAGATTTCCAATGATCTAATTCAACGGCCCAATCACAATCTGTGAACCCAATCAAGTCAATATCCACCCCTCCATAATAGTGAATGCCATTAGTATAGGTGCCACAAACATAATGAAGTATCCGCTTAGCTACTTTCCAAGAAACTCATGTGGCTCTTGCATGAATCTGAACACGATCCCAACAACATAAGATAAATTTGGTCAAGTGTGAGTCAAGTAAATCAAGCTCCCCACCAACTGTCGATAAAGGGTACCATCAACCAAGGGAGTAGAGCAATCAAAAACCAACTTAACCTCAGAAAGAAAAGGAGTAGGTGAAGACTTGCAATCAGACATTTGAAAATGAGCAAGCAAGTCAAGAGCATACTTAGGTTGTGAAATCAAAATTCCTAAGTCAGATTGTGAAATATGGATCCCAAGAAAGTAATGAAGCAGACCTAAGTCAGTCATAGAAAAGCCTGTTGGCCAAGGCGGTCTTCACAGAATCAATGATAGAGGAAGAGCTTCCAGTGATCAATAAGTCATCAACATAGAGAACAAGAATGAGTATGGAGTCATCTTGCTGTAGAATATAAACATTTGGATTAGAGTGACACATAATAAACCCTGATGTAAGTAAAAAAGGAGTCCATCTTGGCATATAAAGCTCGAGGGGCTTGTTTAAGGCCATAAAGAGAATTCTTTAACTTACAAATGAGTGAGGGATCATGGACATAACCCGGAGGTTGTTCCATGTAGATCTTCACCTCTAGGTCACCATGAAGGAAGGAACTTTTAACGTACATTTGATAGACTTTCCATCTGTTTGTTGCGGTAATGGATAGGGTCAGTTGAATAGAAGTCATCTTCGCAACTGGATCAAAGGTTTCAATATAATCAACCCCAGCTATCCAGGAGAAACCCTTAGATACTAATCCTGCTTTAAAATTTTTGACATCTCCATCTACTCCATACTTTTTTCGGAACACCCACTTACACCGAATGATTTTTCTTCCTTTCAGAAGAGGGGTGAGATCCCAAGTATCATTCTTCATGAGAGAGGAATACTCCTCATCCATGGTAGAATCCCACTCAGGAATACCAGAAGCCTCCCAAAAAGACTATGGATTAGAGGAGCAAAGGTGAAGAAAGAGTGGGGTCTAATGAAATCTGAGTGAGTATGTCTCATATCCGAAGTATCTCCAAATAAATCTCTAGCATTTTGCAAATTTTTCCTAGCCCAAAGAGGACCAGGAGGGTCAACCTTTGAGTCAGAAGATTCATCACTCGAGTGAGAAGGGACATAGTCCTCAACATCACTACTGTCAGAATCAGAAGACTCAAGGGTCTTATGGTCAAGAGGACCAAGAAGAGGAGAACGCTCAACAACATCATCATCTGATGAGTTAGAATCTGAATCAACAAGCCGAAGAACCTCAATAGGTAGAGAAGTATAAGTCAAAGAAGACTCATCAAACTTAACACTTCTCTCAATACAAAGCTCATGAGTAGTAGGATTTAACAATCGATATCCCTTCACACCATCAGGATACCCTACAAAGATACAAGGCTTGGATTGTGGTTCCAATGCCTTGTGTTTCTTCTTAGGTATCCAAGCCATAACCTTGGATCTGAATACTCGAAAGTGATCAAAATCAATCTTACATCCAAACCGGGCTTCAAAGGGTGTCATCCCTCTTACTGCCTTGTGTGGAACATGGTTCTAAGTGTAATTAGCACAATTCACTATTTCTACCCAATACTGCGGAGGAAGAGACTTTGAGTGAATCATATAAGTGGCCATCTCTTTAAGAGTAAAACTCTTTCTTTTTTCTGCTCTATTTTGTGAAGGGCTGTATGCAACTGTATGCTACAAGGAGATCCCTTTGGAAGTATAGAAATCCATGAACCTATTATGCACATATTCACCTCCATTTTCGGTTCGAAGAACCTTAATAGACCGTTCCACCTATTTCTCAGCAAGATCCTTAAAGTTGTAAAAATGTTCAAATACTTCATACTTAAGCTTAAGAAAATATACCCAAGTATATTGCAAATAGTCATCAATGAAGGTCAACACATAAAGAGCTCTAGTAAATGAAGGAGACAGAAATGGACCAGAAATATCACTGTGAATAAGATCTAAAGGACGAGTAGCTCTCCAGGCTTTTCATTTGTCAAAGTTCTTTTCAGGATACTTTCCAAGGGTACAACCCTCACAAATACCCTTAGAAAACTTGATGCGGGGTAACCCATTGACCATTTCATTTTGGCTCAATTGTTCAAGGTAGCGATAATTTAGATGTCTGAAACGCTCATGCCATAGCTTACTAACCTCATTTTCATGAGTGAGAAAGGTAGTGGGCATAGAATCAGAAGTAAAGTGGGAAAAGGTATATAAATGTGAATGGTGATCCACCTTTCCCTCAGCCACTGCAGTGTCATTGTTAAGCTCATGAATAATCACCGAGTTAGGACCAAATTCCACTTGCATTCCTTCACCAAGGTGAGTAATTTGGTAAACTGATAGGAGATTGGTAGAGAGATTAGGAACACTCAACACTTGGTTGAATGTTCCCCCATCCATCTCTATTGATCCACTATCGGAAACCAACACTGTTGTGTCATTATCCATCGTGATTTGGGACATACCACAAGGTTCGATGTTGGAGAACTCAACATGCAAAGAAGGCATGTGGTGCGAGGCACTAGAATCTATAATCCACGTTGACAAAGGAGAAAATTTGGTTACAAGGGCCTTTCCTTTCTTCTTATCACATTTAGAACCTTTTGTAGTAGAAGACTCAGCCTTCGGAGTATTTTGTTTGATAGACTCAGGAACACCTATTTGATTTTTCTCAAGTAAATTAGTAATGTGATCAATTTGTTTTCTCATACACATATGCTCTTTATGATCAAGCGTCTTGCAATAGGAATAAAAATACTTGTCTTTTTGTGCTCTAGGCTCAGAGTTTGAAGTGTTCGTGTTAATTTTAGTTTTGGTCTTGGTTTCCTTCTTGGGTTGATCCTTTTTTCTTTTTCTTTTTAGTCTTATTTTCCTTACTAGTACTTGTTACAAGGGTATGAGACTTGGACTTGAGAGACCCCATTTGAATGAGTTTGTCTTGTTCTCAAATGATTTGGGACAAAAAAATAGTCAAAGGAGGGCATATTCCAATCCTTTCCCAAGGCAACTTTTGTAGTGTAAAAAGTTGACACAAAGACAAAATATTCAGGACCTAACTTAGATAGAATCGACAATATTAGTTGAGAATCTTTCTTCTCTACTTGACATTCCTTTAACAACAATCTAGTGTGGAAAAACTTAGAGAAGAATGCTTGTAGGTTTTCAAAATCACTAGGATTTAACCCTAGCAATTCGTTTTCCAACTCATGCACTCTCATGTCATCTTGTTTTCCAAACATTCCATCCAACATTTTCTACGTAGAATAAGGTGTTTCAGATCAATGTGGAAGAGCAAGTCAGGAGAAATGAACATGCAAAGAAGACCTAAAGCTTCATCACTATGGTTTAACCACTTCGATTTTTCAGGGTCGTCATTTGGTTCAGTCTCAGTTCCCATGGTGATACGGAATAACCCCCTTGCTACGAATTATGGTGGATGCGCTCACTAGTCGCAAGCAATAATAAGGGTAAAAATACAATGTTTTGAACTCAAGAGGAGTTTGTATGATCTTTAGAATACTGGAAAGGCATGCGGAAGACAAAGAGGTGCTTAAAGTGTCACTACACACTTGAGCGCACAATTAGTAAAAAAAATTTGACAATAACATTTTTTTAAAAGGTTACTATTTTGAAACGTCCGATTTAGCTAATTTTAGAGCTTTTGGAGTTTTAAAAAAATGATAAAAAAATGTTAATGTAAAGACAATTTTTTTAAAAAATATTGACTAATCATTTTGGAGAAATTGTAATTAATACAAATAGATTTAATTAAATCTAATTAATTAAAAAAACTAATTAAGATCTAATAAAAAATTAAATCTTAATTAATTACAAAAAAACTAATTAAGATTTAATAATAATAAAAAATAAAAATAAAAAATTAAATCCTAATTAAAATTTAAAATAAGCTCCCCTTTTAAAAAAAAAATTCCACCTAAAAGTTTAAAAAGCTTACCATAAATGAAATAATTTACGGTTATATAATAAAAGGAATAAATGTTAAAACTTAGCAAATAATTTTTTTTTAGAAACTTACTAAAAAAACTTACGGTTGAATAAAGTAAAAGGAACAAACTCACTAAAGGCTCGAACCTTCCAAAAACATGCGTGTTTTTTTTTGTTTTTTGTTTCTATTTTGCAGAGTTTGCTGTTGCATGGAACAATTGGACGTTGGGAGTTGGAGACCACTGTGGAGGGGAGAAAAAACATAGGTGAATGGGCTTGGCAAGGACCGTTGTGGGTGAACCAGAGCACGACAGGCATGACAGGCATGACCATGACAGGCAGAGAAGGGCTTGTCAAAAAAACATAGCAAAAAAATGATTTGCCAAAATGCAGATCAAAAAATGACCACCAAAAACACGAGATCAATTTGGTTTGATTATGAATAGAGGTTTGGTGAGCATGATTTGAAGAGGATTCCAGTTGTAGAGGACCAAAACGACAAATTTCAACCAAAGTTATGAGCTGAATCTTTGAAAAAAAACCATGCAAACACATAAAAGACTAAAAAAAATAGAGATCTAAAAAAAATATTGAATTTAATAATTTAAAAAAAAAACCAGAATAAAGAACCTCTGATTTTGGCTGATCTGTTAAATCTAGTTGCAGCTAGCTAAATGAAGCTATAAAACTCCTGAAAACTTAAGGAGATCTGCACATGCATAAAGAACACAGCAAAAATGAAAACTTTCCAAAAGCAAGAATGTTAGCAATAAATTTCCAAAAGATAATGATCGAAAAAAAACTTGTACGAGGAGTAAAAAATAACGAAACCAAGAGTAATCACAACTTAGATGACGAATGCACATTTACCCAATCTCAGATATGATACCATTAAAGAGTTGGCGAGAATTGTATAAAAAATTGTGCATCACGATAAAGTTGCACTCTGAAGGAAATGTAATAGCTCCAGCGTAATCACAAGGAGGAATCGATCAATCAATGGAAGAGCTTGCATAGCTAAAAAAATCTTGCACATAGAGAAAAGAGAGCGAAGTGTCTTGGCATGCTCATAAATGTCAAATGAAAGGATACATATAGGGTGATGAGTAACCCTAGTACATGACACACAAGAAACCCTAAACCTAACCCAGTGAGATGACACTCCATATGTGTGTGGAGGACATATAGGATCCCAAACACCAACAAATATATGATAATGGTGTGATTAAGATATCTACCAATAGATGGAATGCTTAACATTATTTGTACACACATTTCCATTTTTGATTGGAATACAATGCTTTAATATGGAGTTCTAGTCTCCTTTTACAATTTTTAAGTTTTTTGAATGTTGGTGGATGAGGATTTGAAATGGACTCATCGAGAAAGAGGTCCATGTTTATTAAATTTGAATGGTCATGCAATACGTGACTTGTGTGGAAAAAATCCAAGTCAAGAGGGGGAAATGAAAGGTTCGATAAGTCCTCAAATATGAGACTTGGGCAGAAAAGGTCCAAGTTAAAGGAAGATATTCAAAGATTTGATAAGTCATGTAATATGAAACTTGGGTGGACAGGTTCCAAGTCAAAGCATGTGTAATCAAATAAGTCTTTGATGGGATCGAAAGACCTAAGTGATTTTAGAATAAGATTACCGATGTAGAGAAATGTTGAGATACATATTCATCCATGAGTGAAAGAATGTGAGGAAAGAAAGAACAATCTCTAGATGTACATAAAGGGTTCCTTATAGGTCATAGAGAGGAGATATTCAATGTTCCTCCTAGGTTTTGAATTTTTTGTTTTGACAAAATATTGTCAATTAAAGCGTGAAAAGGTACTCCAGTAACCCAAGACTTAGACACGTTTACAAAGTGAAAAAGTGGATGAGAGATAAAACTTGAATGATAAGAGTGAAGCACAAGTGTGTAACCCATGAGAAAAATAAAAATGATGTTTGTTAAAATTTGCCTTTACCTTATATTGGATTGGACAAGACATGACTTCCTAGGTGGTTCACTCAACTAGGTGTCAGTAGTATACTCGAGTGAGAACGATGCTATTGATAACTGTCATCTTTACTTTACCCCCTTTGAAACAGTGAGAAAATATATTTATCAAATAAATCATAGTGGGGTTACCACTAAGGGTATCCGTGACTCTAATCTCACAAGGTCGCATTATATAGTTGGGATTGGGATATCCGTTTCATTATCCATTTCCCTCAATGTGCTGACTACTTTTGGGTTCCTATAGTTCTCCTCAAGTGATTTTTATGGCTTAAGCCAAAGAAATTCCCAAAGTTATGGCACTTGGGTAATAGCCTTGTTAACCGCACTTGTAAATATAATGTGTAAAGTTAATTTTATGTTGATTAGATAATCTTTCCCACACACAAAGTATTGGTAGTTTGAATGAGCTCACGAGAAAGGAAACATATAGTTATTGGTTTTTCATGTGATCTTCATAATGTGGTCATGCCAACAAGTGTTAGTAGTTTTCTAAGGTAAATTAAAGAGAAAAAAATGAAACACAACACAATTACATTTCCAATTCTCAAGATCACTTGTAACAAGCACGAGAGAAGAGCATAAATGATAAAAATTTAAACTATGAAAAACTAAGTAGAAATGGAGAGTAAAAAACAACTATAAACCTCATGTAGCTTTCTAAGAAACCTCGAGTAAGGTTGTGTGAGATTTGAAGCTATGTAACCTTGTTAGAAATTCATTTTGGGTGCTCTTGAATGACCTCCAAACATGGAATGACCAATACTACGAATAAAAATATTAAGATTGGATTATTGCTTCCAAATTATCAGAAGTTGGAGCAAATTTATCAGAGTTATTGTAATATGAATCTAAGAGGATTTGTAAGAGAGTAAGCCTACATTTTATAGAGGTAGAAGTGGCTAGAAGTTGGTTACAAATAGATGAATACACATGTTATTTTTAGCACTGGAGGAAGTTGTAGCAGTTCCTGAAGATTAAATGCCATTTAGGGGAAGTAAAGGGGTTTAAATTGCAGAAGTTACATCTGGAAAAGTGGTTATACATACAATTTATTTTCCCCCACATTTCTAGGATTTTATAACTGTGGTTGATTAGACTAGTGAAGTGGAGTCCATGTGGAGTTTAATGGGATGAGGATGTGGAGTCCAAGTGGGGTCCAACATGGATGTTATAATGTGAACACTTATTTAATTAATCATTTAATTAATAAATGATAATGAAACTTAGAAAAATGGGTACTTGGGATTAATTCAATTAATCCAAAGGGGTACAATGTGTATGATTTAATCAATTTAATAAATCAATCAAAAATGGGTCAATAATAGGATGTACTAAGATAGCTTTGGGAACAAGTGAGTGATTTTGGGGTGTCTACATTAAGAGCATAATTAAGACTCCTTCTACAAATCAACCTCCTAAATACATCCATCTAAATCATGAAAAACCACGATTATTCAATCAAATCCATAATATTGTATGGAATCACCAATTCTTGTTATGTTGAAAAAATTCAAAATAACCCATCCAAAAAAAATAAATCAAATAAAAAACCAATCATCATTCCTAGTAAGAAGGATTCTCCTTGGGAATTTAGATGAATAAAATTCACTCCACAAGGAGAAAGTCATTCTAGATTATTATGTCACCTAGCAAGCGTGGATATGATTACCTATATGATCCTCAAACCCTTAGAAGAAGGGAAGACAAAACCAAAATGTTATAAAGAAAATTAATATTACGAGTGCCATCATATAAACAACCACCATACAGATTGTTGTATGAAGCTCCGTCACTACGTCTAAGACTTAATCGATCACAGAGACATATAAATAAAAAATACTTCCAACACTAAGACTCCCAAAGAAAAAATTATTTTTTTCAAATACAAATTTCCTAAAGAAAATGGATCTAGAAGCGCTACAAATGATAAAGGTCAAATGTCAAAAAATGTTGAGTATGATTCAGTTACATCAACCATCAATTATGAACCCAACCTAGTTAGTACAATTAAAATTAAAACTGATTATGTAGTAACCACTAGGAAAAAGAAAGTTTGGGTGCCCATAACAAATAAATATTCCACATCCCCTCAATTTCTGCCACCCAATCTGATATCTAATCCAAAAACCATTCCACTGCTAAACCTACATCTTCATCTAATTATTTTAATATAATTAAACAATTGGAAAAGACTATAGTGTAAATTTCCCTCTTGGAGGTTCTTAAATCATCTACCATGATATAAGGTCTCCTTACAAAAAATTTACATGAGGCACTTGTTGTGAAAGATATTAACACCCAAAAAATTTAGGATTTAATTGAAAATATCTCTCCTACCAATCCTATGTTATCATTTGGTTCGGGCCATGAACTTCTAAATCCAAACATCACTAATAATCAATCTTTCTATATTGAGGCAGTCATTACTCACCACAAGATCAAATATGTACTCATATATAATGGATCTACATTGAATATATACTCCATGAAACTATTACGATAGCTTGGTTATACCAAAGAAGGTCTTAGTAATGATATTAGAACCATTCGTGGGTATGATAATGAAATTAGATCTATAACTACAATCACACTTCCGATTGTGGTTGGACCAGTTACCTTAGACACCTTACGTCATGTGGTGGAATTAGAAGTACCTTATAACATCCTCCTCGATTGTCCATGGATCCACACCATGAAGGATGTCCCATCTACATATCATCAATGCATCAAATTCCCCCACCTAGATAAAGAATTCACGTTGCGTGCTAACACCAAATATTTTGAGTATTGTAGAATCCTTGAAGGAAGGTATAAAAATGAAAACTATTCTCCATCCATAGAGAATTTTTATCCACCACATATCATCCCATTCTCAGATAATGCATGTATTGATCCAGATATTGTTTTCAAAATTTATCCCAAACCTTACACCAAGAGTCACCATATTGACTCTACTAATCAACCCTCTTCTTATATTAATTAACCATATTCCTCAAGTTTCTTCATCTTGTTAGGAAATAAGGGATAAAATATGCAGAACAATCCCTCACAGAATCACAACAGTAGAAACTAATATGCATAAATTATCACAGATCTCAAATAAAAGTGTAGAATAAAATAACACAACACAAAGAGACAATATTTAACATGGTTCACCCAATTTGGGCTACGTCCACCAAGAATCACTTGCTAAGATTTTATTACAAGCCACCATTCTCTTAGTATAATATCCAGATATTTTTGGAGCTATGTTCAACAAACTCTATAGAATTCACATCCGAATTCAAAACACATATAAATAGACAACTACTTAAGCAGTTTTACAAAACCGTGGGTATCAAAACCATAGGTCAAAACCGACCCATAAACCTATGGGTAAAAAAACCTACTCATATGAGAAAATCATGTTTCCAGATATATCGGGCACATTTTAAGGCCCAAATTTTTTTTTCAGGGGGTGTGCCACCGAACCCCTGCTACCAGGGGCTACCGCCCCCAGACCCCTACTTGGGGCCCGACCCGGCCCCAAACCCCGGCGAGACAACTATGGAAAGTGTATAATACTCTTAGTGTATAGTATTCAACACTTTATCACATGAAAACAGGCTCCACAACTTAACAATATCCCACTTGGAGACTAGTTTTCCTCTGAGCAAGCTTCTCAACCCTTCACTAGTTTCCGTGAAGACCAACCAAAGCTGAACACAACTTCAGTTTTTCCCTTGTGACCATTGTGGTCATCATGTCTATAGGATTATTACTAGTATGAATCTTCTCCAGCTTCAACTTCTCTTGCTCCAGAGCTGTCCTGATGAAATGGTACCTTAACTGTATATGCTTCATCCTAGAGTGGAAAGCAGAGTTCTTAGCTAGGTGTATAACACTCTGACTATCACTATGTAACTTTCCTTCGTCCTTCTTATGCCCCAACTCCTTGAGCAATTACTGTAACCAAATTATTTCTTTTCTTGCCTCTATGTCAACAACATACTCAGCCTCTGTGGTTGACAAAGTAACCAACTTATGTAGTCATGAAATCCAACTTACTACTGTCCCACCTATAGTGTAAACACAACATGTCATGCTCCTCCTGCTATCTATATCTCTAGCCATATCTGAATCTACATAACCACACAAAGTTGTATCCACTGTAGCACAAATTATCCCCATGGTCCCTCTCAAATACCGAAGGATCCACTTTACTGCATATTAGTGATCTCTACCTGGAGCACTCATTATTGAAAGCTTACATCCTGAGGTCTGATTATTAGATGAGTGTTGATTAATGAACAACATATTAATTTTTGTAAGTGGAAGTTGGAAATGTAAATTGTTGTCACTATAATTAGAAAATAAAAATGCTAGAAATGAACTAGACTATGGCTGAAAGTAAATACTATGGATAATGAAAAATCATGTAAAAATAGAGCATAGATAAAAAAATGGATTGCTGCTAATCTAATCATGCAATGAATTAAAGAAACAAACAAAAGGAGAGGATTAGAAAACCACAAGTGGGCCTTACCTTGGGTGATAATACCTCATAAGGCCCGTTTCTATGGCAAATTAACAAAACTCAAATTCTTAGTTCATCATCATGAACATTACAAGTGAAAATACAACCAATTTTCTACCGAAGGATCGATCTATCTATGTATCTTCATTCATCTATATGTCTCTACAACATTAATATTTCCTTTTTATATCTTTTATTAAAGTAGAGGTACAAAGAGATAGAGTCCTACTAGGATATCTAGTTGGATTAAGTAAAATATCTTAACCAAACAACCTGAAAACTTACATGCATGCAACAAAACTATTAAGTAGATGTTCTTATATAATCATATAACTTAACTAATTGATCATTCGATCAACCAATTATTAAATTATGAGTTATATCAATTAGTTATTTGTTTGAGTTCCAACACATAATCAGGTGATGTCGTTGAGTCTTATTCTTTTTCTCATAATTGATTCTTCTATCAACATGTGTAATCTTAGGTGTAGTGTCCACATTGTGCAAGCTCCCCAAAATCATAGTTTCATGTATGTGTTTGACATCCTTTGGCTATGGATGCTTTGATGAAGAAGAGTCCATTTCAATACATGTTATTTTCTATGAACAAAATCTTTTTTGTGAATGAGTTTCTTTGGTTGCATATCAGTTGCTACATGTGGATCTTTTGGTGCATGTTAGCTGCTGCATGTAATAACTTCTTTGCAAACAAGGCTGGCATTTATACACATCATCATTTAACATCATATTGAAATCAAAAGAATAAATGCATACTCATAATCCACAAAATAAGGCAAGCCTCAGTAATAATTATATTAACTAATATCTATGCCATGAGTTCAAGTTATAATGGAAATGTTTTGCAATATCACCGGAAAATACAAGTTCAGGGGTATAATTGGCTAAACAGAATATAATAGATGAGGTGTTTAAAAAGGAAATAAAATGACTCATCACACCCCCATACTTAAAATATTGAAGGTACTCATTCATTTTTCTTCACCTTCTCCTCAGGATTCTTTCACTCCATTTGTATGATACTACATAAATGACTGAAATCAACCAGAGTAGATGTTCCTTTAGGCTCGGTGAAGAAATATCCTGGATTCCTTATGCATCTTTCTATGACTCTGTCCTGTATTTCCTCATCTAGTTCCTTGTTACTAGACGAGTGTGGTATATGATGGTGGAATATTGGTGGGTAATAACCAATGGGAAACCAATTTTTTCCACATATTTTAGAAACTTCAATATATGCATTTACCCTCCTTAAGGTTGAAATGATATTGGGATAAGAGTGCATTTATTTTCTTTGCATTTCAGGGGACATCTTTTTCCAACGTGTCATGCAAGAATGTACTATTTATCCAACATTGTATTTGATGTGGTCCCTGGATTCTTCATGAGATTCATGTCTCATCTGGTGCACTCGATTTTTAATGTCCCCATGTTCCTTGTATTTGGCATATTGTTCAATAATTACGCCTGTATTGGGAGATTCACCTCTGATCATTAATGGTTGCAAAAAGCAATTTTGACAGAGCTTTGCTATCTGAAAACTCGCTCCTTTTACAATGAGCCCAACACTCCAATTTATAGAAAAATGAGAAGGGAAAGAGAAGGGAAAATGGAAATCCCGAAATCTGTCCTTCAACCACCTGTAAGAGGTATCCTTCATCTATTTTTCTCTGTATAATTAATTATTACAATAAGAACATAGTTCCTTAATTGAAAAATCTCGAATATAAAGGATTGAGATGTAGTCCTTGTCATATTCCAAGGCATAATTGTACATATACAACTCACATAATAACAATTGAATTTCATGAGGCATTTTTAGATATATTATAAAGAAAGGTCTAGCTTCATTAATATCAAATGGGATATGTTAATTGATACAAGTGAGCTTTAACTGCAACATCTATTATTTCAAGAAAATGACATAGATGTTAGAAGGTGGTCTGCATTTAACTATCTCATTAGTTACCTGAATTGTATCTTCCTATTTCTTCTTGAGCCTTACAATCTCCTTATCCTTAGCCTTAAGTTATTTTTCCTTTTCCTCAATGTCTCATTGATGTTGGAAGATTAATTCTTCCTTCTCCCTTTCCCATTTTCCCTACAACCTATTAACATAGTTTTCAAATTGTTGTACCCAGTAATCCAACAAGGTTGTCTGAGTGGCCATGTTTCTACAATCTCATTTTGGAGGTAATTTGAAAAATTCTCTGATGATAAACTGTGGCTACATGCTATCTTGTGGAAACAATGGGGAAGTAGGTTATAATATGGTCTAAATTGTCTCCGCAATAACTTTGAGAACATTCCCCTGTGCCTTCACAATCTGCTTAGGTGGCTTTTCTATTTCAACACTGTGAACAATATTGTCAATAATTTATTCAAGAATATGGAGCAAATCATCCCCTGTTTTTATCTCACCAGTTTGTGTCTCAAGAACTATGTGATCATGGAATTCCTTTATATTATGTTCATCATTGGTGGCTTTATAAGTTGTGGCTTCAATTTCTTGGGTAATGCCTTCTCCTTCATGCTTCTCACGGGTTTCCCCAGCATGAAATTCCTTTACATGTTTTCCAGTAGGGCTTTCCTGAATATTTTTGTCACCACTTTCTCCTCCTTTCTTCTCCTCAATACCCTCCATGAGATCCTAAATTTCAACATCAACACCTTGCTGATCTATTTCTGTGGATTTTCTCTCAATATTCTCTTCTTCCACTTCTTTATCACTATCAAGTGTTATGGTTTTAGTATTTGTGGATTTTTATGTTTGTGTATTTTAAGTTCTTAGGCAATGAGAACTCCTAGGTGGCGCATGAGTGGATTTGGAAGATTTAGGAGTAGGCCTGGAACATTTTATCTTACTACTTGAGGTGTATGATTCAGGGGTTGAAAATCCAAGTAGGGTTTTAGCTATTAGAATCCTCTTAAGGGATATAGGAACTATGTTCTCCTCATCATGTAGTGTATTTTCAGAAATAAATGTTTTATGGCCTAAGAAGTGGAAGTTACAGGTTCAGGATGAGAAGTGGAAGATATGGGTGAAACTGCATGGGTTAAATAAATAATAGTACTTCTTCTTCTCTTCCTTCTTCCCAATAACTCATCAATGTGCTTTGACATGGAAAGATATTCCCATTTTAATGCAAGGTATTATCTTTCTAGTGTATGTCTTACAATCAAAGTGATAAGACAATGATGAGACAAATATGAACTCCCTCTCTGTGACTCTCTACTCATCCTTTTCAAGCTTTCATTTAAGAAATTAGGAACATTAACATGTCTACCATTCCCAAAATGATTAAGTAACTTAAAATGGATAGTATTCAATCTAGAGTATCTACCCTCACAGGTAAAGTATTTGATTATGTAATTGGAAACATCCACCCAAAATGGTTTCAAATAAGTGTGAAATGTACCTTGTTTATTAGTCACAAAGTTATCATTTGCATCACCATTTACCAAAATATCATTGATCTGCATCTAGGTTTTCCCTCTCAGGGAAAATATCACCTTCTATAGGAAGCCCTATTACTGTAGCTAAAATATATTCATCCAATTTCACTGCTAAACCTTTGACAGTAGCCTTTCCATCCTTGAATGTGGAAGAAAATGTAATTACCATGGGTTCGTTGAAACCCTAGAGCTTACTGATATATCTCATCCATCTGATATCTTGAAAATACTACAATATATGTGGTTATTTGTGGAATTGTGAATCATTTGTAGGATCATGGAGAATTAGATCCCCTTTTATTTCAAATTGTACAAACTCCTTTAACTCCTGATAGAAAAAATATCATAGTGTATAGAAATGATGTAAGAACTCAAGTAGGGAAATTTTTTTAGTACTTGTGCTTTTTCATTTTACAACCCACTCACATGTAGCACAAAAAGGAATGTATTAGTTTGATTTGAGGGCTACAAATGTGTGACGTGAGGCTTTACGATGAATTGGGGTGACGTGTAGTGAAAAATCATAGGGTGAAAGGTGACAACATATAATAGCTTAATTAAAGACATTCATGACATAACATAAACGTTAATTAAAAATAATCATTCTATCGATACTTTATTGAAGTGAAATGAGTGCCCTTATCTCAAGAAATGCGTCAGATGATGATTGCATGTGTAATTGCACCTTTTGCTGAAGGTAGACTTATCATGATGCTGCATGTTGAGGTGCCATGATGTTGCGAACAATGTTTATAGTGCTTCACGTGTATGCAGTGTCATGCTAAAATCTCCTTAATGAAATCAATTAATTCTCTGAGAGGGAATAATGATTTTTTCTAGTGTCATTCATCTTCATCACTTTTTATATGTGTAGTTTATTCCTTATTTTCTTCATGCAATAATAAGTTATGCCAACAGGAAAATAATGAAAATATTTCTTACATGCTGCTATAAGTGGATGTTTAGTCTTTGCAGTACATCCTTATATCAGCGACCATGCAATTCTTGCAACAAATACACCAAATCCTACAAAATAAAAATTATAAGAAAAAAACATGTTAGTTGAGTGCTACTGATCACCATGAGGGTTGATCACATCACCTTTATTCATACTTATAGTATTCAACAAGTTGAATACACCAAGGCCATTGAACATATAATTATTTATTAGTTTCAAAAGATGAACCAACATGTTCAACTTCTGACCTTAACTCTAATGTTCTCATCTCCATCCTGCTTTGACTTACTTTGAAATGCTAGATGAAGGTGCTCCTATCAGTTGTCTTTTTGTACAACTTCAACCTATGACCATTCACTAGTATTTTGAATCTCATAGGATCTATGGTGGTGAGTTTTATAGCTCCATTGGGAAATATTTTCTCTATATTATATGGATCTAGCCACCTTTTCCTGAGTTTTCCCATGTGGTCTTTGTACTTGGAGTCAAATAAGATAGGCCAATCAGCTTCTTCAAATTACCTTGTTTTGATGAACCTGTAATGTCATTTGATCCTTTGCTTCTGTACCACCTCTGTATTATGCATAACTTGTCTCCTTATTTCATCCAGCTCATTGAGTTAGATATTCCTTAGATGTTGAGCTTTAGAAAAATCTATGCCTAGTTCAAGTACAATCCTCAATATCTTATGCTCAAATTCAAAAGGGAGAACAACAATATTACTATGTGAAATCTTGAGTGGTGTGAACCCTATTGTTGTCTTCCAAGTTGTGTTGAATTCCAAAATTTCCTCTGGGATTCTATCTTCCCAATCTCTCCTGTGGAGTGCAATAGTTTTTGTCAAGATGGCTAATATTTCCTTGTTTGTCACCTCAACTTGGCCAATAGATTGGGGATGATAAGGTGTAGAATTCCTATGTCTGATTTCATATTCCTTAGCTAGATAAGAAATAACTTCAATAGTAAACTGTGTACCTTGATCAGTAACAATTTCCCTTGGTATTCTATACCTTGTGAAGATGTGGTTATAAGAGAATTTGGCAACTTTCTCACTCTTCTGATTTGGAAATGTTTTCACTTGTCCATTAAGTGAGGTAATATGTGCACATCAAGACATATTCCTTTTGTTGAGATTTAGTATCTATAGGACCAATTAATTCCAAACCCCATTTGTCAAATGGTTGTGATGATACTGTAGACACCAAAAATATACACTCCCTCATCTTGGTCCAAATTATTAATTAAACACATGACATCCCACAAAAAACACCCTTTATCTCTATTTAATTAATCAATTAATTACATACCTTAGATCACATACTACATTTTATAATATTTCATAACATATACGCCATTTAATCAAATTAATGTCCACATATGAAAAATCATTATTTTATTGAATAATACCTAACCTAATCATTTGACTAACTACCCCCTAAATCTATTTAGTTCCAAAAATCCAAATTGTCTATCCTTAACATGACAAATCTATCATAACCACCTATACACCCATTAAAATCAGTTACACACTCATCAAAATCATCTATACATTTACCCTAAAACATACCTAATTTAGAATGATTTAACTTATTTCATCACCATCCAAAATAAACAAAACATGTCTGTAAACAATCCCAATGAGCCCATCCATAAAAAATACAAACAAAAATATCAAATTAGAAAACCATTCCAAAAATTTTATAAACAAACCCAAAAAGACTGAAATCACTGGTGATTTGGTCAATCACCAACAATTACTCAAGCCAATTTTGCAGTCTCCTTTCAAGATCATCCACTGACATTTTTGAACCTGAGTATTCAATTTGAATTCACTAGTTTTATTCTACATTAACGTAATCATGTTATCATCCAAATTTAATGCCAAAACATCTTGGGAAACATTTCAGATTCTTTGCAAATTAGCCTTTCATCACCTAGTTACAAGTTTCATTAATCTCTTGAATCATCTTCAGTTAAGGTCAAAATTTATCTTATAGCTTCATTTAAGTAATCTTAATTGTTCATTTCTTTACCTTGCATTATTATCTAAGTCCCTCAAAGAACATAATTTTGAATCAATTAGTTAAATCTTTAATTTATTAGTCTATTATCATTTACCAGTAATCACCAATGATTACTAGAATCATCAATGATTCCTACCTATTTTGATTCTTTTGCATATTTATCAAACTCTGTCCAATAATTATATTACATATAGTTTACTGCTAACATTTTTTTATAGAATGGCATCAATTAGATGGAAATAGGTGGCATGAGTCATGAAATTAACAGTTTCCACTCTTTGCCAACTGTACGTCACCCATTGCATTGGGAGAAATACAAAATTTTACACGAACTTGAGCTGTGTGCCATCCAATCCACCATTTTGGATCATTTGAAAACCATATTTAAGTCTACTCAGTGAATCCAAAAATCTATAGGTGAATTCTGGGAGGCCTACTTTGAGATCCTATGTGTCCGATTTGATCTAGCTTGGTTTGAATATCAATACGAATCTAAATTAGAATATTTAAGTTTTGAGATTGAATATGAAGATCAAACCGATTGTGAGAATTCAGATTCAAATTCTGAGTACCAATACAACCTGGAAGAAGAATATCTGGAATACATTTCATATTTATTAAGGAAGAGTATACTGAAGATGATAATTTAGATTTCTCTGAAGAAGAAGACCCAGAGTCCACTAGAGAAGAGAGTTCTTCTTCCTTTGAAATTTTGGATACCGATTTAGAACCATAATTTCATATCTTTTAACAACTTTATATTTGTAATAATGAAAAATTTATCAAAACATTTATTATTACCATGTATCGTATATCACTTATTGTATTTCTACCCACTTAATTGTAAAAGTGAATTGACACCCTTGACAAGAAGTCCTCCACTCTCTAGGGACTAGAGTTTACTAGGAAATCTGCCTCATATCTTATTTAGTGTCTGTGATTTGGAGGTGTTCTTACAAGAAAGGAGCTTCCATCATTTTTTATGTGAAGTGCAAAAATCAAACATAAAAAATTAATTGTTAAACACACCTAAGCCATAGCTTGCTATTTCCTAGGACCTTCGGTAACTATTTTACACAATTCAATTTGTTTTTAATTTAGTTAAGAAAATAAATAAATACATAATTATCATCTTGCTTTCTTTTGATTGATTTTTTTAACTAATTCATTTAATTTATTTTTAGGTGAATGTTTGTATTTTCATTATGGTACAAAATAGACAACAAGCCTACAACCAAACCTCTAAAAACACATGTTAACCACTATCTACACCCTTGTAGCAAAAAATCCCACTATCTATTTCATTGTCTATACTATTGTCTACATGTTTATCTACTTACTGTATCTATAGCAATATTTACCATGCCATTACAACAAAAAAAACCCTTTTCATCAACCAATTAGTTCTAATGCTCAATGAACCTGGAATGAAATAGAGGAGAAATATAATGAAGAAATGAGACAACGTATCTTACATTCTTCAAGTCAGATTCGTATTCAAATTTCCCATATATTTGAACAAGAAGAAACTAAACAACCATACTCCCCCAACTCGAAACCAGAATCTTCTGAACTTGTTTTCTTTGAAAGAGGAGACCCTGTTTTCAAAGAAATGTTAGATTCAAATCCCATCGCTCTCAATGCTTATCTTAGAACTAGGGGTGTTCAAATGCCATTTGGACCTGAAGAATCCTCAAATATTCCTAATCCTTTATCTAGTTCTTCACAATAATCTAAGCCCGAACCATTTTTAAGTATTCCTTATTCTTCACATTCCATTGATTCAAGCCAACAATCTATACTCGAACCACCACCTCTATACGATCCTTCATCTAGTATTACAAGTCTTATTAATTAAAATTAATAACTTCTTGTTTAAAAAATATACTCATATCCGACTCTAAGTAAACATGAAACCTCATAAGTTTCATCTTCCATTCCTATTCTTAGTATTCATATGGTTTCCTCTCAAGACACAACTGCCCAACAACATACATCTTCACCTAAGATTTCCACTGGTTCAACACCTTCAAAAAACAATACTAGTGTTTCATTATCTACCCCTCTAGCATTCTGAGTCACTCATAAAACTCCATAAAGTTCTATTATTGCTTCTACTATTGTGTCTCAACTAGTTAGCAGTATTCAGAATATCACTATGTCCATTCCGACATCTATTCCTTTAATCAATACTAGTGATATCGCCACCACTCACCCTATTTCACAATACATACCACAACCATCACAACCATTAATCTCCATACAACAATCTTATCTTTCTCAAAGCATTCCACAACAAGCACCATCCTTTTCTGCCTCTACTATTCCCTTTCAACAACCACCTCCTCATTCACAACCATTTACTACTACATCTATCCAACACCCTTACCAATATATGCAACCTTCACAACCTTTAGCATCCTAAAAATACATTCCTCAACAAGATATCCAAAAATAATATATCTTACAACAAGGCATTCCTTCTCAACAATATATTACTCAACAAAAAATTCCACTTACTTATAACATTCCTCAAGAAAACATCCCATAAAAATATCCCACGAAAAAAATATTCCACAACAAAGTATTCCTTCTTAACAATATATTCCTCAGCAAAGCATTCCTCAATAGAATATTAAATTTCAACAAAACATCCCACTCACTTATAATATTCCACAACAAAATATCCCACAACAAAATATCCCACAACAAAAAGTTCTTTATCAGCAAAATGTTCCTCAACAAAACATTCCTTATTAGAAGAACATGCATCAAAAGTACCAGATGTACTCATAACCTAGCCAACTTGCATTTCAACCCAACTCATCCTCATCACAACCAAAAAAAACTAACCCCCTTCAAGCCCTCATGAATTGAATATCCACTCTAGAAGCTTCCTCATCTGCACCCGAAAATGTGTTGTCTTACGATCAAATCTGTAATGAACCTATTCATCCATTAATCCCATGCAAAACATATCCACCTCATTGGAAACTTCCAGATTTATTAAATTCTATAGCAAGGAATATTCTCAACAACTTAGTCATGATTTTTGTCATTCCTATTATCTAATAGCCCATGAAAAATACCTTATGTTGAGGAATTTTCCCATGTCCCTTGCTATCCTTTCTTTAGACTGGTACAATATCATTTTGCAATACTCCATTTTCTGCTTGATACAACTCACATAATTATTTTTAGAGCATTTTTCAATAAACATAGCCCACAAAGTCACTATTAATGACCTTTATGCTATCAAAAAAATTGAGGATGAATCCATTCCTGATTTTATTTCCCACTAGAGGGGTACAATCAATCAATTATCCTTTTTGTTACCACAAGCCAAATTGATTGAAGTTTTTTGTCGATCATGCACCAAACATATTTTGTCAACATTACAAATTCAATCATTTGATACCTTTGACGAAGCTTTTACCATGGCCCGTAAATTAGAATTGTGAGCTTTAAAAGATGTCTGAGTTAAACTTTTCCCTAAGAAACCACAAACTAAGTTCACATATAGGTCATCCTCTAGTACCGGAAAATCCATATTACCTGCTAACGCTATAATAGTTAAATCCACTCCTAAGGAAAATTCCACTACCGAACTTTCTCCTCCAAAACGTAGTTACACCACAATAGGAGAGACTTATAGAACGATATTTGATAAGTTACTCACTGCAAATATGATAAGTCTCCCCTAATATAACCTATCGATAACCTTATATCGAAGCCCTCTTTGTATGGATATAATGACAATTGTAAATATCATAGGGTAAAAGGACATGCCATTTAAAGGTGTCGTACATTTCGTAATGTTCATCAAGTCTTCATTGAAAAGGGTGAACTTCATTTGGATAATCCAAATGCACCCCTAGATCAAAACCTTGACATATTCATACAGCCCTTTCAAAATAATCCCCCATCCACTGATCAACCACAAAAAAATGTAGTTCATGCTCACCACACCATTAACACCATTACTAAAATAGTACCCATTCCTGGACTAACATCTACACCTACTAAATCAACATCCACACCTACTGAACCAACATATACACCTATTGAAAGAACATCCACACCTACTGAACATAAATCTACATGTAATGAACCAACATCTACACCTATTGAAGCAACATCTACATGCACAGAACCAACAACAATACCCATTGAACCTAAACCTGTATTTACCAAATCCCCGCCTGTCAAAAATATTACTTAAATTATTCTCCCATCTTTGTCACCTGTCACTACTAAATCTATATCCATGTGTATGCCATGGTCTGAAAATATAATTATGATACCTATCGAAACATTTATGACATAAAATCCTCCACCTAACACAGTTATGAATCATATTTGTTCCCCCTCTAAAAAATCAATTATCTCTACATTAACCAATCCCAAAACTAAAAAATCCACAAGTCATTTGGATCTCAGCAGTAAAATCATTTAAACCCCTCTTCCCTCATTGAAAACTACCTCTAAATCCATACCCATCTCATCCAAAACCATGAGAGGACCTCAAAAATAAGGTATTGTCTAAGTTTTAAAAAGTCCTTCTTATACCTTCCCTTTATCATATTGATTTTGCGGTCCACGGTCCTCGGCCCTTTCTCCCACCTCATCCTAGAAGGGTCTTTTTAACTCCTAGTAATCATCCTTCCATTTCAGTCCAAGGTTTTCTTATCAATCTTCCCCACTAGGTTATCTTCCCCCATTCACTACAATATCTATGACTCAAATAATAAATAACTCAACAACCTTAAATCAATGTCTTATTTGAACTAGAAGATAAGATACCTAAGACTTCATTACCATCTGCGTCAGCACCTAAGGGGAATTATGCAACCATTCTAGATTACCTCCTCAAAAAATCACTGATAACATTACCACTACAAAAACCATTGGATCCACAAGGGTGGAAACCTGCTTGGTATGATTTGAACATCTCATGTGATTATCATCGAACATGAGGTCATTCCATTGAGAATTTTAAGGCCTTTCACTTGATTGTGTAGAATTTGGGAAATCCAGCTTCCCATCCTATTGAATCACATGCAACATCAACATCAACATTGTCATCGCCTTTGTATAAATATAAGGAACCCATGTCTAAAACTCCTTCCCATCAGGTCGATGTCATACATATCACTACTTGTTCATAGAATTATGACACAGACCCATCTGAGCTTAAGAAAGGTAAAAATTTCATAGTCATACCTCCATCTCCAAAAAAATATCCTCCATTAGATGAACCCAAAGTATGCATCCCTATAGCTCCTGAAACATCTGGTCAAACAATGTCACCTAGAACTAAGGTTTCTATCCTCACTACACTACCTTCACCATCCTATATGAGGTAAAATGTTATCATCAAACAATTACACCAAGACCCCATTAAAATTTCATTATATGAACTGATACAAATATCACCTCTTCTAAAACAAGCCATGATTAAATCCTTCTTATCAATAACAATACCTTTAGATGATCCTTCATCCTTGAAAAAAATTGTAATATCCCTCAAAGCATTTGCCGCTATATCATTCGAACCATCTAAAATACCTTTTCTTAAACTAGAAGATCATGACTTACCACTTTTCATTACTACCCAAATTAATGACATCCATATCAAAAGGGTCATGATTGATAGGGGTTCCACTATTAACATTATATCCTCCCTCTATTTTGATCAACTCAAACTACCCAACAATGTTATCTCTCAAACTCTAGCCTTACTACAATCCTTCAACTACACTATCACACCCACATTAGGTACCGTTATTTTACAACTTAAATTCAGTGTTAAAACCTTACCAGAACTCTTCTACATTATAGAAGGATATTTTCAATATAATATGTTACTAGGACACCCATAGATATGCACCTTGCATTGCATTCTGTCAACTTTCCATCGATGTCTTAAATATGAACATGAAGGTCAGACATTCACCGTTCTTACTGATCCAAATCCTTTCATTGATTGCTACATGATGTATCATCTAAATGACATACTTATTCTCAAGTCCACATCTTAATCATCTAATGAGGCATCTAATAGCACATCAATCCATTCCTCTAAACTATCACATGATTCTTCCATTAATGAAAGCATAAAATGCCATACGTTGGAAGAATACCATCTCCTCATGCTTAATCACATTCCTTCACCTAAGACTTATGACCACCCTAATAAAAAACCCATGTATGACCCTAATGTAGGAGATGTGCTCTCTTACGGTCCCACTTATATCAAAACAAATCTTGTCTATGGGGGAATTGACCTTCCTTCATCTCATACTATTGATCAACACCATGGCATGTCTTTTACATTAAACTTCAAATCTTTAGATAATCCAAATTTCACTCGTATGTATCTTCATCGTTGCACTTGGAGAGGTTTTGGCCTTGGCCATTATGAATAGGGAATACATGATTTAGGTATCCAACGTTCCTTCAAAACTTATGAAAAATATGGTTTAGGCTATAAGAAACTTGACTCCAAAACATCCGAGCCCACGACATCCAAACTTGCTACATCCATGCTCATTACTGAATTAGAACCATCATCACCCACAACCCTTGAATATTCTATGGACGTAGATGACGTTGTATCCATCCTACCTAGTTTTTTTTTTCAGTCAATACCATATCCTTAGGACCACTCACTTATCAATCCAACCATGCCATTAAACGACTTAATCTTATTTGGTCAAAAAAGGTTGACGAATGTTTACCCACCATAGACATCCTTCAATGTCATGATGACCAGCACATCCTTTCCTATATGGGAGTTGAGGATCACTTCTTACAAAAATCCCTACCATCTGATACACCAACTCTTCTTAATGAATCCACCATCGATCTAAACTTAGGATCCCCTCAAGATCCTCACATAGTTAAAGTCAGTCAATCATTAAATCCATAAGAGTTAGATGAATTCACCACATTTTTATCAAAATATTATCAAGATTTCACCTAGTCATATAACGATATGCCTGAAATTGAAAATAACCTTTTCGTACATAATATTGTCACATACCCAAATGCTAAGCCTATTAAACAAAAAATCCGCAAGATGCATCTATGCATATCTCTCCTTGTAAAAGAAGAGTTACAACGTATTTTATCTACTAATTTCATTATACCCATTGATTATCCACAATGGGTATCTAACATTGTCCCTATAACAAAATCCTTAGGAAAGTTACGTATCTGTACAGACTTCAAGGATCTCAATATTTCATGTCCTAAGGATGATTTCCCTCTTCTAAACATAGATAATCTCATTTACCTAACATATGGCCATGAAATTCTAGCCTTTATGGATAATTTTTCTGGATATAATAAAATTGTTATCGCCATAGATGATCAACATATAACCTCTTTCATTACTCCTTGGTGAACCTTCTGCTACCATGTCATGCCATTTGGCCTTAAAAATTTAGGAGATAGTTATCAACGTGGTATGAATTACATTTTTCATGACCTCATTCACAAAACAATCAAATATTATTATGAGGAATTTTTAGGAAAATCTAAACAACACAAAGGTCATCTTGATGTCCTTGAATCCATCTTCACTCATCTCATTTGATATCATCTACATCTTAAACCCGCAAAATATGTTTTTGGCGTCCTCACTAGAAAGCTTTCAAGATTTATCATATTTGTGTGAGGTATTGAAGTGGACCCAACAAAGGCTAAGGAAATCATTGAAATACCTCTTCCATCCAATCTTACTCAATTATATTGTCTTCAAGGTAAATAATAGTCCATCTAACATTTTATATCGCAACTTTCTGATTGTTGTCAACCATTTCATCATCTTCTCCATAAAGATGTTGATTTTTACTAGGATTCTAATCATCAAAAATCCTTTGACGAAATCAAAAAATATATTTTATCACCACCAGTGCTTACTCTACCTTATGAAGGGGAGCCATTTTCCCTATATATATTCTTTAGAGCATGCTCTTGCATCCATGCTTGCTCATTGAGATAATCAGGGTCATGAACAAGCCGTATAATATACCAACCACACACTCCATGAATATGAAACATGTTACACTGAAGTAGAAAAGCTATGTTGTACTTTATAGTTTTCCAATTCCAAGTTGCATCATTATAGTATTAATCACAAAATGTATGTTATCACTAGCTTAAAACCACTCAAAACTATACACTCTAAACCATATCATAGCAATGATCATATCACCCGATGCGATTATGCTTATGACTGAGTTTGATTGAGTCATATCAAAAAAAGGACAGATCATTACATACCATATCACTGACACTCCATTTCCCAATAATCAATTTCCTCATAAATACTTTCCAAATGAATCCATCAATAATTTCGATGAATATGAATTCATCCCTATCAAGATGACTCTTTTCTTTGATGGATATAAATTCCAAGAAGGGGGAGGGGATGGTGTTGTTATCATACCTCCTTGGGGCATTCCTATTCCATTATCATTCAAACTTAACTTTGAGTGCACTAATAATATGGAAGAACATGAAGCTTTAATCATGGGCCTTACAATCACTATTCTCCTAGGTGTTCACATCTTAGATATCTATGGAGATTCACATATTGTTATCAGTCAAGTAAAAGGATAATATCAGTGTAAAAACCAGGTCTTACAAAAATACAAATCCAACGTTGACTTTCTCTTCAGTGATTTTGATCACTACACTATCCAAACCATCACACAATCCTCTAACAAATTTGTGGATACATTGGCCTCTTTAGGATCCCACATCCCATTAGAAACTGAACATTCAAAAGATAACACTAAAGTATATGTAGTCATTCAATGCATGGATCATCCTTTAAATCAAAATGAGATCTCTCCTATTAATATAATTGACAATAATCTAACTGACTTGTGGTATGCTCAGATTTACAACTAACTTACTGAATCAAAAGTTTTGTTTGACTTATCATGTAATGCTAACTGATGATTTCTTCAACACACCAATTACTTTGTCATTATCAGTGGTATCCTTTACAGATGCTATTTTTATGGTATCTTATTAAGGTGCCTCAAATTACATGAGGAAAATAAAGCAATCAAAGAATTACATGATGGAGTTTGTGGAGGACATTTTAGTTGAAATTCCATCGCGAAATGTGTCATACAACTAGGGTATTACTAGCCTACTATAACCAAATATTGTTGTGAATATGTGAAGAAATATCATAAATGTCAACTTCATTCAGATCTAATCCATGTCCCCAGTTAGGCATTACAACCTGCTCAGGCCCTATGAATTTTATCACAATGGGGGTTAGACCTTATTGGGTCTATTAATTCTAAATCATCTCAACAACATCACTCTTTTATCACAGCTACTGAATACTTTACTAAATGGGTTGAATATATTCCTTTGAAATCCACTAAACTAGGACCTATTATCAATTTCATATATCAATACATTATATGTCACTTCAGTATCCCATATAAACCACTCACAGATAATGAAAAATATTTTAAAACTAAAAAGGTTAAAAGTCTTTGTGATACCTTCAACATTAAACTTAGCTTTTCATTGCCATATTAACCCCAAGAAAATGGACAGGATGAAACCTCAAATAAAACACTTAATAAAATCCTTATGAAAATAGTAGATGACGTAGGTAGGAATTGATATCTCCAAATCCCGTATTCTCTTTGGGCCTATCGAACTAGTATCCGTACCCCTACAGGTGCTATGCCTTTCTCACCCATCTATAGCTATGAAGATTTCCTACCACTAGAAGTTCAAATACCATAACTTCATGTGTTACTTAAATACTTTATTCCTAAAGAATAATATCGACAAGATCGTCTAGTACAACTTGAAGCGTTAGATGAAAAATGTCTAATGGCCCTTGAACATCATCAAATTTATCAAGACCACATCAAATGATCCAATAAAAAATATGAAAAAGAACAAGAATTTAAAATTGGTGATTTTGTACTTAAATAAAATCAACATGTCACTCAATTAGAAAGGAGTAAACTTGGAAAGTCTACCCCTAATTGGATCAGACCATAGGTCATCACTCATAAGTATGGGTCAGGAGCACATCATCTTGCTTCCCTTGATGGTGAACCAAAAAAGGAACATCTGAATGCCTTGCACTTGTGGCCATTCTACTATTAAATGATTGATCATCATGACAATAGTTACATCTAAAACCTTATTACTTCATTAAGCTATCCATTTTTCCACAGTAATGATTTGAAATAATGTGATTATCTATCATTATCCTAAATACACCTTAAAGGTGAGCACCACGTCTCTGTTCATCACATATTTAACTACAGACAAGCTCATCCCTTACAAGAACCCCATAAATCATTACTCCCATTTACCTTGTACAAAATAACATGGGGCATGATTGTGTAGATCATATACACATCTTCTCCCCTCCTTAAAACAATTTATTTAGGTTTTTACTTCAACCTAAAGAAATATATTTCTGAAAATCATTTGGATGCATTTCTCAAAAATAAAAAATATAATAGACTAATCCCTCGAAGGATAACTATTGAAAATATCAAAAATCATATTGTTAAGAAAATAAAAAGTAGTCTGATCCCTCGAAGGATGACTATTTTGTAAATGTCAAAAATCAAAATTGTAGACCATACCTTAGAAGGATGGATACCCATGTAAAAGGTTTCCTGCATTGATCAACCTTAAAAAAAATAGCACCTAGGAATGCTTCTTGCATTGACTAACTTTCCCCTCGTAAAAAATTTCTTGCATTGATCATTTTGATTTAAAATCAAAAGATGGGGCATTTCCCTATGAACTTGTCGAAAAGGAGAACTTTTTTTTCCTGCATTGATCTACAGACACGAAACCCATTTTATGACCTAGGAAGGTACATTTTTTTATCCTACATTTTATCTGAGTTAATGAGTAACTACTGAGATAATATGGTTTAACATTTGTACTAAGGCTACAAGTACAAGTGTGTTCAAGCTTTCAAAACCCATCATGTATGTATCAAATCCATAATGGGGCAATCATTTCATTTTACTTAGTCATATTTCTGATACATTTAATTTGAAATCACATTTTAAAAGTCATTTGATTAATTAAACAGTTCAACATTTTATCAAACATATTCATAAACCATAATATCACAACTAATGCATCCAAAAAAATCCATCTAACACTAATACATTAAAATTAAAAACATACATTAAACATGTATTAACACATATAAGTCAAAACAACATAAGTCATAAACCTCATAATCATCATATAAATCAAGTCCATATACATTGTGATCATCACTATATATGTGTCATGCAAAAAAAAGGCTTCTATGAGGCGTACATCAAAATATATCATATCAATGTCATGAAAAAGTGGGCTTCTATGAGACATATATCAAATACATCAGAAGTGTCATTAGCTAGTAAACTGATATCCGTAAACTGATAGCCTAGGAGGGGTTGTACTGTCCTCTCCTCCCTCATCACTGATATCACCAATGGCTCTAACATCTCCACCAGTTCCTCTCTCGCTATCACATCCTCACTCTGGTCTTTGAGGTGGGTGACCCACACTCTCTGCACTGGTACTAGGGCCTTCCACCTCATCAGACAAATGATCAACATACAATACCATGTCTAGCAAATTGTGAGTCACCATATCAATGTCGTACTGTAGCTCAGACCATAATGATTGATAATGTGCTCCGTAAAACATCCAGGGTACTACAGATTCTCTCCTCAATCCAATGGCATGTGGTCTCAAACCACTAGCCTCTAGCCTCTCTCCACTAGCTTGTCCACTAGCTCGTGCTCCCTGTCTACTGGCATGTGCCATCTTGGCCAACTCCACACAAGAAACAGAAGGTATGGTAATCCGGAAGGCCTTCCTTAGGCCCTCTCTCTACTCATGATATCTGTCCCTATCTGTAATGGATTCAACTAACTATACTCTGAGTCCATATTGCTCAGTAATTAGACTATCTTGCTCAACAATCAATGTATCCCAAACTCCTAGGAGGCCCATCCCTCTCTCTCCTAACCATATTTATCTTCCCCTCTACTATGGCCTTCTCAGCCATCACCACTGCAATAGCTACAGCTAAATAATCATCACCCTCCTCCTCACTATCATCATATGAACCATGTAGTGCCTCTTGTGCTAGTGCTCCTCCCTCCGCTCGAGCACGTACCCGTCTGACTCTTTGGGCTACTTGAGTCTTTTTGAAACCCCTCAATGCTCAAGTCCACCATGTTGTATACTTGTGAGTCACCCCAACATCATCAATAGGCACTATATCTCCATCATCATTAGGACCCATAGCCCCCATTGATCCACAATAATCTCAAGATCCATCCCCACTACCCTTGGAGTCTCATTATCTCCATCCTATCATCTGTACTGTATGGGCTCCTAAGGTACTCCTTATAAAAATCCAAACTATCTCCTGATATAATCAAAACAAAGCAATTCATGCTCACATATTTGGTGAGCTTGGAGCCACCTATCCTACTACAAACCTATCAACTCATGTGCATACTCAGGCTAAATAGGGAAATCTAGATAAGGCCTCCATACTACATCCCCCACTTGCAATCTAGATAGTAACTCTCGATAGTATCATATCCTCCTCCTCTTCCCCACATGACCTTTTTCTGATATCCACCTCATAAAACTAGGATGCCGATCATAAATCCTCCATGACAACACTTCTGAATGAGTAATGGAAATGTGCTCAAAAGCCCAATTCTGTAGAATAAAAGCCACATCAATACCATAATGCTTGTGGGCCTTCCAGGCCCACAACTCTCTGAATGTCTGTGAAAGTAGGGTAGGACCCCACTCAAACACTATGTGGTGCTCCATCATCTCATAAAATATTCTTGTCATCATCCAAGGAAAACAAACACCTCTAGAATCTAGCAATGTGAAACAAATAATTGCCATCATCATCATAGTCATATGGGTATAACCCTCTCTCTTAGTTGAATATAATCTACCATAAGAAAAAGCCCCTAACTCATATCTGACATGATCTGCATCCCCTCCATACAATCTATTCATCACGTTAGTGCTCTCTACCTCAATAATGATATATATACCATCACCTCGGATAAATAGTCTCAATATGCGGTATATATCCTCCAAAGTAATTGTAATCTCCCCAATAGGTAACTAAAAATTACAAGTGGAAGGATTCCACCACTCTATCAAAGCCAACATAAAACCCCCACATCTATGTATCCACTAATAATATCTCATACCACCAAAACCCATTCCCTCAATATGATCCCAATCATCATTTGTCATGTCAGCCCTCACCTCGTCCAAGATCAGTGGTATAAGGTCACAGATAGTAAACTGAGCATCTACCTGCAAACATAAAATATATAAGAAAAAAATAGTATGGTCACCAAAAATATAAAAAAAATCATCCATGACATATCAAAATTTCTTTACATCAACATCATCATCATCACCCAAACAAATACCAACAACATCTGAGACATCAAATAGTTGCGATAGCACATCATTTTTCAAAATCAGAATTCTCCATTCGTGAATGAAAAGTAATTATACAAAATTACCTAGACAACAACATTTTTATCATCACAAAATATAATCAATATCGACATCAATTACTATATTGGAGCCAAAAACAAAATACAAATTAGTAAAGATCTCTTAAAAATCATGTTAATAATAAAAAATGCAAACTGTCCACATTACAGGTGAATCACCGATGATTCACATCAATCACTGACGATTACATGAATCATTGATGATTCTTGTGATTCAAAACTAGGGCATCCATACGCCCTCAAAATGACAAAAAAAACTAAAAACTATGAAAATCAACAAAAAATAGGTTAAATCACCTACCTCAATCATCGTGGGCTTGCACTACCTGCTCGAAGATGCCATTTTGTCAAAATATCACCTATTTTGACCCCCAAAAACATTTTTTTACACCCCAGTCACTTTGCCAATCCATTTTCAATACAGTTAAAATGATCCAAATGACCCCACCATCGATTATTTACAGTGCAAATTTTACTTTGAGGAAATCACCAACAATTTCCCTAATCGTCAGTGATGTTATCAATCACTAGCGATTCACCATTATTTTTAGCCATTATCCCCTCTTTTTCCCCAAAACATATAAAACATCACTTTTTCATAGGTGTGTCTCACTTTCCATGGACCCTAGTCCTTGAAAATTTAAATTGAGAAAACAAAATCAATATTGGGATTCATCATTTGTGTATGGGAAGTGTTCCCTTTGTCCTCCATCACTTGGATTTTCTACTCATCATGTCTACCTTCATGGAACATACGACTATAGGTTTTGAACCCTTTGGCTCCCCCTATCATTTGGTCCCCTGGACTGGGGAAACTTTTACAAAACACATCATATACAAACACTGGTGTTCCTTGTATTACGTTGCATTTGGGACACCCATCCAAACCAACTTTTCTTTGTTTTTTTCTAACACTTTGATGTTAAAAAAACTAGACAAAAGGGGAAAATGTAGACACCGAAAATCTCTATTCCCTCATCTTGGTACAAATCATTAAATAAACACACGACATCCCACAAAAACACCCTTTATCTCTATTTAATTAATCAATTAATTTGATTAATTACATACCTTACATCACATACTACATCTTTTAATATTTGATAACATATACACCATTTAATCAATTTAATAAGTCCACGTATGAAAAAGAATTATTTTATTAAATAATACCTAACCTAATCATTTTCCTAACTACCCCCTAAATCTATTTTTTCCCGATAACTCATTTTTTTCTATCCTTAACACGAAACATCTATCATAACCACATATACACCCATTAAAAGCATTTAGACACTTATCAAAATCATCTATAAATTTATCCTAAAACATACCTAAATTATTATGATTTAACCTATTCTATCACCATCCAAAATAAACAAAACACATCTCTAAACAATCTCAACAAACCCATCCCTTGAAAATATAAAATAAAATATCAAATTAACAAACTGTTCCAACCAAATGGTTTGAATGGATGGAGTGGGAGTGGGAGTGGGAGGATAAAGGTTTTCAAAAACCAAATGGGCGGAAGTTTTCACAAGATACAGGGTACCCACATCTAGTACAAGCAGGAGGTAAGATTTTTCTTTCTCCCTCATGGGCTGATAGGATTTTGGGCCATAGAACGGAAGTTTTGAATCAGTCATTTAATTCAAAAATTATGACTGTGAAAAAATATGGGCTTTTAAGTATTTCTATCATTGATGGGTTAGCAAAAAAAGCTAAATCTAGGATGGAATATGCTCTGGTCAGAAAATTTTATGGATCGAGACCAAATGTGGAATGGTTCCGGGAATGGGAAAAAAGGAAGTGGAACCCTAAAGGATCATTGGAGATTTCTTCCTATGTGAATGGGTTTTTTTATCATTAATCTTTCAAATTCATAAGACTGTCAAAACATCTTGGTTGGAGGTCCTTGGTTTATGGGTAGATCAAGTCTTCTGATCCAAAAATAGAGCCGAGGGTTTGATCCATTTAAGGAGAAACTAGATGAGTTTCTTGTATGGGTAAAAATTCCTCGAATACCAATGGTATTTTGGGAAGAAGATATCTTAACAGCCATTACAAATGTTATAGGGTATTTGGTGGTTTTTGATCTGGTCACTAGGGAAAAAATGAGGTTAATGTATGCACATTTCTGTGTAATTGTTCTTGTGGGAAACTTGTTGAGAAAGGAAATAAAACTTAAATCAAAGTTTGGTGAATGGATCCAGAAGATAGAGTATGAAGCTTCTCCTTTGTTCTACCAGAAATGTAGGTAGATGGGACATGAGCATAGACAATGTAAGGAGGGTAAGAAAGGTAAGCAGACTTGGGAAAGAAAAGAAAAGGAATCACTAAGAGAAGAAGGAACCAATTCGTTACCTCTAAATAATTTGTCTTTAAACAAGTTCCATTTGCTACAGGTAGATGAGTTGGAGGAAGTTGTAGCTCAAGAAAATATGGAACTAAAAATGGATTCTCAAAAAAAAGAATGTAAGGTTATGGATGGTACTAATCAGGATCTTGAAGGAATTAGGTTTCAAAATAAAAAGGTGTAGTTGAATGTAGAAGGTTTGTTTATGGAGGGTCAAGAACCTAGTCAAGTAGATTTAGATCCAATTATTTTGGATCTATCAAAACATAATGAATCTTTTTTAAGGAAGAGCAAGGGTTATCTCAGGTAGAGGAAGTCCCATGTTCTCTAAATTTATATAGGAGTAAGGAGGTGTTGGAAGAAAATAGGATCAACACAAGAAGTGCTTAGAAACAAGACAATGTTAAAGTAGATTGTGGGAAAGCTCCTGCAAGAAAAGGAATACGTCAAATAGGGATAAGAGGAGAAAGAAGTGGCTAAAGAAATAGATTTAGGTAGAAAATGCTCCATTAAGGAGATCATTTCACCAAGTATATTGAGATGAAGATCATTTCCTAGAATATTAGGGGTTTAAATAACCCCAATAAACAGAGTATTTTATCTTCTTTCAGGAAAAGGAATAAGCCTGATATTATTTTGATTTAAGAAACTAAGATGCCTAAAGAAAAAATGAGTGAGGTAAAGAATAAAGATTGGCTTATATCTGAGTTGCAGAGTGTATCCTCAGTAGGTGCATCTGGGGGTTTGGTTATTTTTTGGAATCAGAATGATAGAGAAGGTACTTTATTTTTCAGTCTCAGTATCATGTAGTCTATCTTGTTCAGGGAGAAGCATGGATGGGTCTGTGTGGATTTGGTCAAATATTTATGCTCCCAATTCGGTGGTAGAAATAAGAAAACTTTGGATTGATATTGACCATATTTCGTAGCCAATTTAAAGAGTTAAATTGGTTAATTAGAGGTGATTTTAATACTCCTTTGTGTATGGATGATAAAAAAGGTGGTTTAGGTGTCTACAGTGATAATATGGGGGAATTTTTTGACTTCATTGCTAACTGTAATCTGGTGGATGTTGAGTTGAAAGGATCTCCTTTCACATGGTCGAATAGGAGATTGGGGGAAAATTTGATTCAAATAAAATTGGACAGGTTTCTCATTAATTTATCTTGGTTACAACATCTTGATGTGTCTTTGGTTGCTTTACCAAGAGTTGGATCTAATCATAGTCCCATTTGACTTCAAACTGGTATAAGTAATGGTGTAAGAAGAAGGTTGTTTATATTTTTTAAGATGTGGTTACAACATCCTAGTATTGGGGAGGAGATTAGGTTGAGTTGGAAATTTGATGTTAAATGTAAACCTATGTTCAAGCTAGTGGAAAAATTAAATAATGTTAAAACTAGGTTGAAATTCTGGAACAAAGAAATGTTTGGTAATATTTTTGCACAAAAAAATTTGATTAGTGAAACTTTAAAGAAGGTGGAGGATGAGATTGATAATAAAGTTTTGAAAAAAGAGTTGAGAGATAAGGAGAAATTCCTTTTGATGGAATATCATAATTTAGAAGCAAAAGAGGAGGCTTATTAGAAATAGAATTATCATGTTTTGTGGTTAAAGGAGGGCAATAGGAATATGAAGCTTTTTCATCTTATTGCATCTATGCATAAGAGCAGCAACACTATTCTAGAAATAAAGACAGAAGAGGAGTTAGAATAAAGAATCAGGGTGATATTTCGCAGAAACTTATTAGTTTTTTCTCTCAGTTATTGGCAGTAGGAAGGGAACTTGATATGGGCAAGGAAAGTGATATTGCAAATCATTTTCAATAATTCATTTCTCATCAAGATAATGTTGAATTGATTAAAATGCCATCTACTGAGGAGATATGTACTGCAATTTTTTTGTTTGGAAGGGGATTAATCCCCTAGCCCTAATGGATTTCCTGCTCTTTTTTTCCAAATGTTTTGGGAAATAATTCATAAATAAGTGGAAGAGGCTATTCAAGACTTCTTCATGTATGGTAAGCTTCTAAAGGAGGTTAATAATACTTTCATTTCTCTTGTTCCTAAGGTTCCTGGGGCTGAAAAAGTGACAGATTTTAGACCAATAATTCTGTGTAACATGGTTAAAAGATAATAAATAAGATTATCTCTTTAAGAATTAAAGGTTTTTTGGAACATTTTATTTCACCAAATTAGGAAGCTTTTGTGGAGGAGTAGATAAATTTCTTATAGTGTGATAACTATTCATGACGTTGTTCATTTGGTGGATGTTTCAAAAAGAGTAGCCATGATGCTTAAAATAGATATGAATAAATCCTATGATAGAGTATCATGGAAATTTCTTACACTAATTCTTGGAATGTTGGGTTTCCATAATCATTTTATTGATATGATAATGGAGTGTATTTCTACTCCGAAATACTCAATTTTGGTCAATGGGAAATCTGAAGGTTTTTTCTTGTCAAGAAGAGGGTTAAGGAAAGGGGATCATCTTTCTCCCTTTCTTTACATCATCGTGGAAGAGAATTTAGGAAGACTTTGTGATGACTATAAATTGAAAAATAAATTGAATGGGTTAGTTGTTTCTAATGCTCTAGACCCTATAACTTTGTAACAATTTTTGGATGATACATTCCTTTTGGGTAAGGAAATTCAAGAAGAAGCACTGGTGTTTAAGGAGGTCTTGCAGGATTTTGAGGAGGTTACACATCAACTCATTAATTTTAGGAAAAGTTCTGTTCTCTTTTTTAATGTGGATGTTGAAATTCAAAACAAAATTGCAACGGTTCTGGAGTGTCCTATATAGGTGTTGCCATGTTCTTATCTTGGAATTCCTTTGTTTAAGGGAAGGATGCAGTTGGAAAGTTGGAATCCCTTGATTACAAGATTTCAAAAAAAATTAGAAACCTAGATAGGAACTTTGCTATCTCAGGCAGGTAAACTCCAATTACTTCAAAGTTGCCTTTAGAGTTTGGGGGTGTATCTAATGTCTCTGTTCAAAATGCCAGCTAAAATTAGATAGATTATTACTCAGATTGAGTGAAGGTTTTTATGGGTGGGAATAGAATAAAAAGATATAATTCCATTGGTGGCATGGGAAAAATTTACCCTTCTAAAGAATGCTGGTGGGTTGGGATTGAAAGATATCAAAAGTATGAATTTAGCCCTTATGGCTAAAATTGGTTGGCGTTTGGAGCATGAAGATGGCTTATGGGTTAGAATTCTAAAAGCTAAGTATTTATATTTTGATCAAGCCTCTTTTTTCTCTAATGTTGCTCTTCTAGATGGGTCCTTTTTTGGAATGGTTTGGGTAAATGCAGGGATATTTTGTTGAAAGGTAGTAAGTGGTTAATTGGTAATGGTACAAAAATTAGATTCTAGGAAGACTGGTGGTTATCTAAGGCTCCTTTAGTTAATCAAGTTCACTAGAGAGAGGTGGGTTCACTTTCAGCTGGCTATGGGAAATTAGATTAGAGATTATTGGGATAAATCTAATTGGGGTTGGGTTTGGAAAGAACTAGACTAGGAAAGGGAGGATGAAAAAATTCAAGAAATAATTAGAATATTAAATGCTAATCTTAGAGGATTACATATACCTTTTGTCTAGAAAGAGGATGAGTTGATATGGTCTTTGAAAAAGGATGGTATGTATTCGGTAAAAACTAGGTATGGTATACAAAGAAATTGTCCTCAACTATTTTGGAAAAATTTATGGGATAAGAATCTTACTCCAAAGGTTAATTTGTTTCTATGGCATGTTATCTAGAATAAAATTTTAACCATTGATAACTTACAGGTGAAAGGAATGATGATCCTTAATTGGTGTGTCCTATGTAAAAATGACAGTGAATCGTTTCAACACCTTTTTATTCACTGCCCTTTTTCTAGAAGGGTTATGTTTCATGTTATGAAAGTCTTCCAGACTTTGTGGGTCTTTCCGGAGACTTTTGCTGACTGGTATGGGAAATGGACAAGTCCTTTTGTTTCTTTAAGTCTTTCTAAGGCTTGGAGTTTTGTGTTGCCTCATTTTTTATGGGGGATTTGGCTTGAAAGGAATGGTTGAATTTTTAGGGATAAACAGAAAAACTCTTTGAGGGTGGGGAGTGGCATATTAGGTGCTCTGATAAATAATATTTCTATTGTGAAGATCAAAGAGAAAGGTGGATTTCCTAGACATGAGAAGGAGATTATTCAATCCTTAGGTATTACTAAGTATGTAAAACAAGCTCCTCTAGTGAAGGATATGGTTAGAAGAAGTGCTAAATGGGTAATGCCTACTAAGGATGGATGAAATTGAATTTTGATGGAGCAACAAAAGGAAGAACTGGTTTAGCTTTAGTAGGTGGTATTATTAGAGATGAAGTGGGTGCCCTGGTTTTAGCTTATACTGAGCCTATTGGAAATAATTCAAATAACTATGCTGAGGCTTATGTTCTTTTAATTGGTTTACAATGGGTGAATTCATTGCAAATAAAGAAAATTCAGGTGGAGGGAGATTCCTTATACATTGTTAATGTGATGAATGACCTTTCTAAGCATCATATTAATATAGATTCTATTATTAGAGATATAAATACTATGTTAGTAAAATTTAGTAATATTATATTTTATCACATGTTCCATGAAGATAATACATGTGCTAACACATTATCCAATATTGGGGGTCAGATTCATTATATAAGGTGGTGGCAAGATGAGGTGGATTTGCCTTAAAGTATAAAAGTCATGCTTAATGTAGAAAGATAGATTCAGGAGTGAGAAAAGGATATGTGACATCCTGGAAATAATTTCACCATGGGTGATATTTATTGTGAAAATAATTACATGGTATGCACTGGTTTGGATTAGTTATTTAAAGGTTTGGTTCAAGTTTTTATGCAGGTTCTTTCAAGCTTGTTTCAGTTGTTGGTTCAAGATGGGTGGGGCTAGGGTTAGGGTTGAGACTTATTCATCGTCGAGCTTGAAAAGACATTATTTTCTTTGGTATATTTTTAAGGATGGTGGTATTTCATATTTTATTCAGAGTTTAAGGGGGGATGATGAAAATATCTCGAGGGAATTTACTATGGCTTGGGATAATGGGTTTGTTTCTATGAGGGGTGTAAGTTTCCTGGTTTCTGAGGACTTCATTGGAAGTGTTACTAAGATGGATTGTGGGGGTTGTAAAGTGTTCAAGGATAGGTCTCGACTTCAGGAGGAAGTCCATATTTTTCTGGATAATGATGAGAAAATTTGTTTCATGGAGGATGGTATTGCTCAAAAATCTTTTCCGGGGAGGTGGGCTGAAGTTTGTTTCTATATCATGAAGTATATTACTTTGGATGGGAAGTACTGGAAGCTGCATTCTCAATATTTAATGCTTCTGAACTATTTTCGTAGAGGTAGGAGGATGAGTATTCCTTTTTAATTTTTTAATTCTCTACAATTTTTGGTTAAGAATTTTAAAGAGGAAAATATAGAGGTCCTTCTTCATCAAGGCTTGCTCTTTTTGCTGGTTAAATTGAATAAGCTGAATTTACAAACTAGGGGGGATGGTATAATATTGGGGGATAATTGAGAAGACAATATTTCTCTAGCTGATAGGATTAGGATTAATAAAATTAAAGAGAGAGTTGTGAAGGAGGAGGATGAGGTGACTGCGTTACAAAACCTTACTAAGGAAGATGAAGAGAATATGCCTAAGGAAGGGTTGGTGGAAGGAAACATAGTTTCTAAATTCTTTATCAGTAAAATTGAAGCTCTCAAGGATACGGTTAGTTAGGTTAAATCTCATAATCATAATTTTTTGTGTGGGTTGTAAAGTATGAATGTTGAGTTGAAAGTTTTATAAAATAGGGTAGATACCCTCTAGGGGATGGTTACTAGGGACAAAGGTAAGAAGAGGCAGCTGGATATCAGTTCTTCTGATGAGGAATATTTCAAAGTGGATGTTGTTGGTTTGAGCTCGAGGACTGGGGAAAAGTGTGTTTAAGGTTAGGTTGCTGGATTTTTGCTGATTGGTGTTATGTTTTGTTGTTGCAATTTTTTGTTTTTGCTAGGCTCTATTAGGGTCAATATATTTTTGACTCGGGCCATTTTTATGGGGTTTTTTGATATATACTTTTTGTTTCGGTGGATCCTTATTGTAGTATATCTTATGTAATAGGCCCTTGGAGCCTTATTTCTAATTATTATCTATAAAAAAAATTGTTCCAACCATTTTCTAAACAAACCCAAACAAACTGAAATCGTTGGCGATTTGGTCAATTACTAGGAGTTACTTAATCCAATTTTGCAGTCTCATTTCAGGATCATCCATTGACATTTTCAAACCTAAGTTTTTTTATTGGAATTCTCCAGTGTTATTCTTCATCAACGTAATCATGTTATCATCCATATTTATAACCAAAAAATATTGGGAAACATTTCGGAGCCCGTACAGATTAGCCTTTCATCATCCAGTTGCCAGTTTCATCAATCTCTTGCATCATCTTCAATTAAGGTCAAATTTTATCTTATAGCTTCATTTAGGTACTCTTAAATGTTCATTTATTTACCTCACATTATTATCTAAGTCCCTCAAAGACCATAATTGTGAATCAATTAGTTAAATATTTTGTTTATCAGTCTATTATCATTTACCAGTAATTGCTAGCAATTCCTACCTATTTTGTTTCTTTTGCTGATTTATAAAACTCCATCCAATAATTATATTACATATCTTTTTCTAATTTTTTTTATAGAATGGCTTCAATTGGAAGGAAATAAGTGTCTTGAGTCATGAAATTACTAGTTTCCACTCTCTGCCAATTGTTCGTCACCCATTGCATTGGGAGCAATATGACATTTTACGTAACCTTGAGCTGTGTGTCATCCAATATGCTCTTTTGGATCATTTGCAAACCATATTTGACTCTACTCAGTGAATCTGTAAAGCTACAAATGAATTATGGGATGCCTACTTTGAGATCCTGTGCATCTGATCTCATCTCGCTTGGTTAAAATATCAATACAAAGATGAATTAGAATATTTGAGCTTTGAGACTGAATCTGAAGATAAAACTGATTTTGAGCATTCAAATTCTGATTCTGAGTACTAATAAAACAAGGAAGAAGAATATATGGAATAAATTTCATATTTATTTAATGAAGAGTATACCGAAGATGATAATTTAGATTTATCTGAAGAAGAAGACTTGAAGTCCACTAGAGAAAAGAGTTCTCCTTCCTATGAAATTTTGGATACCGATTTAGATTCTGATTTCAAACCATAATTCCACATATTTTATCAGATTTATATTTGTAATAATGGAAAATTTATTATTACAACTTATTGTATACCACTTATTATTTTTCTACCTACTTAATTGTAAAAGCGGATTGACACCCTTGACAGGAAGTCCTTCGATCTCTGGGGACTGGCTTTTTCTAGGAAATCTATCTCATATATTATTAATCATATCTTGTTTATTGTCTGTGATTTTCAGGTGTTCTTACAGGAAAGGAGCTTACATCATTTTGTATACGGAGCGCAACAATACAACATCAATCATCCACATTCGTAGGTATCTCTAAACCTCGTTAATATGAGGTTAGGTAAGTGTTATTTTCTTACTTATTCAATTAATTTGAAGAGGTGGGATTTATTCTCAACATCCTGGCACACCTCATGGGACAAATTTCCCTCATTTCATTGTTAATTTTATTAAAAATAACATCTATTTTTCATTTTTGGTTCTCTGTATAGTAATCGCCAACAATTTAGCTAATCGCTAGTGATTTAGCTAATCGTCGATGACTCCATGAATGCTTTTGCTTACTCTATATTTTTCCCTTTTAGTAATTTTTTTCTATTTTTTCTATGTTTTGTATTAGATAAATATTTCTGATTAATTTTTATTGTTGTTTATTTAGAAAATTAAAAAAATAAAACAAAACAAAATAAAAATAACTTTCATTCATTTGAAAAATCAAATTTCTTTGTATTCAATTTATTGTTTAGTAATCGTCAGCGATTTGTGAAATCACCAATGATTCCTGCTCTTTTTGATTACTTTATAAATTACTTGCTAATCTATGTTTTTTTTTATTTTCTACTATTTTTGCTAACCTGGTTTTGCAGGTTGTTGTTGCTATAGCTTCTTTTTATTGCTGGATTGTTTTCTAAAAAATTGCTAAAATTAAATAAAAAAGACTAAGCATTTGTTACAATGAGTCTTAAAGATTTTGTTTTTGTTTTTAGTATTGCATTATTTGTTTAAATGTATTCATCAAAATCAATATTTTGATTTGGTTTTAAAATGAACTGTTCATCCTTCTTATTTCACATAGTATTAATTAGGAAGGTAATATGTTGCATTCAATTTCCTTTCCCGCAAACACAACTAAACCACTTAAACATCAAAATGCATTTAAACAATTCCCACCTAGGTGGATACCTACTTGGATTTGATCACTAAGAGGAGAAGCCGACTTGGTGTTCTGACCGAGTATAATCACATGTCTGTTAGTATATTGGAAAAGCACTCGACACCCTTATCATTGCGGGACCATGGAGTGATTGGGTAGGCCCCAATACCATGCCCATATCGGCAGTAGTACAATGTTGGGCCTCACATACCTTCAGGTATATCGAGGAATCTGCCCTTAAAAACACCTGAAACTAGATAAAGCTTGCTATTTCCTAGGATATTCGGTAAATGTTTTACACATTTCACTTTTTTAAAATTAAATTAAGAAAATTAAAAAAAATCATCTTTCTTGATTTTGATTGCTATTTGTAACTAATTAATTTAGTCAATTTTTAGGTGAATGTTTTTTGTTCATTATGGTACAAACTAGACAAAAAATCCCCTAAAAAAACCTCTGAAAACATGTCTCAACCACTATTTACACCCTTGCAAAAAAAAAATCCCACTATCTATTCCATTTTCTACACCTTTATCTACTTTTGTATCTATATTAGTATTTACTACAGCATTACAACAACAAAACCCATTCCATCAACCATTTGTTTTTACTCCTCTATTTGATACTCAATGAACCTGTAATGAAATAGAGGAGGAATATAATGAAGAAATGAGAAAATGTATCTTACATTACTCATGTCAGATTCTTAGTCACATTTTCCACACATATGAATAAGAAGAAATTGAACAACCATATTCTCCCAGCTCTCAATCATACTCTTTTGAACACGCTTTCTTTGAAAGAAAAGAACCTGTTTTTGAAGAAATGTTAGATTCAAATCCCATCGCTCTCAATGCTTATCTTGCAGCTAGGTGTGTTAAACTCCAACCATTCATACCTGAACCATACTCAAATATTCCTAATCCTTTATCTAGTTCTTCACAACAATTTGAACCCGAACCATTTTTAAGTATTCTTGATTCTTCACATTCCATTGATTCAAACCTAAAATCTATTCCCAAACCACCACCTCCATACGGTCCTTCATCTAGTATTGCAAGTTTTATTAATTCGAATTAATAACCTGTTGTTCAAAAATTATACTCATATCCACCTATACGTCAACTTGAAACCTCAGAAGTTTTGTCTTCCATTCCTATTCTTATTCTTCATATGTTTTCCTCTAAAAAAATCTACCCAACAACACACGTCTTCAGCTGAACTTTCTACTAGTTCAACACCTTCACAAAGTAATACTAGTACTTCATTATCTACTCCTACAACATCTTGAGTCACTTAGACACATCCATTGAGTTATTTTTCTACTTCTACTTTTATATCTCAATCAATTAACAATATTTATAATATCACTATTTCCATTCTGACATCTATTCCTTTAATCAATACTAGTTCTATCGCCACCACTCACGCTGTTTCTATATACATACCACAATCATCACAGCCATAAATCTCCATACCACAATTTAATCCTGATCAAAGCATTCCACAACAAGAACCATCCTTTGCTGCCTCTACTATACCCTTTCAACAACCACCTCCTTATTCACAATCATTGACTACTATAGCTATCCAACACCCTTACCAATATATACAACCTATATAACCTTTAGCATCCCAAAAATATATTCCTTAACAAAACATCCCACAAAAAATATCCCGCAACAAATAATTCCTTCTCAAGAATATATTACTCAACAAAACATTCCACTTACTTATAACATTCCTCAGCAAAATGTCCCACAACAAAAATATCCCGTAACAAAATATTCCACAAGAAATTATTCCTTCTCAACAATATATTTCTCAACAACATATTCAATTTCAAAAAAACATTCCACTCACTTATAATATACCAAAAAAAATATACTGCAACAAAATGTTCCTTATCTAAAAAGTGTTCCTCAACATAACATTCCTTATCAGTAAAACATCCCTCAATAGTACCAGATGTACTTACAACCTAGCTAGTTTGCATTTTAACCTGGCTCATCCTCGTAACAACCACCACAAACTAATTCCCTTCAAGCCCTCATGAATTGTATATCCAGTCTAGAAGCTACCTCATCTGTACCAAATTTTTTTCTCTCTTACAATCAAATATGCAATGATTCTATTCATCCCTCAGTACCATATAAATCATATCCACCTCATTGGGAACTTCCAAAATTTATTAAATTCTATAGCTAGGAAGATCCTCAAATTCATATTCATGATTTTAATCATTGCTATTATCTAATAACCCATGACCAAGACCTTATGTTGAGGAATTTTCCCATGTCCCTTATTGGTCCTACTTTGTATTGGTATAATAGCATTCCTCAATACTCCCTTTTCTCCTTCACATAACTCACAAAATTATTCTCAGAGAATTTTTCCATAAACATAGCCCGCAAAGTCACTATTAATGACCTTTATGCTATCAAAAAATTTGAGGATGAATCCATCTATGATTTTATTACCCATTGGAGGGTTAAAATCAGTCAATTATCCTTTTCGTTACCACAAGCCAAATTGATTGAATATTTATGTTGATTATGTGCCAAACATATTTTGTCAACATTAAAAATTAAATCATTCCAGACCTTTAACGAAGCTTTTAATATGGCTCGTAAATTGGAACTATGATATTTAAAAGATGGTCAAGTTAAGATTCACCCTAAGAAACCATGAATTGAGTTCCCATCTAAGTCATCCTCTAGTACCAATAAATCCAAATCATCCGCTAACGTTATAGTAGTTAAATATTCTCCCAAAGAAAATACCAGTATAGAATGTTCTCATCCAAAACATAGTTAAACACTAATAGGAGATAATTATAGCGAGGTCTTTGATAAGTTAATCTCTACAAATATGATAAATCTCCCCCCATTTGACCTATTGATACATCTGTATCTAAGCCCTCTTGGTATCGAGATAATGGCTATTGTAAATACCATAGGGTCAAAGGACATGACATTGAAGGGTGTCATACGTTTCACAATGTTTTTCAAGACTTGATTGAAAAAGGTGAAATTCACTTGGATAATCCAAATGCACCCCCAAATCAAAATCTTGACATATTCAAAAAACCCTTTCCAAATCATCTCCCATCTACTGATAAACCAAAACCAAATGTTGTTCATCCTCACCACACCATTAACACCATTACTAAAACATTTCCCATTCTTGAACCAACATCTACACCTACTAAACCAACATCCACACCTACTAAACCAATGTCTACACCTAATGAACCAACATCTACACCTACTCAACCAACATCCAAATCCACAGAACAACCAACAATACTCACTAAATGTAAACCTATATTTATGAAATCCTTGTTTGTCAAAAATATTACTAAAATTATTCTCCCACTAGTGAATCTATATCCACGTCTATGCCACGGTCTCCAAATATAACTATGAAACCAATTGAAACATTTATAAAATAAAATCGTCCACCTAAAAAAATTATGAATTATATTCATCCCCTATCTATAAAATAAATTATATCTCCATAAACCAATCCAAAAGCTATAAAAACCACAAATCATTTGGATCTCATCAATCACATCATTCAAACCCCTCTTCTCTCATCAATAAATACCTCTACATCCATACCCAACTCATCCAAAACCATGAAAGAACCTCACAAACAAGGTATTTTCAGAGTTTTCAAAATTACTTCTTATACCTTTCCTGAATCATATCGATTCTGTGGTCCTCGGCCTTTTCTCCCACATCCTCTTAGAAGGGTCATTACAACTCCTAGTAATCATCCTTCCATTCCAATCCAAGGTTTTCTTATCAATCTACCCCACTAGGTCCTCGTCCCCCATTCACTATAATATCTAGGACTCATCAACAACAAATAACTCAACAACCTGAAATCAATGTCGTATTTGCACTAGAAGATAAGATACCTAAAACTTCATTACCATTCGCATCAGCACCTAAGGGGAATTATGCAACCATTCTAGATGACCTCATCCAATAATCACTCATAACATTACCACCACAAAAACCATCAAATCTGTGAGGGTGGAAACCCTCTTGGTATGATTTTAATGTTTCCTATAATGATCATAGAACAAGAGGTGATTCCATTGAGAATTGTAAATCCTTTCACCTGATTGCATAGAATCTTGGAAATCTGGATTCCCTTCTTGTTGAATCACATGTAACATCAACATTAGCATTGTCATCACCATTTTCAAAATTTAAGGAACCCCTGTCTAAAACTCCTTCCCATTAGGTCGATTCCGTATATATCAGTACTTGTTCACAGAATTATGACACAGACCCATCTGAGCCTAAGAAAAGTAAAAATTTCATAGCCATATTGCCACCTCTAGAAACAAATCCTTTGTTAGATAAACCCAAAGTATCCATACCTATAGCTCATGGAACATCTGGTCAAACAATGTCACCTAGAACTAAGGTTTCTATCCTTGCCACATCACCTTCACCATCCACTATGATGTAAAAGGTTTTCATCAACCAATTACACCAAAATCCTGTTAAAATGTCATTATATGAACTAATACAAACATTACCTCTTCATAAACAAGCCATGATTGAAGCCCTTTGATCAATAATAGTACCTTCAGATGATCCTATATCATTTACAAACTTTGTATGAGCCCTCAAATCATCTGCCACCATATCATTCAAACCATCTAAAATACCTTTTCTTAAACAAGAAGATCACGACTTACCACTTTTCTTTACTACTCATATTAATGACATTCATATCAAAAGGGTCATGATTGATAGTAGTGTCACTATTAACATTATATCCTCCCTTGATTTTGATCAAATCAAACTACCCAAATATGTTATCACTCAAAATCCAGTCTTACTATGATCCTTCAATGATATTATCACACCCACATTAGGTACCATCATTTTACCAGTTAAATTTGGTGTTAAAACCTTACAAGAACTCTTCTACATTATAGAAGGAGAGTTTCAATAAAATATGTTACTAGGACGCCCATGGATATGCACCATGTGTTGCATGTTGTAAACTCTCCATCTCTGTTTTAAATATGAACATGAATGCCAAACATTCACCATTCCTGTAGATCCAAATCCTTTCACTGGTTGTGACATGATGTATCATCTGAATGATGTACTTATTCCTATGTCATCATCCAAATCATCTAATGAGGAATCTAATTACACATCCATCCCTTCCTTTAAATTACCACATGACTCTTCCTTCAATGATGTCATACAACACCTTACGTTGGGGGAATACTATCTCCTCATGCTTAATTACATTCCTTTACCTAAGACTTATGACCACCTTGATAAACAACACATGTAGGACCCTAATGTAGGATATGTTATCTCTTACGGTCTCACTTATCTCAAAACAAATCTTGTCTATGGGGGACATGACCATCCTTCATCTCACACTATTGATCAACACCATGTCGTGCTTTTACATTAAACTTAAAATATTTAGATAATCCAAATTTCACTCGTATGTATCTTCACCATTGTGTGCGGAGACGTTTTATCCTTAGCTGTTATGAATTGCAAGTACATGATTTAGTTATCTAATATTCCTTCAAAACTTTTAAACAATATGGTTTAGGCTATAAGAAACTTGACTCCAAATCATATGAGGCCACTACATCCAAACCTGCTACATTCATTCTCATTACTAAATTAGAGCTGTCATCACCCACATCTAATGAAGATTCTATGGACGTAGATGACATTGTATCCACCACACCTAGCTTTTTTTAGTCAATACGATATTCTTAGGACCACTCACTTATTAATCCAACCATGCCATTAAATAAATTCCTCTTATTTATTCAGAAATGATTACAACATATTTACTCATGATAGATATCCTTCAATGTCATGATGACCAGGACATCCTTTACTATATGGGAGTTGATGGTCACTTCTTCCAAAAATACCTACCATCTGATACACCATCTCTTCTTAATGAATCCACCATCGATGTAAACATAGGATCCCTTCAAGTTCCTCCCATAGTTAAAGTTGGTTAATCATTAAATCCACAGGAGTTAGATGACTTCACCGCATTTTTATCAAAATATTATCAATATTTTTCCTTTTCATATAACGATATGCCTGGAATTTATCCTAGCATTGTCATACATAATATTGTCACATATCTAAACACTAAGCTTGCTAAACAAAAACTCCATAATATGTATTCACGTATAAATCTCCTTATTAAAGAAGAGTTACAACATCTTTTATCCACTAATTTCATTATACCCATTGATTATTCACAATGGGTCTCTAACATTGTCCCTGTAAGAAAATCCTCAAGAAAGTTACGTATCTGCATAGACTTTAGGGATATCAATCTTGCATGTCCTAAGGATGATTTCCCTCTTCCAAACATAGATCAACTAATTGACCTAACATCCGGCCATGAAATGTTCTCCCTTATGGATGCTTTTTCTAGTTATAATCAAATTATTATTGCCACAGATGATCAACAAACAACCTATTTCATTACTCCTTAGGGAATCTTCTGTTACTGTGTCATGCCATTTGGCCTTAAAAATGTAGGAGGTACTTATCAATGTTCCACGAATTACATTTTTCATGACCTTACTCACAAAATAGTCGAATATTATGTTGATGACCTTTTAGGAAAATATAAACAACACAAATATCATGTTGATGTCCTTGAATCCATCTTCACTCATCTCATTTGAGATTGTGTTCTTATCAATCCCACAAAATGTGTTTTCAATGTCCTCATTGGAACTATTTTAGGATTTATCATATCTATCTGAGGTATTGAAGTGGACCCAAAAAAGGTTAAGGTCATCGTTGAAATGGCTTCGCTATCCAATATTACTCAATTACATAGTCTTTAGGGTAAATTAAAGTCTATTTAACATTTTATACTATAACTTTTTGATCGTTTTCAACTATTTCATCATTGTCTTTGTAAATATATTGATTTTAACTAGGATTTCGATTATCAAAAATCCTTTGACAAAATCAAACAATATATTTGATCACCACCAGTGCTTCCTCCACCTCGTGAAGGGGATCCATTTTACGTATATATATCTACTTTAGATCATGCTCTTGGAGCCATGCTAGCTCACTGAGATAATCAGGGTCGTGAACAAGCCATATACTACATTAGCTACACACTCCATGAATATGAAACCCATTACACTGAAGTTGAAAATATATGTTGTGCTTTATACTTTACAACTGCCAAGTTGTTTCATTATCTTCTTACTCACAAAAAATATCTTTCCACTAGCTTCAATCCACTCAAAACCATACACTCTAAACCATATCATAGTGATCATATCACCTAATGGATTATGCTTATGACTGAGTTTGACCTTGAATTCATACCACAAAAATCTATTAGGGGAAAGATCATTGTAGACTAGATCGCTGAAGTTCCCTTACCCAATAATCAATTTCCTCACGAATACTTTCCAGATGAATCCATCAGTAATGTCGATGAATATGAATTCATCCCTATCAAGATGACTCACTTCTTTGATGGATCTAAATGCCAGGAAGGGGAAGGGGCTGGTGTTTTTATCATACCTCCTTGGGGAATTCCTATTCTATTATCATTCAAACTTAACTTTGAGTGCACTAATAATATGACAGAATATGAAGCTTTAATCATGGGCATTACAAATACTATTCTCCTAGGTGTTCACATCTTAGATATCTATAGATATTCACAACTTGTTATCAGTCAATTTAAAGGAGAATATTAGTGTAAAAAAAGTCTTACAAAAAGAAAAAGCCAATGTTGACTTTCTCCTCGGTGCTTTTGATCACTACACTATCCAAACCATCCCATGATCCTCTAAAAAATTTGTAGATACAATGGCCTCTTTAGGGGCCCTCATTCCATTAGAAAATGAAGAGTCAAAAGATAATACTAAAGTATTTATAGCCGTTCAATGCTTGGATAAACCTTCACATAAAAAATGAGCTCCCTCCTATTGATATCATTGAAAAAAGATAACTGACTTATGGTATAATCAGATTCACAACTATCTTACTGAATCAAAATTTTCACCTGACTTATCACGTAACGCTAAATGACCATTTCTTTTATACACCACTTTCTTTTTCATTATCAACAGTATCCATTACAAATGTAGTTTTTATGGTATTCTACTAAGGTGCCTCAAATTACATGAGTCAGCTAAAGTAATCGAAGAAGTAGATGATGGAGTTTGTGGAAGACATTTTAGTGGAAATTTTATCACCAAACATTTCATATGGATATGGTATTACTGGCCTATTATAACCAAGGATTTTTTTGAATATGTCAAGAAATGTGTTAAAAGTAAACTTCGTTCTGATCTAATATGTAACAACCTCTTTATCACTTCACATCCAATTTTTTTAAAAAAATATTTCTTACTTTATGCATCTGGGTTAAATACCCATATATTTAAATCCACATAAACCTTAATGAAAACTATTTCCGATAACTATCATAAACCATGTTCCACTCCATGAGAGAATATAGATCCTACTCAATCTCCCTCAACACTCTGTACAAGCCAATACATGAAATGTATCCTTTGGTATTTCCTTTTTCAAGATATGATAATTAAGTGAAGATCTCTAAGTGTCTACCTAGGTTCTGCCATGGAATTCCATAGGCATCTCCCAGCTTAGATCATAGTTAAATCACAATAGTGTAATTAGTAGTTTACACTACTTTTCACAAATTTTTAGAGTCATGTTTGTCATGATCGGTTCCATGGAATCATACTCGCCATTGGGAAATTTTCATCTCATCTTAATCATGTATTTAGTTATATGGATTAGAAATCAATGGCACTGTAAATAACTACAAGTCTTGTACAAGGTATGAATCCAGATTAACCTATGAGAAGGCATAACTCTATGTCATCCTATGATGCATATGGGAAAGTATGTGTTTCTGAAATGATTTACATCATTCTAGACCACTTCCCTACCCGTAGCCATCATAAGTTGATATCAAGATGCATACCCATGTGATTCAATTTGTCTCTATAGCTCTAAAAAAGCTTGTACTTAATGTAATACCATGTCACAATTTAGGGTATTGATATGGCAACTCCACACAGTTGCTAAGAAACAATATCCAAATAGGGAGTATCGTCATTGAATGGATACTACTATGTAGTGTCTGTAGTGAGTTGACCCGCCAAGGGTTCTAAATTAGAACATTGTATCTTAATGTTTAAAAGTGTTAATTAATTCATGATAGGTTAGCCTATGTCTCATGACACTTTCACCTCGAATGATTCGTACCTAATTCCCTATCTCAAGTTGATCCAAGGGTATTTAATTTCCCAAACTGATTAATCACCTTATTAAACATCATGGTAATAATATCCTTAAGTATGGATGGAAATGATATTTTATTTAAGTACAAAATTACATATTTAATTTTTCCTTAAGCTTAATCAATCAAGCAACATTTCTCATTAATACAGTTAGGTACCATACCACTATTTTAGTTATTGCAATATAGGGAAGTACTAATATAATGTCTCTATTTTTCACATTAATAGAGATGATGCATTTATACTTAGCTAATTTTTTAGGTATTTATCATACCTTTATCATGTATCATATACTTTCAATGCTGGTTAACATTTCAACATAAGCACACAACTTTTCTTTATTTACAACTTAATTAAAGTATTCATATGTACATACTTTTATTTGGTCTTTCATTGTCATCTATTATAAGCAATTAGATTATAAGTATGAATTTAAGATTCATACCTTAAATACTAATTCAACCTTATAAGTGTGCTCCCTTTCCTTTCCATTTAAGGACGTATAATCTTATCCATAAGTTCATAAGGATTCATTATAGTATATCCCTTATAAAGGACATATTATTATTTTCATGAGTACATACTTTCAAAAATCAACAACTTCTATATAAGGATTACCAGTATTTCAATTTAAAATCACTTATATTATGTATGTACTCACTTTTCATATCTTTAATATAATTCATAAGTTCATCACAATTCCTTTCTTGTTAGCAGTCTTATAGATAAACCATCTTTTTACAAGACACCCTTCATCATTTAAGCATAACTTATTCACAATCACTCGTTGAACTTAATCCAAACATTCATTTCCACATGACACAATTCATACGTTACTTAGATAAACATTTGATATTAACTTATTCATTATTATAATATATAGCACTATATTAGCTAACTCTAATTTATGTATTCATACAATCCATTAAGTCATAATTTCATTCAATAATAGAATCCAACATATAAGTATTATACTTATGTATGGTACAATAATAGTTTACCCACTAAACTAACTTTCTTTATTGTTTTCTAAACTTCTAAATTCATTTTTTACAAGCAATCATTTCCAGAAAAGATAATGTAACAAGTAATCTAATTTTATTACTTTCCAAAGTTCATAAAATTGATCATAATATTTCCTTTTTAAATTTACATTAAATGGCCAAGGCCTTTCTCATTTCTATACAAAAGTAATTTAAGTAAGAATATAATAATCAGTTAATCCTTTCAACTTTCTTCAATTAAAAGAATAAATGCAACTTTTTATGTGTTCCTTCTTTCACGAAATCCATATGCAAAATTGTTAGCATGTGTCAGTTCACATGAACTAAGCATGAAAAACACTAACTCTTTAGAACAACATGCTTGACTTAATCACTTATCATGCCACAAGAACTTAACTCTTTTGATCATGCCACAAGAACTTCATAAATGAAACCATCTAGAGAAGGCCAGTTAACACATATAATCCTTTCATATAAATCAAATCAAATAATAATTTATGTCACAAAAAGGTGCTCCAAAAAATGAGTTTGATCCTAATCAATCATAAATTATAATGTGCAAGAATAATATGATTGCAATCATATCAGCCCATACTTATATGACTGTAATCATACATCTTATTTAATAAAGTTTTACAAACTCAATCATCTAATTGGAATAACTCAGTCAAGTAAAAACAAATCATGTAGTTACTTTTTGTTAATAATAAGTATAGTATTTATAAGATTGCATTCATATAAGCCCATGTTTATATGAATGTAATCTTATATCTTTAAATAAAATTTATGAAACTTCAATAAATACCACTCTGTTATACTACTACAAGATATAAAAGACTATACATAAAGCAATATAAACTATTATATCAGTCAAGTAACTTCACTTACTTGCATTGTATAAAAAGTTCCAAAAACCGCAAGCTGATAATAATTTAACAACTAATAGTATGAGTTAGTTCAAATGAACTAAATTCAAGAAGAGATAGATTTCCATACTTTGATGATATTCCTATCAAAAGTTAGAAGCTCAGTTCCTATAGATGAACCGGTCTATATCACCAACTGTATAATATAAAGAAGAGTTTAATCACAAAACAATATTCATTTCAAACTCATCATGAAGCCATATTATACAAGCAACTAAGATTTAAACCAAAGTCAATTTAAAAAGGATCAATCTAATTAAGCTCTGAACATGAATACATCCAGAAACAATTTCATGAAGAAAAAAAATGATTTCACAGACCTCAAAGAATACAAAGATAAAACCACTAATGTTTTTGAGTGAGAGGAAGAGTTGAACTCGAGCTTCATAAATTCATAAAGCACCAAGTAAACATTCATTCATACCTCTACCGAATCCTACAAGGTTTGAATACACAAAAAACATAAATAATAAAGATAAATCTATTCAACATGAGTGAGCCCAAGGCTCTATCCTTGATCACTTATAATCGACTTCATCGACTTACAGTTATAGTTCTCAACTTTTCAGGTGAAGAAGCTTAAACCATACTAAAAATGTTACAAGGTGAAAGAATAATGCAGCTAAGAACAATATCAATCAGGTGTCAGTGAGATCTGAAATACCCACTTGCACAGTCAACTATGGATTAATTTTAAGTTACAAGCTGTCCATACAAAGGAGGTGAAGTATCAAACTTGTTCTAAACTCAAAACTACCCAAAATCCTTAAACAGATCTAGTACTACATGTTATAAAAACCCAACTTCAACCTCGAAGGAATCCATAATAGACTACATTACACAAACACTCAAAAAAATTATGGTCTCCAACTAGGGAGTCCATCATGATACAAAACAAAAATACCTAGTAAGGGTAACTACTCAGCTCTTGATTCTTATAGATTATAGTACATAGTCATTGGTAACAAATCGACAATTCTATGCGAACCAAACAACCATAAAGAAAAAACTCAAAAATGTATTTAAGATAAATTCCTAGAATGACAAGTTCTCCATTAAGGATTGAAATTGGTTCGTGTTCCCTTAAAATCCTTCACCAGGATTGGCAGAACCCTCGTATTAAAAGTTACACTAACCCAAACAATGCATTGGGATGCAATAATAAAGATACTGATGAGGGCCAGAAATTGCATATTAAAATGTACAAGAAAGGAGCCTCATCTTACTCTCTTTTTGATGAAAGTTTGACTACATTTTGTGAATTATTGTTTGATCTAAATATGAGTTAGGGAAAGGTAAAGTGTCCATATTTTGTGGATTATGATTCTAATGTTTAAGAGCTCTGTAATTCCTAAAAAATTGTTTTGGAAACTTAGTTTTGTAATAAAGCAGGTCACAATCAGGTGAAAGAATGATGTATGAAGCGGTCAACATGTTTTTGGAGCATTCGAATCAATACAGCCTAGTTCTGGAACTAACAAACTTAGTTCCAGAACTCCATTACATAGTCACAAGCTTTGTCACTTAGTTCCGGAACTTCTAGACTTAGTTCCAAAATTATCAGAATTAGTTCTAGAACTCCTCCAGATAGCTTTAGAACTCTCTCATTTAAACCTGGAATGATTTCCTTTAGTTCTGTAACTCTTCAAGAGTTCTAGAATTGATAAGAATCTATTCCAAAAAGCCAATGATTTGTCAAATCAATGATCTTATCAATCAGGAGAAGATTAGAAGACTTCTAACTCTCCATAGTTCCAAATCTAGGATAATTATCACACAACTGTACATCCAGCCATGCTCCAATTTAGCATCTATTCTAGGCATGATTCAGTTCCATTGTATTAGTGGAACAGTTACGACCATAAATGTACCCTTGGAAGAAGTATATATATATACAGTCTTGCAGATAGGTTATAGATAGATTAATATAGATATAGAACAAGAGATAGATATAGATTGATATACACAGATCCAAGAAAATTTTTTAATACATAACGTCTTATCAATAAAATAGCCATTTCTGTTTTGAGGGAAAATTAAGTTGTTCAATCTCGTTTCAAGGCGGAGCAAGGGCCTACTCCTCCAAGAACCAGGATCCTCATTTTGTTGGTATTTATATTTTGAAAGAAATAGTTTAGATCTGTTAATTCTGTATCACTTTTAATTCTTTAAGTTGAAATATGTTGTAGACTTGTCCCTGCAGGCGTTTTAGATTAAGTTCTTATTTCTTTACAATAATTTTCCAAGCATTCTCAATTGTGTGTTTATTTATGAAAAGTGTGTTTATTTCCAGCAATTCATTTATGTAAAGTGTGTTTATTTCCAACAATTCATTTCTATAAAGTGTGTTTACTTCCAAAAGGTTTTCATAGTTTGATTCCAATAAGGTTTTTAACCAATAATTCCTTAAGACATTGAAAAGATCCCCCAGAAAATACAAAATACCTACAATCAATTGCTAGATCACTAATGTTTCTCTTGTTGCATATAGCTTTAGACACACCCCTGGTTTGAATATGAAATCAATAAAGAGTTGATTAAATGAAGGGAATAATGACACCCATAATTTTTGGCACCATTTCCAGGGAACCACTAGTTAGAATTCTCTAATTAGGTGTCAACAAGAGAAACAATCATACATTTAGTAATTGAAGAAATCTTCCCTAAGCCATCACAAAATTTATGAGTAGACTAAGAGACTCCAAGGGTAGATTTCTTCCAAAAATATCTAAACAAGAATTAACATCTTCCTCTATTTTAAATAAGGAAGTTGACCAAGAATTGGAGGCACCATTATCCCCTGTAAGACAAGAAATAGAATTGCCACCTTTGGAATTCTTGGATTAGTCACCAGAAGGGAGTGGAAATTTTAAGAGAAGGATTATTTCTCAAGATCAATTTAGGGTAAGTTTTGATTCTCAATTAAGTAATGAACCTCCTACTCCTAATTTTTCACCTTCCCCAAACCAGATCACATACCACATTGATTGGGAGAAGAATTTAGAAAATACTTCAGAAATGGCACGAGAAGCTGAAAGGGTAGCTGATAGGACCTTTACTTATCCAATTCAAGTGGATGATGATGATACACTAATGAGAAATATTTCACCTGCACATTTACTTATGTCATATGAAGACCTTGACCAAGTTCTGTTTGAGTTTAAGGTACTTTCTTAGACCTATGACTATAAAAAAGATAATCAGAAACTCAAGTTGTTTCCATCCACTTTGAAAGATGCAGAAATAAGGTGGTTCATGGGATTAACATCAAACTCTATTACCACTTGGGCACAAATGGAAACTTCCTTCCTAAACAAATATCAAGATTAATGTAGAGGGAGAAATAGGAAGGAAGAGTTTTTCAAAATCAAGGAGGATGAGAATATAGAAGATTATTTGGATAGATTCCTCTTTGTGAGTAAAAGATGTGGATTTGTACTTCAAGAAGAGTTGATTAAAACAATTTTTCTTAAAGGTTTAGAAGATAAATCTAGGAAGCTCTTAACTTGATAAGTTATGGAAACATTGATCAATTAAGTATGGATGAAATTAAAGACATTTGTAGAGCTATTCAAGAACAAGGAGTGGACCTAGGAAGGGAAAATAATTGAAAAGTTCAAATCCAGATATGAACAAACTAATGGATGAATTAGAAAACTTTAAAATAGACATTTTAGTTCAATTAACCTCTACTATGGATGGATTACAAGCTAAAGCAAATGTCAAAAGTGAACCATTAGCATGTACTGTCCTAGATGCAGGAAGAAGCATGTAATAAGGGAATGTATTTTGGATAAAACAAAAGTATGTCTTATCTATGAATCTAAAGAACATGATATTCACACTTGTTCTCTTCTTCCATTCCTAAAGAATCAACTCAAACAAACCAGCACATCAGAAGAAGTAAACTTTGTCCAGAGACAACCTATCCAAGGACAGTTCATGCCAAGGTCATCTCCTAACCCTTGGATGATGCCATGGGCTGCTCAAATAGTACCACAAAGTTGGGGACAACCACCTTGGGCCCCTCAGCCAACTTGGAATCCCCAAGATTGGGTAGGCCAATCTTGGTATGCTCAAGGACATCAACAACCATGGACCGGTCGAAATAACCAGTATTCTTGGTCACAACCTAGATGGGGCCCTAGTAATTATGCTTAAGGGAAAACATATCCTAATTAGAATAAACAAGCCATAATAGGTGCCCTAGCACAAAATTAATAGGCTGAAAATTTAGTCCAAATGCAAATGCCAGCATAGCCAGCAGCAAACACAAGAAACAAACAACTCATGTTTACGAAATAGAAATAGAAAAATCAGTTGATCTAAATGCCATGGATTTTAAGGATATACAAAATAGATTTGGAAAAATAGTTAGCAGTCCACCTATTATCATCATTGAAATGAAAGAAGAAATTGAAACCCCTAGTCTGGCTACCCCCAAGAAAGATGAAAAAGAGAGAGATAAGGAAACAAAAAGAAACTCTACTGAAACTCCATTTCCAGAGAGATTTAAAGAAGATATAGAAATCAATGAATCTGAATTGGTGTAGGAACTAAGGAGACAAAATATTGAAATAAAACTACTATAAGCTATTAAGGACATTCCAAAATTGAACAAATTAATCAAAATGCTATGTTTGAAAAGGCCTAGAAGAAAGAAGCAGTACCCTATGACTATTAGGGTAGATGTGAAACTTGCTAATTTATTAGCAGGAAAGCTCCTACTTCCCAAATATGGAGATCCTGGAAGCTCTGTTATTTCTATCTCTATAGGGAATAAAGATATACATAACATTTTGGTTGATTTGGGAGTAGTTATAAATGTAATGATAGTGGACACTCTATAAACATTTTCATGAACAGGTATACAACCGACTAACACTATATTGCATATGGCAGATCAGTCTGTAGGAAAATCAGAAGGAGTTATTGAAAATATGGTAGTTATGGTGGAGTCATGGGAATATCTAGTTGACTTCCTTATATTGCAGCTGAATGGTAAAACACTTAGTTATCCCATTATTTTGGGCAGACCACGGTTAGTTATGGTTGTTGCCTTAATTGATTACATTTCAGGTGATATGACTATTTCAAATTGTAAGAATTCTAAGAAAATTTCATTATATCCCTCTACATGACCTTTTAGTAATAATCAAGAGTAATTATGGGTTGATAATCCTAATATTAATGATCAAAATTTGTCTTTGTTGGCCATGATCACATTGAAGGATCACATACGAGAGATAAAAGATATGATTAACCCACCATTGAATGTACACCAATTGTCCTTAGAACAGTCGGGAATATTTCTGGAACCTATGAAATTAGTTCTTGAATCATCACAGTTAGTTCTGGAACCATCATAGTTAGTTCCGGAACCATCACAATTAGTTTTGGAACTACACCAACAGCCATTCCCTGTAAATGAAGATAATTTTTCTCCAGAGCAACAAGATTTATCTTGGGGAGAGGAAGAATATGTAGCTTCAGCTTCACATATATAAGGAAATGATGAAGAATTTATGGAAATCAGCAGTGATAAAGAGTTTGACCTACAACAAGATAAGTATCATAATTTTTCTTAGTGTCCTTTGTCCAACATTTTGTCTCAAGGAACTTTTGGAGATGTTACTACATATCATATGTTGTTTCCACATGCATGTACACTAAATACTTTAATGGAACCATTTCAACAAATCAGTTCATCATACATTGGAACCAAACATGTTGAGATTCAATTGGGTAAAATTTTGAATATTAATAGCTGGTTGAAGAATGATGAAGAAGATAAACTATTTAATGTTCTGAAAGATCATACTAAATATTTTGCTTGGGATTACAAATATATGAAAGGAATCCACCAAAGTATCTACACTCATCACATATATACTCAAAACATAAAACCAGTTAGGCAACCTCAGAGAAGGATAAATCCAGCCTTAAGGGATATAATCAAACAAGAAATTGAAAAACTATTACAAGTAGCTTTTATCTACCCTATCTCAAATAGCCAGTGGGTGTCTCCTCTTGTAATTGTCCCTAAAAATAATGGAAAATGGAGATTTTGTGTTGACTATAAGGAACTGAATAAAGCCACGCTGAGAGATTATTTTCCCTTACCATTCATAGATCAAGTCTTAGACAACCTTTTAGGTAAACAATACTTTTCCTTCTTAGATGGCTTTAGTGGATACAATCAAATCAGAGTTGCTACTGAAGACCAGGAAAAAAATACATTTACATGTCCATGGGGTACCTTTTCCTACATGGTATGACCATTTGGATTATGCAATGCTCCATCAACCTTCCAAAGAGTTGTATTAGTAATTTTTGTAGACCTAACAAATGATTGTGTAGAGGTATATATGGATGAATTTATTGTGCATGGAGATAAACTTGATGATGCCTTGAAAAATTTGGATAGAGAATTGAAAATTTGTGAGAAACACCACTTGTCTCTTAGCCATGAAAAATGTTTGATGATGGTTGATGAAGGGATTGTATTAGGACACCATATTTCAAAAAGAAATTCAAGTTGATCAAAACAAAATTATAATTATTTCAGTCTTACCTGTTCCTCAAACCCCCACTGATATCAAGTAATTTTTAGGACATGTTGGGTACTATAGATGCTTTATCAAGGATTTTAGTAAAATTATTGCCCCCATGTTTAATTTTCTTACCAAGGACTGTGAATTTCTTTGGGATGAAAAGTGTCAACATGCTTTTGAATAAATTAAAGAGAAGTTAGTAATTGCTCCAATATTGAGAGGACTTAAATGGGAGAAACCTAATCATATCCAAATAGATGCCTCAACTAATTCCATTGGTGTAGTTTTGGGACAGAAAGATGAAGAAGGGAAAATGTGTGCTATCTATTACCTTAGAAAAAATCTTACTCCAACTAAAAAAAAATACACCACCACTAAAAAATAATTTCTTGTTGTGATATATGCAATTAATAAGTTTAGACATTACATTACAGGGTACCAAATATTTGTACATACAGATCACTCAACAATTAAATATTTAATGAACAAACTAGTGGTTGGAGGTAGAATAATTAGATGGTTATTTCTTTTACAAGAATTTGATATTACCATTGTGGATAATCTAGGTAAATCTAATGTGGTAGCTGATTTTTTGTCAAGACTAACCACTACAAGGGAGTAATATCCAGTCAAGGAAAAATTTCTAGATGAACAATTGTTTTTTATTTCAGCTGTTACACCATGGTTTACTGATATGGAAAATTATCTTACAATAGGGAAGTTTCCTCCTTCTTTCACCAAGAAACAAATAAACAAGTTAATCAAAACCAGTGCACAATTCAAAATGGTTAAATGGAATGCTATTTAAATGTGGTCCTGATTTGGTTTTACGTAGGTGTGTAAGAGAAGATGAAATCTTTGACATCCTCCAGGAATTTCATGATTAAACAAGTGGAGGACACTATTTAGTGAAAATAAAAACTCACAAGATACTTGGCACTGGTTATGATTGGCCATCTCTGTACAAATATGTGAACAAATATGTGAATAAATATATCAGGTGGTGTGATCCTTGTCAAAGGATGGGACAACCAACCTTTACCAATGAAATGCCTCTGCAACCTCAAGTAGTGATTGAACCATTTGAGAGATGGGGGTTGGATTTTGTTGGTCCCTTCAGTCCTTCTTCACAAGGGAAGGAACATATTCTTGTGTGTACTAATTATGTGACAAAGTGGGAAAAACTGCAGGCTTTAACAAATGCCATTGAAGAAGCAGTTTTTTATTTCCTTTGGTATAGAATTATGGTAAATTTTGGATCACCAAGGAGCATAGTTTTAAATTAGGGACCACAATTTATTTCCAATATGATCTAGGCCTTCACAATTTATTATCAGATCAATCATAAGAAGTCATCTCCCTATCACCCATAATCAAATGGATAAGCTGAAGTAACAAACAGGGAATTAGAAAATATCCTTACCAAAATATTTGAAGCAGGAAGAAGAGATTGGGTAAAGAGACTACCTGAAGTTGTTTGGGCTTACAATACAACTTCGAAAACTACATCAGGGTTTTCACCATATGAGTTAGTCTATGGGAAAAATCCCTTATTTCCTATTGAGTTTGAACTATAGACATTGAGGACAACAATTGAGGTGGTTATTGAGTTGGACGCAACTCAAAAGGATAGAATCCTTCAACTCAATGAGTTGGATGAATTAAGGATGGAAGCAGTTCAGCAAATAGAGATAATCCAAGATCAAAGGAAACAATGACATGATACACATATCAAGAAAAGGTAATTCAAAGTAGGGGACTATGCATTGTTGTTTGATTCTAAGTACCAACAATTCAAAGGAAAATTGAGAACCAGATGGTTGGGACCCTATCAGATTGAACAAATATTTGACAATGGTTCTATTCAGTTACTTCCCATTGATGGTAGTAGAAGAAAATTTTTGGTCAATGGTCATAGGCTAAAGCTTTATAGGAAGCCTCCTACTAAGGATGGATTATTGAGGCAGATAGAAGCATATAAAGAGTTTGATCATATGGAAGAACCCAGTTCTTCCAAAATAATCAAATAATCAGATCCAATTTTAAAAAACCATATATAAGAACCTCTTTGTCACTTCACATCCAATTTTTTTGAAATATATATTTCTTAATTTATGCGTCTAATTTAAAAAACCATATATTTAAATCCACATAAACCTTGATGTAATCCATCTCTGATAACTATCATAAACCATGTGCCACTACATGAGAGCATACAAATCCTACTTGATCTCCCTTAATGCTCTGTATGATCCAATACATCAAATGTATCCTTTGGTCTTTTATTTTTTAGGATATGATAATTAAGTGAAGATATCTAAGTGTCTACCTGGGTTTCTGCCACATAATTCCAAAGGAATCTCTCGGCTTATATCATAGTGAAATCATGATAGTGTATTTAATAGTTTACACTACTTTGTGCAAATTTTTAAATTCATGTATTTTATACTTGGTTCTATGGTGGCACACTCGCCATTGTGAACTTGTCATGTAACCTTAATAACTTCTTTAGTTATATGGATTATCAATCAAATGCACTGTAAACAACTACAAGTCTTGTACAAGGTACAAATCCAGATTAATCTACAAGGAGGCGTACCTCTATGTCATCCTATGATGCCTATGGGAAAATAAGTGTTTCTGAAAGGATTTGCATCATTCTAGACCACTTCCTTTCCGATAATGATCATAAGTTGATATCGGGGTGCATACCCATGAGGTTCAATCTATCTTTGTAACTCAAACAAAGCTTGTACTTAATGTAATACCATGTCACAATTCAGGGTCTTGATGAAGCGACTCTACACAGTTGCTACGTAGTAGTATCCAAACAATGACTATAATCATTGAATGGATACTACTATGTAGCGGCCATAATGAGTTGGCCCACAAAGGGTTCTAAATTGGAACATTATATCTAAATGTTTAAAAGTGTTAATTAATTCATGATAGGTTAGCCTAGGTCTCACAATACTTCCACCTCGAATGAATCATACCTAAGGTCCCATCTCAAGTTTATCCAAGGCTATTTAATTTTCCAAATTGATTAATCACCTTATTAAATCTCATGCCACTAATATCCTTAACCATGTATCGAAATGATATTTTATTTAAGTACAAAATTATAGATTTAATTTTTCCTTAAGCTTAATCAACTAAGCAATGTTTCTCATTAATACAGTTAGGGACCATGTCTTTATTTTAGTTACATCAATATAGGGTAGTACTAATACAATGTCTATAATTTTGACATTAATAGAGATGGTGGATTTATACTCAGCTAATTGTTTAGGTATGTATCATACCTTTATCATGTATCATGTGCTTTCCAGGTTGGTTAACATTCTAGCATAAACACACAAGTTTTCCTTATTTACAACTTAATTAAATTATTCATATCTACGCACTTTTATCAAGGCTTTCATTGTAATCTATTATCAAAATTTTTATTATAATTATGAATTTAAGATTCATCCCTTAAAGACTAATTAAACCTTATGAGTGTGCTCCCTTTCCTTTTCATTTAAGGATGTATAATTTTATCCATAAGTTCATAAGGATTCATTACAGTATAGTCCTTATAAAGGACATATTATTACTTCCATGTGTACATACGTTCACAATTAAAAAATTCTATATAAGGATTACCATCCTTTCAACTTAAAATTATTTATTTCATGTATGTATTCACTTTTCATATCTTTATTATAATTCATAAGTTCATCACAACTGCTTGCTTGTTAAAATTATTATAGATAAACAATATTTGTACAAGACACACTTCATCATTTAAGCACAACTTATTCATAATCACTGGTTAAACTCAATCCAAACAGTCATTTCCATAAGACATAATTCATAAGTTACTTAGATAAACTTCTGATATTAACTTATTCATTATTACAATATATAACACTATATTAGCTAACTTTTAAATTCATTATTCATATAATCCATCTAGACACAATTTCATTTAATAATAGAATCCAACATATAAGTCATTTAGCACTTAATATGTCTTATACTTATGTAGGGTACAAGAATAGTTTAGCCACTAAACTACCTTTCTTTATTGTTTACTGAACTACTAAATTCATTTTTTTTACGAACAATCATTTCCAGATAAGATAATGTAACAAGTAATCTAATTTTATTATTTTCTAAATACTGATATCAAATCATGTTCATAAAATTGATCAAAATCTTTCATTTCAAAAAGTTACATTAAATGGCCAAGGCCTTTCTCATTTCTATACAGAAGTAATTAAATGAGGAATACAATAATCAGTTAATTCATTGAACTTTCTTTAATTAAAATAATAAATGCAACTTTGCACATCTTCCTTCTTTCACGAAGTCCATTTGTAAAATTGTTAGCATGTGTTAGTTCACATGAACTAATAATGATAAACAATAACTCTTCAGAAAAATATGCTCGACATAATAATTTCATAACAAGGTGAAAGAATAATGGAGGTAAGAACAATATCAATCAAGTGTCAGTGAGATCTCAAATACCCACTTGCACAGTCAACTATGGCTTAAGTTTATGTTATAAGGTGTCCATACAAAGGAGGTGAAGTATTAGACTTGTTATAAATTTAAAAATTCCCAGAATCCTTAAACAGATCAAGTACTACCCATTAAGTAAACCCAGACTCAACCTCGAAGGCATCCATAATGGACTAGATTACAAAAACACTCAACACAATTATGGTCTCCAACTAGGGAGTCCATCTTGGATTCAAAACATGAATACCTAGTAAGGGTAACTACTCAGCTCTTGATTCTTAAGGTAATCAAAACTAGATTATAGTACAAAGTCGATGGTAAAAAATCAACAATCCTTGTTTCGCACGGAATGTCTCGGCTCTGCGGAATAGACTTGCTTCTATCCTTTCATTCCTTTGAGAAACAGATAAGGGTTAGGGCTAGGAGGAATACCTGTTGAATGTTGAGATGGTGTGCGCGTACCGTAGAGAAAGATCAGATTGACTGCGAAGAACTCCTTTTTGTCTTGGAAGGACTACCTGCAAGTAAGAATACAAGACCACCAGATTTTAATTAGACAATAAATGAGGGAGCTGCCTTAGGCCCAGGAAATATAAAACTTCCTTTCGAAGGTGGTCAGTTCCCCTTTTAATACGAATTAACACAAATGATAAAAAAGAAAGCAATTACAAAAATCACGATTTAGGTATCTCGTTACAAAGCAATAGAAGCTAAACTATCAATAATAACGTGTCACGTTGTTTGTTTGATTACTGGTCGTTGATACATTCAGGTTGAGTTATAGGGATAAACCAGACTGGATCTAAGGTTGTTAGGTGACAAATAGGCGAGAAAAGGGTTTTGGGGTATAAGTCACAGTGACCAACGCCGGTCACTGGATAACCGACCGCGGTTAGAGAACCGCCGCCGGTGGGGGATAAACGACACCGGTAGGGTCAGCAATCTAAGTGCTTCTAGATACAGGTTGGTTACAAGGTGATCGTGGGGTTATTAAGATTGGTGGATGGCTGAGGGGAATAATGGGAGGACAGGGAAGGCTCAGAGTGTGATAAAATGGTCTTTTGGGTAATACAAAGATGTATGGATGAAGGTTCAGTGCAGGGTGTTGGTAGGTGGTAGATCTAGGAATGAGCTTATAATTACTATCAATCCACAGGCTCAAGAAATGGTGCTTAGAAACATACGAGACACTACTTACTCGTTCCTGATGAAGATGCAGGTTCCAGGACTGTGATGACGAAGACAGGGCTCAAGTGGGATGATCTGACAATCCAAGATGAGCTATCTCCTCTTCTGATGCTCGAATGAGTGTCACTGGGCTCTGGTTATTCAGTTGCGATCTTGGGCTTGATGTCCTTCTCTGCAAACTTATCTATTTTCTTCACTTGTCTCTGCTCGGCCAAGCAAATCCGGATCCTTTTAATGATTTCTCCTCTTTTTCGATCAAAAGAAAATCCGACCCTTTGTTTTTGGTTGGAAGTGGTCATTTACAGGGAACCGATGGCGGTTACGAAACTGACGGCGGTCGAGTAGGAACCGGTATCGGTCAGGTCAAAGTGGGCTATTTTTGGTAAAATAGCCAACTTTCCCTCCTTTTCCCCCGAGGGATTAGTTGTGGGCTTGGTCAAGTCATTATGAGGTCAATTTTGGGTGCGGGTGAGGAGTAATTAATCATAGGTGTGGATGTGGACCAAGTTATAGGTCTTAATTAGGTTAGTTTAGGGTTAAGACTAGGTCATGATGAGGTGGCAAAATGAGGTGGCAGGTATGGCGATGTGGATTTATTAATTATAAGGTAATTAATAAATAATTGTGTAAGGTTTAGGTGATGAGGTTAGGTTGCGAAATGAGATGCGGGGCACAGGGTGTCATAATGACACAAATTTGGTGTCTACATTAGCCCCTTGTTGTCGTGTGGCTTGTCTTGTTAAAGTTGCGCGGACAATAATAAGAAGTGGTTACCCCTATTAAGGATATAGGTAATCCCCCTCAAATCTATCACAGATTGAGGTAGCGTGAAATCAGGGATAGGGTTGATAAAGGGTAAATGGTGTTTAGATGATGGTAAGATGGTGGGGTAGGTCCAAGGAAGCAGACACACGTTGAAATGTAGTAGTGCGACCAGGGTACATGATTTGAAGAGCAAACAAGCAATTCATAGGCAAAGGTCGATAGTTTATCCAAACAAGGGTGATATAATCCTAGTATCCAAGGCATAGGAAGTAGCTCCAGGGGATATAACGGGTAAGGTACAGGAACGTTTAGGCATGTTCGGTAGTACCAAATGGTTGGTTTGGTTGAGATAAACGTCACGGTCTTGGTCTAGGCAAAGTTGGTCGACTGATCAAGTCAAGGACCCTAATCATGCTAAAACACGAACAGGTGAGCTCGATTGAACAAAAAGTGACATGATGGGTGGATAAAAGTGTATTGTGTTGATGTTGGGTGAGGTATTTAATTGGTGCGGCCTTAGGTCGGGCCAAATGGTTGGGTGCGGTCTTGGGTCGGGCCAAATGGTGGGTACGGCTTGGGGTCGGGCCAAATGGTTGGTTACGGCCTTGGGTCGAGCCAAATGGTTGGTTACGGCCTTGGGTCGGGCCAAATGGTAGGTTACGGCCTTGGGTCGGGCCAAATTGGTTGGTTACAGCCTTGGATCGGGCCAAATTGGTTGGTTATAGCCTTGGGTCGGGCCAAATGGTTGGTTACGGCCTTGGGTCGGGCCAAATGGTTGGTTACGGCCTTGGATAGGGCCAAATGGTAGGTTACGGCCTTGGGTCGGGCCAAATTGGTTGGTTACGGCCTTGGATCGGGCCAAATTGGTTGGTTACGGCCTTAGGTCAGGCCAAATGGTAGGTTATGGCCTTGGGTCAGGCCAAATTGGTTGGTTACGGCCTTGGGTCGGGCCAAATTGGTAGGTTACGGCCTTGGGTCGGGCCAAATGGTTGGTTACGGCCTTGGGTCGGGCCAATGAAGTTAACAAAGGGTTTTCAGGCAAGGTGGATATAGGCAATGTTGGTAGAACGGGTGATTAGTAAATAAGGGCAGAAATTGGGGTAGAGGTGGGATAAAACCGATATCGATTGTGTATGACTGATATCGATTAAGTGACCGATACCGGTTCCTTAGGGCACAATAAAACCGATATCGGTTATAGGTCAAAAACCTATAAAAAGAAAAATACGGCCTGTCATTGGCACATTGTCAATTTGAAAACCAATTTGAGTTGTCTGAGGTGGAGTGTTGAGATTGGAGCATTTTTCAGTTGAGGTGGCGCTATTTGAGTGGAGGAGTGAGTGGTTAGTGGGCCCGATTGAGGAGGAGGCAGCAGTTGATTGGTGGAGGACCCAGCAGAGGAGAGTTAGAGCCATGGCACAGCCAGGAGGAGCAGGAGGTGCTGGACCAGCTGGACCACCACCACCCATCCCACCACGACGACGTGTCGTCGTACTGGTAGGTTCGAAACCCTTCATTGTGTGAATTTGATTGTATTATGTTGTATTTGGGTTTTGGGTAGGAATGTAAGGTTTTTAGAAAATAATTAATAAATGGAAATTATTTGAAAAAAGGAGAGGGTAGATAGGTGAAATAGGCCAAGGCGGCAGGGTGGGTAGGTTTTTAGGGTGTTTGGGTGGGTATATAGGGAGAAATAGGAAAAAAATTGAATGGGGTAGCCGCGTGGGGTTCGGCTCAGGTATTTTCCAGTGACCGATGCCGGTCACTAAGCGACCGCCATCGGTCACAAAGTTCTGGGGTAGGTCGGGTTTGTGGGTGACCGGTGTTGGTCTAACATTGACCGGCGTCGGTGAAAAGGGGACCGGGATCGGTTATGGGTGACCGGTACCGGTCCTTAGGTAGGATTTGCTATTTTGTTGCGTGGTTTTGTGGTGGCTTTGGGTGTTAAGTGCTTGTTGGGGTTGGCGTGTTGGGTTGTTTGTTGTTGTTTATGATTGGGTTTTGTGTGTTGGGTGTGAAGATGGAGGGGGATATTGGAGAATATAGGTGGATAGAGGTGTGTGTTAGAGAGTTAGGGTGTGGTCGGGGGGGGGGGGGGTAAAAAGGGGGTATAGAGGGTATAAGTAGATGTTGTGATAAAGAGTAGGGCTAATGTAGTGAGTTGGTTTTGCAGGCACGTCAGCAGCTGACAATGCAGGACAGGATGCCCCCATTGTTGAGACGGATGCGGCCACATGTGTCGGCAGCACAGTGGGGGCATTATGTGCGAGGTGGAACTCGGCGGAGTCCAGCGGTATAGGGCGATCGATAGGGATCGCAGTCTGATGGTTGCCCTCATCGACAGATGGGATCCAGCGACCAATGTGTTCCATCTCCCGACTGGAGAGATGACCATTACATTGGAGGATGTGTATCGCATCCTTAGATTACCGATTGATGGAGAGGTAGTCTTCCAGGTGGACGCAGAGACAGCCATGGACAGCATCTTACATGTATTCAGGGATGCAGCCACGCTATTGACGTATCACAGCGCGAGCATTGCGTATGGGGATATGTACCGTGCCTACCGACATGAGACACGGCTTGCCGTGTTGATGATGATCGGGATTACATGCTTCGGCCTCCTAGAATCAGAGGGAGGCCGCTTTCCACAGGTGTTGATGGGGGTGTTACATGAGATGGTCGAGGAGCATACATGTTATGCTTGGGCACCAGTATACCTGGTGCAGTTATACCGAGAGCTGTGGGGCTATCGCCGGATGAGACGATTCAGGATTTTCTCTACGTTTTTGTTACACTGTTGGGCATATGAGCATATCATATGCATTAGACCAGTAGGGCTACCCCAGCAGCTAGGGCCATAGGTGATCTACAGATATGGCTTTCAGAGGTGGTTGGGGGTCGTGGGCCAGCCACGAGCCGTTCTCGCCGGATGAGATGTGGCATATTACCGGCATGTATTAGAGGGCTTAACTAGCCCTGGATATTGTATGGAGGCCTTACAGAGGTCATCAGCCCTCGCGGAGGAGCTCGATCATAGTTGCGGTGGATCTAGTATACATTCTGGATAGCGGGACGGAGGTCGGGAGAGTATGAGCGGATACCCCTGGAGAGGGTACGACGACAACTTGGGCTACGATAGGATGAGCCACCTCCCTTCCCTCAGTACCAGAGGGATGATGTAGAGGCTCCACTGCTTGCACCACATCCTATGGACCCAAATTGGGTAGTCCGAGCGGTAGGCAGACGATACAGTGGATGACGCCGGGTGTACAGGATCATTTTTGGTATGGTGGGCAGGGGAGAGAGCCGCGAGGAGAGCACAGCCCGCACATCCAGACTTAGCGGCTATTAGAGCAGAGAGGGACCAGCTCAGAGGACAGGTATAGTTGTTACAGGGGCAGCTTGCTGCCGCACAGGCACAGATAGGTGTCTCTACAGGGGCAGTTAGCCCAGGCACAGGTATAGGTACCGCCACAGGCACCACCACAGGTACAGGTACCAGCCATAGGCACCACCAGCGGCACCAGCACAGGCACAGGTACAGGCACCGGCACAGGTACAGGAACCACCACCGGCATAGCCACAGGCACCAGTACCGCCACCAGCGTAGCCAGCAGGGTGTATTGGTAGGACAGGGGCCATTGGTATTAGGAGTCGGGGGACCATCCCCTAGCAGCTTTGGTGGCACGGGCCCGGTATATGGAGGCGAGAGCGGAGGCCCGGTACTATCAGGACGTTCTTGGATGGTACCAGGGGCTGATTATCAGCCGTATGCGGCACATAGAGCGGAGACCTCGCGTAGCCAGAGATCCCAGGGTGGTGCAGCCACAGCCGGTGGGTCTGTTACAGGGAGGAGACGAGAGGCAGCACAGGGACCCGTAGGGAGACAGGTAGAGGGTGGTGGGGAGAGCTGAGGGATCCCTAGGTCGAAGAGAGATGTTTTGTTTGTAGATGGATATTAGATAGAGGCACCGGTCTGCGAACCGGATATGTATAGAGAGGCCTGCATGCCCATATATGATTCTTTCATTTATTTATTCATTTATTGTATATACTGGCCTGCGAGCCGAGTACGGGTTGTATAGTTGATACCGGCCTGTGAGCCGAGTATATTTTTGATATGAGAGACCGGCCTGCGAGCCGAGTCGATATTTGGATAGTTGTTGCGGCCTGCGTGCCGGCTTTGTATGATGCTGAGATCACAAAGGCCCCTATGTAGGGCACATTGTGTATTTGAAACTTTTGATATATAGATATGAGATTTGACCACATGCTGTGTTTAAATGTGTTAAGTATTTTGTCGATGGTTTGTGAGATTTAATGTATGATGAGTTTGATCCACATGGTTTATATATTGATGGTGTTGATGTATTTTGTTGATGGGGTTTTGAAGGGAATGTATGTATATATAGATGATGAGTTTAATTGACATGTTGTGTTTATGAAATGTTGTATGTGTTTTGTCGCTGGTTTGTGAAATGTAATGTATGATGAGTTTGATCCACATGGTTTATATATTGATGGTGTTGATGTCTTTTGTTGATGGGATATGGATTTAATGAAAAAATTATAGATAATGGTGTTGTTTATGCAGGAAAAAGGGACGGGCGCCACAAAAATTTGCAAAAAACGAAGAAACGGCTTAGGTTAAAGCAAAAAGGGGACACCTGACCGATATCGGTTATGTAACCGATGTCGGTAGCTGTATGACCGATATCGGTTACATAACCGATATCGGTTATGCAAGAATTATTTTCCTAAAAATAGAACTGCTGGGTTGGCAACTTAAGTTCTTATTTTTAGCATTCTTATTTTTAGAGTCATGCAACAAGTTAAATATGCGAATACGACGCGGTTTGACGACTGCTACAGGTAATTGCATGAAAGATTTGGAGTGAGGAGGAGGAAAGAGATAGGTGAAGTGAACGTGGGCTGAGATTCAGAAGGTAGAAAGACAAGTTATATTTGAAGAGGGTGGTGAACATGGCTGAACAAGGAGAAACATCCAGCAGGCAGGGACGAGGGGGAAGACATGTTCCGCCCCAAGCTGCAACATCCCGAGAGGTAAACTGTTTGGTTGTAATCTGATTCTTGCATCTTTTGTGAGTAGGATGAGAGAAGTGTAAGTGGGTAAAGATGAGAAAGAAAAGGTAATAGACAATGGTTGAGGATGGGGTGAGTGCTATGGGGTAGGTAAACAGGGTGGTCACGTAGGTTTTAGGTAAAATAGGAGTAAACGGGAAAAATAATTATCTGTAGGTGTATGTTTTAAGCAGGGTAGGTATATTTTTGCAGGACCGGTATCGTTTATAAATAAACGGTATCAGTCAGCAAACCGTATCGGTTATTCATAACCGATATCGTCACTGTCAAGGGTTCCAGATTTTGAGAGAAAAAAACCCGTAGGAGTTGTTCTTTTGAATATTATGTGTCGTTTTGATGTATGTAGGCAGAAGCAAGGGTTTAAGGATGAATGATACTGTGCCAGCGTTGTTGTCACGAATCTGAACGGATGTAACACCAGCTACTAGGCATTGATAATTGTTTTGGGGTTAAGTGGAATCCGCTATTATTCAAGAATCACGCATAACCATCTATGTGCAGGCGTTGATTGAGAGATGGAATTCAGAAAGAATACCTTCTATCTCCAACAGGGGAGATGACAGTGACTTTGGAAGATATGTTCCGTATTTTGAGACTTCAGATGATAGGAAAAACAGTGTATCAGGCGTGCCTAGCGCGGGGTGGGCAGCGATAACGGGTAGTATTTGGGTCAGCTGCACGAGATTTGGACAACAGCGAGGTTTATCATTTACGTATGGTAAAATTGTATGCAACACACACCTAAGGAAACAAGGTTGGCCGTGCTATTAATATAGCGGTGGGGTATTATGGCATTACCAAGGGGCGGAGGGTGGAAGATTTCCCAAAGCAGTGATGAGTGTATTTGGGAAATGATAGAACATGAGCGTGACTTTCGCATGGGCACCCACCATATCTGGCAAGAGTTATATAGGGGTTTATGGGCCTGCAAGCGAAAACACAGAGACGACATTGGATTGTTGTACTTATTAACTTGTGGGGGGCCTATGAGCATTGTTGTGTGCGTCTAATAGCCGACCCATTGATTCAGGAGAGGCAGGAGTGCAAAGGTTGGGATTCAGACGATGGGTCTCGACAGACAAGAAGCGAGATCCCAAGGCCGTGATAGATGACATCAAGTATTATAGACAGGTATGGGAGATGGTGACGATTGCGGATATTTGTTGGAGGCCTTACGGGAACTATATGGTGACAGAGCACATAGCTGAGGAGTTGAGGGGTGTAGAGTTATTGAGATGGATCGCAGGGCACAGGCCGGGTGAGTACGAGAGAATTCCTCTATATCGCGTCTGGCGACAATTTAGGTTCATTCAGGATATACCGATGACATATAGACCATACATGAGGATCGACGCCGAGGCAGCATTCTCACCTCCTCGGCCTACACCTCCAGAAGGGCCAGAAGAGATAGCAGCCGATCGTAGGGTAATGGATGCGGGAACGATAGAGGCCTATAGAGTATGGTGGGTAGCAGAGCTGTGAGGTGCACGTGAGCGCCCAGACATAGATGTGATTACAGCGGAGAGAGATCGTCTGCAGGAGTTGGCTCGCTAGCTTCAAACACAGGTGAATGAGACAATGGGATTGTTAGAGGTTTCTTAGTTACGAGTGGAGAGACTGGAGGCAAGATTCCTCCACGCGAGAGGACGTACTTGTATGTTACAGGAGATGTTGGCGGATCAATGGAGGAACCAATGGTAGTGGCACCTTTGAGGATGGAGAGGCCAACTGAGGGCATCGACGATCAGGAATCACCACCTGATTCGGGAGGAGGTGGCAAGGGTCCTAAGTGAATTTTATAGGATATAAGAATAAATAAGGATGTCGACCTGCGAGTTGATGATAGAGAAGATGTATTTGTTTAACATCTAAAATAAAACTAAGATGTATGTGGTTTTGAGTGATGATAATAATAATAATGGTTGTGTTTTGAATGTTGTTTTTGTTTTGTTTGAAAAAGGATAAGATGAATGTTGGCAAATAGAAATACACAAAAAATATTTATATTTACCACACCATGATAGGGTATGGTAGGGGATGGTCGAGCTAACCTTGGGAGACTCCCATGTCTCCTAAGTGCTGCCTACATAGCCCATTGCACAAAGCAAGGAGGGGTCTCAGACCGATGTAGTTCTCCCTTAGGATCAGGGAGAGGTGAATTCAGACAATTTGGTTGTGGTTAGGCAATTTGTTGGTTGGTAAAAAAAAACATTTGATGTGTTGGTAGGTAATGTTGTTGGTGTTGGTAGGGTACTAAAATTAACATACCCAAGTAGTAGGGAATCGGTGTCCTGATTAAGGTCAACACACATCCTAGAGTCGAGCAAAAAGGCCAGAGTGTCCCGTAGTTTGAGAAGAGCTAAACAAAACCACATATTAATGTAGGATGAGCTTGAAATCCCTAGGTACCATTGCATAGGCGAGAAGTCGATAGGTGAAAAGAGTGTATAATCACAATATATTAGATATACGTCACGTCCCTTGAGTTTTGTTTCTTTGACAAATAGTGAGGTGAGGGTGGTTGATGTGGCGAGGGTGCAGAGAACTTATTATAAGATGATATTCTGACAAAGAGAACCAAACCTAACTACGACAAGTCCATGAACTCAAAGTGTTTTGAAGTACTTGCTTTTATTTTATTTTATTTTTTTTTGGATATAGACTGATCGATGCGGGAAGTCTACATGGGATATGTATTTTTTTATTCTTGAGGTCTTCACGAAGCTGATCAATGCGAGAAGCTTCTAATAAAGGATGACTGTGTATAGCTGTCCTTCAAGGGAGCAGTCTATTTATAGTAGCAGAAGATGCGGTATTTATGTATAGCTGTCCTTCGGGGGAGCAGTCTATATATAGCAGCAATAGTTTGGCATATAGCTGTCCTTCAAGGGAGTAGTCTATTGTATAATTTAGAGGTCTAGATGTCCGTTGGGCATAAAGCATCTAGTTTTGTAGGAAGTTTGACTCAAGAAAATCCATAGTGTTTTTTAATTAAGAATGTGTCATTTTGATACTTTGACGTCATGGACTAAACTAAAAAGGGGAAGCATCTTTTAAGGGGAGGTGATAATCAAACATGTGAGCTTGATTTGATTTTGAGATGTAAGAAACAAAAGTGTAATGCAGTGGTAAATGAGCTCAAGGGATGAGCGGAAGGTAAGATAAGAGGTGATATAACACTAATTTCAATAGTAGAATGGTCGAAGATGCAAGGCATTAGGGGCTCAGGCTCAAGTTTACCATTAATCGAAGCTAAACGATAAGTGCCTGATCCATAAGGTGTGAGTGATAATTGTAAGGCCCAATCCAATTAGGAGCAAATTTTCCATGTTTGCTCTTTTTTAGTTTGGTTACATGTTGATCTCTCTTGAGGACAAGATCACCCACTTAAAGTACGCTAGAAGTCGTTTATCATTTAACACACACATTGATACATTTTTGGTAGATTTGAAGGTGTCAAGAGCTGTAAGATGCACTCCGTCAGAAGCTCCTAATTGGAACCTAACCGCTCTACCGTAAATCATCATTGGTGAGAATCATCCTGAGAGGGATATTCTGAGGGAAGGTATTTGTATCTTTTCGGAGGCCAGAACCGCCTTGTACCATAATACCAAAGAAAATTTGTGGGCCATTAGTGTCACATTTACGAATGCTAGTACGATAAAGCCCAAAGGCAAAGGGAATGTGATCGTGCAATTTTTCTTCCCGGACGTCAATTGACAACTTTCACTGAGATTTTGGTTATCGGTGTATAGAAGATTCAGCTTGACCATTGGGCCTGCGTATAGTAGGGTGATTGAACTAGTTTGCTACCAAATTGTCACAAGGGTCTTGTAACACTTATTTTTAAAATTATTTACCATCTATGCTATTATTAGGTTATGATGAATTCCAAAAGGATAAATAATGTGATGGTTAACTCGAATTTCGACCGAAATTCGACAATTTTCTTTTTTGATTGAATGAGTGGAATGGCACTCCACCCAGTTTGTGTAATATTCGGTTGCCTGTTGAGTATCCAACATGACGTTTCTTGTGCAAAGAGGGTGGGTGGATCTCCCCAAGAGGTACTTAAACCCCATGTGAGAAAAGGCCAAGATCTCGTGCGACCTGTAGCGGATGGCTAGGAGTATGTGAAGGTTGGCATATTGTTGACCACCATAACCAACCGCTTAACCTATTCGTAGTAGTCGTTATTAAGAGGGGCCAATAATAACCTAGCGAAAATAGGATTTGTTTAGCCACGAAAAGGCCACTAAAGTGTCCGCCCAATACCGTCATGGGCCTGTTGGTGTATAGGTGACCGCTGCGCGGTAGACACGAAGGAGGATTCATCAAGCCACATTATAAAGGAGTCCCACCATGACGAAATAACGAGAACATGTTTAAGAAAAGTGCATTGCGGTACTGTTAGGTCGGTGGGAGAACAGAGGTTGAAGGTAGATCGTGAATGGAATGGAATGAAATTGGTGGTACCAGGTATCCTGCGAATTAGAGACACATATGTATCATACAAACAACCGGGTGAGGAGTAAGATGGTTGCCAAAGGTTATTGGCCAAGACGAATATGTCGAGTCAGTTGGTGGAATGGTAGGAATTTGTGAGGCGAAGAAGCAATAGTATCCATAAATTGTTAGTGGAGCGGGAATGGTTCTGATAGAATAACAAGTAAATGAAGTCAAAAGTGATCACGTAATGTTGTATTTTGAAAGTTCCTCATTCTTACATGGTAGATGCCCATAACTTGATTGACTACCAATTGAGAATCACAAAGAACTATTAATAGATGACACTAAGTGTAACGCAACCCTGGAGACCTAAAACAATGGGCCTCGTTATTCCGTTTGTATTATTAGTGCAGGGGAAATCAAAGCCGGAATGAAAGAGGCATAGGCTCAGCATCAAGAGGAATGAGAACAACGCAGGGCCCTCCGCCAACGCTGGCATTTGGATCCATCGAAGAAGAGGGTCATGAACGACTCTTCCCTGAGTGAAAGTCGTGATGAGTTTGTCGGAGAAATTAAAATTGGTAAATTGTCCAGGTAAAGGGGCCTCAGCAAGTGGTCCCAAATGTTTGTCCTTTGATGAACTTAGGTTGTACAAATCAAGGTCAAGGTAAGCGAGAAGGAGCATAAGCCATTGGGTGATGCATTGGTTAGATGTGGTTTTTGGCCATAACTAATGAATGGGGTCCAGTTGGTGATGACAAAAGTTTTGTGATTGGAGGTAATGTCAGGAGGTTTGGTGGCTTAAAATGATAGGGCTAGGGCACAATTTTCTACATGGGTATACCTAGTCTCGAATCCACGAGAGAGTACGATAATTAATAAACGGCTGTTATCGAAGTGCGAGTCTGATGTGCGAGCATGGCTCCTATAGATGGCTAGTGCAGAAAGGTAAAGTAGAAAGGACGATCATCCTGAGGGAATGGGGAATAAGCAAGGGTGGCCTTGCAAGAGATAGGCTTTGAGAGCGTTCAGAGGATTGGTGACACTCTTCACTCCATTAAAAGGCAATGTCCTTTTCAGAAGGTGATGGAAAGGTGACATCGATCTGAGAGGTGGGAGATGAAATGCTGGATGGATGAAGGTTACCTGCAAACTAGTAATTGTTGAGGTTTTGGGTGGGGAATTTCTTAGGGGGGGAATAGCTTTGACTTTAGATGGCTCGACCTCAATGCCCGCCAAAGAGATGATAAAGCCAAGACAGTTTTCCCGAAAGAACACCAAAGACACATTCTTTGGTTGAAGCCAGACGAATAGTGCAATAGGCGATCGAAAATAATGGTTAAAACATCGAGATGTTCACTGCGATGTTCAGATTTTCAAGAAGATCATCGACATAGTCCTCAGGCTCGTGTGGCATAAGTTCATGAAAAATGTAAGTCCATTTAGCTGTGATAGGTTGGCACCAGCATTCTAAGGCCAAATGGCATGACACGATAACAGAAGAAGGTTCCCCAAGGAGTTAGGAAGGCATTTTTATGTTGATCGGCTATGGGGCTACCAAAATTTGATTGTATCCGAAAAGCCATCATGAGAGAAAGCAATTTCCTGGCCCGCGTGAGATCAACAACGTGATCAATACTTGGGAGGGGGAAGGAATTCATTGGGGCAGAGAGGTTAAGATCTCAGAAATCCATGCTATCCGAAGTCCCCCCGTCGCTTTTTGTGAAGGTACGATGGTTATAAACATGAGGATGTCAATGGCAAGATGAAGGAACAGAAAGAAGTCGTTGAGCTATCTTGACCAAGAGGGCAATGTGTAGATGTATTTTTCTAAGTTTTTGTTGACTGGTTGGAATCGGGGTTTAGGGTATGTTATGGACAGCTAATGGTAGGATCATTCCTGGAGTGCAACGAAGACCAAGTGAAAGCTTGGTTGCAGGTACGAAGAAAGGTAGTAAAGGCGGCTTGTTCTGAGTTGCTAGGGATTGTCCGATCATTCACAACGTAGGATCCTCCTTGTGTGGATGTTGATTTCTAAAAGTCGACTCATTAACATGGTTGAGTTCAGGGCGGGAAGGCACGTGAATAAGGAGTATCCGCCAAGGTAAGTGAGGATGGAGTTGTATCCTGACACTCCACAACATTAATCGAGGCAAATCCTCTTCAATCATGTTGGATACAGAAGGGGAAAGAGAGATGGGTTCCACTCATTATCGTTTGGATTAAGTGAGAGGACCTATGAGATAACATTGATGAAAAAAAAAAGTTCAGGAGGGAAGATTCAGGGTCTATCGACTCTGTGGGTGATGATGGTTATTTAAAATTGGTGATGATGTTTGGTAGGGTGTGATGTCATCATCCTCAGGATAACAATTGACACGAGGTTCTCCGATGTAAGTGTTTCAGGAAAAACGAGGACTTACTATGATCATTGTGTTGCGTGTTGTCACAGGAATGAGTGTATGTCGGCCTTGTTCATAAAGACCAAAACAAAAGCCTTTCAAGCCCAGCAATCAAGAGGTGAGGGCGAAATGACGATTTTGTCAAGTATGAAAATCAGATTAGAAGGGAACCAACCAAGAGGAGGTTCAGGGGTTACGGAGGATACGTCAACACCCCCATACGTTAGGTTGGTGCTGGCATGGGTGGTTCCGTAAGAGATTACCGTCCCCACGCCGACGGTCATAGGTGGGTGTGCCATGTAACTGTCCATACTCCTGTGGGGTATGGAAGAGCTAACATTATATAGGCAGTAATTCCCTAGCGTAAGGCTGAAAACATCTACCTGAAGGGGTCGGAGGTTTAGGATGTTATCTGTGGGAAAGTAATTGATATTTGTAAGGAACGGCGTTTCCATTGGTTTAAGTGTATGTGCTTGGAGTGGATGGCTGGGTTGGATAATGGTTATTGATGGTACAAGCACATCATTCAGGCTATACAACATATTACAGTTTCAAGGGGGGAGGATAGCATTTTACGGTGTAAGACTTCCCCTCGTACTCAAATTTTAATGCATCTATTTAAAGGTGGAGGGAACGCATCCCATCCCGGATCCAAGGGCGCCTAACACATATTATATTGGACTCTCCCTCAAGGACATAGAAGAGTTCAGGTAAAGTGCGTGGTCCTACATGAATTTAAGATCACGGTGCTAAGGTAGAAGAAATAGCATCTTGAATACATCAACATATGGGGTTTTGGCACAGCCTGCACTAGAAAGGGTATGGTCATTTTGTTGAATGATTTTGAAGAGAGGATGTTTAGGCTAGCCCACCCGCCCCCGTCATCATAAACGACGTACCCGAATGTCCCGAATGTACCTGAGATGAAAAGAGCGGGTCAGGATCTCCAGCAACCAAGTCGATAATTTCGTCTTCGGAGAAAACTGACACAGCGGCTTGCTGTACAGAGAAAGAAAGTGGTTGGGAGATAGATTGTTTGGTGAGCGAAGAAACGTCGATTGGTGTTAGAATAAGCGGTGGTAACAGGAAGGTAACAGGAAAGGATTTTCATTAGGTAAGACCTCTACTTCCCTTGACGGATTTTCAACGGAGAGCTTGTCGATGAGATTCGAAGTCCGAATAAGATCATACAATGTCATTTTTATAGCGATTGAGGTGAAGCTGTTTGATCATGCGTTCGTGGGCAATTCCATTAGAGATGGGATAGGTAGGTCCACGAATAACCACTTTAGGTGGTGGTGCCATCGGGATGGTGGATAGAGAAAGAGATGCCACAGGTGTGTTTTCTTTCACTTTCCCATTATTTTTCTGTCCTTGAGTAGCAACACTAATCATATTGATCTCGTGAATACGAGAGGAGGAAGAAAGTAGGGATAGGTCATGGTATTCGAGAGGTGGGGCTGTAATAATGATAGATCTTGGTGAGGCAGGGACAGGTGGTATAGGAGAGGGAATTGAAGCTAAAGGTCTCTCTCTTCGTAAGTTATCTTTCTTAACTTTTCTATCTGAGAGAGGTGACTGACGAAGTATAGCTTTCAACACTTTGCATCCCTCTACGTTATGTCCTGGTGTGCGGTGGTAAGTGTAGATTTTAGACTCATTGTAACCTATAGGTCGAGGTTTAGATGGATCATAAGGTCTAAGTGGGGGTAGAGGATAAATGGTTGCATTCTCTACCAACATAGCAAGGATTTTGGCGTAAGACCCTTTTAGTGGGTCAAAGTCAGAGGAAGAGGAAGGCTATTGATTGGGTCGATTTTGGTGATGACGTTTGGGTATGGCTTGGTTTGTATGGGTGGTGGTTTAGCCAAGGAGGTTTTGATACGTGGGTTTTAACTAAACGTGGCTTCTTTGACACAGAAGCTATGTTTAGCTAGTTAGATGATGAGGCTCACAGATGATGTGGTATCCAGAAACAAAACCACAGCAGAAATAGGAGTGACAGAAAACAAATTCCTTTTGATGATGAGAATTTGTTTAAGGTTTATAGTGTGGACAGGATACATGGGGGTGATGGTTTTGCTATACCCTTGGATCTTCTGTATGGGTGCAGAAGGCGTAGGTCACTTTAAAGAAAACGCAGGAGGTATGATATATTGATGCAAGGTAGAAGGCTGGGGTCCCAATATGGAAGGTAGGTGTGACGACGAGGGTTTTAGTTGTGATAGCGGCATAGATTGAGGAGATTGAGTCTGTCTCCTAATGGGATGGGATGGCTTTATATTTTAGATAAATCAAGCCGCTTAGGTGGGTGTGTTAGACTGGGTATTGGTGGGGTCCCAAGCGTAGGGGAAGATTTGGTTAGGTTAATAGAAGTGGATGAGGTATTTGGTAGAGATGAGGGGGGTGAAGATGAGAACATAGGCATTTTAAGCTTCTGTAAACACTTCGGGTATATGGTAGAGGCATCTGGATCGGTCATCTACATTTGAGTAGAATATGGCATACTCAAATGTTCCCATAGGACCTGTCTATCTTCTAGGGAATGACAGTCCTCACGTGTGAATAGGAACTTTTGTATGGAAAAAAGGTGGGTTGTGATTCCGGTCCACTGCGGGTGTGATACAGGGGGTAGATGAGGCACTGTATCAATGGGCGTTAAGAGGTCAACCAGTCGCTGAAAATATTTAGGCGATGAAGAACTAATAGGTAGGAGGGTGTGTTTGAGAGAATCCGTCATGTTTAAAGAATGTGGTGATGTCAGGTTCAAGAGGTTTCTCATCCAAGGATGACAAAATAAGTGGCGAGCCTTCCTCTTGTACAGCAAGAATGGTAGGAGGAGACGTTTGGGAAATAGATAAATTAGATAACATCTGCTCACAGTCTTGCAAGGATGTGGTGTAAGAAGGCTCATTTGTGAGAAGGGAACTTTGGGCGGTTAATTCCTTAATGGGTAAAGGAATGGCAAGGATTTCAGTTTGTCTTGATGGCGAGGAAGGGAGGTTCGGTTTCCTGCGTTAGTGAAGAGGCTTGATTCAGAATTTGTTCGATAGAGGTTTTTGGTTGGGAATCGAAGACTGCATGGATCTCATGAATACACTCCTCGGCTAAGATATCTTGATTTATGTTACTATTAGAGGAATGATTTGGGAACGGCTTGTTTAATATTTTCAGATTGTCGGTTAGCAGGGGCATTACAATTGTCGAGGGTTATATCCCCCGCATCAACCATTTCCTGCACTATGTTTTTCAACATCTTACAATTTTCATGACTGTGTCCCTTCACGCGGTGGAAGTTACAGAAGTCATTTTCTTTGTACCAAGAAGGTATGGCGCGAGTGGAATCAAACCCGGAGTGAGGTTTAACAGGAGGTAAGGTAATGGCTCCTGCTTTAAGTAATTTTTCTAATATCACACCATATGTTTCTCCCAAGGGAGTGTAGTTGATGGGCTCTGCTTTATACTTATAGGTGGTTTTTGGCGGGGTATTAGACGGTGGTTGGGATTTGACCATCACCGCGTGCACAGGCTCCTTTTTGATTTCGAAGCAGTCGATGCGTGTAGGATTGGTGGTGTTAGGTTTGTTGGTGGAATCTTGGGTTCGGAAATTGGGGTTTTTGTTGCGCAACCGCAATTTCTCTTCCTCTAAGGCTTGAATCTCTAGTTTTTGAGCCATAGTAAAGGCCTCGTCAAATGTACAAAAAGTTTGAATTTGGAGGGTAGGAGAGATGTGCTTAGCGCAGGCCCGCATAAAGAGTTCAATAAGTTCGGCCTGAGGCAAGGCATACGTAAGTTGGTTGATAAGGCCCCACCATCGTCCAACAAAATCTGCGATAGATTCGTCTTCAAATTGTCGGATGGCATAGAGGTTGGTGATAGATACTTTCTTGGAAATGTTAATGGAGAAATGATCCAAGAAAGATTGGGCTAGCTATTTAAAAGAGAAGATTGAGTGCTGGGTTAAAGCACTATACCACTCCAAGGCGGGTCTTGATAAGGACATAGGAAAGGTGCGGAGTAGTAAAGCGTCATCATGAGAAATCAGATAGTAGACATGTCTAAATGATCGTAAGTGTTATTGAGGGTCCTCCTTACTATTAAAATGGGTGAATTTTGGTAATTCCCATTGAGGAGGATATGAATGAAGGGGGACTAAAGGGTGGATAGGATCCCAACAAACTTGCTCGTATGTCAAGGCGCTACGACTTCCTGAAACAGAAGCCTCCAGATTTTGCATTTTGTCCATCATTTGTTTAATTAAATCAGTAGTTGGATGAGATGATGGTGTGGTTGTGATAAACGGAAGGCAAATTGGGCCAAGGGCCACCGCTAGACAATGGTGGGGTTAAATGTTGATAAGGTATGGAGGATGAATGTGTTGAGGCAACCGAATAGGGATGTCCTATATAAGGCTGTTGAGGTTACCAGATATGTGTGTGGAAATGAAAAGGTAGGCGGAGCTTGAGAAGGAAAGCTCGTGTGGATAGGTGGCAGAGAGCAAGTCATAAATGGAACAATCTGCAAGAGAGATGAGGTAGGAGTAGCCGGTGGTAATGACATGTTGGGCTCAAGATTAACCAAAGGAAATCCAATCTGTGTCGTATGAACCCCTGAAGCTGCTGAGTTAGGAGACGGGACTAAGGATGCAGAAGGCAAAGCGGAGTTATCAAGTGCGGAGAAGGAGCTAAATGAGTAGCTATACTGATAGGCATGCCAACAAGGAGTTGACTGTTGGGTGTACAGTAAGGGGCATGAGAAAAATAGTATTATACAGTGCTAGGATTAGCATCCAGAAATTTGGCAAATTCTTTATCTCCTACAGGAATTTTAGGAACCTCGCGGGTGTCCATAGGATTCCCCACAGAATATGAAGGGGGTGATTCAAGAAAAGGCACAGAGCAAGCATGTGAAACCATGGCCGGCAGCTTTCTTTCGAGTGATAACAACCATGGGCAGGAGTACACAATAGGGTTTCCTTCTATCATGAACAGAAATAGACAAGAAGATGTTTGAAATTGGTAGGTTACTGGTTTGTCAAGAAATATAAAAGACAGTAACCGATATCAGCCAGATAACCGATGTCGGTCAGGCTGTAGCCACCGTCGGTAAGCTAACCGATGTCGGTATAATAGAACTGGTGTAAGAAGCACTAAGAATTTGTTGATTTGGTGTTAACAGTGATTAGTATGCCTACCAAACTGTTCTGTAGTGATCATAGAAAACAGTGTATGACAGAGAAACAGAACTGAAAACAAGCAAGAATGCATAAAAAAATTAACAGACTAACCCTAGGGTTAATTTTAATAAATTTAGGCTTATACCTTTAGACGCGGAATGATGTCAATCCTAAACAAAAGACTTAGGGGAAATGTCAAGTTTGTTTTGGCTTATAAGGTTACCTCAATAGGGTGAAGGAATACCGTGGAAAAGGGGGGATGTTTTTGAGCTGTTGTATTAATTATGAAGTGATTCGGTATGTGTTGTGCAGTGAAAGTAAGATTAATTTCCTTTCAATACTATGGAAATCACCCCCACGTGTACGACCTGTTACTTAGTCTACGTTCATTAGAATTGAAAACAACAAGCAAGAATGTAATGCACGTGTTTTAAACCCAAATCGAAAATGATATTTGATGAAGCAACTAAGATGACTTTTACTAAAGCAAAACTGGGAAAGCAAGACAAATTCTCTTACTAAATATAACAAAAATAGCAAACAACAAGTACGCTCCCTAAATGAAAGCAAGCAAGAGAAACAGAAACCTGAAATGGGTCCCACCGGGCGTGCCAAAATGTTTCACACGGAATGTCACGGCTCTGCGAAATAGACTTGCTTCTATCCTTTCATTCCTTTGAGAAACAGATAAGGGTTAGGGCTAGGAGGAATACCTGTTGAATGTTGAGATGGTGTGCACATACCGTAGAGAAAGATCAGATCAACTACGAAGAAATCCTTTTTTTCTTGGAAGGACTACCTGCAAGTAAGAATACAAGACCACCAGATTTTAATTAGACAAAAAATGAGGGAGCTGCCTTAGGCCCAAGAAATATAAAAATTCCTTTCAAAGGTGGTCAGTTCCCCTTTTAATACGAATTAACACAAATGATAACAAAGAAAGATATTGCAAAATCATGATTTAGGTATCTTGTTACAAAGCAATAGAGGCTAAACTATCAATAATAACGAGTCACATTGTTTATTTGTTCAGTTACTGGTCGTTGATACATTCAGGTTGAGTTACAGGGATAAACCAGACTGGACCTGAGGTTATTAGGTGACAAATAGGCGAGAGAAAGGGTTTTGGGGTATAAGTCACAATAACCAATGCCGATCACTGGATAACCGACCGTAGTTAGAGAACTACCGCTGGTAGGGGATAATCGACACCGGTAGGGTCAGTAATCTAGGTGCTTCTGCATAGAGGCTGGTTGCAGGGTGATTATGGGGTTATTAAGACTAGCGGATGGCTGAGGGGAATAGTGAGAGGATAGGGAAGACTCAGAGTGTGATAAAATGGTCTTCTGGGCAATACAAGGATGTATGGATGAAGGTTCAGTGCAGGGTGCTAGTAGGTGGTAGATCTAGGAATGAGCTTATAATTACTATCAATCCACAGGCTCAAGAAATGGTGCTTAGAAACATACGAGACACTACTTACTCATTCCTGATGAAGATGCAGGTTCTAGGACTGTGATGATGAAGACAGGGCTCAAGTGGGATGATCTGACAATCCAAGATGAGCTATCTCCTCTTCTGATGCTTGGATGAGTGTCACTGGGCTCTAGTTATTCAATTGCAGATCTTGGGCTTGATCTCCTTCTGCTGTAAACTCTATCTATGTTTCTTCACTTGTCTCTGCTTGGCCAAGCAAATCCAAATCCTTCCAATGATTTTCTCCTCTTCTTCGATCGAAAGAAAAATCTGACCCTTTGTTTTTGGTTGGAGGTGGTCATTTACAGGGAACCGTATGACAGTTACGAAACTGACGGCAGTCGAGTAGGAATTGATGTCGGTTAGGTCAAAGCGGGCTATTTTTGGTAAAATAGCCAACTTTCCCTCCTTTTCTCCTAAGGGATTAGTTGTGGGCTTGGTCAAGTCATTATGAGGTCAGTTTTGGGTGCGGGTGAGGAGTAATTAATCATAGGTGTGGATGTGGACCAAGTTATAGGTCTTAATTAGGTTAGTTTAGGTTTAAGACTAGGTCATGATGAGGTGGCAGGTATGGCGATGTGGATTTATTAATTATAAGGTAATTAATAAATAATTGTGTAAGGTTTAGGTGATGAGGTTAGGTTGCGAAATGAGATGCGGGGCACAGGGTGTCGTAATGACACAAATTTGGTGTCTACAATCCTGTACAAATTGAACAACCACAAAGAAAAAACTCAAAAACCCATTTACGATAACTACCCAGAATGAAAAGTTCTCAGCTAAGGATTGAAATGGGTTCGTATTCCCTTAAAGGCCTTCACCCATGTTTTACAACTTGTCTATCAAAATTTTACACTAACCCAATAATGATGGATTCAATAATAAAGATACAGTGCTTCAAAAAATCATTATTACTCAACTTCTAAGGATATTTGCATTTCTAATTTCGACTGTTCATATCAAGGGTTGAATTCATTTAAGCTCAAACAAATACACAACTCAAAACCAATGAAACATATTAATCCTTCACAATAAACTTTCAAAGCCATGCATATAAAAACCAGTAGTCATTAAAATCAACATGCATCTAGATTTAAAGCAATATTCAAATATACAAACCAGGTAGTCAAACAATGGTTCAAAATCACAAACCCAAAACCAGAGAATAAATTTATAACAAGAACAGAGTTATTTTATTGAAATAATTAAATTGAGAAATATATTATAATGATTTGGAGCCTATCATGCCTGGTAGAGCTCAATAATTTCTTCTTCAAGCTCCCAGGACCCCTTTCCAATTTCCACAATCAAATCAAACCAGTTTTCACATAAACCCTCCATCCTTTCCTTTATCACTTTTATAACCCTCTGTTAAGAAGATGAAGTATGAAACTAAGGAGATGGCACACAGAAGATTCACATGCGGTATTAATAATAGAATTACTACTGCCAATTAACTGTAAGAGATCTATTATTAGCGCACTTGCATGTGTGCATGTTACTATAAAGGTGCATGACTATTTTTAGCATGCAACCTATTTTTTTAAGTACATAAGTGGTGAAGGGAAAGTCCCCACCCTTATAAATATGTAGTAATCTATGTATATTAGAAGAGTTTTGTGTATGAGGTATTGTGGAGTTATGCTGCCAGATTTGATATGCCCATAAAATTATGATACTAATTATTGTAAGAATCTTCTGTGTTCATCATGTTTTAATATAATGGAGTGTGTTGGGTGAATAATGGTGTTAAACATGACTGAAACTAGTTCTTACATGGTTGAATTTGTTATATCTATCACTTAATTCATTATTCTTTTAGATCTAGATTTGGAGTATGCTTTGTGGAATATTTATGTTGCTTGTGGATATGAATACATTACATCTTCATCATGTTCACATTTTGTAAAAGAAACTATAAGGAGGGTCCCAATACCTTTGCACCCTTCGAGTGAGCACTCAGCTCAGGTTGGGTGATGTTCCAGTGCACATGGGTGGTTCATGGTAAATTATAGGCTGCATCATTGGTTCCATTTCCAAGACCTCTTTTTCAGTTATTTTCACGATGGTTCACGATGAAGAAATACCGGTTAACCCTTGCAAATGTTGAGGAGTAGATAAAATATCTAGAAGAAGAGTATGCATGGAGATTCAACACTGGATCTGAGTTATATGCATACACATGGGTGGAAAAGAACCTCTATGACTGTCTGTATGAGAGCTTTTTAACTATTTTCCTAGTAGAACTGTACAAGTGGCTGGTTGCTTATGTGTCTAAGAGAAACTGGAGGTATTGCACACTCAGATGACGTTGAGGAGAGAGATGGCTTGCGAAGTATTTGGAGCTCACGTAGAAGGCATGGATCTAGAGCATCAGAAACTCCCCCATTTGGTCAAGCATGAAAGGGAACCCTCCTTAGCATCACATGGGAGAATACCAGTAGAGATGACCTGGGCCATAGGCACACATCTGAATCTACCTGGAAACCTAGCCCTTGCACTTGGTTTTCCACTACTTAGTACATCCAATAGTCAACAAGCTAATTTTGGAAGAAGGGAAGCAAGAGTAAGTCATATAGGAAGTACAACGATGGAAGGGAAAATGTCTTCATTGTTGTTTAGAGGTACCTTTTTAGGTGCATCATCTGCACAAAATTTGAGAGCAGAAAATTTGGGTCTCACTTCTAGGATTAATACCACCATGCAGACTGTAGAAGTTCAATACAGTACTACTATTGGGACACATGGAAGTACATCTTCTAGTCCACTTCCAACTACAGGTGGATGATCAGGGGGTGTAGGTGGCTTTAGTTCTAGTGGATCTAGTGGTTCTTGAGGTAGAGGCAACATATGGGATTCTTAATAAGGTGGGTAGGGTCTGCACCAACCCCAGAATATTTACATGGATATCTCTCTTCATATTCCAAAGTATAGGGGCATTGCTAAACATGTGCACATGTGTGAGATACTGTGGCACAAAAAAGGGATCATGGATTCTGAGCGCAAGGAAAGTCAATTTGCAACTACATTGTAGTGACACGCACACAGTTGGTATAGGAAGTTTGACCCTGACCAAAATTGTATAGATTATATAGTGTTTAAATGTTCATTCCTTAAAGAGTTCTATATCCTTTAATTTGAGTAGAAGAGTATAGGAGCACTCAAGGATATTAAACAAGGTACTACTGAAAGTTTTCAAGAGTATGATGCCCATTTTAAAACACTTTTATCTAATCTTTCTTATGATATTCATGCAATCCAACATGCACAATGGTTCGTTGGAGGTCTGATCATACCTTTTATAAGGGCTCTATCACATAAGACATACACTGATCCATGCAAAGCAATTAAAGTAGATTTTCACGTTGAGGTAGTCAGGAGTATAGACAATGGAGTTAGCCCATTCTTGGAAACATAGATTGTAGCCATGGAAAAGTAGTTAGAGAAATTATCGACAAATTTGGAACATGATACACGCATTGGGATTTGGTTTATAGAATGTGAAGTGGAAGGGCATAACATAGATAGTTGTCCCCATAGAACAATGCATTCATTATTGCTAGACTGTGAGATATGTCACCTGAACCATGACGCCATCCGTTGCCAATTATTACAATACATGATAAATAAGAATGTATCCTAATAGTGTAAGATTTTCCAATCCATGACTCATGATATAAAAGACTACAGGCTGATTGATCAGATCCATGATGCTATAGATGTTGGTGTGTGATAGATAGGAGTATTAGATAACACTAAGGGTAAAGGTGAGCATCAGGATCAGAATCACAATCAAACGTATTAAGATTAGAATGAGGGGAACTATGAAGGACGACATGGCAGAGGTTGAGAATAGTGTGGCAGATTTGGAGGTTGAGGTTGTGGTGGTGGATGAGGTGAGTTCCCTCATGGAACATGCTTTACATGCATATCACCTAACCACTACAGGCATGAATGTCCTTAGAATATTACATGTTCTTTCTGTGGGAAGAATCATAGCTATGAGGAATGCCCAAATCTATACAAGCATCTTAGAAAACAACATAAATAGGAGAACAAAGGAGTAGGGATGGTTAGGATACAACGTGCTATGGAACATCAGTGGATGCCAAAGTTGGAACTAGAACCTGAGGTATTGCTTGTAAATATCACCACACATGCTAAAGCTACGCGCACTAGAGAGGTGTTACCACAGAAGCCTACCATCATTAAGGAGGGTGTTTTGCATGTAATATACCCATATCCTACACATCAGAAGGAGGTTTATCAGGAGACCATGGAGGTACTCAGAGACCTTCAAGGGCAAATATAATGTTTAAAGGAAAAATCACGGAAGATGGAACTAAAAAAGGCAGCAGAGATGGTCCAGTCAGATATTGATGACTTGAAATAGGTATACAAAATGTTGCGCCTAGATAATATTATTCCATTACGAGGGAGTTGGATAAATAGAAACACTCCATGCATGAATGCTGAGAATGAGTGTTAGATATTGTAGGAAAAGGTTCTCCCCCATAGCTTAGACTATGATAAGGAGATAACTCTAAATGCTATTTTCGATGGATGGCTGTTGAGTAATATATTGATTGCCATAGGCGCAAAAGTAAATGTGATTAATTTAGATGCATGGGTATAGATGGGGTGACCTACATTGCAACCATCTTCTAATGTATTATTTATGGCTAATCAAACTAAGGGAACTCCTATCATAGTTTTAAAGGATGCATCTATTACTTTATAAGGGGCCAAGTTCACTGGGAATTTTGAGGTTTTAGCGCTTGCAGAAGTAGACAGTTTCCTAGCTCTACCTGAACACCCTTGGTGTTACAAAAATAATGCTAATCTTCAGTTCAACAAGGGATATATCCATTTTTAGAACAAGGAGGAAAGAGTTATTATCCCTTTAACAGATGGAAAATATGTGCCCTATGTTGAGCCTTTGAGTGAGGAAGATCTAAATAGGATTTATGTACATGCCATTTAGGACCCATAAGTGCTCGAGCCATCTAAAGAAGGAATCCTTCAGTGTGAAGATACATAGTCTATTATTGATATGACAAGTGTTACTTGTGATAATTTGGCTCATGGTACTTATGAGATGGTTGTGCGAGAAGTAAGGAGCACATTTACACAGAAAATAAAACCTCTCTTCGTCAGGAGGATAGGTATCAACTCTGAACCTCGGTACATTGGGGGAGGAGACCCTACATTATGCTTGGGTGCTATGGAGGAACATTGGATAAACCACTTAGATAGAAAAATTATGTTAGCATATACCTTGTACGGGAAAGTAGCACACTGGTGGGTGGTTCACAGGGTTAATCTTATATAATGGAATGAAGTCAGAATTTCTCTTGTAACTCAGTTTTCTAGGAGCAATGCACCGAATCAAATCTTCACATATCATGGTAATCAGCCTGTTCAACACCACATTTTGTAGTGTGAGAGGCTCTATATAGAGGGGAAGGAAGATTTACTTCCATTGCTATGGGTGCACAAACTTTATTCCACTTTACAAGGTTGTGCACATGTTGGGTGTGTATACGCAGAGCTACATAGAGAAACAAGAAATTTCTAGGATTTGATTGTAGGTATTATCTAGACTATTAAATGCTTCTCTACTAAAACTCCTATAGAAGAGGCATTAAGGGTTATAAAGTGGTTAATTATGGGAGATAGTGCAAAGGTGGAAGAACTCATTCAAAATTTATTTGATGAGAACGAATCTGGAGTGCATTTTGTTGAAGGAGCAGAGACAAATTCCACGCTACTTAAGTGCGCTTGCTTTGAGAAAGAAAAGGGGAAGATGGCCTTCATAGTGGATGATGAAGAAGTAGAATAACTAGATATAGATCATTTAGTAGGTACATGTTAGGTCTTGGACAATGTAGATGACAACGCACATGCCTATCATGAACCTATGAGGACTAAGAAAGTGAATATTGGTATGGATGCTGAACCTAAAGAGGCAATAATTGGCGATTATTGGTTTGAATCTGAAGTAGCAAAAAACGTAGAGTTTCTCTGTGATTTTTAGGGCATATTTCCTAGAGGCTACCATATATTGAAAGGAGTGCATGAATCATTGGGAGAAATGAAGATAAATCTTAAGGAAGGTGCGCATCTGGTCAGGAAGAGACCCTACTAGATGAACCCCAACTTATACGTAAAGGTTAAAGAAGAAATTGACAAAATGTTGAAGTCTAGAATCATCAAGCCCCTAGAAGAATTGGAGTGGGTTAGCCCGATGGTTATCAGTATAAATAAATATGGTCAGATTAGGATTTGTGTGGATTACAAAGAATTGAATGTTACATGTGTGATTGATTCCTTTCCTACACCTTTCACAAAGGAGATACTAGAAGGCGTTGCAGGGTGCAAGATCTATTGTTTTACAGATGGATTCTCTAGGTATCATCAGGTCTGGATTGCATAGGAGGATCAGGAAATAAAAAATTTCACCACTCAATGGGGAATTTTTGCATATATTGTGATGCCCTTTTTTCTAAAAAACGTGCCTGCTGTATTTTCACGAATGGTTGTTTAAGCATTTTAGGATTTTATTCATATTTTCTTGCAAGTTTACTTGGATGACTGGACAGTGTATGGGCTTGTTAAGGATCATTGTGACAATTTTCTCTTAATGTTTGAAATATGTATATATTTAAGCATATATTTGAACATCAAAAAGTGTGTTTTTGCTACACCTTTTAGCACTCTGTTAGGTTATATCATCTGCAAGGAAGTATTGTTAGTAGATCCAACTATGGTTGCAGTTATTGTTGACATGAAAGAACCTACCATTCAAAGTAAGGTGTGTGGATTTTTGGGTCACACTGGGTATTATAGAAAATTTATCAAAGGATATGCTAAGGTTTTCATACCTTTGGAAGAGTTACTAAAAGGAAAAGGGACATTTTATTAGGGAGAAACGTAGAAATGTACATTTGAGGTAATAAAGGAGAGACTTACTACAACACCTATTCTGCACTTTTCCACATGGGACCAACCGTTTCATGTACATGTGGATGCCTCTAGCACAAACATTTTTGTGATGTTAGCTCAGCTTGGAGAAGGTATTATAGATCATCCTATCTATTTTGCTAGTAGAAAGTTGACTTATGCAGAGCAAAATTATACAACAATAGAGCACAAAGCCTTGTCCATGATCTATGCACTACATAAATTTAGACAATACCTTTTGGCAACACCATTTGTATTTTACACCAATCACATGAAATTAAAATACTTGGTAAAAAATCCCATTTTATAGGGGTGCATATGTCGATGGGTGCTTTTATTCCAAGAATTTGATTTCATAGTTGTGGTAAAACTAGGTAAAAATAATTCTGGCCCAAACCATTTGTCACGAATTTGGTCGGGGGAGGATGCATAGACAATTAAAGATACAATGTCAGATGCACAATTGTATAGGTTATAACATGCACCTTAAGAATTAGAAGATATTGCTATTTTTTTTACGTACAGGGGTGGTGTCAGAAGGAATGAAATCCTTAGACAAGAAACAACTTGTAATTCACGTGGCTCCTTTTATGTTGATTAGTGGTGACCTATACAAGTTAGGTTGAGATGAAGTATTGCACCGGTGTGCACTAGAGGATGAGTGCATAGACATCATGGAAGAGGCTCATGGTGGTATTGTAGGTGGGCACTATGTAGGTGACACTAGTGCGCGTAAGATTGCACTCACTAGATTATGGTGGGAGACCCTATACAAGGATTATAAAGAATATTGTATTGTGTATGATCACTATCAATGTGTTGGTAAAATCTGGAAAAGAAATGAAATGCCTTTAAGACCTATTCCTAGTGCAAAGACATTTGAGAAATGGGCTATAGACTTTGTGGGCCCTATTTCACCGGCCGCACATAGAACTAGATCATGCTACATCATCACTTGCATAGATTATCTTACAAGGCGGGAAGAAGCAATTCCTACCAAGGATTTTATAGCAATTACAATGGCTAGGTTCTTATGGGAAGATGTTACTACATAGTATGGATGCCTGTTGAGTTTGACCAGTGATAGGGGCACACACTTTTTGAATGAGACAATTAGAATTCTATTGGATGAGTTCATGATTGCACACCATAAGAATACATCATATCATCCTCAGGAAAATGGGACCTTTGAAGCCTTCAACAAGATTTTGAGCTAGACATTGACAAAAATTTGTGATGTTGGAAGGAAATATTGGGATGATAAAGTTTTTTCCATGCTTTAGGCGTACAGAACAACCTACAAGCTATTGAATAAGGCCACACCCTTTTAGTTGATGTTTGGCATAGAAGTAGTTCTTCTGATGGAATTCATATTACCCTCTTTGTGTATTGCACATGTTAGAGGTCTAGTTGATGAGCACACTTTGGATGAAAGAATCGATCAATTGATACAGTTGGATGAGATGCGCGTCATAGCACGTTGGATTTAGGAGGAAAATTCAAAGAAAAAGGCATGACATGATAGGAACATCAAGGGAAAAAAGCTTGAGATAGGACAAATGGTGCTTCTTTATGACTCTAAGTTTCTATGCCATCGAGGAAAGCTTAGAGTACACTGGCTGGGACCATATATTATCACTCATATACTTGAGTCAGAAGCTTGTCAGTTAGAGACACTTGATGGAATATGGTTACCTGGTTAATTTAACGGGAGTAGGCTGAATCCCTACTATAAATAAGTCTTCTTGGTGTTTGTAATAAGGAAGTGTTTCTGTTTAGTCTACGTTTTCATTTATGTATTTCCTTAATGTATTTCCTTTTTGTCGCTATGATTTTTCAATTTAGTTGGTGTTCTGTGTAATAAGCATGTTTGTGCACTGGAAGCTAATTACCATTTGAAGAAATTTTATGTGCAAAGGACTGCACATACCATTGGTGTGGGGTGGCTATTTACAGCTGGGTACAGATAAAGTAATAAACTACTACAAGTACTAGTCAAGTTTGTAGAGGAGTGGTTAGAAATGATATTGGTTTAAAAAGATGACTGTATATGGATATAAATGAGGGAAGAATAATATGCGAGGTAAGAAATGGCCGTAGAGACTACCAAGGGAAGGTGTAATGGTGAGGTATTCAGGTGCATGGAAGTGCGCTGAAGAGAACTCTGTAGCTAGAAGGTAGGAAGGTAAACTAGAAGGTTATAGTTGGGGCAGGAAGATGTACCACATAAATATTGTGCAAATGGTCAATTAATGAGAGGATTGTTGGTGGGTGGAGGAGAAATAAATACACTAAATTTTTGAAAATAGTTATGAGGATGTGATGCGGGTTCATTTTACCTTTGTGATCACAATTATTTGAGTGAGCTAAATGAAAACAACCTGAGTGAGTTGTGTTAAGGTGCAGAGAGTTGCGAAACTAGATGTGAAGAGCAAACTATTATGTGAAGAGGCTTATATCCCCATTAGTGAAGGGTTTGAGCAAAGAATAAGCATTGAGGAGGAGACAGGGCACATGGTTTTAAGCTAGGGCACACATATTTGAGCTAGGGTTTGTGTTTTTTCATTATAGATAGTGAAAAGGTGGATTTTTATGATGGCATCAAAGAAAGCACCTGCCGTAAGCACCCAAGGAAAGAAGAAAGTAGAAATAGAAGTTGAAATTTCTCCTGAGAGTAATTTATCATAGAAGAAGTATCCAGAGGGTGTGATAATTGGAAAAGAATGGGATTCCCACATCTGAAAGTGTAAGATAAGTGACTATAACCACCACACATCTGACAACAAGAAATAATTAGACACATTGTTGAGTATAAAGACCAACAAGTGCACCGTGGATGATATACCAGTGTATAATGGCACTGGAGAGAAATTGTTGAAATAGGTAGGAGTCTATTAGTTGTACGAGATCCCATACTTTGGCAACTATGAACCTTTATACCAGTGGTTGATGAGAAGAGTCCATGAGGACTTCTTCTATTTTTTCATTCGAAGGGTTTGAATCATATCAGCCATGATTTTAACACTAACAGGATTAAAAGGCAAAGGGGTAGACATGGCTAGTGACCTGACAGATAAAGAAGCAATTATGGAGGCATGGAAAGAGTTAGGGTACATAAAGGGTCCGTGTGGAATGGACATTGATAAATTAAATAAGTACCTATTGGTACAAGAAGTTGCACATTTGGTGACCAAGTTAAATGATCAAGAGAGATGATCACAAGTAAATAACACGTGGCTCCATATCGCGAGGAAAATGTCTTAGGGAGTAGTCTATAACATATAAGGCTACATTCCAAAAAGCATTATTGAGGAAGTTTGCATAGGTGATAATATAAAATTTGGCCCTATCTTGCTTTCTTTAGTATTTATGGAAATTGGAGTGCTCGATGGGCCAAAGAATAATATTTGGGAATATCCCCTAGAAAAAATGTCCCTTACAGAAAGGTTTGATAAGTATTTATGTGAAGGGTCAATGAGTGGGCCGTTTAAACAGAGGGTGGATATGTGGTACGATCGAATCCGTGTTGCATTTGAAGAGGATTCGCACATCCCCAAGGAGCTACCTTTGGTAGTTTGCAAGGTAGTATAGTTCATGGTGTACCATCACTTCTGCATTGCGCAGTTCGGTATGAGTGATGGAACATGGAGCCCATGGTGTAAACTGCCATATGCCTTCATAGCACGCTACTTCCAGGAATTATTCCATTTCTTTACTGATGTGTACCACCTGAATTTTATTGCAAACAAAGTAGACTGTGACTACCACACTCTGAGGAAGACATATTTATATCCAGGTCGCACTACCTATGTTGAGAGGCTCATTTCAGACGTTATAAGCATGAAGTCTGTAAGCTTGTAAATTGGGGACATTGGAGAAATGCTCATATACCTTTATTTTAAGCCCAAGTTGGAGAATAACAAATATGTGGAGAATGAGTTCGTGCTCTCAGGGCCACCTAAGGGAAAGTATACATTGGAGAATTTGCTAGCCCCAAATTCCAAATAAACTATAGAGGTAGATGATGAGGAGGAAGATGAATATAGTAGTGACTTAGATCATAGAGGCTGGAGGCAGCTCATAGATAGAGTGGAGACTGAGCACCCAGGTACTCCATCATAGGCATAGGAAGCAGTCCATGGCGAGCACCACTTTAAAAGGGTATTTAGAAGAACAATGACCCAAGGCATGCAAACCCCATAGCCTGTGAGGAGATCACCAAGAATTTCTCCTCAGAAATAGGTATTTGAGAAGAAAAGGAGAAAGCTAAAGCTAAATGAGGATGAAGAGGAGTATGTAAAAAGTGTGCCTAGCACCCTTGTACAACTAAAAGATGTGGAGGAACCTAAGGATGAAGATTTGAAGGATGATGAAGAGGGAGTAAATGTGGCAGAAGAAAAAGAACATGATATTTCTCAAAACATCGAAGATTAAACTCCAAATCTTGGTGCTCAAATTCCTAAGGGGCAAAGAACAAAGAGAGCAAGTGGGGAGTAAGATGTACTAAGTATGGGCTATGCTGAGGACACAAGTAAAATTATCTGCACCCATTTCTAGAGTACAATGGGCTTTAAGGGGTTGTGTGGATGGGAGTTGATGGAACCATACATGGCCACTATGCACACAAGAAAAATAACTATCCTAGTCTATGCAAAGTCACATGGATGATCATGATTTGTATGTATGTGAGGAGTCATGTGTGTCCCGAAGAATGAAGAAGGCACCGTATAGTAGGAACATGACTACAAAGCCCACTCTCTTGTCCAATGAGTAGGAAATCAATGCCTTAGTTAAGGTATCTACAAAAGTGGCATGGAGGAACATAGATAAGGCTGCCACTATTAGAGCACTACGAGAAGATAACAAGGCCAAAGCTGTAGAAATAACATGTCTACAAGGAGAAAAGGTTCATCAATATGGTGGAAGAAATTGGTGACCATGTCTTGAAAGTAAGACCACACTTGGAATCTAAGGTACCTGAAAGGTTTCCTTCAGCTATGTATTATGTGCATACCCTAGTAGATTTGGTGCTTGAGGATGGACCTATTTGCATGCTAGCACAAAAGGACCCTAAATAGGAAGTGGAGAGAGCAAGGGCCTTAATGGTTAGAAAGATTTCATCTTACGAATATTTACTATAGAATTTGCAAGAAGAGCTGAAGAAAGCGGACCATGCATCGAACATTTGTACAGCTGCATAATTAGTAATTCACATAAGAACTATTTTGGAGGGTAATGAATTTTTGAAAAAAATGAAGGATGAGAATTTAAGGAACGTAGAGAGATTGGAATTAGTGAAGAAAAATCTCAAATACCTCTCAGTAGCACAACAATCACATAACGAAAGACTGGATGAGCTTGGAAATCTCATAGCACAAAAGATGGATCTTCTGGAGGGAAAAATGTCTGCTATGGCTAACGTTGTCATAGTATTGCAGAATGAAAAGGGAGAGATGACCCAAGACGAGTTGGAGGGAATCACTTTAGATGTCCTAGAGAAGACCAAGAATGCGTTGGATGATTGACAAACTTTGGAAGCTGAAATTAAGGACAAATATCTAGAGTTGATTCTCCTAGTTGAAGAGGAGGGTGCTGGAGAGTAAAATATATTCTTTGTACAACAATTCATTCTTTATATTCTTCCATTATTGTTCTTTAAGGCATTATGAGGAAACTATTGCTGGGGCAGAAATGCAGTTTAGTGTGGGGTATTGTTGAGCAGATGAAGTATGACACCAAGGAGAAGGCAAAAAAAATATTTGCACATGGTAGCAAGGAAAATTTGAATGCATGGAAGGATAAGTAAGGAAGCGTGCACGAAAAATAGATTGAATCGGGACTTATCCATTTTCATGGTTACGGTCTATTTTTTGAGATAGTGTATGGAGCATACAACAGTATGGATACATGCACGCCATACAAATATTATTTTGGGAAGAGAATTTACTAAAACACCATGCATGAGTTCAAATTAATAATAGAATTACTACTGCCAGTTAACAGTAAGAGATCTATTATTAGCGCACTTGCATGTGTGCATTTTATTGTAAAAGTGCATGACTATTTTTAGGTATGCAACCTTTTATTGTAAGTGCATAAGCAGTGAAGGGCATGTCCCCACCCCTATAAATATGTAGTAATCTATATAGATTAGAAGAGTGTTGTGTATGAGGTATTGTGGAGTTATGCTGCCAGATTTGATGCGCGCATAAAATTATGATATTACTTATTATAAGAAGCTTATATGTTTATTGTGTTTTTATATAATGGAGTGTGTTGGGTGAATAATGGTGTTAAACATGATTGAAACTAGTTCTTACATGGTTGACTTCATTATATCTATCACTTAATTCATTGTTCTTTTAGATATATATCTGGAATATACTCTGTGGAATATTTATGTTATTTGAGGATATGAATACATTACATCTTCATCATTTTCACATCCTGTACAAGAAACACTAAGTTGGGGATTGGTACCTTTGCATGCTTCGGGTGAGCGCTCAGCTCAGGTTGGGTGATGTGCCAATGCACTTGGGTGGTTCGTGATAAATTCTAGGCCACATCACCCTCACATTTATTTTCTTCCAATAATTTCTCGGTGAAACAATGATATGCACGACTAAAAAAAATAAAATACCAGTTCGAGTCAAAAAATATCCTCATATAGAGTGAAGGAATTGGAGTAAACAAATTGAAAAACAAAAACCAACTATACTCTTCTCTCAAAATTGACATGTATTTCCCTAAGGTGGTTTTGGGGATTCATTTAATGCCATTAATGACTGACTAAACTGCCAGTAATTCCTGCCAACTTCCATTCACTATTTAAAAAATAGAAACCAAGTAATAGTTAACAAAAATACATCATTGTTTTAGTTACCTTGGTTTTTTGTGCATTTTAAGTTAAACTTAGCTAATGCCAAAAGTGGCGGTGTTCACCATTACATTCACATTTAATTTTCCAAGTACCCATGTGGATTGGTATCACCGTCCTGACCATATACTTACCTTCCCATATAATGTGAATGATGGTTAGGTCCTTCAGTTTAGAACTTAGGGTCCTTATGTTAGGTTTAGATCCCCATTAATATTTGTGTCAACCTTAGCTTAGGTTTCCAATACTAAATCAAATACACTAAGATATTATTATATCCCCATAGTGTATAACATTATAATATGATAGATTAGTTTAGGTCCCCAACACATTAGGGTAGCTTACCTTAGGATTCCAATACCAAGATAACCTAACTTTTAAATAAAATCATGATTAATCAGGCAATAGTATAACTTCCAGTTAGAAGTCATTTAGGTGACACTAATGAAATATTTAAAATCAATAATTTTGAATGTACAATAATTCAAAATCATTAAGATTCCAAATTCCAATTTATCCAATCATGATCAAAATATCAAAATGATAAAGGAGAATGCCTTGGATCACTGAAATTTGATCCATTCCATCTAACTATCACATAATAATCATAGGAACAAAAAAATAATAACTTAGATAGCTTACCAAGTTACTTGATTTTCCAATTGTCTCGAGAATTTGATTTCACTTTCCACAATCTGAAATCACTTGGTTTATTTAAATAACTAGTCAAGTGAGTACTTGATGATAATTCAACATAAGTACAATGTTTTCATAAGGATGATTAGAGTTAGATCCTAAAAGCAATTGATATCATTGCAACAATCATGGTGTACCAATTTCTAAGATCACAAAAAATCAGAACAGAAATCATATATCAATGATTGCATACCCCATTCAAAGAAGCAGGTATAGATATCATCAAAACACATGCATTACATAATCCATGTCCCCAGTCAAACATTACAAACTACTCAATACCTATGTCCTTTCTCGCAGTGGGGGTTAGACCTTATTGGTGTTATTAATCCTAAATCATCTAAAAAACATCACTCTATTATCATAGATACTAAATACTTTAATAAATTGGTTGAATATATTCTTTTGACATCCACTAAATCAAAACCTATTATCCATTTCATATATCAATACAATATATGTTACTTTGGTATCGCATATAAACATATCACAGTTAATGAAAAATATTTTAAATATAAATAAGTTAAATTTTTTTATGATACCTTCAACCTTTAACTCAAATTTTCCTTGCCATATCATCCCTAAGAAAGTGGGAGGCTAAAGCCTTAAATAAAACACTTAATAAAATCCTTATGAAAAAAGTAGATGACACAGGTAGGAATTGACATGTCTAAATCTTGTTTTCTCTTTGGGCCTATCGAACTAGTATCCATACCCCTACATGTGCTATAACTTTCTCACTTATCTAAGAATCTAAAGTTTTCCTACCACTTGAAGTTCAAATCCCATCACTTCATGTTTCATTTAATGACTGCATCGCAAATGAAGAATATCGATAAGACCATTTAGCACAACTTGAACTATTAGATGAAAAAAGTCTAATGGCCCATGAACATCATCAAGCTTATCAAGACCACATCAAACAAGCCTATAACAAACAAATCAAAAAACATGAATTTAAAATTGGTGATCTTTTACTTAAAGAAAATCAAAATGTTACTCAATTAGAATGGAGTGAACATGGAATTTTTTCCTGTAATTGGATCGGTCCATAGGTCATCACTCATAAGTATTGGTCGGGAGAGTATCGTATCACTTCCCTTGATTGTGAATTGGAAAAGGAAGATTTGAATGCATTACAATTGCATCCTTTCTATTGTTAAATGATTGATCATCATGACAATAGTTACATCTAAAACCTTATTACTTCATTAAGCCATCAATTAAGCACTTGTAACTTTATATACAATACTGGCAGAGTTGAAAGTTTGTGTCCCTAGGTCAGATGAATAAATGACCGTGGATTAGTGAAAAATATATTAATTGCTAGGAGTTAATATGTACCACCATTTTTTGTGCCATTTTCGGGGACACTACTAAGTTATTTGGTTTTTGTGAGGGTATTTCATTTCTTAGAAGCAGTCTAGGTTTTTAGGAAGTTAACTTAAATTGACCCCCCAACTAATTTACCATTGAATGAGTTGAGTAATTGATGCATACACCATCCAAGGGATTCCCATGGCATATTTTTACTGAATCCAAAAATTAAAAAAACCTCTTCATTTACCTTTGAATATTTTAAAGATTTTGAAGAATAAACCTCCATACTAGGTTTGATTTTCGAAGACAATCCCCTAAGTGACAGTTTTACACCTGCTCCTCATCAGCTAGGGATGGTAGAAGAAGTATACTAGAATGCTCAAAATGGGGCAAAAACCTTAGAGTTCCCCATCACAAACAATAATGAAGTTGTTGGAATATTTTTCCATTAGGCTTTCCAAATTTATGTGGAGCTATGTCAAAAGATCCATTCACCTTTCTCTTTGACTTTGGTGTTTTGTGCAAGAGCTATGATTATACCACTGATGCATATAAATTGAAATTGTTTCTTGTAACACTCAAACATGTAACTTTAAGGTGGTTCATGGGATCGGAATGGAATTTTGTTACTAAATGGGCACAAATTAAGGATAAGTTTATCAATAAGTACCATGACTTCTACAGACCAAGTAATAGAGGATGAACCATTAGAGGACTATTTGGAAAGGTTCATATTTTGAATTTGGAATTCAAGCCACACCATTGAAATACCACCTGATTCTCTCAAATTAATCTTTTTAAAGGGACTAGTGATGAAGACATGGAGGCTCTAGATTTGATTGGAGTAGGAGATATTTCAAAGGCTAGTTTTGAAAAGATGTATGACACCTGTAAAAAATATTCAAGAGCTACCATAAAAAGAGTAAGGAATGTAAGATAAAGAGGTTGAATTTCTACTAAAACAATGGGGGACATCTCTAAGTTAGAGTTTGTTAGCATGTTCAAAAACATGAAGCGGGAGACTGTTAATGATATGGATAATCAACTGGATGCTCTACATGCCAAAAATAAGAAAGAAGATGCATAATAAACACTCACATAGTATTGTCATGCATGCGGGAGGAAGAAATCAGATTGTAGATGTAGTTAATTGGCCAACATTTATCAAGAAAGAGAGGCTTCACCTGATTTTAAAATGTTTGAGACAGAATATGGGAGATTTTTCTATGTCGCTCAAATAAAACCATGGCCACCAAGGTAAGGAAGTATGACACAAGAACATATGTATTCATTTCTAAATTGGTCTAATAATTCATATATGCAGCCCAAACCTTGGGATAACCCTCAAGGATGGGCCCCATATCCTAACCAATACCAACAAAAGTGGCAACCTGCATACCAAGGCCAACCACAACAATAATGGAAATAACCTCCCCAATCATGGAAACAACCCTAGAGGGGAAAGTAGTGGAATAAACCACCTCCTAATTACCAAAATATTATCAATAACCTCCTTATCAATAGAAGCAACAAGATATGATGCATAATCCCTAATCAGGATCCTAACCAAAGGCTACACAACTACCTAAGATACTCAGTAAGCCTATTCCATTGAACAAACTCAATACCCTATATATTATTTTTATGTCAATAATATCCATCTTCTCTCAGGAAGAGAACTCCCTTCCCCATTTTGACCTACCATTACAAAAATTGTAGAAGAACCATATTTGTTGCATGATGACCTACAACAAGGATAGAATACATTGTAGGATAATCTGCAATAACTTGTGCATAATTTTAGCATGTGTAAAACATAAGATAATGATCCACGATTCCATGAAAGGTTACAAGAAAATAAGAATGACCTCATATCAAAATTTGATTCTAAATTATTTAATCATCTTAGAGACATTTGTGTCAAAATACCATTGATACAAGCTATTAAGGATGTGCCCATCTACAATAAGCTAGTTAAGGACCTATGCATTAAGAAGCTAGGAAGGAAGAGGAAGGAACCATCTACCACACATGTCATTGGGTAATTAGTTCTACCCAAGTATATTGATCCAAACATCCATCTAGTAAATGTCACAATAAGTGGTACAATGATAAAAAACACATTGATTGACCTAGAGGAAAAAATAAATGTAACAAAAAAACAAATCATGAATGATTTGTAATTAGAAGGATTAAGGCCAACAACCACAGTCTTGTAGCTTGTAGACATATCAATGGTTAATCTTGAAAGATTTTTAGAGGATGTGGTAGTAGTGGTAGACTCCTAGGAATACCTTGTTCACTTCCTTGTTTTCCAGCCAAAAGCAAACTTAGGAGGATATCCTATCATCCTTGAAATACTGTGGTTAAGAAATTTTGATGCATTCATTTGATGTAGATCTAGAAATATTATCATATCCAATGGATGTGGCACCAAAAATCTTATGATCTACCCCCTACTACAGAGATGATAAAGTATGTTTTTCTCAAAAATCATAGGAAAACATTTACATGGGATTATGGAGACATGCATGGAATTGATCCTAAAGTATGTAATCATAATATATACATAAAAGAAAACTGAAAGACAATAAGAAAACCCATCGAAGGAGAATAAACCCAGAAGTGATGGATATGGTGAAGGAAGAATTAAAGAAATTATTAGATGTTGAATTCATATATCTAATTTTATATAGTCAATGGGTGTCACCACTTGTTATTGTACCTAAAAATAATGGAAAATGTAGAATCTGTGTAGATAATAGGGAGTTGAATGCAACAAAAAAGAAGTTTCATTTTCCACTCCCTTTTATTTCTCAAGTACTTGACACAGTTACTGGAAAAACGTATTTTATTTTCTAGACAGTTACAGTGACTACAACCAAATGCAGATTGCACCAGAGGATCATGACAAAACCACATTCACCTGTTTGTGGGGAAATATTTCATACATTTTTCTTCCCTTTGGTCTGTGTAATGAACCTACCACATTTTAGAGAGCAGTTCTTAACATCTTCTTAGATCTAACCAATGATTACATGGAGGTATACATGGATGATTTTATAGTACATGAAAGAAATTTTGATGAAGCAATGAAGAACTTAGACAAAGTTCTCAAGAGATGCCAGGAGAATAACTTTTCTTTGAGCAACGAAAAATGTTATATGATGATTTCTGAGGGGATATTATTAGGTCACTACTTATCATCTATTGGAACCCTTGCACATCCAAAAATAATATTAGTGATTATAAACGTCCCAACACCTAAAAAGAAGAAGGATGTAAAGATCTGGTTGGGCCATGCTGGGTATTACTAAAAATTCATTCAAGATTTTAGTGGAATTGTAGCACCATTATTTGTTTTTTTGGTAAAGGATGTTGCATTTGTATGGACAAAAAAATGTGAAGCTGAATTTCAAACTTTAAAGAAAATGCTATCTTCTGCACCTGTTGTAAGAGGAAGTAATTGGAATTTTCCATTTCATATACAAAATGATGCCTTGGATCACATCATTGGAGTTGTTTTAGGAAAGAAAGATGGGGTACTCGATTATGCAAACTATTATGTCAATAAGAACTTGGAACATGCTGAGCTTAACTATATGGTTAGTGAGAAGGATTTTTTAGTAGTTGTATACACCATCAAAAAATTTAGGCACTATATCATGAGATATATGGTATTTATCCACATAGACCATGTCGTCATCAAATATATGATCAATAAACCAGTTGTAAGTAGTATTATAATTAGATGGTTGTTTCTCTTACAAGAGTTTGATGTAATAATTTTGGATAAAACTGGGAAAGACAATGTTGTAGCAGAATTTCTCTCAAGAATAGAGAATAATAATGAGGAAGCAATAGTGGATGAATCTTTTCCAAATGAAAAATTGTTTTCAATTTCCACCAAGATAACCTGGTATACTTATATAACAACCTATTTAGATTTAGGTATTTTCCCTCCACACTATCTATATTTTGAAAAGAAATATATTGTTGAGAGAATTTTTCTTAGATAACTGGTTTGATATTCCACACAGGGCAGGATAATGTTATGAGAAGATGTATAGATGATGAGGAAATTTATGATGTCCTCAAAGTCAGACATAGTGAGCCATGTGAAGGAAAATTTTATTTAAAAATAACATCACATAAAGTATTAACAACAGGGTATTATTGGCCTACACTACACAAGAATGCAACATTGTATGCAAGAATATGTGATAAGTGCCAAAGAATGGGAAATCCTACCAAATCAGATGAAATTTCATTACAGCCTCAACTATTACAAACATTTGATAAATGGGGATTGGACTTTATTAATCCCATAGATCATAAGTCTAAAAAAAAGAGTACATTTTGGTATGTATAGACTACCACACAAAATGGACAGAAGTAAAAGAATTACCAAATCAGAAGAGAGAAAAATTTGTAAAATTCCTATATGACCATATCTTTACAAGATATGGAGTGCCAAGAGATATTTTCATAGATCAAGGTACCCACTTCACTACTGAAGTTATTGTTAATTTAGCTACAAAATATGAAATCAGGCATAGGAAGTCCAAACCTTATCATCCGCAATCCAATGGCCAAGATGAAGTAAGAAAAAGACAAATTGAGGCCATCTTGACAAAAACTATTGCACTACATAGAAGGGATTGATCAGAAAGACTTATAGAGGTAGTTTGGGAATTTAATACCACATGGAAAATGATAAATGGATTCACACCTTTTAAGATACTATACGATAAGACTTCTATTCTCCCTATTGAGTTTGAGCACAAGACATTAAGAACTGCATTAGAATTGGGAATAGATTTTTTTGAATATTAGAGGTAAATGATTCTTCAAATCAATGAATTGGATGAAATGAGGATGCAAACTATTCATAATACAGATGTGGTACAAAAACAAAGTATCAAATGGCATGACAGGTTTATCAAAACAAGGAAATTTCAAGAAGGTGATTGGGCACCTCCCTTTAATTCTAAATATAAGGACCACATGTGAAAACTTTGGACAAGGTGGATAGGTCCATATGAAGTTGAGAAGATATTTCCCAATGGAGATGTGAAACTCACCACCATTAATCCAGTGAGATACAAACTATTGGTGAATGGTCATAGATTAAGGTTGTAAAAAATCCCAATTGATAAGAAAACCTTCATCCAATAGTTTAGAGGAGGCCAAAACAAGATGGAAATAAGAACATCAGAATTGAGGACAGAAGTTGAACTTTTTGGTTCATCTTCTAAATTTTAGAGGAATGAGATCTTTAGTGGCCTTGGTATATCTAGATTTTTGGATATCTCAGGGAGGAATAAAAGTGATGTGATCAGCCTTCATGGTGATCAACACCACTCACTAACATGAATTATTTTATTAACATTTCCGTTTTGTAGGATTTGGACTATTTTTTTAGCAAGGAGTGCATAATCTTTGATAAAACGAGGTGGTACAAAGACTAGAACGTCCACTTACAACAGTATCTAGCCAAATCCTTGGTTTTCTTTCATTTTCAATAGAACCTGATTGTATGAATAATCAAGAGCTCAACTGAGTGACAACAAAGAGATGAAGACAATTAGCACAAAAAAAATCAATATTCCCTCTCCAAGAATTAATTAAATTCATTATGGAGCTTATTCTATACAACAACTTCTGCAACAACACTACTTGTAGCCACACAATGCATCTAAGGGTGCAAAATCTATTAAGGCACATGTCACAATCATTCGGCGTATATCTCAAGTTAAGTGCACTTGATTTACTTTAATAAAGCAGTGCTAGAATAATTATATTTAATTAATATATGTGTTAGGTTTTCAATCAAATTTATTAAACATAATGTTTCATCACCTCCTATAATGTAACTTGTCTCCCACGTCACTCCATGATATCACAAAATCTCACTTCACACATGAATATCTTTCAATTCAAATTAATTCCCACTTTTCAATCTGTGTGTAAAATTTGTCAAAAATTTCAAAAAGGAGAACACTTGAGTTCTTCCATTCATTCGAGTTTTTCATAATAAATTTCAAGTGAAGGACCTCTTGCTTCACAAATTTTGTGGAATTTTCAGAACTTAACAATGGGGGAAGAATTGATAAGAAACAAACCTATAGACCATTCACAGGTTCAGAATCAGCCACAAATTCTACAATACTTTCATGATAGTGGTTAGATGGATTACATCAATGAATTCCAAGGTTTTAATGAGTTTATGGTCACAAAATTTTCCACCACCTTCAGGGATAGGAAAGAAATAGTAAAGGGTTTGCAAGTTAATGTTGATGATGAAATATTGGCTGCATTCACTGGACTACCAATGAAAGGTGAAATGTTTCCTACAAAATACAAATTAGAGGAAGCTCGAGCAGAGTTTGTAGACGAGGATGAAAACCTTGTAGTAGATAGACAAGGTACTCTACAAACTTCTTTAAAACCATTTTGGGAAGATGTGTCAAATTATATCATAAAATATTTTACCTGTGAGGGTCACTATTCATGGTTACACATTGTCCATTTTAAACTATTAAATATTAAGAATGAAAAAAATGTGAATGTATGAAATTTCTTGCATGAGATTTTGAAGAAGATGAGTTAGGAATCACAAAAGGGAAGGTCTTCCTTGTCTCATCATTACCTTATAACTTTAATTCTGAAACATGCATTGGAAAATGAACATCCTATAATAAAATGGGGAGAATTTTCTAGAGAAAAGCATATTAATGATCTATTTGGAAAGGGTAAGAAAAAGACAAGAGGCTCAAATAGTTTTTCTACACCTCCACCTAAAACCTTAGCTTCAACCTCCATTCAATCCAAAACCCATACTTGTGCATAAATCCCCACTCCTTCAAAAGCTTCCACATCTGAAGAAACACCTATCCATGACCAAATTCCATCTCCAAAACATGGTCCTAGACCAATCTCTCCTGACATGGTTCTTTCTTCTGAAGCATTGCTAAATATATCAACACCAAAGTCCTCTTCCTCTAAAGGTAAATGAAAATCCTCAACTAAAGTCTCTAAGCCATCTAGGAGGTCAAAAATGCTTAATACTAAAAATACCAAAACCTCAAGGCCTAGAAGAAACATTCAATTTTTTTGGAAAGTGATGAAGGACTAAAAAAGGAGTAATCTATTCAAATAGAAGTTGATAAGTCCATATAAACACATATTAAGATGTAGTCATGGAGGAATAAACCAAGGAAGTATAAAAGAAAAAGGAGGAAGAGTTATGTGAACAACCTGCTAATGAGTGCCCTACTGAACCAATTGTAGTTTAAACATAGGTCATTTATGCTGGGGAAACCCACATGCAGTATGAAGAAGAAGTGTCAGTTGAGGAAATAAAGAATGTAATCAATGGTCATAAGATCCCTAATGAAGCAAAGGATGTTCATGCACAACATGAAGAGGATGTAGTGACTAAATAATTTTATGAAGTGACCATTGTGGCTATAGATAATGAAGAACAACCTAAGGAAGTGACAAAAACAATAGTACATGAAACACAAACCAATGCCATAGATAATGAAGAAAATTTTCCACTTGATATAGAAGATAAAATTGAACACATTGTCCAAACCTCTGAATTAGAACCTGTTGATGAATATATTGAGCTAATACACATAGGAATTTCTCTAGTTTCCCTAGATATAGCTCATGTAATATTTGAACCTGTGTCTCCACTTATGCCACCACACAATTTGCAGCCACAAGTTATCATACAAGACGTTTTTAGAGAGCCTCCTAGGCCAAAATTTAAAGATATGGCAACCCAAACCAATTCCAAATATTGGGTGTAAAAAATTGAGAATTATTCTAACAAACTACGAAGAAGGTGGGAAAGTGAAAAGGAAGAGTTACTCTTCCAAAACCAACAGGATCTAGAGGAAAAATATAGACAACTAAGGTCCAAGGACAATGCGATTGCAAGGCTTAAAAAGAAATAAGAAGCTACAGTTCATGTAACAAATGAAATATTCAAATGTAGACCGCCATCAAATATTTATGATGTCTTTTTAAAGGAACACGTGTTACAATTGAAATACACTTGTATTAACAATGGTATACCCTTTGATATACCATTGAAAAATAGGTGCTCATCCAAGAAAGAGTCATACACTACTTCTTCATTATTATTCCCCATTCTTGAAAGAAATTCAGCTACAACATTTTTCTTACTAGGCTTATCAAAAATGGTGACATAAAAACAATCATCTGATTATTCTGCTACTTACAACTTGTTTATTGATCAAGTATCTAATTATTGCATGGTTAGTGTGAATCAACACTGGGTAGCCTGTGATGTAGTGTCTAAACTTGTTAATGGCATACACAACTGCTAAAAGCTCTTTCTCTATGAATGTATAGTTAAGTTCAACATGCTATAGGTTCTTGCTAACATAAGATATTGCATAATTTAGAATTCCATCCTTTGTTAGGAAAAATCATGTTAGTGGTCCATTACTGTATGATAATTTATTGGTTAGTAATTTGTTATAAGTTGTTTTATATAAAACAAATATAACAAATATATTTGTTAGGTGATTTTCAACAACTCACATAAATAGTTTAAGAGAGTTAGAGGAGTTGTAGCTACTTCCTAAAATATAGGAAGTTCATTTCATATATATTTGTGTTAAGTAGACAAAGTATGATACTTAGCAGAAGGAAAACAAAAGGTTCATGTGTAAGAACATGGTTCATTCAAAGGCATGGAAGGATAGAAAAGGACGCGCATGGGAAAGAAAAGGACTGATTAAGGACTTAGCAATTTTCAGGAGTACACGATATTTTTGGAGATAGTGTGCAGAGCATACAAACTGGATAAAGACTTGCATTGACATGCATACGCTATTTTTGGAAGAGCGTCTACTAAGCGCTTAACATGGGTTTCGGATAATAATATAAATGCTACTTCTAGTTAACCAGAAGAGATCTATTGTTAGCGCACTTGCATGTGTGTCTATTATTGTAAAGGCACATAGCTATTTTAAGCATGCAACCTATTTTGGGAATTATGCAAGTGGAGAAGGGAAATTCCCCACCCTTATAAATATGTAGTGATCTGGGTAGTATAGAGGGACTGGATATGAACTATTGTGAAGTTATACTACCAGATGTGATACGCGCATGAGCTTATGGTATTACTTATTGTAATAAGATTATGTGTATTTATTGTGTTTAATATAATGGAGTGTATTAACGGATTCAAGGTGTTAAACATGATTACAACTAGGTTTTTCATGGTAGAACTCATTATGGCTATTACTTGAATCCATTACTCTTTAGATTTAGATCTGGAATATTCTTTGTAGAATTTTATACCAATTATGGATCTGAATGCATTATCTCTTCATCTTGCTAACATCCTACACAAACAACCCTAAAGAGGGGCATGGTACCTTTACACGCTTTGGGTGAGTGCTCAGTCTAGGCTGAGTGATATGCCAATGCACTTGGGTTATTACTGATAAATTATAGGGTGTATCATTGGTTCCATTGCAAAATCAAGGAAGATGTAACAAAAGAAAGCAGCAGAGATGGTCTGATCTGATATAGAGTGTTTGAAGGAAGTGTGCAAAATTTTGTGCCACAAGAATATCATTCCATTTTTAGGGAATTAGCTAAAGGGAAACACTCCACGTGCAAGTATTAAGACTAGACGATAGATCCTACATGCAAATATTCCCCCCATAGCTTAGAATATGACAATGAAATCAATCTGAATGTTGTTGTGGATGTTGTAACATAATGACTAAGTGGTCTGACCAACCCTTAATGTATATGGTTCCATCACTATTATATAGGTTAATATTTAATAATATGAAATATTTATATTTATATTATTAAATATGCTAACCTAGGTATATACTTTAGGTTAAATATTTAATATCATGAAATGGTTATATTTCTAATATTAAATATTATAAACCTAGTTGTATGTGTCAATTGTTTAAGTTGAAAAGGTGGGTTGGGAGACATACCCGATCACCTTATACAAAAAGGACTTTAGGTCCTCATTTGATATATTCAGGAAATATATCAAAGGTGTGAAAATCAAGTGATTTGTTTTTACCCTTGATAAATAGGGTTTCAAATGAGGAGGTGATCTTACTAGATGTAAAATAAGTTCTCTGAAGTAAAAGGTTATTTTCAAAGTGGTTTTTACCATATTGGGGTTTTCCACTATAAATATTGTGTCACATGTGTTATTTATTTTCTGTAAGTATTTCTTTATTTACTTATGTTATGATGTAATCTTTATTTAAATATTTATTGTAACATTTTGTAATATGTAAGTTGATTAAATTTGTATTTATTAGAATCCTCATATTCTAACAGTGGATGGGTGTCTTTTGAGTAATATATTGATTGATACAGGTGCGGAAGTCAATGTTCTTAATTTATATGTATGGGTACAAATGGGGATACCTCCATTGCAACCATATTCGAATGTAGAATTCATGGCTAAAAAAAGTAAGGCCATTCCAGTCAGAGTTTTAAAAGATGCATCCATTACCATACATGGAGCCAAGTTCATTGGGGATTTTGAGGTTTTAGCACTTGCAGAGGTAGATAGCTTACCAACTCTACTTGGGCACCCTTGGTGCTATGTAAATAATGTTGATTTATGGTTCAACAAGGGATATATCAGTTTTGAAAATAAGGAGGAAAGAGTTATTAACCCATTAATAGATGGAAAATATATGCCTTATGTCGAACCTTTAAGTGAAGAAGACTTGAACCAGATCTATGTGCGGGCCATTTGAGAACCTGAGGTCCTTTAGCCATCTAAGGAAGGGATTCTCTAGTAGGAAGATGCGCAGTCAGTTAGTGATACCACAATTATTACTTGTGATAATTGGGCTCAGGTTACTTATGAGTTAGTAGGGCGCGAAGTAAAAAGCACATTTGTGCGGACCAGTAGACCTCATTGTATCAAGAGAATAGGTAACAACTCGGTACCTTGATAAAATATAGAAGGAGACCCTACAATATTTATGTGCACCATGGAGGAAAAGTGGATAGACTAGTTAGAGAGAAAAAATATGCTAGCATATACCCTACGTGGGACAACAACGCATTGATGGGTGGTTTACAAGGATAATCTTTTAGGATGGAGTGAAATCAAGATTGCTCTTTTTACTCAATTTTCCTGGATCAATGCACCTACTCAAATATTCACTTATCATGGTAATCAACATGTTCAACACTACGTTTAGCAGTGTGAGAGGCTTTGGACAGAGGGGCAAGAAGCTTTACCACCTTCACTTTGGGTGCACAAATTTTATTCCACTTTACAAGGCTACACACGTGCTTGGTATGTGTATGCATAACTCCATAGAGAGATTGGAAATTGGAAAGATTTGATTACAGGATTGATCCATACTTTTCACTACTTATCTACTAAAACTACAGTAGAAGAGGCATTAACGGTTTTAAAGAGGTTAACTATGGGAGATAGTGCAAAGGAAAAAGAACTCATTCATGAGTTATTTGATGGAAATGACTCATGAGCACATTTTTCTAAAGAAATAGAGACAGATGCCACACTAATTAAGCACTCTTACTTTGAGAAAGAAAAAGGAAAGATCGTCTACTTAGTGGATGATGAGGAAGTGTAAAATTTGGATATAGATCATTCAACAAGTAGGAGTGAAGTTTTGGACAGTGCGGATAAAACCATGCGCACCTATCATAAACCTATGAAAAAAAAGAAAGTGAATATTGGATTGGATGCTGAGCCTAAGGAAGCCATAATTGGGGATTATTAGTCTTACTCTGAAGTGGAAAAATTCATTCAATTACTACGATATTATCAAGACTTATTTCCTAGGGGATACCATGAACTAAAAGGTGTGCATGAATCATTAGGATAAATGAAGATAAAGCTTAAGGAAGGTGCACACACGGTCAAGAAGTGACCCTAAAAGATGAACCCCAACTTGCACAAAAAGGTCAAGGAAGAAATTGAAAAAATGTTGAAGTTTGGAATTATCAAGCCCCTGGACGAGTCAGAATGGGTTAGCCCAATGGTGATCAGTATAAAGAAAGATCATTAGATTAGGATTTGTGTGGACTACAGGGAGTTGAATGTTACATGTGTGACTGATCCTTTTCTTACGCCATTCACAGAGGAAATATTAGAAGGTGTTACAAGGTGTGAGATCTATTACTTTATAGATGGATTCTCTAGGTATCATTAGGTTAGGATTGCATAAGAGGATCAGAAAAATACTACTTTTACTACTGAATGGGGAATTTTTTCCTATACCGTGATGCCTTTTGGTCCTAAAAATGCACATGTTGTATTTTCGTGCATAGTTGTCCAAGCGTTCAAATATTTTATTCACAATTTCTTGTAGGTTTATTTAGATGATTGGAATGTGTATGAACTTATTAAGGATCATTGTGAAAATTTATGCATAATGTTTGAAAGATGTCACCAGTTAAGCATCTCTTTGAATGTCAATAAATATATATTGGCTACACTATTTGGCACACTCTTAGGGCACATCATCTAGGTAAGGAAGGTTTATTGTTTGATCCAGCAAAGGTTGTAGTTATTATCGGCCTAGAAGAGCCTACCAGTTAAAGTGAGGTGCGCAGATTATTAGGTCAGACTGGGTATTATAGAAAATTTATAAAAGGGCATGCTAATGTTGTTACACCCTTGGAGGAGTTACTAAAAGGAAAAGGGATGTTCTAATGGGGGGAACCACAGCATCGTGCATTCGAGCCATTAACGTAAAAATTTACTACAATGCCTATTCTATGCTTTCCTTCATGGGAGCAACTGTTTCATGTATATGTGGACTCTTCTGGCATGACCATTGGTGTGGTGTTGGATCAGCCTAGAGAAGGTATTATAGATCTTCCTATTTTTTTACTAGTAGAAATTTAAATCTTGCAGAGAAGAATTATACAACAACAGAGCATGAAGCTTTGTCAATGTTCTATGTGCTACATAAATTCAGATAGTACCTACTAGAAACACCATTTATAATCTATACCCATCATATGACATTGAATTATTTAGTAAACAAGCCCATTTTATAGGGGAACATATGCCGATGGGTACTCTTATTCCAATAATTTTATTTCACAGTTGTGGTAAAACCAGGGAAAAGTAATTTTGGACTGGATCATCTATCCAAAATACATCCAAGAGGAGAAGCGTAGGCAATTGAAGATACCATGCCTGATGCACAATTACATAGGTTACAACATATTCCATTGGAATTAGAGGACAATGTTGTCTTTCTATATACAGGTATGGCACCAGAAGGGATGAAATCCTTAGAGAAGAAACAACTTTCCATTCACACGGCACCATCTATGTTGATTAGCGGTGACCTATACAAGTTAGGTCAAGATGAAGTATTGTGTTGATGTGTACTTGAACATGAGCACATATATAATGGAGGAGGCTCATGATGGTATTGCAGGTGGGAACTATGTAGGTGACACCACTTCGTGCAAGATTCTTCTCACTGGATTATGGTGGGAGACCTTGTATAAATATTGTAAGGCATATTGCAAGGCTTGTGATCACTGTCAGCGCCTTGGAAAACTAGAACAAACAGATGAAATGCCTTTAAGACCTATTCTTAGTGCAAAACCATTTGAGAAATGGGCTATAGATTTTTTGGGTCCTATTTCACCATCCATGAATAGGAATGGATCATGCTATATCATCACTTGCATAGATTATTTGACAAGGTGGGTAGAAGAAACACCTACAAAGGATTATACAACAACTACAATAGCCTGGTTTCTATGATAAGATATTATTACAATGTATGGATGGCTGTTGAGTTTGACCAGTGGTAGGGGCACACATTTTCTGAATGAGATAATTAGAATTCTATTGGATGAATTCATGATTGCACACCATGAGACTACACCATATCATCCTCAGGAAAATGGGACTACTGAGGCTTTCAACAAAATTTTGATCCAAACATTGACAAAAATTTATAATGTTGGAAGGAAGGATTAGGATGATAAGTTTTCCACAGTGATTTGGGTGTATAGAACAAGTTACAACCGATTAAACAAGGCCACACCCTTTCAATTATTGTTTGGTGCAGAAGCAGTCCTTCCTATGGAATTCATGTTACCTTCTTTACGTATTGCACATGTTAGAGGTCTAGCTGATGAAAAAGCATTAGAAGAACACATTGAAAAGTTAATTAAGATGGATGAGAAATGAGAAATAACATGTTAGAGTCAGAAGACAGAAAAATCCAGGAAGAAAGCATGGCATGCCATACACATCAAGGAAAAAAAGATTGAGATAGGACAAGTGGTGCTTCTTTATGATTCTAAGTTTCTACACCATCCAAGAAAAGTCAAAGTACATTGGTTAGGACCATATGTTATCACTTACACACTTGAAACAAGAGCTTATCAGTTAGAAGCACTTGATGGAATAGGGATACCCAGTTACTTCAACGGGAGTAGGTTGAATCCCTGCTATAAATAAGTCTTCTTAGTGTTTGTAATAAGGAAGTGTCGCTATTTAGATTAGGTTTTCAATTATGTATTCCCTTAATTTATTTCCTTCTTCGTCGTCATGCTTTGTCAATTTAGTTGGTGTTTGTGAAATAATCACGTTTTTGTGCTAGAATATAATTACCATTAGTAGTATTTTATGCACAGAGGGATGCACATACCATTTGTTTGGGGTGGTTCTTAAAAAATGGGTACACATAAAGGAAGAAACTGTTACAGGTGTTATTCAAGTTTAGAGAGTTAGTGGACTGAAGATTGTTTCCAAATAAGGACCATAAATGCAGATAAACAAAGGAACAGTATAACGTGAGGTAAGCAGTGGTCATGGAGACTACTAGGAGAAGGTGCAGTGGCGAGGTACTCAGGTGCGTGGAAGCATGCTAAAGAGAAGTCTATAGCCAAAAGTTAGGAAGGCACTCTAAAAGGTTATAGCTGAGGTGCAAAGATGTACCATGCAGAAATTGTGAAAATGGTCAATTAATGAAAGGATTGTTGGTAGGTGAAGGAACAATAAATGCACTAACTTTTTGAAAATCTATATAAGGATGGGATGTGAGTTCATTTTTACCGTTGTAATTGTGAAAATTTGAACAAGCTAAGTGCAAAATGACTTGAGAAATTCGTGTTGAGTAATGGAGAGTGTGTACGAGAAGCTACACATACGTCCCCATTGTATTCACATATGCTACATTGTATTTGTGTTGAGTCATGGGGTGTAAGAGAGATGTTCATAGGTGAATACAATGTGGCTACACATTACAAGTGGAATGTCATAGGGAGTAATTTATAACATATCAGGCTACATTACAAATACTATCATCAAGGAAGCGCGCACAGGTGATAAAATTAGTTTTGGTACTATCCTATTATCCCTTGTATTTATGGAGATTAGAGTGCCCGATGGGCCAAAGGACAAGCTCTGGGAGTATCCCAAGCAAAACAAGTCCCTTATGGAAAGATTTGACAAGTACTTATGTGAAGGGTCAATGAGTGTGCCATTCAAGCAAAGGCTGGAGATGTGGTATGATCGGATCCATGTGGCATTTGAAGAGGAGTGGCACATCCCTAAGGAGTTACCGTCATTGGTGGCAAAGACAGTGCAGTTCGCGATGTACTAACAATTCTGCATCATGCGATTTTCAATGAAGGATGAGACTTGGAGCCCCTAGTGTAAGGTGTTGTATTCCTTTATAGTGTGTTACTTCTAGGCATTAGTCCATTGTTTTACTGATGTGCATCACCTAAATGTTTTTTCAGACAAGGTAGAATGTGACTATCACATGCTAAGGAAGACATATGTATATCCAGGTTAGACTGCCTATATTAAGAGGATAATTTCAGAAATGATAAGCATGAAGCCTATGAGTTTGGATATTGGAGATAGTGGAGCTGCATTGATATACCATAAGTTTAAACCTAAGTTAGAGGGTAAAAAATATGTAGAAAATGAGTTTGTGCTCCCAGGGCTGCCTAATGGTAAGCATATAGTAGAGAACGTGCCATTTGCATATCCCAAAAAAATGGTAGAGGTAGACAATTAGGAGGAAGAACATGAGGAAAGAGGTGGCTTGGATCATAGGGGATGGAGACAACCCATGGACAGGGTAGAAGCTAACCATGCAAGTACTCCACCCCAGTACAAGAATAAAACGATTAAGAATTGGAAGTAGGACCAGTCCCCAAAGAACACTACTTTAAGAGGGTGTTCAGACGAATAAGAACTCAAGGCACTACTCCACATTCAGTATGAAGGTCACTATGAATCTCTCCATAGAAGGAGACAATTGAGAAGAGAAGGAGAAAATTGAAGCTGAATGAGGATGAGGAGTCTGAAGAGAGCACACCTAGATTTCCTATACAACTAGAGGATGTGGAAGATCCCAAGGAAAAAGAAATGAAGGAGTAAATAATCTAGGAGAGAAAACAAGATACCACTCAGGACATAGAGGATCCAACTCCAAACCTTGGTGCTCAAGTTCCTAAGGGGCCAAGATAAAGGAGGGAAAGTGGAGAGTATGATGTGCCAATCATGGGATATGAAGAGGACACAAGTGAAATTTTTCATCTGTGATTCCATAATATAGTGGGACTTAAGGACTTGTATGGATGGGAGTTGATGGACCCTGACGTGGCAACTGCATGCAGGAGGAAACAATTGTCATGGCCCATGAAAAATTAGATGGATGAGGCTAATTTTGATGTGTGTGAAGATTCTTGTGTTCCAAGGAGAATGAGAAAGGCACCACAAAACATGCATATAACCATCAAACCCATGGTTATGTCTGATGAATAGGTGAGTAATGCATTAGTGAATGTATCTACAGAGGTGGTGTGTAGGAATGTGGATAAATTTTCCACCATTAAAGTGCTAAGAGAAGACATCAAAGCCAAAGATGCAAATATCATGCATCTAAAAGGAGAAAAGGACCTAGAGAAAAAGAAGAATGGGGTTCTCATCAGAATGGTAGAGGAGATTGAAGATCATGCTCTATAAGAAAGACCACACTTGGAGCCCAAGGTACCCAAAAATTTCCCTTCGGCTATGCACTATGTGCATACCTTAGTTGATTTGGTGCTTGAGGATGGACCATTTCGAATGCCAGAACTAAAGGACCTTGAGCAAGAAGTGGAGAGGGAAAGGGCTTTAGTGGTTAGGAATATTTCATCCTACAAGGCATTGCTTCAAAACTTACAAGAGGAGCTAAAGAAAGCAGACCATGCATTGAATATCTATGTAGCTCCATAGGCAGTACTAAGGATCAAGACCATAGTATAAGACAATGAATTCCTGAAGGCAATGACAGATGATACATTTGGACACGTGGATAGATTGGCGTTATTCAAGAAAAAGAACAAGGCCCTTACAACAACACATGACCCCCATAAAGAAAAATTGAATGAGATTGGAAAATGTATAGCACAAAAGATGGTTATGTTGGAAGGAATAATGTCTGCTATGTCCAACATTATTTTGGTGTTACAAAATGAGAAGGGAGAAATTTCCCAAGATGAGTTGGAATCTATTGCAGCGGACATTGCAGAGAAGACAAAATTTGCGCCAACTGAATGGTAGACTTTGGAAGATGAGATAAAATAATATCCATAATTAATTTTTCTGGTTGAGATAGAGGATGTTGTAGTGTGAAAGTTAATTATTTGTACGAAAATTATTTCATTTCTTTCCATTCCTTATTCTTTATTATTTGAAGAGAATCCATTTCTAGGGTGGAAATGTAATTTTGTGTGGGGTAATTTTGAGCAGAATAAGTATGATACTTAGTAGAAGGCACACAGAAGATTCACACATAAAAATAGGGAACATTCAAAGGTGTAGAAGGATAGGAAAGGATGTGCACATGAAAGACAAGGACTGATTCGGGACTTAGCCATTTTTCAAGAGTATGGGCTATTTTTGGAGATAGCATGTAGAGCACACAAAAAAAATAAATACTTGTGTGACACGCATAAGTTATTTTTATAAGAGAGGATACTAAGCACTTTGCATGGGTTTAGGATAATAATAAAATTACTACTGCCAGTTAACCATAAGAGATATATTATTAGTGCACTTACATGTGCATCTATTATTGTAAAGGTGCATAGCTATTTTAGCATGCGACCTATTTTTAGAATTATGCAAGTGGTGAAGGGAAATTCCCCACCATTATAAATATGTAGTGATATGTGTAGTATAGGGGGATTGGATATGAACTATTGTGAAGTTATGCTACCAGATATGATATGTTCATGATCTTATGGTATTACATATTGTAAGAATATTCTGTGTATTTATTGTGTTTAATATAAAGGAGTGTATTGATTGATTCAAGGTGTTAAACATGATTACAACTAGATCTTGCATGGTATAACTCATTATGGATATTACTTGAATCCATTACACTTTGTATTTAGATATGGAATATGCTTTGTAGAATGTTATACCAATTATGGATCTGAATGCATTAACTCTTCAATTTGTAAGCTTCATATTCTGATTATCTTGCTAACATCCTGCATGGAGTAACACTGAATGCAGGGGTCTGATACCTCTTGCACGCTTTGGGTAAGCATCCTGCAATAAATGCTAACACTAAAGTGCTAGCGGTCTGATACCTTTGCACGCTTTGGGTGAGCTCTCAATATATGCTAAGTGATGTGCTAGCGCCCTTGGGTTATTACTAGTCATATTTTAAGTATGCTTCTATTTCAGTTCTATAGGGAACTTTTTCAAGTCAAGCATCCACTTTAAGAGTTTATAGATTTGTAATTTTCCATTGCAAATTAATTATTAAAAAAAATAGGTCAATTTTGTTCAGGATAAGTGTCAAATTTTTGTATTAAAAGTGAGACAATTTATTGTCATTTTCATATTCCATCATTAAATATGTCAATACTCATTATGAGTCATTTATTTATTAGATTGTATTTTGTAGGTCTAATGGTAAATTTTTGTGAAGATTCCTTGAGTTTAGTAATTTATATTTAGTGTCATAAGAAGTGGGTGAATTACATTGTCAATTTTCAAAATGTATGTTAGTGTCAAGAGTTAGAGTCAAAAATTGTAAAAAAAAAGACATTTTCCTTAGGAATGCATTTTCAGTGTTACTCGACGTCTGAATAATAAAGTGTTTCACATTACTAGAGGAAAGAAAAAAAAATGAATGTGGAGACAAATGTGCTTCATTTTTTCATTCTGCTAAGTTAGTAACATATACATTGGAGGTTGGAGGAGATATAGGATGGAGGAAAAACAACGTCCTCTCGTTAGTCGCCAACGACAGGGCCACATGAAGGTTTGGTGACATGTATGTTTATAGTTTGTGTTTTTTGCTTTCCATTGTGTTTTTCAAAGTTCCAGTTTCAGTGTTCTTGTTACAGTGTTCCTGTTTTAAATAATTGGAAATTTCACATTGAGGTGGGGAAATTATCCAATCTTCCATTTCTAGTTTTCATTTTGTGTCCATGAACAACAAATTTCAATATATTTTCCTATGTTATTCTATGAAGTGAGATAATGATGAGAGATGAGCAATATACTGCAAAATCATGATATTGTGGTTATTGGTAATCCATTGGAAAACCATCTATAGTTCTAGTTGTTAGTAATCGACTAGGAAAACTATCTATAGTTGTGGTTGTTGGTACACCACTAGGAAAACCATCCAGAGGTTATTGGTATTTTCCTTGGAACCATCCAGATCATGAGTAGGCTATGTAGCGACACATTACAGTACACGGGTGTGTTTTCTCCATGTTCACACTAAGGGGGGGAATGTTAGAAATAATTCTGTTAGTGCTCCATTATCGTATGGTAATTTATTGGTTAGTAATTTGTTATAAGTTTTATATAAAAAATATAACTAATATATTTTTTAGGAAAGTTTTAACAAATCACATAAATATTTTAAGGGAGTTAGAGTAGTTATAGATACTTCCTAAAATATAGGAAGTTTGTTTCCTATATATTTGTAAGCTTCATATTATGAGTAATGGTTGAGATTATTGAATATCATTTGCATTTCATTATGATGTCTCTGCAAATATGCTACATTATTTTCATCCTTCTTTCCTAAAAAAAATCTAATGGCATGATTTGAAGCATCAATATGAATGTGAAATGGAAAAATCCAATCCAGTTCTCTTAACACATATGTAGAAGTCCAAATTTTCTTCAAATTATGGAATGCAATCTCACATTTCTTAGTCCACTTAAAGCATACATCCTTTTCCAACAGGAAAAATAATGGTGTTGCAATCTTACTGAAGTCATTTATAAATATTCTATAATACCCAACATGTCTTACGAAGCTTCTCACATCCTTTTTTTTTTTGGTTTTGGCAGATTTAAAATTACATATATTTTTTGTAGATCTACTTGAATTCCAGTAGATGATAAATAATGACCCAACATTATTCCTTCAGAAATCATTATGTAGATTTTTTTATTTCTTAAGGACATGTTATGCTCCTTGCATCTCCTAATAAATTTGTCTAGATTATTCATTTCTTCATCAAACGTACTTCCATGTACTATAAAATCATCCATATATACCTGCATGGAGTTATTGGTTAGATATGAGAAAATTCTCAACGCTACTCTTTGAAATGTAGCAGGTGCATTGTACAAACCAAAAGGAAGAACATAATATGCAAACGTTTCCAATGGGTACATGAATGCAGTCTTTTCTTGGTCCTTTGGTGTAATCTAAATTTGGTTATAGCCACTATAGCCATCAAGAAAATAAAAATAATTCTTTTCAGCAAGAGTGTCAAGTACCTGATCAATAAAAGGAAGCAGAAAATGATCCTTTTTTGTTATTGCATTCAACTCTTTATAGTCCATTCAGATCCTCCATTTACCATTCTTCTTAGGTATAATGATAAGGGGTGACACCTATTGATTGTCTGAAATTTGATATATGAATCCAACATCCACTATTTTTTTAATTCTTCTTTCACTATATTCCTCATTGTTGGGTTCGTTTTTATTTTTGTTTGTCTTATTGGCTTACAGCTATCTTTGATGTATATCTTATGTTTATAGAGCTTAGGATGGATTCCATGCATATCTCCATAGTCCCATGCAAATATTATCTTTTTTTTTCTGCATAAGAGAAATTAATAGTTGTTCTTGTTGCATGCTCAATGTTTTTCACATTAAATGGCTTTCCCAAAGTAATTTCCTCTTGTTTATATAGATAAATCATGGAGTATAGATTTCTACTAATAGAATTCAATATACAATTATGTGGAAGAAGTTGGTTGAGGATGTAATTATTACTTGGAACGTTCATATTGCTCTGCTATAGTAGGATTTGATTCTTAGGAAAAATTATACAATGTAATCTGTCATCTACTTCTTAATTCCTCCCATTATTATTTTTCAGGACATTAGAGAAAACAACATCCTCTTCTTGCACTTTAATTGTGTATGACTTCTCTAGCATCATGAGTTTTTCATTAATCTACAATCATTTAATTATCAGACCTAGGAACATAAACTTTCAATATTTCTAGTGTTGTATGCACAATTATAGATGTTTGGGAGGTGAAAAGGTAAATTGTTGTCACTATAATTAGGAAATACAATGCTGGAAATGAACTAGACTATGGCTGAAAGTAAATACTATGGATAATGATAAATAATGTAAAAATAGAGAATAGATAAAGAAATGGATTACTGCTAATCTAATCATGCAATAAATTAAAGAAAAAAACAAAAGGAGAGGGTTAGAAAACCGTAGGTGGGTCCTTCCTTGGGTGATAATATTTCGTAAGCAACGTGTCTATAAAAAATTAATAGAACTCATATTCTTATTTCATCACCATGAAGATTACATGTGAAAAATAAAAAAAAATTATCTACCTAAGGATCGATTTATCTATGTATCTCCCTCCATCTATATGTATTTACAACATTAATATTTCCTTTTTATATATTTAATTACAATAGAGGCATGAAGAGATAGAGTCATACTAGAGTTCCAGCTGGATTAGGTAAAATATCTTAACCAAACAATATGAAAACCTACATGTATATAACAAAAATATTCAGTAGATGTTCTCATACAATCACATAACTTAACTAACCAATCAATCGATCAACCAGTTATTAAATTATGAGTTAAATCAATTAGTTCTTTGTTTGAATTGAAACACATAATCAGGTGATGGTGCTGAGTCTTCTTCTTGTTCTCATAACTGCTTCTTCTATCAACATGTGCAAGATTAGGTGAAGTGTCCATGTTGTGTAAGCTCCTCAGATCATGGTTTCATGTATGTGAGTGACATCCTTTGGTTATAGATGCTTTGATGTAGACGAGTCCCTTTGGCTACATGCCAATTTTTATGGATGACCTCTTTACTGTGAATGAGTTCCTTTGGCTGCATGTCAGTTACTGTGTGTGGATCATTTGCTTCATATTAGTTGTTGCATATAACAAGTTTCTTGCAAACAAGGATTACATTTATAAAAAAACATCACTTAACATCATATTGCAATGAAAATAATAAATGCATACTCATAATCCAAAAAATAAGGTAATATTTAGTAATATCTATGCCATGAGTTCAAGTTATAATGTAAATTTTTAGTAGTATCACTGGGAAATACAAGTTCAGGGGTACAATTGGCTAAAAAGAATATAGTAGATGAGATGTTTAAAAAGGAAATAAAATGACTCTTCAATACCATTGAATATTTCTTAGGAATCAGGATCACATTCCCCTTTTTTATAATATGAAAGAATTTGATATTGACCATGACGAGTTTTCTTATTTTGGAAAGGAACTAGAATACCCTATTCTGTTAAAAAGTAAAAATCAAAACATAAAATTAAAAAAATATCCCACAGTAAAAACCTTGCTGAGGCACTGTCTGAAAAAACACAAAAATAAAAAAAAATTGTAAAAAAAAGGACATATCCCCTTATGAAAACCTTTCAGAGGCACTAGAGAGATGATATTATCATTCATCTCCAACTGGTAATTTTCATCAACCAATGAAATCCTTTTCAGAAAGGGACACACCTATAATTTTGGTTGAGGAAACACTAAACATTAACATCAACACACTTGAACAACTAAATATTTTAAAACTTGATGTAAGTATTTCATATAAAGAACAAATAGAGTTCATGACAATCCTTATGGAATTTCAAGATATTTTTGCATTGACCTACAAAAATATGTCAAAATTATATCCTTTTTCTAATGGTACACCACCTTATGGTACATCCGTATGTAAAACATGTCAAGTAAAAATTGATAAAAATGCACCCCAAAGTTGTGCTACTTGTAAAGGATGAACTTAAAAAAAAATTGGAATTAGATTTCATTTGACCCATTGGCTATTCAACATGAATTTCAAACATAATACTCATGGAAAATAAAACTCTGGACATCATAATATGTACATATGGCATCAATACGGCTTGTTCAAAAGATGAATTCCCTTTACCCAACATAGACATGATCATAGATTGAATAGTAGGTTATGAAATGATTTCCCTAATGTATGGATTATCTAGTTATAGTCAAATATATAAAATAATAAACATAAGACAATATTCACTACACCATCGGGGAAATTCTATTATAAGGTCATGCCTTTTTGCCTTTAAAACATGGGTGCTACATAACAGAGAGTGATGAAATTCATATTCCATGATACACTACATGATATCATAGAAGACTATGTGGATGACATCCTAAAAAATTCTAAAAAATGATTAGGTCATATTTCTGTATTGAGGTGCATATTTGAAAGATTGCATGAGTTAAAATTCGGGATTAACTCTAAGAAATGTTTGTTCGAGGTAACATTAGGTAAATTACTAGGATTCATTATTTTATGAAGAGGCATAGACATTGACCCCACATAGAGAAATGATATTATGGAAATTACTCCTTCCCAAAATATTAGGCAATTAATAAGTCTTCAAGAGATTATCCTGTCAATCAAAAGATTCATCTCATAATTGGTGGATAAGCGTCGTCACTTCAATCAATTACTGAAAAAGGATGTCCAGTTTTAATGGAACCACGAATGTCAAGATTCATTTTCAAAACTAAAAGAATACCTATCAAGTCCACTGGTCCTCATGCCACATATATTAGATAAAAAAATTCTTCTTTATACATCTACTACAAAATATACAATAGGATCACTACTAGCATAGCATAACGATTAAGGAAAAGAGAATATGATCTACTATATTATAAGAACACTTATTGATCATGAGGTAAAATATTCACAGGTTGAAAGAGTTTTTAGTAGTATATTTCACATTTCACAAATTATGCCACTATTTTCCCAATCATACAGCTAAACTCATTGCAAAAGTAGATCCGCTCAAATATCTTCCATTTAGACCCATTCTCACAGGCATAATGTCAAGTTGGGTAATTCTACTTAGTAATTTTGTTAGTCAAAAGGAAATCAAATGACAAGGTATCAAAGATATACTTTCCGTGGAACATTTTCTTGGACCAAAACCTCTTCATTTCAACTTCTCGGATGAATAAATATTGTATATTGATATAATACCTTCTTGGAATCTATTTTTTAATGGATCTTGTAATGTCCATGGATCAAGAGAAAGACTCACACTTATTACACCAAAGGGAAATATTATTCAAAATTATTTCCTTTTTAGCCTTCCCCTACACAAACAATATTGAAGAATACAAATCCCTCATAGCTAGATATAAATTAGCTATATCATGGAACCTTAAGGATTTGGCAATCTTTGGTGATTCACTTCTCATAATCAAACAAGTAAAAAATGAACATTAGGTAAAAAATAAAAACTTCACTCCTTAAAAACTCATGGTAGATATCCTTCAAGATTACTTTCAGTTGATCAATTTTTACCAAGTCCCTAAGTTTCAAAACAAATCCATAGATCCAACTATCAGATCCATTCGGGAAATCACAGCCAATCAGCCATATGAAAATTTCCTTGTAGAAAAACTCTTAGCTCCTGCTTAGGAATTTCTCGATACTACCGTGATGTGTGAAATAGTTGGTCATGATATCCCTTGGTACCATGATATATATACCTTCATTCATGACAAAACCTTCCCTCTTAATATGAATTGCCATAAAAAACATTCATTAGCACAATGTGCCTCTTTCTATACTATCCTAGCCAACACTTTGTATTAGCACGGTTATGATAAAAATTTACTTTGATGTCTCAATGAAGAGAAGGAATATTATACTTGAGTTTAAATACACTCCGGTATTTATGGAGAAAACACAAATAGAATGGCCTTAGCCAATAAAATCTTACATGTTAGTTAATATTGGCCCACCATGGAAAATGAATCATGGAATTTTGTTAAAATATATCTAGTTTGTCAAAAACACAAAAACCTTATCCATGAACCTTACAAATCTTTACAACCAATCATGTCACCTTGTATTTTTTATTAATGGGGACTCGATATTATTGGGAAAATTATACCTACATCATCTGATGGACATAAATTCATCATCATAACCACTAAGTATTTCAGTAAATGGGTAGAGGATATGCCTATCACTTAGGTCACTAAGAGTTATATCTCCAAATTAATATTCAATAATATCATGTGTTGATTTTTTATCCCATCTTCCATTATCACTGACAATGGAAAATACTTAAAAATAAAATTGTTAATGATCTTTCCAAATGTTTTCACATCCATATTACCCTCAAGGTAATAACCAAGCCAAAGAAACAAAAATGTTAAAGAGTATCATGGAAAACATATTCAATGTATAGGGATAAAACTAGGATATCAAAATCTATCCCACCCTTTGGCTTACCATATATCCTATCAAACTCCTATAGAATCGACTCTGTTCTCTCTTGTTTATGATTGTGAATTTTTTCTACCTGTCGTGATTAATCTTCCATCCTTGAGAATATCCCTTCATGAATTAATCAATGAAGATGAATATAAACAATCATGCCTTAACAAACTAGAGATTCTTGATGAAAATGGATTAATGCTCTAAAGCATCTCCAAATCTATCAAAACTAGCTACAACATAACTATAACAAAAATATTAAACCTAGAGAGTTTGAGAACCATGACCTTTTCCTCAAATAAAATCATAAAAATGCAACCAAATAAAAATAAAAGCAAGGTAAATTTGAGCCTATTTAGTTAAGGCCATATGTAATCATTGCTAAATTTGGCTATGGAAAATATAAGTTGGCCACCATAAATGGAAAAACACTTGATGTGTAACATCCTCATTTATGACTTAGAAAATAGGTGATTTTTTTTGTTTTTACGTAATGTTCTCTGTTCTAAATTCATATAATTTAGAACACACATTCCTTTGTTAATCCATCACATAACCGAAAACTATATCCAACTATAATTACTCAATGTCATACCAATCTCTCATTTCATGACTCAGTATTAAACATTGATCTCTCATGTTTAACTTGTTCTTGTGTATACGAAGTATACTTTGGTTCCTTTATCTTTTACGGGTCATTCAAGTGTTATTGTTTAAGATTCCTATCTAAGTATCTTTTATTGATACCCATCTAAAATCCCACAACCTTAGACTAGGTGACCTAAGATAATGCAACCAGCAGTTTGTGATACTTTGGCCAAAATTTTAAACATGTTTACCATGTTTACATTCCTAGATGGAATACTCATCGAAAGGAATATGTATTTCACCCCACTCTAACTATTATCTAGATTAGTCTTCCTTGACTTCTATCAACCAATTATGAGTCAAAGTTTTCACACTAAATAGGGACAAATCACATACACTAGTGTTGTAGTCTACTTGTGGTGACTAAAGATAAGTAGACATACTTGAATTGACTTATGTCAATTCGTGTGTGTTTATTCACCCTAGGTCAACATAAGTGGATGAATACACTCGACTATATGCCTATCTCAGTTTAGAGTAAAAATTTGAACTTAAATTCCACTTATGATAATTGAGTTAGAGGAGTTGAGTGGGATATTGAGGAATAATGGCTTCTTCACAGTATCCACCTAATGAATTTATCATTAAGTGGGTACTGTGCAGCAACAAATATACTATAACAACCCACTAAGTACCTTTAACGTAACTACCGTACCTAATGAGGTAATTGTTTAATTAACTTTCATCTTGTTAATTAATTTAATTTACATTACGCATCATATCTAAGGGTAAACTAAGTTTGAATGATAATTCCTTTAATAAAGGAATCATAATGCACCCTTACATGAATTGAGGGTATGCAGATTAATTCTTCATTCATGTTTAAGAACTCATTATTAATTAACCATTTGTTCATTTAACCCCATAATCCAATCTGATTTAAGTAAGAAGAACATCATCAAGTCTTCTTTAATAAGTTTGTCTATGGTAAAAATCATATTAAATAACTTAATAGGTTGATTTAATGATTACCTTATCATATTAATTTCCCTTCCTTATCATATTCCTATTATCTTCTCTCTTTTTCCATATATTGGTTCATATTTTAAATGAATCACTTTCCTTTTTAACATTATAGATTCAACTTATCAATTTAAGTTAAGGATCCTAACTATATCCTTATTATTCTTCCATTTTTTCATGTGTTGATTCATAAGTAAATAGATTTAATATCTAATAAGTTTTAGATATAATCATCAAAATAGGATAAATACCACATCCTTGTTCATTATTACTTAAGATAAGAAAGTTCCCTCTTTATCCACTTAGGATCATTTACTAGTTCCAAACACATTCATTTGGTTTAAACTCTGATAAGGGATACAATAATAACTGTAATGTTGTAATGCATTATCCTCTTGGTCTTAGTAAATTAAAATTTATCATAATTATAGTTTAGGTAGTTTACCATTATAAATTTAGAATAATGACTCCATAAAATAGTTCCCCACTTATTCTGCTCATATCCAAAAGTTACCTATTATGTCATAAATACTTTGACATAGATTTACCTATCAAATCATCAGAGAATATAACTAAATACATTTATCTTACAAATCTTAACCAAACAACAAGTCAATTTGACAAGGAAAAATTTGATTTACTCAAATAGCTATAAGTATTTCATAAAAATTTCAAACATAAATTAATACCATTTTTCAAAAATTACATAGTACAATGGCACTAGGCCTTCATGACTCATAACAGAATCATTTCATAACTTTAACACTTTTGAATATCCAAAATAATTGAACATCATCAGTAAAACAAATGCAACTTTCTATAAGTCTTTCTCCTTTCACTTTTCATGAAATCCATCTGCACATTGTTAGCATGTGTCAGTTCACGAGAACTAAGCATGATAAGAACTAACACATTAGAACAACATGCTACTATCTATCAATTTCATGAAAGGAATCCTTCTATTTAATGAAATTGTTCTAAGTTCCCAATCTCTAATAACTTTTAAAGCATGCAAAAATGCCACAATGCCAAGTTAGGAAAATAAGTCACATACACCCTTTTCATGAACCTTTTCCCCTGATATGACAAAAGTTTAGAAATCATTCAAGTTAAAACATTGGCCCTATAGTCAAACAGAGTGACAAGTGTTTTGGGATTTCAATCAGGTAATCATAAATTTTACATGATTGAAATTCAAAAACTCCATCCACCTTACAATAATTTATTCTAACATCACTTTACTTCATACTTTAAGGTAATGATATTGAAAGGTAAATTTCAAGTAGCAAACAAGACATTTCCTAACAATGAGTCACTCAATATACCAATGAGCAAATTTTCTATCTGAAATGATTGTAACAATTTAAATTATCCAAAATTATCCATTCATTAACTATCACAATAGTTAATGGTTGGATTAACAATTCCATGTAATTTATCATAGCAATCAAGGTATTTTCATTTTCTTACCTATCAACCAAGTTCTCTTCAAAGAGATTAATTATTACTAATTAGTCAATCAGGAAAATCAAATAAACTTAATTTAGTGCAATATTCATCAACAAGAAATCAAGAAACTATCAAGTGAATGTTCATCGACTGAACTCAAATCATGACCAAATCAGGAATGGTACACCCAAAATTATAGTGGACTTCCTCTAATTAAATTTTCAATAATTCAACAACCACTTCAGTCATAGAATCATGAGGATGCATAGAGATATTTAAGTTACAGAAGATGATTTAATCTAGGACATTCATCCTCTTCAAGAGTTGAGTAATAAATCTACATTCCTCTAAATACAGAATAAGTTGACTCTATTTAAGTTCAAGTTATGAAACAACTGTCCCAGAATTAATATCGACTCAGAGGTCAACAAAAATCAAACAATAACCAAGATTACAAAGACTCAAACTTATTTTTCTGACTAAAGGCCATATAATTCAACCAAACTAGTGAGACTAAATGTCCCAAAAGGGAAAAACAAAAAGATAACAAGGATTACAATCCCTGTAATATAACAGTCCAGTTTAACACCATCAATCAAATAGGGTTACCTCAGGAAAGAAACAAAAATCGACTAAACATGCCCATGAAGGGTTTATAAAAAGATTTATGTCTCCTTAAGCTTTGAATTGAGACTTTAGAAGTATGGTGAAGAAGATCAAAAAGAGACCTGCAAAAGAGAATATCTGAGGAAAATAACAAGCACATTTTTGTTTAATGATTCCTATAACCAAAACTAGTACTAACCTAAAATAAAAGGGTCCTTTCCAAGAAACATAAAAAGGGATTTCAAATAACCCAAATCAAATCCTAGATAAAATGAAAAGCAACACCTTAAATCCTTTATGCCATAGTCATTTTTTCAAAAAAGTCACCTTAATCATCTATGCTAAAAAAATGATAAGATCCCTTATTAAACACATTCAGAAGAAAGGTAAACACAAATTCTCATAAAAAAACTTATTCAGAGATCAATGATTGCAAACAAAATCATCCAAAACCAGCTTGCACATGTTCTTATCGTATAACAATTACAGATAAGAAACAGAATGGTTCCACACAACCCAAACCTAGTTTCCAAAAATATTTTAAAAAGAAAAACTGAGTAAGATACAAACAACCATATTTTCCAACCACAAATATCAACTCAAAAAGTCAATATCAGAAAATGAGAAGAGTTATTTTTATGAGATTGATAAACACAAGTAAAATATCATAATGGGTTAGAGCCTATCATGCCTGGTAGTCCTCCTACAAAACTTTTCCAAGCTCCCTGAGTTTCTCATCAATATTTTGCAATAAAATTCACAAAAATTTTACACCCGAATCCACACAAATACCATATTATTTCTACCCCTTTTCATTTATAGATTCAATAATAGATTTCTTCTGTTATCTCTATCATGCAATGGAAAATTTATGCATGCAACTGAATCAAAGTATCAGTTTGAAAAATGGAGAAACAACATGCAGAGCCTTTGAGCTCGAAAAAACAAAATGAACGGTGAAACCAAACCTCTTTCTTTTCCTCCATTCCATCTCGGAGTTTCCCAAGGTGGTTTTCCACTTTTTCTGAGATCAATAAATGCCAGGAAGGATTGTTAGTCATCTATTAATTCCCCAAATAAATAGTTATTTTTAACAACTAAATGTTCAAAAACATGTAAAACTTCCATTTAGCTAACTGGAGTTTGATGCCCACCAAATTTGTTTTAGGTTCCTCCAAAGGTGGCATAGGATCTCATTGAATGTTATTTAATTCCTTATTATAGTGTGGGTTGGCACCCAATAAACCACGCTCAAACCCTTAGGGTTTATGTAACCAGAGTCATAGTCTAGGTTAGGTTTAAGTCCCACATAGGTTTAGGTCCATTTTAAATAGTGCCATCCTTAGTCTAGATTAGGATATTAATGAATTCCTCTAGGTAGTTTAGGAATTAGAATCCCATTACCAAGAATACATCCAATCTTATCTTAGAATAATATGCATCTAGGATAGTTAGGTTTACACCAAGAATAATTATCACCATAGTGTAGTTTCTGTTAGGTCACTACTAACATATATATTAACTTAAAACATTAATCATGAACATTACTAACATATGCAAACATCAAAAAGTAATCATATCTCACTAAAAGAGTGTATGCACCAGATGCTATTAGGTGCTCCAATGGCATCATTTCCTTCGAGCCTGGATGAGATGACATGTTTGCAATTAAGAAAAATTCAATCAGACTAACAGAATGATCGTACATCATATCGATCGAAGGCATGCCTTGGATCACTAAAATTGATCCAAGGTATGACTATCCCTTCATTAGCAATGAATAAACCATGGTTCAGTTAAATAATGTAACTTAAGTATCTTACCAGCATAGTCCATTGGACAACATTTACCTTAAATCACCTGGTTTATACAAATTATACCTCCAACTTAGCATAATGAGCATATGGATAAAATCCAACATTAGTATAATTCTGATACAATATGATTTCAGCAGAGTTAGAAGGTAAACTATTTAATCAACATCAAACATGATCAATCAGTTAAGAGAGTAAATTGTCTCAGTATAGAAGTCATATATCTACGTTTGAAAATTTTAATTAAAGAAGTTGGTTTAGATATCATTCACGGAAGAGGAATTACATACCTCCCCCTAAAAAGCATCATCATCCCTAATGATTAACTTAGTCCACACAAATTTTTAGAACATAGGAATAAATATAACTTATTCATCCATAAAAATTCTTAAATAGATATCAGATTTGCAAAAATTTCAAGTTTATTTAAACTTATTAAAGCATCAATTTACTGTCCCAGTTCATAAAGAAATAAGTATTTTCCCCAAAACTGGTAGAATCATAAATAGTTTTTTAAACTTAATAATCAAATATCACAAAAAATCAGAATTAATTATATTAAAAAAGATGAGGAAAAGACAATTTTTATGTCCTCAAGATTTCCCAAGTTGCACTCTCTTCACTAAACTAGTCCCACTGGACCTTACATTGGCTTATTTCATGATTTTACAAGTGCAAATTACATGTTTCTAGCACTCTGATGGGTTCAATCATGATTATTTTTGGGTCTTGGACCTACAAGGAATTCCAATTTAATACATGTGATAAGTAAGAAAAATATTTCTTAAGGAAAGAAATATGAAAAACATCATTCATTCGTGATAATATGGGAGGTAATGCTAAGCAACAAGCTATAGGGCTAATCACTTCAACAATATCGAAAGGTCCCACAAAATGAGGTGATAACTTGGCCGCTTTGCCAAAAGTAATTGTACTCTTTTTACGCTTAACACGTAAAAATACCTTTTCACCAAGTTCAAATTTCCTATGGAGTCTCTTTAGGTCTACATAACTTTTTTTGCCTATCAGCAACTTCCTTTAATCATTCATGAATTACTTTTACTTGTTGTTCCATTTTACTAATAATTTTAGGCCCAATTACCTCTTTATCTTTGATGTTATCGCAACTAATTGGGGTTCTACATTTTTGTCCATATAATTCCTTAGAAGGTGTCGTCTTAAGAGAGGAATGGTAAGCATTATTGTATGCAAATTCAACTAATGAAAGGTATTCTTCCCACTTGTATTGTTGGTCAATACTGTACATTCACAATATATCTTCCATTACCTGATTTACTCTTTTTGTTTGCCCATCTGTTTCCAGATGATATACGGAACTAAAATTAAGTTTCATTCCCAAGGATGCATTAAGTGTTTTCCAAAAATGTGAATTCATTCTTGGATCTCTATTAGAAATAATCAATTCAGGAACACCATGTAATCTAAAAATTTCATGACTAAATCTTTTTGCAAGAATAGATGAATCATCTTTTAAATTTCCAACAATGAAATGAGATACCTTTGTTAACTTTTCAACCACAAATAAAATAACATCATGCTTATTCTTAGACATAGGCAGCCCTTGAACAAAATTCATACTATTTACTTACCACTTATATTGTGGTACGCTATGAGGGTACAATAAACTAGCTAGATGCATATGTTCAACCTTAACTCGCTGACATTCTAGACAATGTTAGACAAAATTAGTTTTTTCTTTCTTCTTCCCTTTCTAAAAATATTGTTGTTTTACATCAACACACATTTTTGTAACTCTGGGATGTCCTGAGTAAGGAGAGTTATGAAATTCAATCATCAATTTCTTCCTTAACTAATTTTCTGAGGGTACATACACCCAATTTTCATACCTTAAGATTTCTTCATTATCAAAACTAAAACCTTTATATCTTGCATCATTAGGATATGTAGCAAGTGTTGTTTTTACTTGCTGAAAATATGAATCAGAATTCATCCCATTCTTTACTTCTTCCTTAAATTGATTTTTCAAAGTTACAAGTGTAGAAATATGTTTCCTATGACTTAGTGCATCTGCCACTCTATTTTATTTACCTTTAATGTAGCTTATGTCAAAATCAGATTGTGACAAAAAATATAACCATCTTCATTGTCTTGCAATCAAATTTGGTTGTGTGAAAATATATTTTTCAGCCAAAGGTGGTCAATTTTTAACTCAAATGGTCTACCTAAGAGATAATGTCTCCATACTTGAAGTGCATGAACTATGGAAACAAGCTCTAGGTCATGGGGAGCATATTTCAACTCGTGTAACTTGATTTTTCTTCTTTCATAAGCTATAATGTGATCATTATGAAGTAATATACCTCCCAAAACTTCTCTAGAAGCATCAATAACTACTATAAAGATTTCATTTAGATCCAGAACAGTTGGAATAGTTGTTGTAGTTAGCTTCTCCTTTAGAGATTTAAACGTTTCTTTGCATTTATCACTCCACACAAAACTCTTGTCTTTCTTTTTCAATGAAGTAATTGGGGCAACAAATTTTGAAAATTCCTTAAAATTTTTTCTATAATATCCAGAAAGCCCCATGAAGCTTCTAACTTCATGAGCATTCTTAGGTGTTGGCCATTCAATTATGACTGCAATCTTTGATGGATCCATAGATATTCCATCCTTCCTTATGACATGTCTCAAATAATGTACTTTTGTTTCATAAAAGGAACATTTTGATAATTTCCCATACAATTTTTTCTTTCTCAAAATCTCAAGTACAATCCTTAAATGCTCATTTTGTTCTTCTATGATTTTAGAATAGATAATAATATCATCCAGGAATACAAGAACATTTTCCCAAGTATTCCTGAAATATATTGTTCATCAAATTCATGAAATTTGCAGGGGCATTTATCAAACCAAAAGGTAAAACAGTGAATTCGTAATATCTATACCTTGTTCTAAAAGTTATTTTATGAATATCCTCATCCTTAATTCTCAATTGATGATATCTAGATCAAAGATCTATCTTTGAATATATTGATGCACCATGCATCTGATCAAACAGATCATCAATTCTAGGAAGAGGAATAAAATATCATTTAGAACACACATTCCATGCCAATCAATCTCATAACAGATAACCATATGCAACTGTAATGACTCGGTATGATACTGATCTCTCATTCCATGACTCGGTTACTAACCAATCTCTCATGTTTGTCTTAAAGTATAGAATACTTTATGTATACTACGTATACTTTGTTTTTACTACCCTATTCCGGGTACTGAGTGATCTATTTAAAGAACCTATCTGAATATTTGTTACCAATATTCATCTGACATCACATTGCTTTAAACTAGGTGACTTAGGACAATGCAACCAAAAACTTGCGATACTTTGGCTAAAGATTTTCAACATACTATTCATGTTACTATTCCTAGATGACATACTCATCATTTCAGAATACGTCCTTCACCTCACTCTTTTGTTATCTAGAATGGTCTTTACTAACTACTGTCAGTCCACTTGCCCAAGGTTTGACCCTAGCCCAGGTTAGCAACATAATTTGTTATAAGAAGATGCTCACGATGACTTAGGGTATATGGGCATACTTGATTGACCTAAGTCAACCGAATGTGCCAAGGTACCCCAAGTCATAGAAAGATATTCCCTATCCTAAACATGCTACAAATCTTGACCTAGAGAGAAACTAAGTTCAAGTCCAGATGTGTGTAGATCTAGATGAACAAATACAAAAGGGTGTTTCCACATGTCAACTTCAACACTGTATCCTTAAGAAGCCCCTGGAATTCTCAAAGGTACAGTCCTGTAGTTGGCATGTGTCCAACATTTGTTAGAACTGATTCGTCAAGATGTACATACCCCTTAGTGGTCATTAGATTCATAGTTTAATTGGATTAAGATTCAAATTACAGAAACCATGCCTAACCCTAATTCCAACATTCATTAAGTTCTTTATCCATAATTAATGTGATTTGATATTAAGAACTTCATTAACTCTTGTCTTGCATTGATGTTTATTAACCTGTGGCCTAACAAGTAGTTATCCATGACAATAGGGCAGCAACATCAAACGGTTAATTTTTAATGTAACTTAGCTATCCAAGAAGGTGTATCATCCACCTAGATTCAACTAGTGTTTTCTTTTTATAAACGAAGCACAAGGATTAAATATCATAACCACCATTCCATTTATTTCTCATACTTTTGAGAGAGGAAGAGTCTCCCTCTACATGAATAGATGTTAAGGTTAACATAACCTTTTCATCATTCTTTACTCATATAGTTTAATTGTATGACCAAGGAATATTTCATTATTAAACTATAGTTGTGTAGTTAGAGAATGACATCTTTTGAAATTTAACAAGTTTCATTATAATAAGGGAGATTGTACTATCCCCTTAATCCAACTTATTAATTGATAACAACAATAGTATACAAACAGATATAAGGAATATCGACAAGATATCACTACTATTTACGTCATATAAAGTACGAGAGAATTTACACAAAAAATTGGATTATGTCTCCAAAACTTTCAATTCATCATGATAAAATATACATTTACAAGACTATGCATTTTAGACATACTGTCATCATCATAAGATCATAAAAGAGCATCACTTGTCTTTTCCAATACAACTCAAGAATGAATCAAATTTTTTACATAAGATCCAAAATTAAATAAGCCAATGCATCATAAAATTTTTTCCTTCTTTTATCACTTACGATTTCCATCTGCAAAAATTGCTAGCACGGGTTAGTTTCAATGAATTGAGCATGATAAGCACTAAGCATTAAAATAAGTGCATTCCACTAATTGTTCAATTAAAACTTAAATTACGCTTTAATGAAACAATTAATATATCATACAAATAAGACATAAGTAAAAACTCATAAAGAAGTACAATTAAATTGTCTATTAATAATTAAGAAAAGAGCATAATTGATTAAGTCATCTATCAACTAACAACCTAATTAATGATCCTATCCATTAATTTTAATCAACCAACCTTCTCACCTAATTGACTAATTAATCATAATAGAAATACAACATTTAGCTTTACTATGTACCAAAAGAAGTTATTAACAACATAAATCATATTAGGATTGATTTCATCCTACAACTTAAGAAATGAAGAAGAATCAATACATAATATTCCCCATACACTAATAATTTGAATATAGAAATAGCTTACACACTAACTATTAGTTAAGGATAACCTTATAAGATTCAATTAAAGAGACAACATCTAACAAGAATCCCAAATGAATCTAAGAAAATTAAGACCCTTCAAAAGTAAGGTCTACCTTTCTTAAAGCTAACTTATACCTATTATGAAGATATCCCATATGCAAAGAGATGAAACACAGATTTCCACAAATCCAAGCTGGACTCATATAAGGATTAATCTCTTCTCCTGTCCATCCTAAGGAGAGATTCATAATGCAAAGATATAGCAAAAAGAGAAAAGATTCCAATACCAAATCTTGAAGGAAGTATGACTCAGCTTCCTAACTTGCATTCAGTTAAGGTCAAACAAGTTTACATTTTCTGATTCCATTGAACTGACTCAACTAGGTCTCTTTCACATCATTACAAATCTATGAGAGTAGTAGATAAAAATCCAAAGAAAATTTCCATGCTCAGAAGATTGATCTTATGTTTTCTAAAGTTATGATGCCAAACCCAAAATTAGTAGGCCTAGATCTTGTTTAATCTCTTTACATTAAGTGCTTAGAGATTTGTGCCACAGATTAAGAACTATTTTTTAGGTGAACCTATCTTGCTTCATTTAATTTAAAGGATCTCAAATGGAAAAGTACACATGCACACAATTCAGCACTTTCTAAGCAGTAAAATGAATTCCATTTCCAAAATCAGAAGTTCTTTACTAGATCCCAAAAGATAATACTAAACCAAACACCGTCAAAAGAAAACACACTTCTAGTTTCCCTTACAAATCAATACAACCTGGTTTATATATTTGAATTCATTAAACACAAGTTTGAATTCATTTTTCAGAAAAGAGTACATTATATAATCTAAAAACATCTGCCATTATAACATATTTCTCCTTAGTTAATGACCCATCAGATTAATTCAAACAAACAAAGAATAGAAATACCCAAAATAGAAGATAAAAAGTTTCATCTAATACTCATGTAGCTCAAAAGAAACTTATTCCCATCTTCAAGGTCATACATGCTCATATAAAAGATATGATATAGTTTCATTATCCTACAACTTAAATGAAAACAAGGTAGTAATCATATCACAATTCAATCCCCATACACTAATCATCTGAAAGTTCATAAACATGTTCATAAAAACATAACTACTTCAGTTTAGGATAACAGATAGTAAGATTCAACATTAAAGATACAAGTCATCTAAAAGAAGTCTCAACAAATCAATCCAAGTGAAGGGGTAAAGTAACAAAAATTCTACAACTGCAAGTCTTATTACTAACTTCTACAGGTTAAAGATCATCATTGAAATATCTGAAATGAATAACATTCCACAAATCAATTCAAGACTTGACAAGGGTTAATCTCTTCTCGTTATCCATCCAAGAAGGGTTCATAATAAGATATAGTGTAACTAAGAGTTCCTAATCCTTCCAATTACCAAAGTCCAAAACCTTCAAGTAAAACATTCAAGTCTTCAACAAATGTGGGTATTCTCTTCTACTGAACCGAGAGAGCTAATTCTCTTTCCGCATCATTACAAAAAATGACCTAGTACAAAGTAGAAAAACAATCCTCAAGGAAATTTCCATCTCAGATGAGCGATTTCTCAACTATTTCCTATAAAATAGAAAGCCAGAAAGCGATGAACCCAAAAGTTGAGCTCAGGCCAAAGAGTAATCTCCCAATAAATCAGACAGTCCGATAAATGAGTTCTAAGTTTTGCCAACCTTGAAGATCGATTAAATGAACCTATCTTTTCAAACACAAGTTAAAGAATCTCAAATCAAAAACCTTCTAATAAAGAATTCATTTCATTTCTAATATCAAATGAATTCCTTTTCTATTTCCAAAATCATAAGTTCTTTTACAATTCCCAAATGAGAATAAAAAATCAAACTCAAGTTTAAAGAAAGCACATTTCTACTTTCCCTTACAAATCAATACAACCTGGATTATATATTTGAATTCATTAAACACAAGTTTGAAGATCAATTCTCAGAAAGGAGTACACAGTATAGTCCAAAAAATAGACTACTATCCATAAGAGAAGTATAATCCTTTCTCCTTTTAAAGACCTAGAGATTCATTCAATGAATCTAACAAAGAATAGAAAACCCAAAACAATATAAGATAAACAAGTTTCAATAATACTCATGAACTCAAAAGAAACTGTATTCTCAACTTCAAGGTCTTACATGGATCCATATAAAAGAGACATATAGTTCTTGGTCATCATGAAGACAAATTAAATGAAACAAACCTCAAACCAGAGGTAATAAATCCTATCAACAAGATTCAATACGCTAGGTATTCATCTAATATTTCTTTTAAAACCTAGAAATCAATTAAAAGGATCTAAAGAGAGTAAGAAAACCCAATATACACTTAAGTCAAACATTTTCTCAATTTTACCTCCAACGTGGCTGAAACAGAAATCACAAAAAAGACTCTCATACCTCCATCTTTAAAGATTGTGAAAGAGAAGGTATTCATTTCAAACATAGATCACAAGAAGGAGTATGAATACTACATTTCCAAAAACTTCAAAACTTGATAACGACCATTTCAAATGAACTCTATATCAACCAAAGAGTAACTAACAATACATTATCTAACCAGAGGTTCCTTAATCCCTCAACAAGTTACAGTTCTAGTCCAATAACCTTCAAACAAAATAGTCAAGCCTTCAACAAGATGTGGGTTTGCTCATAGAAGAGGAGATAAGGATACCCTTCATATTTACATGCCTTTACAAGTTCAACGAAGGTGGTACAGTCTCAAAAACATAAGTACCACAACCATTCCAACTCAAGAAGCTACAAGGAGAAGATCTCAAAAGAGAATACCAAATCAACTTGAACCAAAATTAGTCTCCCAAGCTTTTTTGAGCAGATAGTCCCATAAACGAGTTCTAAGTATTTCAAACCTTGAATATGAGTAAAAATCAAGCTCAGAATACAAGTACAGAACCAAACACAATGACTCAAATACAAGTTCAAAACACACAAGTATTGAATAAGAGTTCAGTGTTAAACACAAAGCTTCAAACACAAGTTCAGAACAACACAAATTTCCAATATAAGCTCAGAACGAAACAAAAAGTTCCAATATAAGTTCAGAATGAAACACAAAGCATCATATACCAGTTTAGATCATCACCAGCCTCGAATACAAGTTCAGAATGAAATACAAGCTTCAAAATACAAGTTTCACATGCATGTCACCACTGAACTTTCACAGAGAGAAAGTTTCCAAAGGCTAACACTATTTAGCAATAGGATTTTATCCAAAAACCATAGAGATTCATAAAACCATGAAAGTAAATAACCGTAAAAATCATGAAAACATTAATCTTATGAGGGAAGAATTTTTTTAATGAATAGTTTAGAAAAAAATAAGAAATCTTAATGGGTAGAGCCTATCATGCCTAATAGTGCTTCTGCCAATTTGAAGGAGACTTCCAACTGAGCTTCCAAATCTTTTTCTTCTTTATGAAAGATAAAAAACTAAACATCTTTTCTTCCAATGCCTCATATACTTTTCCTTGATTGAAAATAAACCAGAGAAACCAAAAATATCCATAAAGTAAAAGTCAAAATGCTGGTTTGATGAACCAGAGAGCTCCATGCAGAGCAAAAATTTCAATGCATGCAATATCAAACAACCTCCAACAAATCCACCTTCCTTGTTTCCAAGATGGTTTGCAAACAAAAACCAAGGTTCATTAATGCAATTACTCCCAAATCTCCCGCTTATCTCTCCTTGCCACCTCCTCCCAAAACTGGCGAATTCCATTTCTAATTTAACATGAATTTCCATCTTTAGTGAAGCCTCCACGTATGCTTCCACTAAAGTCTATTTTCCTTAGCCAAACTAGCTATACCTCCATTCATTTAACCAAATCAAATCAATTAAATGTCATTGGAACCATCACCATAATGTCATGCAACCGTTAGGTTCCCTTTTAATAGTTTAGGAAAGGTTTCCCAAAACTTAGGTTAGTCTAACAATAATTACCTTAGGTCTTAAAACATTGACATAAGTAATTTCCACCTTAGGTTAGATCAAATTCACAACCATATAGTATTAGGTATTAGGTTCCTAGCATTAATTGTGTAATTTCTCCCTTATTCACTTAGCACAAGAACTTAGGTTAGGATGCCATCCAAATGAAATAGAATAAGAATATTAGGTTATATTGATACCTAAATAAGTAGACATAACTAGGAAGTATGTGCTTTTACCTAGTTTAGGATACCGTTAGGATAATCCTTTATTTTTAGGATTCATATTCCCTTCATTGTCATGAAGAAAACTATATTTTGTTTACGTCATTAATGTCCTGAAGAGATCAATCCTAAAGACCCAAGCACAAACATACAACCGAATGAAGGTGCGTTCATACCAAACCAAAGAATTTGTAACATACAAAGTTCAGTTCGCTACGTCTCTCCACCTATGAATGTCAATTTTACCATTCATTCAAGTAAGGAGATTTAAAATATTCCTTGGATCACTAGAATTGATCCAAGGATGAGTCAGTAAAAGAGATAAGTTTGTAACTCTTAAAACCAGATTCCAGCTCACCTACAAGAAATGAAAAATGGATTCTTGCAAGCCTTATCATTTCAGTCCAACGAATCCAAGAGCAGAGATGATTTATCCATAACAAGCATGATTTTCAACAATCAAGGACACACACCTCATTGAAGAAAATCACATGCCAATGCTTGTAATGCAAAAGAGAAATATAATTATTTGTCAAAGGTGTTACAAACAAGCCAATTTACACCAATTATTAAATCATATAACCCTAAAGGAGCAACATAATGGTCTACTTCTGTAGTGAAACTCAATAATTCTAAGATTGCGCAAAAAAGACATTTACTAATAGTATGGACAACATTATAACCATAATGAATAGTCCATGATTTTTCCATTATTCCAGCTTTTCTTTTTAACTTTGCAACTAATTTGTTAAAAATGAAACATTCTGTAGCACCAGTATCAAAAAGTATAGAAATAGGTGTACCAAATAATTTACCTAACACTTATATGGGCGTAACCTACTTTTCATCTTGTTTATCAGCTACTGCAACATGTATCTTATGCTTCTAGTTGTTATCATCTTTCTTTAGAGGGAATTGATTTGTATAGTGATTATTTCTTTAGAGGAGAGAATGAGGATCATGGGTGCACATCTGATCTAGCTTGACTACCTAGCCCTTGCGCAAGGTGTTCTAAATCTAGAAGTAGTTGTTGAAGAACATCACAGTGAAGGCAAGCAAATGTGATCTCCATTTTGGGAAGGATATACAAGTAGGCATATTATAATTTCAGATCAAGAAGAACAATAGATTAGGGACACACACAAGGCCATGTAATGGGTGTCGGTGTTTGGGAATACATTTGAAGGACTTTTTACAGGTGCATCATCAGTAGAGTGTTGGCACAAAAACCATTGGAACCAATGTTCTAGGTTCTTCTATAATGTAGACGATATGTGTCCTGTTCAACACAACAAATGGGACACAAAGAAGTTCATCCAAAGGACTGCAAGCCACAATGAGAGGATAAATAGGTTCAGGATAGCCACCGCATGGAAGAAATCCTAGTGGATGTTCAAGATATGGGTCTTATCCTAACCCAAAGTAGAGTCTGCAACTACAAAAACCACAAATGAATTAGCCTTAGCAGACACTACCTCACAAACCAAAACATCAGACACCTCAAGTTTTCTTTCAGATGTCTCTTCACTTTCCAAAGTATAGAGGTGTGGAGGATACTGTAGAGCATGTGCACGAGTGTGAATTGCTATGGAGAGCCAAGGTTATTACAACCATGATAGAAAGGCAAGATGGTTTTCTACCACACTTCAAGGGCACACACACAGTTGATATAGAAATAAGTATGATCCACACCAAAATTTGGTGGATTATGATGCTTTGTGTGTAACATTTTTTGCTGAATTTCACATTCTAGAGTTTGAAAAATAGAGTATTAGCGTGCTCAAGGATATCCAGTAGGGTTTATCTGAAAGTGTGAGGGAGTATGATGCATAGTTTAAGAAATTCCTATCAAAACTATCTTATGATATTCATCATATCCAACATGCACAATGGTTTGTTAGAGGATTATTGACTCCATTTCAAAATTATTTATAACATAAAACATATATTGATCCGCGTAAGGATTTGGAAGAAGATTATCACACTGAATTGGTTGGGAGTGCAAATACTAGAGTACGTCCTTTTCTAGAGGTAAAGATAACTGGTATGGCTAAGTAGTTGGAGAATATTTCAACCAATTCAGCACATGATACACATAATGGGTTATGGTGTAATGATTATGATGTTGAGGGAGATACAAAGGATAGTTTCCCAAGTAGGAATGGGCATGCACTATTACAATCTTATGACATTTTCAACAAGAATCATGATGTATAGAAATTCCCACTCTTACAACATGCAACTATGAAGAATGTCTCTATGTATTGTAAGATCTAAGATGTGTAAACACTTGATACAAAATATTTATGGTTGATAGACCAAATTCATGAGGCATGCAAGACTGGATTGTGACATACCACTGTGGAAAGTAGTTCTCAGTTGCAAGAATCTCAGCCTAATGAAGGGCGTAATAGTTGATAAGGTGAATTTCATGGTGGATATCGGAGCAGAGGACATGATGGTAGATGAAGGTTAACATGTGGGACGTGTTATACTTGTGGGTCCCCAATTCATTACTAGCGCGAGTGTCCCCAAAATCAGGTATGTGCATATTGTGGAAAGTAACATAAGGTTGAGGACTTACCTTATCTTAATGAGCATATGTGCAAGTACAAGAAGAAAGAAAAATATGCGGGGATGATCAAGGTATAGTGTGTAAAGAAAAAACAATAGACACCTAAGAAGATGCCTGATCTTGAGTTATAGCCTGTGTTAGTTACTATGCGTGTAGAAGCAACATGCGCGCATGAGTCTCTTAAATCCAAAAAAATTATTAGGAGGGAAGAGGCTATGCATGCCAAGTATCCAGATGTTGCTCATCAAAATGAGGTCTATCAAGAAACTATGGGGTGATTAGAGATTTTCAAGGAGAAATCTAGTGCTTAAAGAAGAATGCAAATGAGAGGAAACATGCTAAGAATAGTGATCTCCCACATAAGGATGAAGATGATTTGAAGGAGATATGCAAGATGTTGTGGTAAGAGAATATCATATCACTTCTAGGAGAATGAATGCATGATAAGGTACCTTGTGCAAGAGTTGAGTGTGAGTTTCAGATACTACATACAAATTTTCCCCACATAACCATGAGTATGAAAAATAAATCACATTGGATGCAATGATTGATGGTTGGTTAGTGAGTAACATTCTATTTGACATAAGTGCTTTGGTGAATGTTTTGACTTTGGATGCATGGAATCATATGGGTAGACCACCATTACAGCCGTCCTCTAATGTGTTTTATATGGAAAATAAGATAAGCACCATGCCTATTGGGGGTTTGAAGGATGCTTCAATTACCATTCAGGGATCCAAGTTTACAAGAGACTTTGATGTATTGGTGTTTTCTGAGGAATACATTTTTTAGCATTACTTGGGAGTCCTCGGTGCTATGTGAACAATGTTGACCTGCATTTTAACAAGAGGTATATAAGTTTTGAGAAAAAAGATGAGTGCATGGTCGTACCCATAAATGATGTGAAGGTTGCACCCTATACTGAGTTAGTGAGAAAATAATATCTAAATAGAATTTATGCATGCACAATATAAGACCCTAAGAATGTGGAACCATCTCAGGAAGGTGTACTTCAGTGGGAGGACATGCAGTTAGTAAGTGACACCTCCACAATTTCTAGTGATAATTGGGACCATGACACATATGAGATGGTCGTGCACGAGATGACAAGAATATTCTCCAGGATGATAAGATTGCACATGGTTGGGTTTTTGGTTGTAACTCAATTACCTCGGTACACTGGTGAATAAAATCCTAAATCCTTCTTATGTGCCATAGAAGAGAAATGGAATAATGAGGGTGATAGAAGGAATATATTGGTCTACACATTGTGCAGAAGAACAACACGTTGGTGGGAAACACACAGAGAAAAAAATTTGTGTTTGGAGAAGTGAAAATTAAATTTTCAATAAGATTTACCCAAAATAATGTGCCCATGCTTATACATGAGTATGATGGGAAGAATCCTACTTTGGTACATGTTCACAACTGTGAGAGTGAATGGGTGTAAGGTCATGAGGCTTTACCACCATCTCTATGGGTACATAAGTTCTATTCCACTCTGCAGTGTTGTGTGCATGTGTGGTATGTGCATGTTGAGCTCAAGCAAGAGACCACAAGTTAGCAAGATATGACTTAAGGTATAGTTCACACTTTTGATTATTTTTCTAATAATCCACAAGTACATGAGGAGTTGTAGATCATGGGGTGCATCACATCATAGGATAACACAAAATAAGAACAGATGATGCTTCAGTTACTTCAAGAACTTGATCTTGAGGCATGCATGGACGCACTAGAGATAGAAGATATGCAACTGGGCCACGTCTGGAAAGAGAAGGAATAAGGGAAGCTATTGTACCTTATTGATGATGAAGTAGAGAACATATATATTAGCCATATAGAGGGAATGCATGAGATAATGGAATCTATAGATGAAAAGGCACACATGTACCATGTCCCTATGAAGACAAGGAAGGTTAATATTAGCACCAAAGGATACATCTAAGGAAGCTATTATTGGATATTACTGGTTAGAAAAATAGGTAGAAAATATCATTTAGCTATTATGCGATTACCAAGATTTGTTTCTAAGAGGTTACCATGAGTTTAAATGTATACACTACTCATTAGGAGGGATGAATATTAAGCTAATGGAGGGTACGGGACTAATTTGGATGAGTCCTTACAAGATGAACTTAAATCTGCACATGAAGGTGAAAGAAGAAATAGACAAAATACTTAAGTCTAGAATCATTGAACTAAATAAAGAATCTAAGTGGGTTAGCTCTATATTTATTAGCATCAAGAAAGATGGGTGGATTAGGATCTGTGTTGATTAAAGGGAACTTAATGCCTCATGTGTCATATATCATTTTCCTACACCTTCCATATAGGAGATACTTGAGGGAGCTGTAGGGTGAAAAATTTATTCATTTATTGATGTATGTTTTTGGGTATCACCAAGTGCGAGTTGCATGTAGGGATAAGGAAAATACCACCTTATTGACTAAATGGGGATTTTTTTCATATACTATAATTCCCTTCGTATTGAAAAATGTGCTAATAGTGTTCTCACACATAGTTGTACATGCATTTCATGATTTCACCCATGAGTTCTTGTAGGTTTATTTAGATGACTAGACTATCTATGGGTTAGTAAAATATCACCTTGACAATCTGAGGCTTATGTTTGAAAGATACATGTAGTTAAGCATCTCTCTCAATATAAAGAAGTGTATCTTTTCTACAATGTTATCCATTTTTGTACCCCTTGCAAAATTGGACAACTTGAAAATGGACTTGGTTGATTTCATGGAATTTTGGAGAAGAAATGGTGAAAAATGGTATTTTCTATTCCATGGGCACTTGAAATAGTCTTAAGGCATTCATTCCCCCCATTCCTAGGCATAAAATATCAAATACTTAGCCAAAAATTGAGTAAAAAATGGAAAAATTGGCTTTGGGGCACTTCTTTTAGTCCTTACCTAACTCCTCAACTCTCTACTTAGCCTTAAACTTTAGAAACATTTGAAAAAAATGAGAAAAATATTATTTCTTATGTATTATGGGTTTTTTGAGTTCAGAGAGAACAAGAGGAACAAGTTCCATGGGGTTAGAAGTTCCCCACATTTGGTTTGGACCCAAAATACAAAGGATTCAATGTTGTGCGGTGATTCAGATGTTTGAAGGTTAGACACAATAGTTCCATCGAGGTCTATGTTCCTTGCAGTTGAGGCCAACCCGCAAGTGAAACATAAAGTTTACTGTGGGCAGAGGATGGGATGGAGTAACAAAAGGAACGCAAGGAACTAGTTCTTCATGTGAAATAGTTCCTCACATCATCTTGAAAGCCACAAGGTGGCAGAGGCACAATATAGTGTGGTAAAATCGAGGATTGTGGGCACCATGGGCTGGGGTGGAACAGTTGCAAAGTTCCACTTGTGGCCCGATTCACCAATCAATACATAAAACCTGAGCCATGTGGAAAGTGCAGAGTTATAAGGAACTTAAGAACCTAGTTCCTTAGTACCACTAGTACCCTGAATATATGATATACCAGTAGAAAAAGGATAAAAAAGGAAAAATAGTTAAATGCGGACTGTGGGATCCCGTTTGGAACCCCAACCCCCTGAACTTAAAATGGCCATAAATTTTGACCTGTTCCTCTTATTTTCAAAAACTTTATATCATTGAAAAGGTATTGACGTCATCTATTACATGGAAGATGGATTTATTAATTTAGGTCAGGGTAAGTTTGTGAAAAGGGTAAAATATCTCTAGAATTGAAAATCATAATTCTAGGTAGTTAAACAACCAAAATTAATGAGGTATGGTTCCCATTATTTCTCCTACAAGCAAGGTATAATGGAGGAGTGGCCTTGGAGGGTTTCCCATTCCCCTTTTCAAAAATTTAATGCATCATGTTGGTGGATGGAATGTTGGACGCCTAGAAAGGATACTAAGTATAATCGGCCTGAGGGATTTTGATGCACTGGATTTAGGCGCAAAGGCACTTGTGAGGGTAATACAAATAGTGTGTGAAGGATTGTGCCCTAATAGATTGTATTTCATACTTAGCTGCATTTTGAGCCATGGGAATAATTTGAAAGATAAAGGGTTCGAGTAGCTTCCAAGCAAGGTTTTGAAGATAAGAATATAACATGAACACTTGCAGTTCAAGAAAAGTTTATTTTGAGATAGATCTCATGCGAGGGAAGTTAAAATGTCATGAAAATATTAGGATATTAATATTATTAAATATACAATTTATATTAGAAGATAATTTATTATTAGTGAGATTGCATGCTCTTTTAATTATGTACTATAACCCTTATGCATGGCTATTTCTAGATGTGGGCTATTTTGGAGAAGTGTTGAGTAGTAAAGGGAAAGTCCCCACGACACAACACACCCACCCATACAAGACATATACAATTCATACATATATACATATATATATATATAGTATATATATATCTATACGATACTGTATATAGTATGTATATGTATATGTATATATCATTATCTCTCATATCTCTCTATAATCCTCTATGGCGCTGTGTGGTGGTGTGTGTATATCTATATATTTCTCTATGTCTCTCTGTCTCTCTCCACTGTCTCTCTCTCCACCCCGCCCCTCCCTCTCCATTCTCTATATCCCCCCACATACATTACTACATATAAGATATACATTACCCAGATAACATATCATATCTATCATATATATACATATATAAGCTAGCAGTATAATATATATATATATATATATATATATATATATATATAATATATATATATCTATTATGAATATTATATAATATATATATATGTATATGTATATGTATGTATTGATTTTCACGGCTTGAGGATATGTATCAGAATATGAATGATTGAGAGGTTATGTTGTTGTTTCACTTATGTGTGTGACCTTATGGAGTTACCATTGATGTATTCAACTTCTATGTTTTACAATGATTAATACAATGGATATTTGTGGTTGGATATTGGTTATTGACTTATCTATAACTAGATCTTGCATAGTAAACCTAATATCGATTCTTGTTTAGTTCATACTTGCATATGGTTATAATCTAGATCTAGTTGTGGTTTATCTATGCGTGGTTGTTATGGATCTGGTTGTTATGATTATGGATTATACGACTCTTCATGCTAACTCCTTGACAAGTTTCCATAAAAGAGGGGCCTGATACCTTTGTACACTTTGGGTGAGTTCTTAGATCTGTCTGAGAGATGTGCCAAATCACCTTGGGCTGATCTTGGTAAAATAAAACACTACATTTTGGCTCCATTTCTGAGACCTCTTTTTTGGTTATTGCAAGGAAGTTGCATGATGAAGATGTATCAATTGACTTTGGCTAGTATTGAGAGTTGGGTAGAAAATTGAGAGAAAGAGTTTTATCACAAATATAGCACCGGACATGATTTTGATGCTAGTGCATGGGTTGAAAATAATCTATATCATGAGCTCTATGTGACATTATTTTCCTATTTCCTGTTAGGAATAAACTTAGGTTAATTCATCATTTACTAATTTGTAATGTTAAAGTAATTAAATTTTATTACTTTAACTTAGTTAGCTGTTAGTTAGCTATTATCTAGTTGTTACATCCCTTTATTAGTAGGGGCTATACTATTATTAGGTTACTACTTTGGAATGTTCCCAAATGTTCCCAGATGTGATTAGTTAGGGGAAATATGCTATTTCTGCATATTTTCTATAGTTAGTATATTTGATCCACTTTCTGTGGATGTTGTTATAGTTGTTCAGTTTCTATAAATGTTGCATCTTCTTCATTTGATAATATGAAGGGTTTCAACAATATTACATTGTCAAAATTTAGTATTAGAGCTAGTTGATCCTAGTCTCTGTGAGGATCCCTCATCATCTAAGGAGAGTGTGTTGCAGAAGGTTAAGGGTTCATTACTGTAAGTTTGAGCTTAGAGGAACCATATCTGTTTCCGACATCTTGGAAGCACCTATCCTACTTCATCATCCCTAGAGTTCTGCACATAGTGTTGAAAACTCTACGGATTCATTTGTAGCAACATAAAATCTACATTTTAAAAAAAAATGACAAACATAGCAGATTGTTGAGGAGTGTGCATTACTCTACATCGAGATACAAACATTGACTTGGGGTAGTAGAGATTCCTTCACAACTTATTTGGGAGATATGAGTGCATAGGTCTTTCCTATCAATCCATTGGAGTTGGAGTTGTTCACTGTAGGAAAGACAAATTAGGTTTTTACATTGAAGATTTGTGCTAGAAGGGCGAGCTAATTTTTTTTGCATTATTTTATTGTTGAGTTCCAAAAGTGAGAATTTTCCACACAAATCTCCCCTCCTCCATGCATAGATCCACATATCCATGTGTGTCCAATTCTATTGGCTCCCTTTCTTTCTATTAAAACATATGGTGGCTGATTCGACCTCTAACACAGACCTTGCTTAATATCTTGGTTGTAACTCTGGTTTTGGAAGAGTGACCTATGGATAGATAAATCCCACCATGTGTGGGGGTAGGAGAAAATGTGGTGAAATATGGAAAACCTGGTAGTAGAAAGGTAAAGAGGAAAAAGGTTTCTTAGCTATAATGAAGTGTATGAGAGGGAATTGATGAAGAGATGTGACATTGAGGAGTATTTGGAGTTACAGAGGGAGATGGATATGAAAATATTTGGGTCTCACATGGAAGACATGGAGCCAGAGCATATAGTTCTTCAATCATTACAAAAGTGTGGTAGACTGTCCCCCTTAGCTTCTTATGAGAGCATGTCTGAGGAAGAAAAATTAAGAGCCGTGGGTATGCATCAGATCTAGCTTGGTGACCTAGCCCTTACACTTCATGTTCTAGAACCTGAAACCATTTTTGAGAATTAAGCTATTATAGGTACTTTAGTAGTGAAATGTAGCTTTAATTTTCCTTTGAATATAATAGTTTTTCATATGGATATGAAGTCATCTTTGTTTAGTGGTTCTATTGGCGGTATATTTTCTATCGCGTCATCTACACAGGGCTTGGGTGCACAGAATATTGGTAATACTTCTAGATGTAGCACAAATTCGCAGACCATCATTTTCAATTTAGAACACAGGTGGGGATGCAAGGCATCAAATCCATTGGTTTGATGCCACTACATGAGGAGGATCATGTGGTTTGGGATCTAGTTGATCTAGTTGTTCTGGAGGTGGAGGGAATATTGGAGGTAATACAAGTGCTGGATCTAATGGGCATGGTCTGCACCAACCCAAGAAAGTGTATTATGATATGTATCTTCACCTACCAGAATGCAAAGGAATTAAAGATACAATAGAGCACATGCATATGTGTAAGATACTATGGCACACTAAGGGAATTACATCTCATGTAAGGCAAGTCATTTTTCTACTACTATACAAGGGCATGCACATATATGGTACAAGAAGTATGATTCGAACTAGACTTGTGTAGATTAAAATGTGTTATGTGATGCTTTCTTAGCTAAGTTTCATATACCTAAGTTTGAACAAAAAAGCATTAGCCTGATAAAGGATATTAAACAGGGCATGCTTAAGAGCGTAAGGGAATATGATGCACGGTTTAAAAATTTGTTGTTAAAGTTGTCTTATGATATCCACCCTAGCCAACATGCACAATGGTTTGTTGGTGGTTTAATCACACCTTTTAGAAGGGCACTCTCTCTTAAGACTTTAAAAGATCTGTGTGAGGCTTTGGAGGCAGATCTACACTCTGATGTAGTTGGAAGAGAAGACACTAGAGTTAGCCCATTTTTGGAAGCTCATATTACATCTATGGAAAAACAGTTGGAAAAACTATCAGCTAATTCAACCCATGAGATGCATAATGGTATTTGGTGTATAGATTGCAAGGTGGAAGGACATACTAAGCATAGTCACCCTCATAAATTGGTGTGTGCTATGTATCTGGATTGTGAGATCTATCATTTATATCATTATTCAAGTAGGTTCCCCCTATTGTAGCATGCGATAAGGAAGAATGTGTCCTATTATTGTAAGATTTGTAAGTCTTAAACTCATGATACAAATAATTATAGATTGATTGATTAGATTAATGATGTCATTAAAAATGGTTTATGTCAGACCAGTGTGGAAAAACATACTAAGGAACAAGTTGAGCATCATACTCATAATCACAATGAAGGGTGCTTTGACAGAGGTGGTAGAGGTAGAGGTTACCGTGAAGGATTCAAAGGCCAATTTCATGGTGGTGGAAGAGGAAAATTCCCATGAGCAGCCTGTCATACATGTGGATCCACTAATCATTATAGGCAAAAATTCCCTCACAAAACTATTTTCTCCTAGTGTGGAAATTATCACAAGTTTGAGGAATGCCCATATTTGAATGAGCATATGAGCAAGAAACATAAGAAGGATAAGGGCACGTGAATGGTTAGAGTACAATAAAATGTGGGAGATCAGTGGATGTTGAAGATAACACCTAACCTTGAGATGATACCTATGTTGGTGACTACACTCGCGGATGTTGCACGCGCTTGTGAGAATACAAAGTATAAACTTGTTATTACAAAGCATGAGGTATTACATGTAAAGTATCCATGTCCTACTCATCAGAAGGAATTTTATCAAGAAAATATAGAGGTTATTAGAGACTTACAAAGTGAGAGACAATGCTTGAAAGAGAAGTTGCGGAAGCTGAAGCAGGCTAAATCAGTTGAGCTTCCTCATAAAGACCTTGATGACTTAAAGGAGGTTTTTAAGCTGTTACACCAAGAAAACATTATTCTGTTGTTAGGAGAATGGTTAAGGGAAAAGGTTCCATGCACTAGAGTTGAGCATGAGAGACATATATTACATGTAAACTTACCTCCTCATAGTCTTGGTTATGATAAAGATATCACCTTGAATGCAGTTGTTGATGGATGGTTGTTGAGTAATATATTGATTAATATAGGTGAAGAAGTAACTGTACTCACCTTGGATACATAGAATCAGATGGGTAGGCCACCATTACAACCATCTTCAAACATGTTGTATATGATAAAAATAACTAAAACCACACCCATTGGAGTCTTGAAGGATGCCACTATTACTAAAGAAGGGTCCAAGTTTACCGAGGAATTTGAGGTCTTGGTGCTTGCCAAAGAAGATAGTTTTCCATCCTTACTTGGGTGCCCTTGGTGTTATGTGAATAATGTTAATTTGCACTTTAATAAAGGTTACATCAGTTTTGAGAACAAGGAAGAGTGTGTGATCATTCCTTTGAAAAATGTAAAATATACACCTTATGTGGAACCATTAAGTGAGGAGGAACTTGATAGAATTTATGTGCGCACATTAGAGATCCTAAATTTCTTGAGCCATTAAAAGAAGGTTTTATTCTATAGGATGTTACACAGTCTATGAGTGATACAACCAGTGGTTATTATGATATCTAGGTGGGTGGGACTTATAAAATGGTTAGGCGTGAGACTTATAATAGTACGTGTGAGGTCTTAAATAGTGCAGATGACAAGGTGCACACATATCATGAGATGATGAAAATGAAGAAGGTAAACATTGGGACAAATGTAAAACTGAAGGACACCATTAGTGGTGATTATTGGTCTGACTCAGAGGATGCAAAAACAATTAAGTTGTTGCGTGACTTCCAACACTTATTTCCTAGATGCTATCATGAGTTTAAATGGGTACATCACTCTTTAGGTGAAATAAGGATCAAGTTAAAGGATGGTGCACACTAGGTTAGGAAGAGGCCTTATCAGATGAATCCTAACTTGTGTGTCAAGGTAAAGGAAGAGATTAATATAAGATGTTGAAGTCTGGAATCATTGATCCAATTGAGGAGTCTAAGTGGGTTAGCCCTATGGTGATAAGCATAAGTAAAGATGGAAGGATAAGGATATGTGTTAATTATAGGAAGTTAAATGTTGCTTGTGTCATAGATTCCTTCCCCACACCATTTACAGAGGATATTTTGGAAGGATTTGGAGGGTGTGAGATCTACTCCTTTAATGATGAATTTTCTATATATCACTAGGTGTGGATTGTAAAGGAATATTAAGAGGATTAAACTTTCACCACTGAGTGGGGAATTTTTTCATACATAGTTATTCCTTTTGGATTGAAGAATGCACCTACAGTCTTTTCACGCATTATTGTGCAAGCATTTTAGGACTTCATTCATATTTTTTTACAGGTTTAATTGGATGATTAGAAAGTTTATGGGCTGGTAAAATATCGTTATGGTAATTTAAGAATTATGTTTGAGATGTGCTGGTAGTTGATAATCTCTTTAAACATCATGAAGAAAGTCTTTGTTAGACCCTTTGGAACTCTATTGGGACATATCATATGCAGAGAATGCTTGTTGGTAGATCCTACTAAGGTTTTTATTTTGGGCTTAGAGAAACCTACTAACCAAAGTGAGGTGCGTGGATTCTTCAGGAACATAGGTTGTTACAAGAATTTTATCAAGGGTTATGCTAGGATATCTGCACCCTTGGTGGAATTTTTGAAGAGTAAGGGAAATTTCTATTAGGGTGAGGCCTAACAATGCATGTTTGATAAGTTGAAGGAAAGTCTTACTTTTGTGCCTATTTTGCACTTTGCTTCATGGACCAAACCATTCCATGTGCATGTGGAAGCCTTTGATATGGGCACTTACATAGTATTATCCTTTCTTGGAGAAGGTATTGTTGATCATCCTATTTTCTTTACAAGAAGGAAGTTGACCCCAGCTGAAAAAAAATTATACAACTATGCAGCTCGGAGCATTGTCAATGATTTTTGTGTTGCAAACATTTAGGCAATAATTGTTGGAAAATTCATTCATATTTTATATAGATCACATAGCACTTAAGTATCTAGTAAATAATCTTGTTTTATAAGGGCACATATACATGCAGATTCTCTTTTTCTAAGAATTTGAATTTATAATAGTGGTGAAGCTAGGAAAGAGTAACTCAGGACTAGATCATTTATCAAGGATTAACTCAGGAGAGGAAGTGTAAAGCATTGAGGATATAATTCTAGATGCAAAAATTTTTAGTTTGAACCATGCGCAATCTGACTTAGAGTATATTTATGTATTCTTGTATACAAGTGTGGTGCTTGAGGGGATGAAGTCTTTTGAGAAGAAAAAACTTGTTATATGCATCATGCCTTACATGTTAATTTGTGGAGATTTATACAAGTTGGGCTGAGATGAAGTTTTGCACTGGTGTGTACTTGAGCATGAGAATACCACCTTTATGGAAGAAGCTCATGGTGGGATTATAGGTGGATATTAATTAGGAAATGCTACCGTGCGTAAGATTTTTTTGGAAGGCCTTTGGTGGGAAACAATTTATAAGGATTGTATAGAGTATTGTAAGGCCTATGACCATTTTTAGTGCCTTGGAAAGCCTGGACATAGAGATGAAATGCCTTTGTGGCCTATTTCTATTGTAGAACCTTCTTAAAAGTGGGCAATTGACTTTGTGGTTTATATTTCCACACCCGCATGTAGGACTGGATCGTACTACATTATAACTTGTACATATTATCTTATAAGGTGGGAAGAAGCAACACTTACAAAGGATTGCATGACAGCTATTGCAAAAAAGGTTCTCTATGGGAGAACATAATCAATCGATATGGCATTAATGTCCATCGAGTTTGACAAGTGATAGGGGCACTCATTTTCTTAATGAGACCATCAGGATACTATTAGCTAAAGTTTATGGTGGCACACCCTAAAATAACACGCTATCACCCACAGGCCAATGGGAATGACTGAAGAGTTTTATAAAATATTGGGGACACACATTGACATAAGATATATGATTTTGGAAGGAAATACTATGGGGATGAATAAAGTCTCTATTGTAATTTTGGGTGCATATAGGAAAACCTACTAAGAGGTTGAATAAGGCCACACCATTTCAGTTGATGTTTGGCATAGAGAGGTTGTTTTACCAATGGAATTTATGTTACCTTCTCATGTGTATTCCATGCACATAGGTGGATTGGATGATGAGAAAACACTTAAAGAGAAAATTGATAAAATGATGCAGTTGGATGAATGGTGTGTTATTGCACGTTGGAGTCAGAAGATAGAAAGGCTAGGCAGAAGGCATGAAACAATAGTTATATTAAGAATAAACAATTTGAGGTTTGATAGATGGTTCTTATGTATGATGAAATTTTTTTGTACCACCCTGGAAAGATTTCCAAGTATGCATTGGTTGGGGACCGTATGTTGTGACTTACATACTCGATTCAGGAACTATCTGGTTATAGGTGACTGGATGAGACACAGTTGCCTATTTACTTTAATGGGAGTAGGTTGAATCCATACTATAAATAAGTCTTCTAGGTGTTTGTAATAAGGCATTATTGTCATTTAGTTTAGCTTTTCCTTTACTTCATTTCCTTTATATGTGTTTCCTTATAACGTTGCTATGCTTTTTCAATGTAGGTTTTGTATGTTTTTTTTGTGTTTTGTTGTAATAAGTGAGCTTCCCACCAGTATTTGATTGCTATCTAAGTGATTTCATGTATAGAGGACCATGCATACTTTTAGTGTGGGGTGGATAGAAGTATAAAGATGAAAATGGTTGGTGCCATCTTGTTACAGGTTGGTATGGTTGAAGGCTGCCTCTAGGATGTTGGCATAGAAAAGAAAAATATTTTAAATGTGTTATGTAAAAGGTGTTCTGGGGAAGGTTGAGATGATTGAAGACCATGCAGGGAAAGTGATCGTGTAGTGTAATGCGAGGTAGACAACAACATGTGAAACTACTTGGGATATGACATAGAGGTTTTTAACTTGGGCTTAGGGAGGCACACAAAGGAGGTATGTGCCTAAGAAGTAGTATAGCATGCTAGAAGGTTACGAATGCAATGTGCAAGGTGGATTCGTGAAAGTTAATATTAGGTGGAAAATTACCTGGTTTAAAAAGTAACTTAAAACACATGGGTCAAATGGACAAGAAAGTCATGAAAAATCATAAATATAGGGGTTAGGGTAGTCATTTCACTACCTCACTTTTGAAGAAATAAAATTTCAACCAAGCGGATTGAAGAGTGAAAAAGAATGTAAAGTGATATGGAGTGTTTTTAGACCAAACATACTTAATATATCTTCAGGTATCCTTACAGTAAGGCAAGTTAGATTTGGCAGCAGAGTAGTAAAGGGTTACGTGCAATTGAAGTAGTTGGAAGTCATGGAGCTCAAATAGAGAACGGTTGAAGTAAGTTTTAAGAAAGAACACCTAGGGCATGAAATTACAATAGGATGACACAAAATCCAAGGAATTTGTGAGAAAAGAGGCCCGAGGTTATGGAATAGGATCCATTGGAAGAGATATACTCAGAAATGCAATACCCTCCTGGTGTTTTGCGGGTGGAAATATGGAAATCAAATCTCATTCATTGAAAAATTAGTGAGTTTAACCACCACATAGAGGAAAAGGAAAATAAAATATGGGAAACCTTAGTAAAGGACACTCCTAGGAATATACAAGTCTGCTAACCCTCGAATTGACAACTCTGTGTAGAGAGAGCTGGAAAAAACTGGTGTTTTTTAACTATGGGAGCTTTCATTCTTCACAAAACTTGCACATTTTTTTCAATGGCTGATTTTTTAGGTTCACAAATAATTCTTCTACTTAGTAGGAAGAAGGATATGTCTCACAAGCCAGTTGATTAAATGAGTTATGGGATTAAGAAGTATAGGATAAGACATGGCTCTAGATTTATGTGTTATGAAAAAGATTAAGGAGCTTGCAAAGAAATTATACTATGAGAAGGGGAGGTTAAGGGCATAGACCATTGCAGAAATGGATGACCTGAGAACTTAAGGATCACTTTCTTGACTCATAAGCTATAAATTAGGTGAACTTCAGAGTGCATAGGAATGATATTAAAACGAGGTTCATATTTATGTGGCCTATAGAATCTTGAAGAGGGCACACTATAATTTGACCCATTATGTTGCAGATGACATCATAGAGGAGGAGAAGATACAGAACGAGGAAGGAGTGAAGATTCCATGGGGTTCCATCCTTATCTTGATCGTATTTTGGGAGGTAGGTGTTCTATATGGACCTGACGGTAATATGTGGGTTTACCCACTAATAGATCCATCACCCATAGTATAATTCACAGGGTTCACTTGTGATGGCACCATCACAACCAATTACAAGGAAATAATTAATAAATGGTATGACACACTGTGTGGGGTATTTGAGAATGAATGGTGTGTTTCACATGTGAGTTACCCACAGTCACTAGAGACTAAGTGAATTTTTCAGTGATGTAACAATTCATTCTTGAGATATTCAGGATGGCAAATGGAGAGATGGGGTCATGGTGCAAACTTCCGTTTACATTCATAGATAAATATTTTAAGTGCTCCATCAATAGATTGAAGGATGCATGAAAATTAACGTATGACATAGATAAAGTGGATTCTAACCTGTTCACTAATTATGTCACGCCACTTATAGATATGACTCCAGGCCATGCATACTTGGAGGTCTTAGAGACATAATTTTTGGATCTACACCCATAAATCAATTTTGACATATTAGATGATTTATTCATAGGGTATTTGTACAACTACATGTACGAAGAGTTAAGGAGGGGTCTAAGTGGAGGTCACAGACTCCACTTTTCCACAGCCAAGGGGAAAAATGGTATCTCACATCAAGGTAGTCCACGAGGAAGAGGCACATGAGGATGAAGGAGGTGAAGAAGAGGGGAAGCTCAAAACTTACTATAAGAGAAAGTTATATACTCACAAGAATAGTAATGGGGGTCCTAGGACTTCTCAACAAGGTAGTGACGTAGTGAGAAAATAAGAAGCACGCTGAAGGTACATGTGGTCTCCAGTTATGAGACAAAGACAAGAGTTTGAAGAGATATTTGGAGAAGGTGGGTCACCATCCTTGCGTGAAGAGTTAAAGTAGGATAATTTGAAGAGAAAGAGAAGAGTGACTGATAGGGAATAAGTAGAGGATATGACACATGAAGGAAGAATAAAGTGCCAATGACATAATGAAAAAGATGAAGAATATCTTGATGAGGGAGAATTCTCCTAGTGCAACCTGAGGAGAATAGGGAGAAAGAAAAAGGTGATACTTTTGTGATAAAAGAGGACAAAGGTTCTTGGAATAGGGTACCAGCACATCTACCTCCGAAGAAATAGAGAGAACAAAGTAGAAGGTGCATAAAGGAAGAAGTGGATCCCTAAGGTCCCCACATATGGAATATGTTGATGATTCTTTGAAGATTCTTCGTGTGCACTTCTAAAGCATGGTAACCACAAAAAAAATACATTTGTGGGAGCTACTATACCAAGATGTTGGGTATCCAAAACCAATAGACGATGCTTGAGATAGAACCTACACAAACACTCCAAGGAGCTGGAGTTTAAGGTAAATGAACATGCAATTAATATTATTTACTTGAAGAATAAATAGGGAGAGACATACAGAGTGGTGGACCAAAACCACCTGACTGATGAGAAAGTCATGCAATGCATTGCACAAGTTATCCTCCAAATTAGTATGGATAAATCAAGATTCAAGTGCCACTATTTGCACACTTTTGGATGATAAGAAGGAGAAGGAAAGAGAAATAGACAGATTGCGCATAAGGTGTTGAAGGGCAGAACAAGCCAGGAAAAAAGAAGCATATGATAGGGATCAGTGCACCACAAGTTAAGAATATTTTGGCTCAATTTTCATCCTTAGTTAGTCATCCTGTGGACAGATTATGGTGATGAACTGGAATATCTTGAAGAATTTGGTGGGAATCTTATTGGTTAACATTCAAAAGGACACATGGGACCATCTTTTGAAGAGTATCACTAAGGCTAAGGATAACATAAGATAACAGTTGAATCCCGGATCACTAGGTTGGAAGACTTTCTTAGCCAACTCAAGGAAGAAAATACATTGGTAGTTATGGGTTTCAACTGGTGTAGAAAGTGCAAGACATTCCTTAATGTTATAATGGTGGATGAGGAAACAGTCCTGAAATTCTTAAAAGAGAATGTACCCACCAACAAACTTGAGTGCACTCAACTGATTATTAAGACCACCACACATAAGGAAAAAATCAAGACAGAGCATGAGAAACTTGAGTTATAGGAATTGGTGAGCTTCCATAATTCCATACTGGAACAACATGCATGTGTTTGAGGGGGATTTTTTATAGAGCTAGTGGTGGTCATACAAGAAATAAAGAGTATAAAGTTTAAGTGAGTTAACACCATTGGATCAAGTACCAGGATATTATGGAGGCAGGCACTAGGGAAGGATTTGAAATATTAGGTAGAAGGGGAAGAATCTGAAGGATGAAGTAGATGTGGAAATTCCCCTGAGCTTCTCTAGGGGTCTTGAAGGTTTTTGGTATACTGTTCATTTTTTATTTCAAGAAATTTTGTCTCCATGAAGCTTTTTGCACTTGGTGATTGAAGAATTTCCAAGGGTGGCAGCAATCCAGCTAGTGTTAAGTAATGTTGGACCCCTATAAAGGATACTAAGTATAAGTAGAGTGCAAGGGATTTTGATGCACGTGTGAGTTAGGTGCGAAGGCATGCATAAGGGTAAGATAGATATGCATGTAAAGGCTCATGCCCCTAGAAGATTATATTCCATACTTAGCTGCATTATGAACCACAAGAAAAATTGGAAAGATAAAAGGTTTGAGTAGTGGCCAAGTAGGGGTTTGAAGATAAGAATAGAATATGAAGACTTGCAATTCAAGAAAAGTATATTTTAAGATATATCTCATGCAAAGGAAGTTAAAACTTCATGCATATCTTAGGATATTAATAGGATTAGATATATAGTTTATATTAGAAGATAATATATTATTAGCGAGCTTGCACGCTCTTGTAATTAGCTTGTAACACACGCATGGATATTTATATCGTGCGGGCTATTTTTAGAGAGTGCATGAGTAGTGAAGGGAAATTCCCCACTACCTATATATATATATGTATTGATTTACATGGTTTAGGGGATCTGTGATCAGAATATGAATGATTGAGAGGTTATGCCTACTAGTTTCACTGATGCGTGTGTGACCTGATGGTGATAATTTTATGTGATGTATTCAACTTTTGTGTTTTAAAATGATTAATATAATGGATATTTGTTGTTGGATATTGGTGATTGAATTATCTTTAACTGGATCTTGCATAGTAAACCTGATCTAGATTCTTATTTAGTTCATACTTGCGTATGGTTATGATCTTGATCTAGTTGTGGTTTATCTATGCATGGTTGTTATGGATCTAGTTGTTATAATTATGGATTATACATCTCTTCATGCTAACTCATTGACAAAGATTCCATAAAAGAGGGACCTGGTACCCTTGCGTGCTTCAGGTGAGAACTCAAATATGTCTGAGTGATATGTAAGTCCACCTTGGGTTGTTTTTTGTAAAATATAAGACTACATGGAAGGAAGAATTCAAGTTTCCCTCTATTTTTCCCTCTTCTCTCTCTCTCTCTCTTCCATTTCTATATAATGTAAAAATAGGTTCATTACTAATGTTGGATATTTTTAGAATGCAAGGGCATCATTGAATAGTGATGCACAAGTGTTCTTCTGTTGTAGGACCTGGATTGTGATTATGCAGTGTGCTTACACCTTCTTCCTCCATTGTAATGACTTGTGCATCATCTTAAAGAAACAAAATACTTGTTTTATGGATATTGTTCTTCCCTAGCTTGTGATTTGTTGCATTTTATTTCCTCATCATTTACTTGTAGGTATATTGTGTAGGTCTCTTCATATTGTAGGGTTTATTTCTAATGAGTATTTTAATGAAAATGGGAGTTTAAATGTTGCTATGGACTGTGGCTATCAATACTTCCCTCTCCATAATTTTGTTGTTCCATTTTCTCTTTTTTAATAGTTTCTTTCCCCTTATTTTAATGCTATCACCTAATGTAGTGTAGGATTTAAAACTTGCACATCTCACTCTCTCCCTGGTCCCTTGGAATTATAGATTAGTTTTAGGTAGTTGTATTTCCCTTCTTATGAGTAGTTTAGCAGTAGGAATACATTTCTTATGAGTAGTTTAGCAGTAGGAATACATAGAGGAAGTTGGCCTTCTCTGGAGGTCTGTCTCAGTTTTAAAGTTCCACAACTTGGAGATAGTCCCATATTGCCTCAAAATCCAGGGTTGTCTATGACTCAGGGAAGGGTGTAATTTTGAGCTCCAACAGTTTTAGCACGCTTAGTGGGATAATAAGTTAATATTTCCATTTTTTTCCTATTTGGGTGTGTTTCTTGGTAGAATTTTTTCCTTTGGAGGCTCTATAGCAACACATCTAGTGACTCCAAGCTTAAAATCAACTAGTTTTAGCAACCAAAGTTCCTCAAGATCATGTGAAGAATTGATACAAGGTATAGAAAAATAGGAGTTTTTTAGTATTTGTAATTAGCACCAGGAAGAATAAGAAGGGGTAAAACAGTTCATATATCACCATCTCCACCAAATAGGAATATTTTTACTCCACCTCTTGGTAGGCATTTCTTGCAACCTACTAGAGTTATCAGACCTATTTAAATGGCACACCAAATAAATGTACCTTTTTTTAAATTTACTGGCAGTATTTTTCTTTCTCTTAATACTCAGCATGACATTTCGACATCTTAACTCAATATTTTCCCTTTCTTACCTAGGGAAAATCATACCACTCTAGCTGATCATATTGAAGACATTGCCAATGTTTTTTCTATTCATCAAAATTTTGAACAAGATGTAGTTATTAAATTTCTAGCTTCTTCATTCCAGGGAAGAGCTTTACAACGGTTCAGGAGTTTGGGAGTATGAACAATTAGTAATTTGAATGAGTTGGGGATAACCCTTTGTAATCAATTTGGGGAAAAGGAAGATAACATCTCCTTGTTAGACCATTTGACAACTATAAAGAGGGCTCTAAATGAGATTATGGTAGATTTCAATTTTAGATTTCAGAAGACCTAGGAGAGAATTCTAACCCTTGTAATCTCAACTCGAGAAGGCACTTTTCTTTACTATTTAAGAGCATTAAATTCTATTATTTATGTCATGATTCAATATATGGGTGGTGTAACATTTCCTGGTGCCTATGCATTAGCCATTAGGGCTAAATTGTTTTTAATATAATCCAGGAAACTAGCTCTTAGACCACCCATGCCTTTGTATCCTAAATTGCCTCAAGTTGTTTAACCTTTTATTGCTCCTATTCCCGAGTAAAATTACCAACCCACTTCTTCCACATCTTATTCTCCTAGGAAACAAAATGAGGATGAAGAAATAAAATTCTTAATAAGAACTTTGAGCAACAAGGTCATATCCCTTGAAAAAATAATAAGCCCAATCCTATAGAAATCATCCTAAGCAGGAGAAATCTTAGAATCAAGGATTTAGAAAAGGATATTAGAAATATAGGAATCAACATCCTAATTAGATATATGGAAAAAATCAAGAAAAGAATAGGGGGAAGGGTAAAAATACACTTCTTCCATTGGAAAAATTTTCTCCTCTCCAATCACTTCCTACTCCTAGCTCAAGCCAAGCACTGGTTCTAGTAAAAAGAATGTGATTTAGGAAACATAATGGTGTTTTCCATGCAATCATCCACATAATAAAATTATTTGTGAAAGGACATTGCATGTTCAATATTTCATGGTTCAACTTTATTTCAATCAGTAAGAGCCATTTATATAATCACCCAATCCTAACTTGGAAGGAGTCCAAGAAATCAATCATAACATCAATCTCATGTTCTTTGGAGTTGGTGAATTTTGTGTAGTGAATCAAGTAGTGGGCAATTCTAGAAGACCTCAAGTTAATGTTGCTAATAATAAAAGGTATATAAAAAGGATGTTGTAGTCATAAACTTCATCTTCTTCTCATCAAGGAAATTTTGTCAACAAGGAGAAGGAATTTGGAATAGATAAGAACAAATTTCCCAAGCTTCCTAACAAGCCTGTTTCAGATAAGGAGGTTACTCCTCAACATAAGCTACCTGTCCCAACATTACAGTAACAAAAAAAAGGAGAATATTGTGTCACAAATGTAGAAATCCTTGGGACTTCCTTTCAATATTATTTAGAAAATGAAGAAGACAAATTTTAGTGTGATAATGTGGGATACTTGTGTTATTCCATCACAAAGGAACATCCTATGTCAATCTTTCAAGCAACATCCCCAGATTGATATAGTGGTGGAGAAGACTCATGACACTATTAACTTATGTCAAGAAAAGGTGGAAAAAATAAGAAAAATTGTTAAGACTCCACCATTTTATATGTCATTAATTGTGGGAAAACACTTGGTGCATAATTGGATGATTGATTCAGGGGCTATCACCTCTGTAATGCCCAAGAAAATTATTGATGTCCTGGGTATTAAATAAGTCCTATTTCTAAGAGAGTTTTTACAAATTTATGGGTCAACCATTGGTGTATTAGGAGTGATAAAATATCTTGAGTTAACTCTTCATGTTTTCCCAAGTCTCACCATAACTCATGGCATATCAGTAATTTACCTACCCCCTATGTTTTCCATCTTATTTTCAAGATAATTCACAACAAAAGTAGTTCAATATTTATCTTTAGATTGGACCCATATGCTTTTGAGAACTAGATATGGTACTAGATTTACCATACAAATTGAGCCCATATTTTCCTACCATATTGAGTCTTATAATCCCAATCTCCTCCAATCTAATTACTTAATACAAAAAAAACATCAACAAGAGTTAGTATCAAAAGAAAAACCCACTCCTCCTCCTATTCATGATCTTATATTAGATGAATGGGATGAATAGTGCTATGAATGGGATCCTTATGATAAATTTTAAAAACTGGCCTTAGTACTTACTAAATTCTTGAAAAAGGATCTACTCTACCTAAACCATTCAAGAAAGAAAAGGATAGTGCTTTTTGATTGTGGAAGATGTTCTTTGATGGTTCTAGAAGCAAAAAAGGAGCTAGGGTAGGTGTTGTGCTAATTTATTCAATGAATGAAAATTTCTTCTTTGATCATATATTGTAGTTTTCATGCTTTAACAACGTAGCAAAGTATGAGGCATTGGTGCATGGTCTCCTAATTGCTAAAAAGAGGAAAATAAAGGCATTGCATATTTTTGGGGAAACTGAATTGGTTGTCCACCAATAAGAGGGAAGTGTGCCAAAAATAAAAAGCTTTTGAAAGATTATAAATATAGAGTTTGGTATCTTCTAGATATTTTTGATGCTCTTAATTTTCAAGTGGTGCCTAGGAAATTGAACAAAGAAGTAGACCAGATGGTAGCCATTGGTTCTTTGTTCTCACATGATGACCTGATATGGTTAAAAGGAATGTGAAACACATTAAGATGGTGGTTAGGACTTACATTCTAGATAATGAGACCAGTTGGAAAGTATTTGACAATGACGATAAATTTTTTCAATTTATCTAAAATAAGGATGAGTTTTCTTCGAATATGAAATTTAACTTTCATAACATTTATGGTGATCAAATTATTCAGCTAAAACCAAAAAATTTACCAAAAGGATTAGTCACTTTGCAGAATATTTTCAGTCCTAATGGTGAATTAAGAGGAAAGGAAAATAATATAAAATCAAGGAAAGAATAATGTTAATCATGCACTATTGCACAAGGAAACTAACTTCTTCTTGGAAAGGTATGTGATGAAAATGAGAAACAAGCTTTTATTTTTTTGTGCCAAATATTCAGTGATGTATTTTCATGGGACTATAAATATCTAAAGGGTTTTATTTTAGAAATTTTCTAAAATTCTATTGATCTTGATCCTAATATAAAGTTATTGTTGTGCAAATGTGCATCAGGGAAATTGACGATTTCTTAGCACGAAAACTATACCCCTGTGCCAAAATTTTCATGTCCTATCATTTCTAGGCACACCAAGTCAACCCAGTCAGTTGAGTTACCTCCCAATTGATGTTATCTCATGCCCCTAGGTGATTTAGGAAATTCCATTCATTCCCCCCTAGGTGATTTTAGGAGTTCATTAAAAGTTGCAAGCTTTAGGCAGTTGTGGGAAGGGCTATCACTGGCCTTCCTAGGACTGGAGCAACCCCATGGACCGTAGAGCAATAAAATAAAAATCAGATATGGAGGTGATTTAAATTCCTATGGGACATCATGGAATTGATTCAAGAAAATTATAGGAAATATTTGGAGAAGTTTGGGTATAGTTTCACCAAAATTAGGGTTCACAAGCCTAGGAAGTGCACAGGCCAAAACAACCATTGAGATTTCCGAAGGTGAATTTAGGGAGCTCTAGATGGAGTTAGGAGAAAAACAAAACATCACTATAAATGGAAATTATAAGCCCTAAAATATGGTGCAAATATTATTGTTTTCTCATACACTTTAGAGCACATTGTGTTTGAAAGAAGTTTTTCTCATGTACATAGGTGGAGAACCTAAATCAAAAACATGATTTTTTAGGGATTAAATGGAATAATAAAGACAATAAACCCCCAAAATTGGATTAAAATTCCATTTCTAGTCAGGATCATATAAAATTTCATTAAAAAATTCCATCAAGAGCTCAAGTTATCAACGTTTCAAGTTATCCTCTTGGAGTGAGTTTGAGAGTTTGTCAGATTTTGGGAGGACTACGTGTCAAATCAAGGATCCTGACAGGATTTCATGGCCCTCATATGCCTCAAGCTCAGGGAAATCACACATGGAAAATTTTTCCTATCCCCCATAAGACCTCCAAATCCTCATACAACCTCTAGGATTACTAGTTCAGCCCCCAGGTGCTTGCAGGAGCTCAAAGCCTCAACAATTTGATTATTTCCACATGTGTCATCACCTGAAGTGCACCATAGAATTTGATGTACATCACATCCCTCATGATTTTAGGGACATAAAACATGGAAAAATATGCCCAGACCCTAAGGGATACTTCTGGTCACCCATATGACCAACTTCCATCCCCTGAGTGCTTTAAAGCTGATTTTTTAGCACTCATTCTCTGTCGTCGGATCACTGCCACATTTCGTAACATTTTTTTCACCATTGAATTTTATGTTCCTCATGTCCCTTTGAGGTGAGGGACATCAGGGACATTGAAAATTTTTGTCAAATCCCTTTTCAAAATAATTTTAAAATTTGAAAAAAATTCTAGCCTGTTTACCACTTCATACTACTTCTCACTGCTCAGAAGAAAAGTTATAGCACACACCTCAGTCCACCATTGCTCTGTAACTTGCTCACATGAAATCACACCATTATGAAACTTGAACCATCCAGATCCATGAAAATAGAACCATATGTTTCAAAGAAAATATTGATCAAAAAGGTCCCAGAGGAACAAATTGATCTGAACAATAGAAGAGTGAAGGAATTCTTCAGAAACCTCCATTGTCCGTGACATGAAGACTTCAAACATATCTTGCAAGCCAATGCACAGATACAAAGAAACCATCTATTGCTGATTTTTTCACTCTCAAAGGCCATTAAAATACTCACCTTCAAACCTACTAATTGGTAGTAAGGAATTCTCACATATAATAAATTTCACTTCCGGCTCCACGAATAACAAAGCTTAATTTCCCATCAAACTGGAAACCATATCGAAGAGAAATTTCACTAGTGAGATGAAGAAGCAAAAACCTATCACAATGGAGTTGATTTCATCACAAATGGATTAAAAATCCATACCTGAAAATTTCAAGCTCCATTAATGGCCTGCCATGATACATAGTAGTGGAAAAAATCAGCGAGCTACCTCTCCACTTCTCAGAGTTTTAGTTAGTGAAATCGCGCAGAAAGTTGGAGGGAATGATCATTGAAAAATCTAGTTTCACATGATCTAGTTATCTTGGACCATGAAGTCCCTACTTTTTAAGGGATATAGAAGACTAATTTTTCATCTATATTTCTGCCCTATCACATGAAGAACATATGTTAAAGAAAGGAAGCAAGCTACCTCTTCACTTCTAAGGGTTCTAGTGAGCAGAAATCGTACGTGAAAAGTTGGAGGGAATGATTATTGAAAAATCTAGTTTCACGTAAACTAGTTTTCGTGCCATGAAGTCCCTATTTTTTAGGGATATAAAGGGATGTGTCTATTTTTTATTATTTTTCCCCCGCAATGAAAATTTCATTTTCCCACTTGTTCAGATAAAGGAATTACTCAAAATGCAAAGCGTGGAATCCCAGAATAAGACCTATATTTTCAAAACCTGTTTTGTCATAATCTGACATCTGCAATGCACTTACTAAAAATAGCATGCCTTCCTACATAGGGTTATTTTTCTTTAGGTAAGAAACCATTTGAAGAGGATACAAAGAAGGTAATGAACATAGATGGCGTATCATAGGCAAAGTCATCAAAAAGGTCATCTCGGCTCGCTAATTGACACTTACTAAAAATAGTAAGTGGTTCCACAAGCCCCTACTATAAATAGCCAGTTGGTCCAAAACGTGAGAGGAACACAATAAGAATAAATAATTTAAGCTACCATATCTAGTTGAGGTTGGGAAAATCTAACTATGAAAATTACTAAAAATAGTAAGTTATCCCATTTGTACTTACTAAAAATAATAGGTCTTTCTCAAATGACAAGTTTTGTACAATGAGACATAGAGGGATGATCATTTAGTTCAACACCATCATTATATATCAACCATGTGAATCAGTCATAGTAAATTCAAGACTCATCTCAGGGAATTTAACAGTGTCTCCTGACACTCACTTTGTGGCTTGAGTTACAGGAGTATATTGTGTAGGGTAGAAGTTACAGTCATCGGAAAAAACATTCATGCAATGTTTCTAAACAATCATTCCAAAGCATCTATGAGCCAATTGCAAGGAGTTTCACATGATTTTTAAGATTCATAATTTCATCGCATTGAGCTTTCCATCAATGAGGATCTATGGAATTCTTCAGGGCGAAATCTTCTATTCTTCTTCTCTTGCTCTTTCTCTCTTCTCTTCCCACAACTTTCTCTCTCTTCTTAATGTTCTAATTTTTTGTTATGGGTTTACACTTTTACATATGTCCTAAAGTGAATTTAGTTCCATAATGTAATAAAATTTAAGTCACCTTATATGTTATAAAAAGAGACTTAAAATTTTCCTATAGGAAGTATGAATATGTTTTAAGTTGTGCAATGAGGACATATGAAAGAGGTATTCAAGGTAGATGAAGAGTCAAATCTAGCATTCTATAAATTGTAAAGGCATCTCTTCATTTTAAAGGGTTCTAGTTATTGGAATTATTCTAAACTCAAGTTGTATTCTTGTAAGTTCATGAGAGATATTTTTCAAACTTGTGAGATAAAAATTTTCTAGCCACTTTTCCCGTCCCCTCATTAGTTTTCCATCCATTCCCACACTATGCACAACTTTTGTCTTGAGCAATCAACACAAGAAGAAGGATTTTATAGATCCTTATTTGAGTAAGGGATTTACTTGATACTTTGTGATCATTAAATTATATTTGGTCTTGTCGGTGTTTACAGAGTTGTTTCTTATCATAATTTTAGTGCATGTGTTGAATTTTCTAACTAGTGTGTGTAGGAATATGATTTTCTACCTGTAACGTTAGTTCTCCTATCTCATTTTCTCACTCCCCTTTCCCACTCTTCATAGACAAAGTCCTCTCTAGTAAGAAATTGCTAGATTTTTTATAGAGTTCAGTGGAGTGCCCCTACTAGGATCCCCAGCTCAAAAGGACCACCAAAAAAATCCACTTTTACTCATGCATGAACATAATGACAGTTGCAATAGTTAAGTGAGATAGGGACTTATACTCTGAAAGTGTTGGCAAGAAATCCAACAAATTTGTCTCGGAAATGTTTTCTCACCAACATGTCTTATGACTGAAAAAAGTCTAATTATTGTAAAATCTAATGTCCATAGAAATCCTAGAAATATGAGCCTCATCATGAGAAAAAACTTATCTAAACTAATTGAGGTGAATATATCCTAATACTTTCTCACACACATACTTTAATCTCTGGGTCAAAATCTACACCTGTGAGGAAGAAGGATGATGAAATCAAACTTTGTGATTGATTTCACTATTATTTGGGAAACACCTCACTAAAATTTCCCTTTCCTCTGTTAACCTGTCTATGGACCCCAAAATTCTACAAATGATAAGCAGGAGCTGAGAGGTTGTCTATAAATCCCCATGGGTACATCAGGTAACAACTCTGAATCAAGTCAAAGCACCATCAGATTTTTACATGCTACTCCATTTGGAACATCTTATCCTAAATGTGGACCTATCTGTCTTCATCAAAATTTGCTATTGTTAGTTTGGCCAAACACAGTTATCCACCATGACCTCAACCATAGCATTTATGGAAATTTCTAATAAGGGGTCCTATAAATGAATATAAACATCACTATTCTATATGAACCAGTAAAAACTAGGTTACTCACAGTAGAGTAAAGTTAATATGCAAACTACTCCCTGCTAAGGTTTAGCTGAGGGTTTTAAACAACTTTATGGTGTCTTAACAATCATTCCTAAGAAATGTGATAGTAAAGTCCTTACCTCATATATTGGGGCATATTGTTTCAAAAGTTTCAGAAATTACCTTGATCTAGATATGAATCTAAGCCATTTCAGGTCCCCATGTAAATTCATAGCAATTCATAATGAAATCATTAGAAGGTCCAACTTTTTTATGAAAATCACACTACAACCTACCCGATTCATTCCAATGGACTTGCATAATTTGCCTATAACCTTCTGATCAAAAAGTCCTAAAAATTGCCAATGGAAACAGAGGGAAAGATTGTAGTACCTTTCCATAGGATCACATATCATAGCCTTAGATCAATTCCTGGACAACTCTCTACACACATCAGGGGACTTATCCTATGCATTAACTTACATTTGTTTCTCACTTATTAGACTTACATGAGGACCTCAAATATGCACTATAATCATTGAATACATACATGGATTAAATGGTTTTCATGCTTCATCATTACTGATTAGGCCCATGATAAACTACATAGAAACACTTAATCTTTGGCACAAAGAAATAAAATATTGTTTCTCAACTTTCATGACAACCCATCCAACTAGACCAGTTCCTTGACATCATGTGACACATAACAACTGATCATGACAGTATTTTTTATCAATGGGGGTTGACATCAATGAAAAAAAATTCACACAATGGCCAAAAATCTCCAACTTTCCTATTAATGGTCATCATCATGACTGAAAATATTGATGGAAAGCATATGAAAAACACACCTACATGACCTCATGACATGTTTATGATGTCTCTCTCCCCAATTTTATCATTTATGAAAAATGATATAATGCACTTTTAGACATGAAAAATTACAACACAAGACTTAGCCTGCATAATGGAAACAATGCAAAACTTGACTCATCACTTGACATAATAGCTCCCCAAATGGAACTCATTATTTGGAATGGGTCACTTCTCTAGACTCCTGATACAGGTTTTACATTATCACTATGATTGATTGGTAGATTATTTCTACCTGAAAAGTGATAGTCCCCTAAGCATTTTACTCCTTCATTCTCTATTCATATATGTCTATTGGACATCTCTTTGTAGTGGTCAACATCCATGCTTAGACTACTACCAAATCTACCCTCAGGAAAATTACATTGGAACCAGAGTCCTTAAACAAAATTCTTAGTGCATTTTTGATAACGAAGATATACTGATGCTCTAGAATCCATCATTCGAAATGACAAGGTGTCACCTTATACATCCCCGTGTATATAGATACACCCTTTGTAAACTTTTTGAAAAATAAAAATAAATTCTTCATACCTTAATGTTTGGCATTCTTTGTAAGAGCCTGAATAATATTAGCCCCTTTTCAGAAAAACTTTTCAATGACCAGCTCTTCCTTCTTATGACTAACATCTGGATTGATTCATCAATTATTATGTCTTTTAGGTATTGAGTAGCATATGATACAATTGATTCAATTAAATGAGTAGCGCAAGTCATTTCAAACTAGTATCCCCCTAAGACATAACAGGCACAAAAGAAGACCTTGAGAACATTGTCTTCACCATCTCAGGATAAAGTTCATTCATAGCTCCCCATGATGGTTCTTATAGACCAAAGAATTCAAGTATTTATAAACCCATGGATCATACCTGTAGGTGATTCATTTACCATCCCAAGACCTTCATTACATCACCAATATACTTAACTCAGATGCATGCCAATTAGAAGTGCTAGATGGCACCATGGTTCTTTGTTCACTTCTATGGAGAAAGGAACTTATCCTTCTCTACCTCTATTTCCTATAAGATGCTTTACATATTGTAACCATTCACTAATGCCAGACTTAAGTATAACACAATACCCTTCATTTTCTTTGTTTTAGTGCAATACTTCCTTCTCAAGTTTTGGTCAAGCACCTCTACATTGGCACTTGTAGCATGTTTTTTATATATTGAGTTGATGCACCTGAGAAGCTGCATTCCATACATTTGTCTGGGGTGGAATAAGGCGTGATTGTTGAATAGGATAATCCTTACATGTTGATACCATATCATGGTTTTGATGTCTCACACAATCCCTATAAGAGAAGGTCTTATACCTTTGTAGTTTTCATGGATATGAACTGAGTGTTACGACCCTAAGGAGGGTGTTATTGGATAAGTACCAAGAGGCATTGTGCTTGCATAGGAATTAGTTGAATTAGAAAGGGACATAGAGGGAAAAGGGCCACATAGTGTAAAATTAGGTATAAATAAGAAAGGTTAGCAAGTGAAACCAGGGAAGACGCGGTGTTAAGGAAGATCAAGGGTTTGGAAGGATTAATCCAGCTATTTGGAATCAGTGGAATCACTTGAGGAAAAACATGAGCTACCTACACTAGGTGTGATAAGTAGGATAACGTGTGCCAGCCTAGAACCTTATAGGTCAAGAAGAGGATTACTTCCATGTAGGGTGGTAGGTCCCAAAGGAATCATTAATAGTTAGTGGAACATTTTACAACTCTAGGATAAGCATGTCGCCTATGGAGGACCACATCAACACTTGTACACTACAATATTCTCAGATAGATAAGTCATTTGAAGAGTGATTATAGTATGAATTGAATAAAATATCTTGTGCGAAGAAAATTTGGTGAAGATAAGCAGATTTAAGGTACATGTGCCTAGGGGATGAAGATCCTTTGGAGGAAGTATGAGCATAAAAACTATAGGTGTGTGGAGAGAGGAGTAAAAGGTTCTAGAGGTTTAGAGTACTTAGAGCTAGAGGTTTTAATGGATACAAATTCCTAGGAAATTCTAGTATTCTTAGCTAGGGAACAAGGGTTTAAAGGTCAAACAAGAGTATGAGGAGAAACAAGGATTTAAGGGGTTTGAGAGAGAATTTAACTCTTGACAAAGAAGCATATAATCTAAGTAAGAAGATCTAAGCACCTAGGAAACACCATACTCAGGTAGGGTTGACATTTAAATTTTTAAGTGAAACAATGACACCAAGAAAGGCATCCACCATATCACTGAAGGGAAAAGGAAAGGGAAAAGGAAAGAATACTGAAGTGGAGGATGCACTAGAGGAATGGTTTTTAGAAATGCAATACCCAAAGGGGGTGATTGTAGGGAAGGCATGGGAGTTGCAGTTGAGAAAGTGCAAAGTTAGTGACTACAACCATTATTTAGATGCAAACAAGTGTGAAATAGAGAATGAGTTAATACAAAATATAAACTAGAGGACCCTAGATGGAAATTTGATCTATGAAAACAAGGTAAATAAATAATTGGAGAGCGTGCAAGTGCTTAAGCTCTACAAGATTAATTTCTTTGTCAAGCCTAAGTACCTTTACCAATGGTTGATGTCATGAGTCCATGAGAACTATTTATATTTTGCAGGAAGAAGGATGCACCTCACCATGCAACTTATTTGGAGAAACACATGTTTACATAGTTTGGGACTTGAGATAAAGACTAACTTAGAGGACGATTCTAGAGTGGAGGCTACTGTTTTTGCCTAAAAATATCAGAGGGGAGGTCACACAATGGAAATTATTAAAATATCTTACAAAAATTTAAGAGTATCTGTGTGACTTCTTAGTTGTAAATTGGGTGCATTAGAGAGATGAATTCAAGCAAACAAAAGGTGGCTCCATATTGCACAAAATATGGATACTAAAATTGCATACAACATTATCTCCTTCATTATTGAAGGGATTATTGAATAGTCGTATGGAGACGATAAGATAACTTGGGGTGCCATCCTCCAGTTGATTGTATTTTTATAAATTGGGGTTCTAGATGACCCGAAAGATAATATATGAAAGTATCCCCAGACAACAATTCCCCGACCAAGAGGTTCATCGAGTACATTTGTGATGGGATCAGTAATAGATAAAAACTTCAAGTGGACTGATGGTATAGGCATATTCACGAGGAATTAAATCATAAATGGTATAATCCAAGGGATCTTCCCTCAGTATTAGAAGGGAAGGTAGAATTCATGGTATATCAACATTTCTCCTTAGGCATATTTTACATGAAGTATGGAGATAAGAGCCCATGGTGTAAAATCCCATTTGCTTTCACAACAAGATATTTTGAGGCTTTTTTAAATAGGGTATATGATGTGTGGAGGATGAAATTTGATGTAGATAAGGTTGATGTGGACTATCATAAAAATTTCAAGACTTATGTGTATCCAAAAAATTTAGTATATGTGGAAACAAGGGAATATGATGCTATAAACATACTTTCCAAGACTTTGGAAATAGGTAAGGAAGAAGCAAAAAAAAATTACATCTACTTAAAGCGTAAGTTAGATAGTGGGAAGTATGTTGATGGTTTATTAAAATCCTAGGACCACCTAAAGGAAAGAAAATGGTGGGAATAAAGAGGACGCATGAGAAGACCCCTCCCCATGAAGAAGAAGAAGATAGTGAAGAAGAGGTGGAAGGAGAAACAGAGCCGACACTCAACTAGAGTGCAAGAGTGAAGAATAAACAAGATCATAGGTAGGAAAGGTTAAGTGAAAGTACCTATGGGGCGACCAAGAAGTTTCCAAAGAATCAAAGTCCCAAAAATAAGACACCAGTGAAGAATAATATTAGAGTGATGACAAGCGAAGAAACAGAGGAAGCAGAGGAGTTTGGTGGATAAGAGATACCACAATGTCCCCAAATCATCCACAATGTAGAGGACCTAAATTAAGATAACTATGATGTGCATGAGGAAGGATGAGGAGGAAGAATTCCATGGTGAATCCCTTGACTAGAAAACATAAGTAGAGACTGGGAAGAAGAAGAGAACATCATTGAGTGTGGGGTGGAGGAAGAGAAAAGTAAGGAAATAATTACAGGACAAAATTATGGGGGAAGTGAGTGGTGTACTTCACCTTATTGCACAGGAGGTGCCAAAGGGGTGTAGAGGAAAGGGAAGAAAGTGATGAAACATCCCTAAGGGCCCATGTTGCAATATAATGATGATCCTAAAAAATTCATATGAGTAAGGTACCATAGCTCAATGGCCACAAAATATATCTTCTGTTGGTCATTCTTTGATAAAAAAATCCCTCCCACACACCAAGAATATTCTCTCTTGGGAATTCTAGTTGCATATGGAAGATTCAGTGTTCAAGGTAATCACATAATCATTGTAAGAGAGTTAGCTTAAGGTTACACTTGGAGAAGCATACACAATGGTTGAATCTCATATCCTCACAAATGAGAAAACATGCAATGCACTGAAAAAACTTGTGATAGAGGTTGGAGTGATCATTTTTGACAAGGATTCCACCATAAAAATTATCCAAGGAATCCCAAGAGAAAGATAAGAAGATTGAGTAGCTCAAGTAGAAGCTAAGGGAGGAGAAGGGAAGAATGCGCATGACATATAAGAAATTATATTACATCATCAAAATTATCACTGTTGCGTACCCAAGCCTTGATAAAAATTCCAAGGATTAATATGAGGAAACTCTAAATTACTTATAGGACTTGACATGGATGCTCGCACATGAGAGGAGAAAGGGTACATGGACGATAGATGAGGAGATAGCCATGCAAAAGAAATTTGACAGGGAACAAATAGAGAAACATTTTGTGTAGTATGAGGCACTAGCTATAGAGGCTAAAGATGATGCATAAAGGGAAGAATTTGTTTTTAACAAATACCACTATTTTTATCAAGTTGTGAGTGAATTTTCTACCAAGGAAGAGGAAGAGTTGAAAGAAATTTAGGGGAAAATAAAGAATAACAAAGACGAGCAGGAGAAGATGTTGGCTGAAGTAGAATAGAAGATAGATTTGATAACATCCCTAAATGCCACACTTAAAGATATAATGAAGGAAATATTTCCCCTGGTCACACGTAGAATGGATTCACTAGATGATGTAATAAAACAGTTAGAGAAATTAATTGCAGGGTTGAAGTGGAAGATTGATGAGTTAACTCCCTGCAGAGGTACTAGATATTGTCGATGCCATGCCAATTAAGGAAACAAAGGAATTGGAAGTATGGAGGGAGTTAGAGAATATTTTGGATAAGAAATTTCTAGGGATTCTTCTACCCAAAAATACTTAGAGTCCATGATTATTTAATTCTTTTAGAACAACCATATTATATTATTTAATTATGTCATTCATCAAAGGCATTCTTGATTCAATGTTAGCAAGGATGGACAACATCCCTTGTGTGGGGTAATGTTGGTCAGGAAACATTGCTAAGTGTTTATGAATAAAAAAGGATACACACATGGAATGCACGTGCAGGTAACGAAACAATATGCAGGGGAGTGTGCACAACAGGGAAGTAGGTTTGGCACATGGGACTACTCGCACGGGTGAAAAAGAAGGAACTTATCCAGTTTTCCAGATCAAGGATAAAAATAGAGTTGGAGTGCAGAGAAAGAAAAGGGACCAAAGATAGATAAAATCAAGATGACTTAGCGGCCAAACAAGGAATATAATTGTGAAAATACATGCAGATCAAGATAAATCACACACATGGAGATAGATAATAATAGGATTAAATCTTGTTATATTTAGGCTAGTTTATTAATAGGAAAATCATGTAGGTTATTTTGTATGCATGCCTATTATTAGGAATGTTCATGAGGCTGTGAAGGGAAACTCCCCACCTCTCTCTCTCTCTCTCTATATATATATATATATATATATAGATTTTATGTGTGTATTTTTTAGAGGGAGATGAGGTGTAACGAAGTGTTATGTGATGCTATAAGGGTTTGATTATGTATGGAGGTGCGCATGCTCCAATGCATTGTGATAATATTTATGTATTCAAACTTCTTGATTATGTAACATTGTTATGGTTATGATGATGATTTACGTGTTACTATCATGATGGTTTATTTATTTATTATATGTTCTTCCAATCACTATTTTTATGGTATTTATTATGCATAAATGGGTGTCTAGGTTATATATATGGAAAACAAACATGATAAACTTCTGATAGGCATAACAAAGGAGGAACTTGGTAGCTGTGCACGCTTCGGGTGAGCATACAAATCTCTCTGGATGAATTTCCAGCATGCATAACTTTAGAGTTGTAAACAAATACTTCACTAATCAGTAGGCCACTTGTAAGTATAACTCTATTAAAAAAACTCTAAAGTTAAAATCTTTTCAGAACTGGTCAATTAATCTTAAGAGGAATTGAGTCACAATTTCCCAAAAAGTCCATTATTAACATAGTAACACTCATGTCTCTACATTCATTTCATACATCTCACATCCTTCTTGAATTTTGGTGTGGATCCATCACATATTACTAGTTGTGTGGATTCAAGGGTTGAGTTGGAAATCCTCTCATTATCTCATCAACATAATATAATGCCAATGGAAGGAAAAATTTAATATTGCTTAAAGCATGAATTCTTGTAATGTACCATGTACACATGTATGTTTCCATATCTCATTCATCCTATCCTATCACATCTCATGTCTTCTACTATCCTTTGTTCCAAACAATTAAGAAATTTACCAAAACAACATCAAATATATAAAAGCACTACCAGAAAATAGCAATACAACATTAGACATGACTCCTATCCTTGTGTATATTCCAATTATCCTACAAATTAATCAATCAAAACATTCCCATACCTTGTGTGTATCCTCTTTTGGGGAAATATTGTCTCTCGTTGTATACTTTCTTGAGGGAAATGATCAAATCAATCCCAAATAATCTTTACCCTACTTGGGAGCACACCCAATCAATCAATCATCATTGTGGAACACATTAGGTAAAAATTCAAAAAAAATTATGTTATGTTGTTATTATTTTTAGTTAATTGGTTTTCATCTTGGTCCATTTATGGGCCTGGTGTATACGTTTACTGCATATATTGGGTTTTTTTTTACTTCTATAAAGTAGCCTACTTTTCTTATTTATGTATAATGTAGGGGACCTCTTTATTTTATATATCTTGGTATTCTCCATAATATGCTCCTTCTTTTTGTATCATTTATTTGAGCACGTAACTGCATATCGTACAGGGGCATCATAATTTTCTAATTGTCCTTGTATATGCTCTATGGAGTATTATAGCACAACCATCCTGGTATTTCATATCATGTTGCATTTAGTTGTATAATACATTAAAAGTAATATTCTTTCACAAAATGAGTGAATTATTGCTTAATAAAAAACCTTCTTTGCACCACATCATTTCACCCTTTCCAATAAATCCTCCATCTTGGGAATCCCACTTGAGCATCGTTCTAACATGTGAATCCTAATTGAGGCTACTCCACACAAAAGGATCACTATCCTACAAATCCTCATCGCCCATCATGGTCAACATGTATTTTTTCCATTCATCCTCACTCTTTATATGAAAATACATGCCATCTTTACACACCTCCTACTTTTCACTATTCCAATTCCCTTCCCCCAAAATGTGATCATTCATCTCTTCTCTTATCTCCTATGTATCCATTTTCACCCACTTATCTGTGTTATACCCTTCAGCTTAGGAATAGTATTTAACCATTCATAGAACATAGAAATATTATTTGAGGTAACCCCTCTTACCATAATTTTCCTGTTGTATAAAATACTTCATCATCACATCTATCACATCACAATCATCACCACCATAAACATATTTTTGCCCCACCTCCTTATCTTTGGAATATTAATTGATCACCTCCTAAACATGGGAATCCTACTTCAGTATTTCCCTCACAGTTTGTATTCTCTACTACATATATTCCTCCATCCACTCCTCCTCTACTCAATTGGTTCCTTTCTTCCTCATTGTCACATATTTTCATCAACGGTTCCATTCTCAAAAACATTACCTCTTGTTTTTCCCTCATTCATCATCACTATCCTAAGCCTCACAATCTTACTTAACCAATCCTACAACATGTCAATATTATTTAAGGGTTCCCCTTATGGTCAACCTATCATACTATACTTCCCTATAAAACAAGTTTTTCTCCATACCAGTTATCTTTCCCTTCACCATCATCATCTCTATCAACCAGCCCTTACCTTACCATGTGAAATCATGCATTATTTTTAGATCCTTCATCACTGCCATCTCTGGATTTTCATTCTTACTTAATCATTATCGCAGAATGGAAATATTACTTAAAGGATCTTGTAAGAATGAAAATAAAAACATGACCTTCAGCCACACTTGACCTCCCGATGTCATGTCAGGACAACTGATGTATAATGAGTGGATGGCTAAGGATAATGAAATGTAGAAAATATGTGGTATGTAGACGAAAGTATGTGAAAATGGGATGAACAAGATATCAAGGAAAAAAATTTGCTCGGCGTACAATATCAGGATTTGTTCATCAAGGGAAAGGAAGGCCCTTCTACCCTGAATGGGTCTAATGGATGGGTCAGAACGAATAGCCACACAAAGACTCCAATCAATGTTAAACTTCATGAAAATTGTTTCTAATGGTTGTGGGATGCGTGGAAAACCAACAGGTGCATCGTAATGATGTTCAAACAAGGTCATGGAATAAATGGGAGAGGCACAATTCAACTGGCTCTATGGGAAGTTAGGTGGTTTAGTCCAAAATGTGAGGGTTCAGTGAGCTTCTTTGTTCAGAATGTTTAGTTGTCTGATAATGTATAGCGAAAGAGGGGATGTCCTAAAGACTAGTGCATGTAATTTGGTGTTTAAGTATAATTAGTTTTTAGGCTCATTTGGTTGGGGGACCATTGGATCACAATTGTAAACTCTTTCCGGTCGTGGTACTTCTATGGTCATTTGTGTTTGATCTAGACTCTATTGTCGGGGGTAGTCCAATATTCGTAATCCTTGTCGGCCTCGATATTTAAAATGTTGATTTGTGAAATACGACTAGAGTACCATGATGGTGTTCTAAGGATAAGCATATGAATTCCAATATCTATGTTTGTGAGAAGGTTGGGACCATTCAGTTGGGGGACCCATGGAACACTATTGTATGTTCATTTTTTTTGTGATCTAGAAATTTTCATGTATACATTTAATCTAAAATAAATAAATAAAAAACTAATCTAAGTAAATGAAAGCTACACTATGTTTTTGTGTTTTTGATATAAAATAAATAAAGAAATATAAATTATTTAATGTAATTAAAAGAAATCTTTTTGTATTTTCTGGAATTTCAGTGCATAGAGAAGAAATGGAGAAATAAATTTCTTCTAATTTTAATCAACAAATCCTATACAAATAAATAGCCAGATGTGGCTATTTGTTTGTGAAATAGTATACTAAATCTATTATATTTTAAATGAAGCTTTTTCCAATTAATAATTGTGGATTAATCCTCATACACACCTCAGAATCACGTGAAGCATTAGAAGCTTATCATAAGATTTTATTCCCCTAAAACTTCCCTGGTGGAATTTAAGAGTGATTTAACAAAGAAAAATTTGAATCTAATTTTGAATGCTTAAAAATATGCAAAAGCTTCTTCCAGAATCAATTCCTTTGCAAATCTACAAATATTGGCAAGGAAGCTATCTATCCTAAGAAATCTTTTCAGAAGAAAATGGTCTAACTATTTGTAATAAATAAAATGATATCTTCTACTCTAATTGATAATTGTGCGTATGTTTAGAAATAAATGAAAAAATGAAGAAACTCAATAACAACCCCTAACCTAGAATTATAGTGTAGAGGAAATTCCAGTTGTGGTATCATTTTGTCCCCTTATTTGTCTTTACCAATATTTTGTGTCCACTTGAGTCTAGGGAATTGGGAATGTAGAGGAAGAAACAAGAAGAAAGTGTTCAGGCAATGGCATCTTGATGGAAGTTTTGTTACAATGTAGGTACACGAAAGATAATGCAAGGGAATAAAGCTTGGCTTTGTAATTTCTAACAAGATTGTGACACATCAACTAACAAAGATACACAAAATAATCTTCAACCATTTTCTTCACATGAAGCGATGGTTTTATAGAAGGTTGTCTGGGTAGTGTAATATCACACTTGGTAGAAATAGGGTGCCACATCAACACATAAAGGGGTTTTAAAATAGTCAATTAGAAATCAAAAGTGAAAGAGGAGGTTGCCATAAGTTAATCAAGCTTAAAATAAGCCAAAATTATTGAGAAACATGTTCTAAATGTGAATTGAAGTGAAGCAATAAGCATCTAATTCACACATGAAGAGTTCTGGAAAATCTGCACAAGTCTATTGCATTGTGTAGGGTTGCGGTTATAAATCTATCACTGAAATAGAGTGGTGGCTACAAAACCACCATCTAGGCAAGGTGGCGGTTACAGAACCGCTTCCTAGACAGGGTGGCAGTTTTGTAACTATAGGCCAAAACTAAGGGAAAATTGATGTGGGAAGCTGCAAAAAGAAGGAAATAGCTAAGTAAGGTAATCTTAGATACAAATATAATCTATAAAGAGGTTAAGGATCTCGAATACCTTTGGAAAAGACATGAATCATCATTGGGGGTTTTGTACCATTTATCAACAATGTAGCACCTGTAAATTTGGGTGCGTATATATTGCCCCCTTGGAGAAGTGTTTTAGCCATGAAGAGGCGTAAAATGTAGAGTTCGAGTATGACGTTCTCAAATGGGGAGTTAAAAACTATAATTGATAGGACCGTGTGTTGACATGTCGCCATCCAAGCTCTGACTACCTGAAAGAAAAAATCATGTGTAGATAGATATGATATCAAAAAATAAACACTAAAATAAAACGACAAGAGGACTTACCATCTGCATGAGGATAGAAGTATACCTACGCTAGCACTCCATCCCTATAAAGCATATACACTCAAAACAAAATTAAAGCAAAGCATATATATAACCAAACCGTTCATTTTAAAATTCATTTGCACATATTCTCATTGTGATTTTGGAGCTTTGGGTCATTGGTCACCATTTTGAGAGAGAGTATGGTCAAAATTATGAGTGTGATGATGTAATCATGGCCTCGTGAGTGAGAGACCCAGCAGTGGAGACAAATATTACTAATTTGTGTTTGTTTATTTGAAACCTAAAAATGTAAAATTTGTAAAATATACACCTAGCGGGGTTATTTTAAAAATTTCTTTAGCTAAAACATTCTGTAGGAGGTTCTCTAGGTGGATTTACTCTTTTTTTGTCCAAAAAGGTCTAGTTTTGTATTTTTTTATTTCTGAGTCAAAGGGGGTGTGTTGTCCATTTTGGACACGACCTCTACCATGTGTAAGGTGGCGGTTATAAAATTGCTGCCCTATGTAGGGTGGCAGTCACAAAACTACCGCGACAATTACAAAACAATCACTCTGCATAGGGTAGTGATTTTGTAATTTCCAAGATAGAGAGTTATTTTGATCGAGTTAGAGTATTTTTTTTGGATTTTGGGTTTGTTTATACTATTTTTGATGAGGTTATGTGTTGAAATACATTGCTAACTTTCTCTTTTTCTTGTTTTGTGAATGTAAAAGGAGTTATACATTCACTAGAGCCAGGCGAGAGAGTGTGATTGGATTCTTGGCATTATTGATTAGTTGACTTAGGATGAGAGGGATTTATTACACCAGGATAGGTTGTGGAGGATCTCTCAAGTGCCACACATAACACCAGCCAAGCATATTCTATGTGAGCTATTTAATTATTGGGATCCTGACTGAAATACTTTTCAGTTTCTTGGTATTAGGGGAGATTGAACCATCACTCTCGAGGATGTCTAATGGATTCTTAGTATTCCTATGACTAGCAGATGGTTGACATTTGAGAAAGGTTATCCAGCTCTCTATAAACAGTGGGAATCATATATGGGTGATGATGGGGCATCTTATGTGGGCACTAAGCACGATATGCAGCTACTATCTGTTACCTCTGCACCTATTTCTACCCTAGGTAAGACCATTATTGCTATTATGGCTTCGAATTTGATAGGAGACAAGGGTGGGGACATGCTCTTGTACTATTGGGATCTAATCATTATGTAGATTGATTAGTATGGGAGGATATTTCCTAGGGTATGGATATTTTGGGGACCACATTCCATGACTTGTACAAAGTTGTAAGGATATAAGGAAAATCCTTGACCCACCCTTCCTTAGTGATGTGCTGGGTGTATGAGTGGATCATCCCCTACCATAGGGGAGTTGGTATACAGGTTTCAGGGGCCATCAAGTATGAGAGATGGATAGGTATGTATGCTCTCAAAGGGGCACATCATACTATTTCTTCTTTGACTACAAATGATTTCATTGTTAGACTATATAAGGATATGATCAGGTTATGGGTTCATGAGGGGACTATCCTAATTGTTTGTGCCAACACTGCATAGTTGGTTGATAGGACCGTGAGGGTGGAGGTGCACCCTGCTACAAGAGTACCCCAATGGTTTGGGTTACCCTATGATAATGCTCTTCTTGTCATGCCTATTATCTATTGGATCATCAGAGAGTTGCGAGACATCCCTAAGGGCCTACATGTCTAGAAAATGGTGATACTGGGAGTGTATGCAATGAAAAAGTACAGAGTAATGAAAGATGAAAAAATTAAAAAATCAAACCTTCATCGTAATTTCTCCAATGCAAACCTCAATAAGGGTCATGCAAACCTTGTCTGTGAAACCTTACAAGTGAATGTCAGAGATGATTTGTGGGTGCTCTTGAGTGCTCTCCAAGATTTGAAGGAAAATACTATAGACACAGTTCAACATAATTTTAGGCTTCAAATTCAAAAGGATTTGAAAAGAAGTTAAGCCTGTAATTTATAGTAGAAGAAGGTAGTTGGAATCAGTTACACACGGATAAATGAGTATGCTAAAAATAATATTGTGGGCAGTTGCAAAAGTGTCGGGGGTAGTAAAAGAATTAATTACAAAAATATGCATCTAGAAATGTGGTTGTACATGCATTTTAATTTCCCCCACCTTTCTAGGATTCTAGAAGTGTAGTTAACTAGGGTAAGGATAGGGAGTCCAAGTGGAGTCTAAGTGGAGTTAGATCAAGTGGCAGATGACTAGGATATGCACACACTTAATTAATTAATTATTTAATTAATAAATAATAATTAATTTAGCCAAAGGGGTATGAGGGGTACATGGGATTAATTTAATTAATCCAAAGGGGTAAAATATAAATTCATTAATTAATTTAATGAATAATTGCAAATGGGTGAATAACAGGGTGTACTAGAATAATACTAGGAATAAGTGGAATTTTGGGGTGTCTACATTTTCCCCCTCTTTAAAGTGCTATTGTAGAGTAATAGTGCTTTAAATATAGTAGACACATGATTATCAACGAGCGGAAAAATTATGAAGCATTGAGATGCCCCAACAAACAAAACAGTAGAGGAATGCCTGCTATGTACCTTGGGATATGATAATATAATATATATGGGTTGATGGAGATGTCAAAATGTGGCATACATCCCCTTAGTTATATATGGATTCACATGGGATATAATATTATAATGTATATGGGTTGATGGAGATGCCGACATGTGGCACACATCCCCTTAGTTAGTTATATGGGCTCACATAGGAATTAATTATATTGGGTAATGGGTCAGCCTACATTGGGATTAGGTGTTACCCATACTATTTAAAGGATGTGAGTATCATTATGAAGAGGTATGTATGAGTTGAGTCTTCTACTTAGTAGAGGTATATTGAAGGTGTCCCCCTCGAAGTGGATTCCCATCTTGGGAGATTGTGGAGTTACTCCTTCCTTAAGGAGCATTGTATGGTGTTGCCCTACCTTAAGGGTATTATTATGAATATATTGATATTAGGGAATCTTGGCCCTCCATATCTCTTGTGTTTTATTATCTTCTGCAATTTATTGATTTATTATATGCAATGTTCTTATCAAGTGGTATCAGAGCAGTGATCCGGGCAATTTGTGGGATGAAACCCTAATGTTGGTGATTCATCTATATATAGAGATCAACATGGAATTTTTTATATATATTTTTTGGGGAGTGGATACATAGTTCAAGTGATCTTCCCTCCAAATTTCATATTTTTGGGAGCTGTTTTGCAAAAGTTGTGTCCGTTTTAGGGTTGAAACCCTAATTCTATGGTTTCATCTATATCTTCTAAATAATGATGAATTAGGAAATAAAATTATTTGGGTTAATGGTAATATATTAAAAGGTGATAACAATGAAATTTCAGAATTTTTGGATATATTTTCTCATAGTTATTTTAGTTTTATTGTTTTTAACTATTTTGCTCCACAGGCCGCAATTTGAGGAATTTTCCTGAATTTCTTACATTTTCAGAAATCTTTCAAAAATTTAGTAGGGATTATTTCTTTGTGGTTTCATATTTGATGCTAAATGTTTGACGAAATCATCTGGTAAAATATTTTTCAAAGGAGTAAGTTTGTGAAACCCTAATTTTTATGCATCATGGATGTACCAATTTTCTATGGTAATGGGGAAATTGAAGAAAAAAATGGTGGATACAATTTAAACAAATGTATTTTGAAGAATGTTTATTATGGGTTAGTTTTTATCTTCATCTTGGTGGGAAAGCGTGACATTATTATTCTTATATGGATATAGATCTATTGGATTGGGATTGGGAGGAAATGGATGATATTTTCTTAGCTAGATGGGAAACAAAAAAGAAACACAATTTTGTTAAAGAAGAAGAAGAAGAAGAAGAAGTAGCAGCAGCAACATCAGAAGAAGAAGAAGAAGAAGAAGAAGAAGAAGAAAATGTTGATGATGAAGCTACTACACATGATAGTTCATCTCCAAGGAAGGAAGCTTCAATATTTCAGTTTGAAGGGTGCATTCAAAGAAAAAAGATAATTGTTTCCATAAACCCTAGCAGCAAATATAACTTCATCAATATGGATGTAGCTCAAAATCTACATGTGCAAACAAACCATATCAAGGAATCTCAAGTGGATGGTAAGAATATTCAAGTTTTTGAAGATTTAAATATTTATATGGATAAATATGTTTTACATTCAGATTTTTATGCTTTAGATATGGATGGTATGGATATTGTTCTTGAATATACTTGGTTAGAGACATTGGGAACAATTAATATTAATGTGTAAAAGAAAATCATGAAATTATGGTACAAGAGAAAGAAAATTACATTTCAAGATATCACACTTAGCAAGGAAAAAAGTAATGTAAAATTGGATCATGAAGATGAATTTGAAGATGGTGAATAAGGGAATAAGGATGAATCAGAAGGAGAGGATGAAGAACATAAATTCACAAATAATTTCTCTACTCAAGAGAAAAAAGAAGTAACAAACAAGGTGGAAGAGGACAAGAAAGTTGAGGAAAAGGTTGATAAGGTTGAGTATACGAAGGTGGCATCATATTGACACCCACACCATCATGAGAGGAAAAAATCATGGAGACATGTTAGGAAACATGAGGATAGAAATCCATATGGATATACAGGGAATCACAAGAATACTTTTGGCTATACATGGAATCACAGGAATAATAATTATGGATATGCATGGATGCCGAGAAGGAACACATATGGACCAATATGGAGCCAGATGAGCACAATGGAATATGGAATTAGGTTTGGAGTAGCATCACCCACTAGGATTTCATATGGGTGGTTGGATGATCAAGCATGGTGAAAAGTGTGCAATAATTTAAAGCGCACTCATTTTATGGCTTCTTCTTATGTTTCGGGGACGAAACATGTCAAAGAGGGAGGCAATGTTATGTACCTTGGGATATGATAATATAATATATATGGGTTGATGGATATGTCGACATGTGGAACACATCCCCTTAGTTATATATGGGTTCACATGGGATATAATATTATAATGTATATGGGTTGATGGAGATGCTGACATGTGACACACATCCCCTTAGTTAGTTATATGGGCTCACATAGGAATTAATTATATTGGGTAATGGGTCGGCCTACATTGGGATTAGGTGCTACCCATCCTATTTAAAGGATGTGAGTATCATTATGAGGAGGTATGTATGAGTTGAGTCTTCTACTTGGTAGAGGAATATTGGAGGTGTCACCCTCAAAGTGGATTCCCATCTTGGGAGATTGTGGAGTTACTCCTTCCTTAAGGAGCATTGTATGGTGTTGCCCTACCTTAAGGGTATTATTCTGAATATATTGATATTAGGGAATCTTGGCCCTCTATATCTCTTTTGTTTTATTATCTTCTGTAATTTATTGATTTATTATATGCAAGGTTCTTATAATTAATTTAATCAATAATTGCAAATGGGTGAATAACAGGGTGTTCTAGAATAATACTGGGAATAACTGGAAAGATAAGTCTAATTTTGGGGTGTCTACATTTTTCCCCTCTTTAAAGTGCTATTGTAGAGTAATAGTGATTTAAAGATAGTAGACACATGACGATCATCGAGTGGAAAACTTGTGAAGCATTGAGATGCCCCAACAAACAAAACAATAGAGGAATGGCCCCTAAGGGGATGGATGACACAACAAGGTAGTGGACAACTGCTCTATAGGAAGAAAGAAAGGGAGTAAAACAAGGATGGGAAAGGACTATGTTCGTAGCATGAACGCTATTTAGAGAGTAATTTCTTAGAGGAACCTGATTTTTGCTATTGTACAATAGAGTTGTCACCATGATTATGAAAGAATCAAAATGATTAACCTAGATGCATGTAAACAAACACACACATCAAAGAAAAGATAAAAAATGAAAAAAACAACCCCAATATAAAAAGGAGGTGCAAGCATCAGGGTTATAAGGGAACGAAGATGTGATGTCACTACTTGTAAGTGGTCCAAAAAAGAGTAAACATCAACAAAGGAACACAAATTTGAAAAAGAAGACAATGAAGTATTCCCCTAATGCGTGCCACAATGATGATTAAGTAGATACAAATGCTCCCAAATGGGATTATGATCAAATTGGAAGAAACAAGTTAAAGTAAATCCTTATGAAACTCTTGTTGAATCCATTGTGCAAATGATCATAGTTGAAATTTCCCCAGGTGAAGTTATATCATGAAGGAAAAACAATTGTGTGACTTGCCCCAAGCAGATTTAACATATCATGCAAAGGGAAGAAAGTGATAGCTGTAATATTGGCATGATCACTAGGATAATAGATAAAAGTATAATTTTTATCAAGATTGTATTGAGATGTTGAAGGATTAACTTCAAGGGTTTTCCAATTGTATGATTTATGTGAGAAGTGAATGTTTGTTCGAATTTTTGTGATTTTTTGAGTTTTTTTTTGGATTTTTGAAATATTTGATTTTTTGGATTTTCACAAGTTTTGAAATACAAATGAAAAAAAAAAATGAATACATTCCATGGATTAAATAAACTAGGAGGAAAACACAACACATGCAAATGACAAAAAGATAGAAAAGAGGTAACATAAATAAACCCAATATGAACACAAAAGAACCACACCAAAGTTATATGTGAACTAGGATGCGAATAAATTTCCTACAGTTGGTCCATGAGTGCATTCCTGATACAAAAAGTATTGGTTATTAGAACTATCAAACATAAGAAACTAAGATAAGAAAATACAATACAAAATTCCATATGTACAAATGGTAAACAAGCAAACAAGCTAGTGAACAAAAACACACTAATGTAAAATAAATCTAATAAAAAAGTGAATATATTTAGATGTAAATTTTCCCCCAAGAGAAATCCAAATCCAAGTGATGTCCCTATGTAAAGTTACATTGTAAAGAGTAGCTTGATTGATTGGAAAATATGATTGGGAACAATAAGATGAAGAAAATGGTGAACGGAATTACGTAGTTGTGAGTTTTTATTTTTTTGAAAAGCATTTTGGAAACATTTTGTATGTTTTTTTGGTATTTTCTGAGCAATATATTGTTTTTGGGATTTTGAACAATTTTATATTGTTTTTTTAGTTTTTCCAGACATTATTCTGAATGGTTTTGTTTTTTTTTGGAATTTTGAACCACATGCCAAAGAAGAGGGAAAGAAAATTCCCAAGTCAAAACTAACATGCTAAATGGAAGGTGAAAAATGGTGGTGGACAATGGGCATGAAAACCTGCCAAGGAGAACATGCGACACACAATGAGGTAAAAAGTTACAAGCGGGAAACAAAGTGAAATTTCATACTTTCGGGATTTCTAGTTTTAGATTTTTTCCATCACTATTCCATGTTTCTACCTCCTAACTTCCAAAGTCAAAAACCCCAAAAGTGCAAAATTTTGGACTTTCAGAATTTCAAGTTTCATATTTTTTAAATTTCTTTACACATTTATTTCTTACCTACTTCCATACATGTCAAAACCTGGGCATTAATATTAGGTATTTCTATTTAAACTCACGATTTAACCTGTCATTTTCACCTGACACTTTTCTCTGACATATTCTTTTTGTATTGTATCTTATATTTTCTCGATGTCATTTCCAAGGTGTTTTATTTAAGTTATTTCTTTTTGGTTTGAGATTATCTTGGTTTGGTTTTCCTTGCTCGTTTTCTCTTTATTCTTCCTTCATCTGTTTTGGAGATGAAATCGACATTGCCTACCATGTTTCCTCTGACAGTTTTTTTGATATTAACAATTCCAAAATCTAATTTTCTACAGACATCTAGTGAAAATTTCATCAAGATCCTCTCGAGTATTTTACTTTCCTTTCATGCCTTCAGAGAAATTTGTCCTTTCAGCATTTCTCAAATTTTCAAGGTTCGGAGGTTGGAATTTTTAGAAGTTTGTGTTTTTAGAGAATCTATGGTTCATAGGTTGGTGTTTTTTTTACAAACTGTGCTCTTCTCTTTCATAACTATTTGTTTTGGAATTTCAGGGTTTATGTTTTTAGGTTTTCAAAACTCTCCCATTCGGGTTTTTAGAACTCTCCACTTTAGGTTTTAGGAACTCTTTAAAATTCTTCAGATTCCAAAATCAAAATTTGATGTCAACTTCTACATCCAAAGGCAAGGAAAATATGAAGTATACATTCCTCAAAGTGGCTCCTCATGCTTGTCTATCTCTAAACTTGGGGAGTATAGGAGACATTGATCTTAGGTATATTGATTTTATAGACTTCTGGGAAAGGGTGAAACCCCCAAACAAGAAATCTTGGATGCAAGCCATAGATGACAGTGGACTTGTTTTAGTTGTTGGCTTTCCCATGTCCACGCATTTCCCTGAGTTCATCTTAGCTATATTAGCTCACTTCGATGAAGACTCCAGGATAGTTAAGGATACTGATGGCAAGGTTTTAATCCACTTGGAATAGATTTCTTTAAGGACTTGGAATAGTTTTCTTTAAGGACTTGTTCAAACTTCCAAACATCAAATATTATGTAAAAAATTCAGCAAAATTGGCAGTAGAGACTTGGGAAAAAGAAATAGAATTTTGTACAAGGGTCATGCTAAAAATCTATCCAGCCAAGAATGTTACCAAATTCCCCAAGACTATGTATCAGTCAGAATTCATCCAAGAAGTCAATGAAATTATTGTGTTACTAAGCAAAATTCCAAGCCTTCCCTCTACAAATGAATTTCAGGAATGGATTTTACTGTATATAGCTACCATTAAGAAAAACAAAAAATTATTAGATGGGGGGAGCATATCAGTAGCTCCATTTGTTTTTATTTAAGAAAGGTATTGTCTTCTAAGAGTTTCTACATGACATCCTTTCTGGTTTATGATGCAGTTTTTATGGGGGCGTTTACTAGACTAAATACTAAGGGTATTCGAAGTACTTCCCACATCTATGATTTTTATCCTCAGCTTACATTGGACGAAGGAAGCAATCACTTCCAAAGGATTAATGATGCTTTTTTTCCGTCATTATTTACCACTTTAATAAAGAGTTATACAATCCAAGGATTTCCAATGAAACCTTCAAGGAATTATGTGAGTGGAGAGCTATCTACCTATAGTTCCCTAAATTTACATATATTCATATTCCTAGTTTCGTAGGTGCTCCTAGTAAGCTGCCAAGATGTCCCACTGATATGTGGGTCTTGCTAGAATTGGTTCGACAGTTGCTGCACTATTATAAGATTAAGAATAAATGGCACAAGGTGGGATTTCAATTCCCTATTTCAATCGGTAGATACAATTGTCCAATTATTTATAAGGTGAAGAATGTAGATGCAGAGATGTCAAAAGTAACTTTGCAGACCTTCCATCCTCAGACTAGTTTTGATTACTGGGGTAAATTTGGAAAAATAGGTCTATCTAGTTCCCATGCACCCCATTCAGAGGACATTTGGATTCATTTTCAAGATGAAATCATCATATGACAAAGATATTATGAGAGGTTAACTCTAGATGAGATTCAGCAGTTTGGTATAACCAATATTCCAAAAGAAATGCAAGTTGATGATGAGGTTTTGGATGCAACATATAAAATTAATAATGTTTCCAATTATCTATTGTTATGGATTGATTGGTATGTGGAAGAATATTGTAATACCAAGGATAGGGCGGGTCCCATTCTACATAGAACTTGTAATTGGTTGGCCACCTTGGGAATTTCACCCAAAGGGTTAGATCAACCTACAAATACAAGATCCCAATCAACCGTGAGTCTACCAATACCTACAAAATGGAAGAAGTCCATCCAAAGGGGACAAAAATTTCCAAAGAAGATATCATTTGTTGTTGGTATCTCCTCTCTCACAAAGGCTCCCCCTTCTAAGATTGTTTCTCTAGCAATACCAACCTCAGAAATAGTTGAAGTTATTGATTATCCTAGTGTCTCACCGGATCTTCCATCTCCTCTTTCATCATCACTTCCTCCATCATTTCCTTCCATCTCTACAATCATTTCTTCTTTCCCATTTCCTTCAATGGCCCAAGTGTTATCATCTCTTCTAGTTCTCTCATCAAGGGAAACAATTGGGTCTCCCATCTCTTCTTGACTACCTCTAACACTTCCATTTATTTTTGTCTCATCTTCTAATCCCATTGTATCCACTCCTATGGTCGTTCTCACATCCACCCCATCCATTATTGCCACCTCCATTCAAATGCCAAATAATGTTACTGGTTCTCTTGTTTTTACTAGTGCTTCAAGTACCGAATTAGTTGTTCCACTCCCATCAGCATCATCCATTCCACAATGGTTGTTTCGTTAGACTCCGAAACAGAAGAAGCAAGTGCCTCTGGGGGATGTCATAGACCTAAGCGTGTTGGAACCCACACCAAAAATATAAACCAAGAGGCCTAAAATTATTTCCATCTTATCAATGAATCAATCTAGAGAAAAGGTCGTAGAATTTGCTACTCCTGTTGAAGGGAAAACCAAGGAAAGTATTATAGCAATGGATTATCAAATTTCTATATTTTCACTAGGAAAATCAACACACAAAGGAGTTAAACATGATGTGTAGACTACTCTTGGAAATATATTAAAAAATTATAACAAGGACAATGCTTCCAAGGATGAGCTCAAAGCAAAGGTCGAGCAACTCACTGCATTATTGATAAAGGTAACACAATACACTCCATCTTCCGAGGTTTCAACTACTACGTCTCAGAAAATTTCTTATACTCTCGATGATATTTCTTATCATGAGATTGAGAAGATAGGTTAGAAGGGAAGATCAGTAAATGGATGGATGGAGCATATACTTCAAGAGGCCAATCCTTTAATTAAATAGGATATTGAAATATACAATGATTTACATATTGAAAGAGTCACCATTTGTAAGATGGATCAAGCCTTCTCCGAGGACAATAATAACCTAAACTTGAATTTGGCTACATGGAGTTAAATCAGAGAAGAAGATTCAAATATATAAGGATGTACTTGAATATCAAAAGGCAATGGAATTCTGGTCTCAAGTGTTGCAAGATTTAATTTAGAATTTGGATGATAAACGAGTAGAAATCATGGATACTCTTAACGACATATCAAAAGAGTTTGATATTATTAATTGTAAGTTCTTCAATGAAAACATTGATGCTCTTCCAGAGGATCAAATCTTGGAAAATTTCAAAGATTTGGTGAAGCAAGATGATGAGGTTACCCGGAATTTTAGTAGTGACTCTATTTATAGGTTGGTGTCAATCCAAAATTTCATATGAATACTAAAGAAGGTTGTGGGTAACATTAGAAGAATTTCAGCCAAAATCACAAGGGAAATCGAGACAGCAAATGTAGTGAATCACTACACATGTGAGCCAGAGGACAAAGATATTAAGGGAATTATAAATTATTTCATCGAATACAAACTTCATATGGTTGTGTGGGAGGAAGCACAAGAGAAAGAAAAAGAAAGAGAGAATGTTGTAGATCCAAGCCAAAGCTAGGTGACCATGAGAGGACTGATCCACGCTTTGGATCACTTGAAATTACATGGCTGAATGGGTCAAATTCTTGTAACAAAATTTTCTATTTTTATGGGAGCATGTTCCCTTGAATTTAATAACATTTATATTTTTAGTAAATTGTTAGTTAAGGCTCATCTTTAATGGCTCAACCTAAGAAACTTATAAATAAAGAACTACATTAAGTCTTTAAGGGGATCAATTTTTGGAGAATTTACTCTTCAAGCTTAGAAGAGTGCTTTGAATATTCAAAAACCTTTCAATTACATTCAGAGTGATATTTTTCTGTGGAAATCTAAGTTACTGTGTTAATGGTTGATGTTTTATGCTTTATGAATGCATAGATCTAGTATAAGTGGTTGGCTTGCCTTTATCTCAGAATATCTTATTTCATTCTATTAGAAAGTGATATAATTGTTTGAATATCAGTTGTGAAAAAGGTTATCTTCCTTCTTTTATACAAGCCATATTATTATTGAATTTATAAGTGAAATGGATGTTTGACATGTGCCTATTTTATATTATCATGGTGATTGATTGTGTTTCTAATTGAATTCGATCTATCTGTTATGCAAAATATGAGTTTAACAAAAGGAACGTATGGTTCTTATTTTGTGATATATGGTATCCTCTCTAAGTTCCAGTAGGTAAAGTTGACTTGTGGTGCACACACCCTCTTCAAATGAACTCTTCCTGAGTCTGAAAATACCCTTTATTTGGAATCACCATCCCTAGTATAGTTTAGTTTCTTGCAAATATCTATCCTAAAAGCCATGAAAATGTTAGCCTAGGTTTAGATTACTGCACTAGGAGCAGTACAACACTTAGTTGAGGAATAGGAAGTTGTCCTTCTTCGGAGGTTCACCTCAAGCCCAAGTCCCACAACTTGAGAGGTGATCCCATGTGTCCTAATCACACAAAATGTCCTATTCACATTCTGGCCATTCAGAGGGTTTAGTGATTTAGTGAAATGATTGAGGTTACACCCTCTCACAACAGGGAGGAGGAGGAGGCCCACACATCCATAAATACAGATACTAAAGGTGAGGCTTATGGGGATATGGGTGAGGAGGTTGGAGTAGAGGAGGGTGATGAAGACAGTGACTCAGAGTGGAGAGTCATAGGTGAGTTTTTGAAGGATACCACAATAGAGGAGGAGGTAGAGAAGGAGACCATTATTTTGTAAGATCCCCTATCTCCTCAGATGGGTGGAAATGAGGCACCTATGATGGGCCAGAGAGTTACTTTAGTAGAAGGGGTTACACAATAGATGCTTGCATCAACTTCACCATCAGCAGTTGCACCAGATAATCCTACCTAGATGCCCAAAGATTTGAGTATATAAAGAATCTTTTCTTGATGTTGTTAGCTACAATTGTTAGTAAAATACACATTGTCGTTCTTTTTTGGTTTTTGAATATTTTCTAACTCACCATTGTTCTCTTTTATTTTGTAGCCATTACTGAGGGCTGGTGAGATCTTATTCGCAAGATATGTGTTGATACCTTACTAATCCCTACGGGGAATACTTGTGTTAAGCTATTGGAGGATTTAGGAAAGCCATTGCAGGCTGGATGACATACCAATGTGTTTGCACCTCTTTAGAAGAACACAGAGATCTTGAATTCTCATAACACAAAGATTTCCACATATGAGATGGCAGAGAGGATAACAAGGTGGAGCCACTCATGCAACATGGTCATGACTAGTGGTCAATCTCATGGTCACTCACACTGCTCGGTGCATTCTCGGTGCATTCTCGACATTAGAGCTACACCATTATCACCATCCACAACCACGCACCATCTTAGATTTCCCACATATAGGGATATGCCATTGAGCCCTTATTGCTTCGATGCCATTTTTTGAGGCATATATATGACCTTTTGTTTTGGATTTTCATGCTCATTGAAAGTGTTTTTACCACACCTAGAGTGTGATGGAATTGTATACAAACTTGACTTATTATGATATATATAGACATATCTTTTTGATTTGGTTATCCTTTGCATCAGAGTTGACTTCATTTATGGTTTACTTCACATGTGTAATCTTAGATGTTTATAATCTCCAATGCTTTTATATGCTTTTTGGATGCATGTTATGGATGATGATATGCTAATAAAATGACTTATTTTTATTTCTTTGTTTATATGATGCTAAAGAAAACACAATGTAATGTTGGAAATTTAGTTTTTCAAGAAATATTTGATACTTCTTGTTTTGTTGGAAAAATGTAATGAATGATTTGATAATAAAATGAACTCACTCCACTTATAACCCCACACAACTAGTAAATTGTGAGGGCTCATCACCAAGAGCTATAAGGGATGTGAATTATATGATTTTGATGGATTGAAATGGTGAGAGAAAGACAAGATTTTGACAGAAATCCAATTAGGAACCTACAACCTAACTCTGCACATAGTTTACTACATAGTCTAGAATGTGATTTTCTTGCAAGTTTATCTAAACTTGGATCCATAGATGGCCTCCTGATTGAAAAAATATGGTTTTAAGGTTTTAAACCTTTTGGAACATACACATCTAATTCACTTTCTTGAGATTTATGATTTCAAAGCACTTTTTATTGAATGAATTGATTACAACTTACTAACATATTTGAAGAGACCCCTTATACCTTTCCCCATGCTACCAGTAAGAGGGATGGGCTCATAATTGAATATAAGGCATAGGTGAGTAAGGGAACTTCCCTTCTTTCCCAATCTCACATCACTAGTAAGAATTTTGGGATCATCACCGAAGACTTATGGGGCAAGGAAGTGTGGTTTTATTTGTAAATGATTTTTTTTGCATTTATTTTATATATCATTTTTTTATTTTAAACTTTGAGCTCTGATTTTGGGAGGGAGATATTTCCCCTATCCTCAACCTAGGTAACCAGTAAGATGTTAGGGATTAACAACGAAGGCTGAGATAGGTAGACATGAAATCTAGGTAGAGTGTTTAGAATTCTATTTGTTATCAAAGAGGTTTCTTGGGGAAAGATATGACACCATGAAGCTTCTAGAAAAGACTATTGGTAAAGACCCCTATGCTAGAAGGAAACTATAGGTAAAACCAAGTATGAAGGCATTGGTAGGATTAGTGTCAAAATTCTATCTTATCTTATTGAACTCATGAAATGATTAAAAATGTTGATGATAATAATGGGGATACTTGTAGAAGTGTGATTGAATCTTTTTTCAATATTTTCATAATTTTTTAAAACTTACTTGAAAGATAAGTTCCTTGATTAAAAATTTATAAAGTGGTCTAACAGATGAAATGAAATGCAGATGCAATAGTGTACACATGGAAATGTAGATGGATCATGTGTAGTAATGTTTCAAGTGAAGTGAATTGATGGATTTGCGCAATTCTTCACCCTCTAGAGTACACAGGCAATATGCCCCATTCTTATAGTCCTCCATGAATCGATATAGGCCCAAACACTTGGGCCTGAATTTCCTTCCTTCATCGGTTTTATTTTCTATCCATTTTTCAAGTCTCAGTACCAAATCTCCAATGAATATCTCATGTTCATATAAATTCTTATTGTACTTCTAACACATATAGTCAAAGTAATCTCTCTGGTACACCTCAAATTTAAGATGAGATTCAATGAGGGTTTCTATCTTAATGATTTGTGCTTCACGATACCCTTTTTCTTTTAAGATTCCTTGTAATGATATCTAGAGACTGGGTATCTCAAATTCAACTAGTAAAACCTATTCCAAACTGAATACCAAGGAATATGGAGTTTCCCATGTTAGCATTCTTATTGACCTTCTATAGGCCCATAAGGATGGAAATAGGTTTAGATGCCAATCACGCTTTTTGTCCTTGATAGTATTTAGGAGGGTGGACTTTAATGTCTTATTAGTTACCTCATCTTGTCCATTGGCCTGAAGATAGTATAGAGAGGTTGTGTGATGATTTATCTTGATATTTTTGCACAACTCACGCACCTCATCATTTTTAAAGTATGTGTCATTATCGGAGATAATGACCTATGGGACCATGTAACTACAGATGATCTAGTTCAAGATAAAATTTTAAATTACAGACCTCATAATAGTGGTAAGAAGCATGGCCTCAACCCACTTCGTGAAATATTCTGTGCCCATTATTATAAAATTATGGTCATTCGTCAACGAGGGAGAGAATTTACCTATCAAATATAAGCCCCATGTAGAAAAGGGACAAGGTGTTGCAATCGGTTGTAGAGTTTGGGTAGGTATATTAATATCATGAGATAATTCCTGACAGTTTTGGCACTTGCGTACATATTCTACTACATCATGTTCTAGGGTGGGAAAAAAAAGGCCATTTGGTGTATCTTTCTAGCAGTTGCAATGTTTCTCCCTCAGGGCATGTGTGGTCTATAATAAAATTGAAATTATGTTAATACCATGGACACATAGAAATGGGAAATCTTATTTATACGTAGTATACACAGTTGTCGGGGAAACTCAAGTCTAATAACTCTCCATCATCTAATGGGTTTTCTTCCAACCATTCGGCAATGATTTGTCCCTTGATGGAATTTTCATTGATATAAGTAAAATCAAATTCTCCCATTAATGTTATGAAGCATCAAATATTCTTGGACAAAGAACCCTTTGTTTGGAATGTCTGAAGACAATTTTTTTAACAATAACCCATGTATCTTGGTTAAACACGTAATGTCTTAACCATTTTTTTCAAATATTATAGCGAGGCATTCCTTTTATGCATGCGTATAATGCGTCTCATAGTCTAGCAATGTACAAAAGATGAAGTAAATTGCATTTTCACGCTTGTCATCATCTTCTTGTGCTAATATGAAAGCTAACAAGATGTATGTTTCTCAAGAATATAAAATAAGGGGGTGATCTGATTTTGGAGGCATGAGAGTGGGAGGTGATAGAAGGAATCATTTGAATAATTCAAATGCCTCATGACACTCGTATGTCCAGATGTTGTAGAAATCCTTCTTTATCAAATTATTTATCATATGAATAGAAAAGGTTAAATTAGGAATAAACCTATGGATTGTACCGAGATTTCTGAGAAAGGACTAAATGTCTGACTCATCAGATGGTGGGGTCATCTCTAGAATTTCTTGGATTTTTTCTGGATCTACATGAATTCCCCATGAAGATATGATGTAACCCAACAACTTCCCTCCTATCACACCAAATAGGAATTTTTCTAGATTTAACATGATATGGTATTCAACGAGATGAGAGAGGATGGTGTGAAGCACCTCAAGGTGATCACAATGCTTTGTGGCCTTATCTAGAAGGTCATTAATGTACGATTCCATAATATTATGAATAAGATCATGGAATATATAGGTCATTTCTCGTTGATAGGTAGCACCAATGTTCTCAATACTGAATGACATGACCGCGTAGTAGTAAGTACCTAAAGGAGTAGTGAAGGTGGTATTTGTATGATCCTCCTCAGAGATTTGAATCTGATTGTTACCTGAGAAACCATCCATGAGTGATAAAAACTCATATCTAGTTGTTGTGTCCATGATAAAATCAATGGAAGGTAACAGAAAATAATCATTAGGACATGCTTTGTTTATGTCCCAAAACTCAATGCATATTCGAATCTTCCCATTCTTTTTGAGAATGAGAACTATGTTTGATACCCACATTGAATAGTCTACAGGTTTGATGAATCCCACTTGTAGGTGTTTCATAACCTCTTATTTGACCATTAGATCCACCTTTGGATTCATAGGTCTCAAATTTTTCTTGATGGGCTCAGCGTCATGTTTGGTTACGAGATTATGGACTGCAACATGGGGAGAAATTATTTTCATTTCTTTGTATCTAAATGTGAAGGGTTTGGAATGTTCCTTGAGAACCTTCATGTGAATATCCACTTCTTCTAGAGTTAAAGAAGAACCAAGTTTCCATATCTTATGGTATTCCTCTATCTCGATATTTATATTGATGGTTCCCTCAATTAAAGAGGCATTTCCTTCTTCAAATTCAGGTGGTGCTGGAGGTAGTTCTAGTTATCCTTCCTGTTCTAGTTCATAGATATTAAGGCCTTATGATAGGGAAGGAGCCACTATGAGATCTCAAAAATAGGAGGAAGAGTGAGGTATGAGAGAGAAACCTCTCTTATGATGCGTGGGATGAAGGTAAATGTAAAAATTAAGGTAACCTAGTATATCTTCATTATTTTCCATGTAATATAAGGTAGCAGTATTTTTCTCAGCCTCAACATACGCTAGAATTGGATTTGTAGGAATTTTTTGAACTGGGGGTTTGGCTCATACTGAAACAGTGAATTCGGTATCTTTCAAATTTCCGCTTGGATAAAAGCGTGAAGAGGAAGTAGCCATGGAATCAACTAAAAGGTTTTGTTTTTTTGGGATAGCCTCAATGAATATGAAATCAAAACATTTTCTTAACTCAAGCATGAAAATCTTGTATTCTAGTTGAAGGTGCTTTTCTTTAGTCCCATAAAATTCTTAAACTTAGTTGGCGACTAGTTGGGAATCAATAAAAAATCTAATATTGCAAGAACCCATCCTCTTGGCTATAACGAGACTAAGAAGAAGAGCCTCATATTCGAAACTATTATTAGTGCATTCAAAATTGAGCTTAAATTCAAAAGGAATAACCTTCCCTTCCAAGGAAGTGAGGATCATGCCTGCCCCAACACCAAAATGAAACTTCACTTCATAATAGTTGAGCGTCCAACAGTTGTTAGGGAAGATTTCCTCAGGGTAGATAATAGTGTTGGGGGTAGTCAAATATGTCTGGAGTTAGGTGTGGGGAGGTTAAAATATTGTAGGTGGTTGGGTAAAGGGATTTACATGGATGTGAGAGGTGATGGGATGTAAAGGAGACTAGAACTCCCAAAAAGAGATGAAGAAGATAATCTAAATAAATATGGGAAGGTACAGGTCCAAATGTACTTATTGGTGTTTGTAGACCTAGTGGTTGGATGTAGGTGATGGTTGATCCATGGAATTGGTGGTCAGTGCCATGGGTGTACTTCCTAGAATGTTACTGTGAATGCTTTCCTTTCAAATCAATGCTTGGTTATTGGTTCAGGATGTTTTGATGTGCAGGAGTGCTCTGGTGCATGCTTGCATATAAATCTCTCTTCTCTAAAAATCAAATAATTATTCCAGCCTCTCAAACATGGTTACCAAAATGAATATATGGTAACCGATGATGGTTTAGTGTGACCAAAATTGGTTTATGGTTGACCAACGTCGGTTAAGGTGGGAAATCCTAGGTTTACTAAAAATGAAAGATCTTGGAAATATTTTTTGGCTAGCTCTGTCCATTCTCGTGGATCAAAATGGAATGTTGCACTTGGATAAGTGGGAAAATGGCTAGAGGAAGAATAGGCATGTGATTTTAGGGTTTAACTATGTATTAGTTAATGAAGGTAGGTAGGAATAAGTCTTAGTTAGGTATGGTGAGTAGATATTTAGTCCTAATAAAAGGGAAACATGCTAAGAATAGGTTTATGATGAGGTGTCTATGTGAGGTGGTGGGGCGAGGTGTTTAGGTGAGGTCAAAATTAGTTTAATTAAGGTAATTAAAATAATGAATATTGTGAGCACATGAATTAATTTAATTGTGGGTAATTAAATTAATATACATGTGGGGTGAAAGGGGAGTGCGACTTAAATTTGTTGTCTAAATTTTTCCCCTTTTTGTCAAATAGCTTGTATTGGTAAGTGATGCTGACAAAAACAAGAAGTGATTTCCCCATATGTGGGTGAAGGTGATCCCCCTTAAACTAGGCACTGATGAGGTGTAATGTGGAATTGGTGAGTGGCTTGATAAATGTGTAGTTGGCAGAAGTGAAGGTAGGTGGGGAAAGGGTAGTGGTCAACTCAGGTAATAGGTAATATGCCAGGGTCAATTTGGGTAATGGGTAATGACAATCAAACCCACACACACATATATATTGCAACACAATACTAGGTTAAAGAACTTGGAAAATCTATGTCATCCAAGTTTGATAGGTTTATCCAAACAAGGGTGAAGTGTTTAGGTATCTAAGGTATAGGATATGGTCGCGAACACAATGTAGGTCAAGTGTAGGAACATTTAGGTATGTTTTGGTACACCAAAAATTTGGTTGGGATAAACGGAACAAAAATAGGAAAGGTATGGTTATTAGGCTAAAACAACATAGGTAACAACATCATAAGGTATAACGAGTACATAAGGTCAATGGTCACACCAAGTAGGTCAGGTTTAGGTAAATAGGTCATGACACAGGTAAGGCCAAGGTATATGTAAAATAACAAATCCCAAGATGTAACTAAGGAAATGTAGGGGTAGTTTGGGCTCGTAGGTATGGTTCCATAGGTGTCTAGAATGATAAAAGGTGTGTGAGCACTAATGGTTACAGGTAAAAGGAATCTTAGCAAGGGAAAATAGCTATAAGGGTTGACCGATGTTGGTTATAGGGTGACCGGTTTTGGTTGTCTAGGGCACAAATATGACCGACATCAGTCAGGTCAAGTTGGGTTTATAAAATAAAAATTCTATATTTTACGGAATCATTGTTGTGTTGTGACTTTTGAGAAAATGATAGATCTGTTTGACCTAGTATCACTTTTCTGGGAGAGAAGGAAGAGTCATTGTATCAGGCTGAGGTGGAGATTACGAGTTAGTGAGAGGAGCTAGTAGACAGGTCCATGAGAGTGGTGTGATCGATTTGATTGGTTGGAGGTGAGGAGTGGATTTTGGCATGGCAGAGGTGGTAGAGGGTTCAGGTGGGCCACTGGTGTAGAGGCAAGATGTACCACCACGTTGATAAAACTGAGATGAGGTAATATTCGATCTAGTTCTACGATTGTTAGTTGAAATATTTTGTAGAAATTGGTTTGGGTAAAAATGGTTTTGGGTAGGAATTAAATTTGAATTTGGAAGTAAAACTAATGAAATGGGAAGGGTAGGAATTCCAATGTGGGTTAAATAGGGGTAGGGAGAAAGGTAGTGGAGGTTTGGCTAGGATGGGGTAGGTATTTAGGTTAGTATGGTCAAAATTTAAGAAATGGGGGGAAGATTTTATGGGTTTGGTTGGTGTGACAGTCACCAATGTTGGTCAAGGTTTGGCCGAAGTTGGTTGGCATTGGCCGGCATCAGTAAAGTAGGAGGTGACTAATGCCAGTCATCAGTGACTGAGGAAAATGCCGGTCAATAAAGGGATTTTGGGAGGGAAAGGTAGATCGAGAAAGGGTAATGGTTGGAGGAAAGATAACGGAAAGTGTAGTGAGGATGAGCAGGGTAATTAGTAGTAAGGGTCTTGGAAGTAGAGTGGTTAGTTATGAGTAATGTTAGGTATGGTCAAGGTTTAATAATGTTGTGATTTGTTAGGTGCAGGATAGGGACCGGTTGCGGATGAGAGATAAAGTACCTCCTGTGTTACTAGCGGTATGAGAGAGCGTGACAACAGAGGAGTGGTGTCACACTATAGATGTCATCCTTATTGGGGTCATATGCTACAGGAACCTAGTTTGGGATCCAAACTTGATGGTCACACTCATTGACATATGGGATTCAACAACTAACACATTTCATCTTCCAACGGGTGAGATCATAGTCACCCTGGAGGATGTGTATAGGATCTTGAGGTTACCGATAGTGGGGATGCAAGTTTATTCTATTACCTTAGAGGCATCAGAGGAGCTGATGTTAATGGTGTTTAGAGAGGGGATGGTAGAGATGAGGTTCCATAGTGAGCCTAAGCTATAGAGATATGTATGTGGCCCATCCTGAGGAGATGAGGTTGGTTGTTTTGATCATAGAGGTAGTGTGTTTTTTTGTGCTGCTAGATGCAAAGGATGGGAGATTCCCTCACGTGCTAATGGGAGTTATCAATGAGATGATGGAGGATATGACCTATTTTACTTGGGTACCAAAATTCTTAGTGTATATGTACAGGGAGTTATGGGCCTATAGGGGGCTTTGGAGGTTCAGTTGATGTGGCACCTTTCTTTTACACTGCTGAGCATATTAGCACATCATATGTGTGTATCCAGTTGGTATGCCCCATCCTAATACATTCGATGTGGACTTGGTTTGATTTGGATACAAGCATTGGGTGCATGTTGTTAGAGAGTGTATGGCTGCAGGGCTACTATGTCAGCTACACAGGCGGATGTAGTGTACTATAGGCGTATACTAGAGGGGTTGTCTGGTGTTCCCTTCATATAGGTAGATGGCAGTAGAGTTAGACAAGCTACAATTGCTCAGATGGATAGAGAGGTGCTCTGCCAGAGAGCATGAGATAATACTTGTGGATAGTGTCAGATGGTAGTTTTGGCTTCCTGAAGATGTGCCTCCACCATTCCCTCAATATAGGAGAGATGATGTGGAGAGGGTTATGCCTCTACCACAACTGACAATGTTGACTGGGTAGGAGGAGAAGGTAGTGGACCAGTAGATTGATGATGCCAAAGTTACAGATAGATGCAGGAAGTTGTGGAAAGCCCATATACGAGCATCACCACCTAGGCATGGGAAGCCAGACTTGGCTACCCTTATAGTTTAGAGGGATACTTTGCAGGGGCAAGTTGTCACTTTACAGGCCCATATCACAGTATTACAGGGGTAGTTGATAGGGTCCAAAGCACATGTTGCCACATTATAGGCACAATTAGTGTCTTTACAAGTCCAGATTACACAAGAACGGAACTTGCACAGGGTGGACATGGATATGGGAGATAGGGAATTACCCTATATGCGCAAGTATTAGGGTTACAGGGCTAGTTAGCCACTACACAGGCTCATATTGTGACCTTATAGGCCTAGGTCACAATGCAGGTAGTACCTTAGGCTCAGGGATAGGGTCCCATGGTACAAGAATTAGTGGGACAAGGTCCCATGGTATAGAGAGGAGGGAAAGGTTCACAGGTATAGGGGCCAAGGCCACCAGTAGAAGGGAAGAGTTTGCAGGTTGCTGTGAGACCCATGACATCACCACAAATATTGTCGATGATAAAATTTAGGGATGCCCTGAATGAGGCTAGATAGTACCAGAATCATTTGACTACTACTAGGATAGACATCCATTCCTATGTGGAGTACAGGGTACATCAGGCCTCTAGTGAGAGGATGATATCTCACACACATAATGAAGATAGGGGTGGCAAGTGAAGAGATAGAGTTAAGGGGAGGCCACTAGTTCATGGAGGCCTGACCTAGCTGTAGGCCAGGAAGAGGTGTGGGTGAGACCCGTCGAGGGAGGAGAGATGATGGCATGGTGTTAGGCTAGAGGAGAGGAGGAGATAGATGAGACCGGTCTAGATATCAGATGGAATGACGATTGATGTGTCATTTTATTTATTATTTTTGATATATATCGGCCTACGTGTCAATGATAGTGAGGTTATACATGAGATTTTTTGATAGTTTTGACTATATACCAGCTTGCGTGCTGAAGATGGTGAGGATATATATGAGAGTCTTGAGATACTTTTATGTATTTGTCTCGATGTTTATTTGTATTACTGTACAAAATTTCATTGGTATAGATGATGGGATTTATGGTATGGATGATGTAGCTGCTTTAATTTCCATTGTTATATGTATATGGGTAGAAACTAGGTGGATTAGGCATGATGGAGTCAGGTTAGCTTAGGCATGGTTGAGTTAGGTCAGTTATGCATGATTGAGTTAGGTCAATTTAGGCATGATGGGGTTAGGTCAGTTTAAGCATGGTTGAGTTAGGTCAGTTAGGCATGATTGAGTTAGGTCAGTTAGGAATGGTGGAGTTAGGTTAGTTAGGCATGGTTGAGTTAGGTTAGTTAGGCATGATTGAGTTAGGTCACTTAGGAATTGTGGATTTATGTCAGTTAGGCATGGTTGAGTTAGGTCAGTTTAGGCATGAATGATTGAGGTCAGTTAGGCATGTTGGAGTTAGGTCAGTTAGGCATGATTGAGTTAGGTCAGTTTAGGCATGATTGAGTTAGGTCAGTTAGGCATGGTGGAGTTAGGTCAGTTTGGCATGGTTGAGTTAGGTTAGTTTAGGCATGATTGAGTTAGGTTAGTTAGGCATGGTGGAGTTAGGTCAGTTAGGCATGGTTTAGTTAGGTCATTTAAGGCATGGTTTGATCATGTTTTTGGTCTTGATTTAATTTCCAAGTTATTGGTAACATGGGAAATAAATGATGAGTTATATGTATGTTATGGTGTAAATTTCTAAAAATTGTGATATTATAGAAATGTGGAATGATTGATTAGATGTTTTTATGATGTGGTAACATGGTAGATATGGATGTTTGTATTAATTTCCTAGTGTTGTAGAAAATGGAAACTAAGATAGAATATGAATAGGAAAATGTGGGAAAATAGTTTAGGGTAAAGAGTGGTTGAGCTAACCTTCAAGGGCCCCATGCCCTTGAAGTGCTGCCTACATAGCCTTGGTGAAAAGGGGCCTCATGACAATGTAGTTATCCTATAAGCTAGGGAAGAATATGAGGAATTAAAGGAATGGGTTGGTAGGTTTTAGGCATGATTGAGTCTAGGTCATAGGCATGGTTGAGTCTTAGGTGATAGGCATGGTTGAGTCTAGGTCATAGGCATTGTGGAGTCTTAGGTCATAGGCATGGTGGAGTCTACGTGATAGTGGAAATATTTTAAAATATAGGTGTTGATGGTCTGGTCCTATATAAGGTAATCAATAAGTATTGAAGAAGGTGAATGGTAAGAGGTGGTAAAAAAGTCGCATACCTGATAAGAACCCTAATGAGGCTACCATACCCAAAATGGGATTATGAATGTAAGACCCTAAAGGTGTTGCATAATGGACTATTCTAAGGGTGAAGAAAGTCACATGATCACAAAATGTCACAGTTACGGTGAGTCCCTTGAGCAGATAGAAAATTAGGGTGAAAAGGTAATGAGGTGAAAATGGGTGGTTTAGCGTAACTTAATGTACGACAACATGTTTACCTAGCAAGAAACCCATGATCAAAAATAGGCAAGTCCATGACAAAAAAGTTATCATTTTCTTCATTTTTTGTTTTTGTTTGTGATAGACTGATCGATGTGGGAAGTCTATATGGGATGAGTATATTATCTCCTTGAGGTCTTCGTGAAGCTGATCGATGCAGGAAGCTTCTGAACATTTTATTGTATTTTTGCAATGACTTTATATAGTTGTCCTTTAAGGGAGAAGTCTATTTATAGCGGCAAGATAACAAGAAGAGATTTCCCTTTTGAGGGAGTCATCTTTTTGCTGGAAGTTTGACTCAAGGAGTTGAATCCCATTTTTCTTTTGGACGTTTAAGTCATGGACAAGACTATAGAGGAAGATTAGGTTCTTGTTTAGAAGACAAAACCATAGCACATAGAGGTTAACTATGAAAGAGATGGTTTCAAGTGATGAATGACCATGGGATTCCATCTTTGAAAAATATGAAAAGTATCCATGAGAATCATGCCATGAGTAGAGTCATGGTACTCATATTGAAGATAAGGCTGAAAGGTGATGGGTAATCACATGATTCTTGTTTAGTCATTGATCCTCAAAATGGGTAACATGGAAGGTGAACGGTGCTCAAGGGATGAGCGGTCAATAGATAGAAGGTGATATAGGACTTGATTTCAACAATAAAATGGTCTAAGATGCAAGGCATTGAGGGGCTCAATTTCAGGTTTACCTTCAAGTGAAGATAAATGATAAGCACCTGATCCATAGGCATGAGTAATGATATAGGGTCCAAGCCAATTAGGAGAAAATTTTCCCCATTTACTTTTCTCTTCTTTGGTTACATGTTGATTTTCCTTCAGGATGAGGTCGCCGACCTGGAAGGTTCATTCATGGACACATTTATCATAGGCATGTTTGATACATTTTTGGTAGATTTGGAGATGATCAAGAGCATTGAGATGATGCTCATCTAACAACTCAAGTTGTACTAAATGGTCCTGATGAAAGTCATCGTCGTTGAGCATGTCTTGTAGTGAGATGCGAAGAGATGGAATATGGACTTCGAGAGGCAAGACAACCTCGGTACCATAGACTAGAGAGAAAGGTGTGGCAGTAGTTGAAGTGTGAATACTAGTGTGGTAAGCCCACAAGGTGAAAGGAATGTGCATATGCCAATCCTTCCCAGTATCGTCAACTACTTTCATAAGAATTTTGTTCAAGGTTTTATTGGTTGATTCTTCTTGGCCATTTGTTTGTGGGTAATAAGGTGACAAGAAACTGAGTTGAATGCCAAAATCATCACACTTGTTTTGTAGGGTTTTGTTTTTGAATTGCTTTCCATTATCAGTGATGAGGTGGTGAGGGACACCAAAGCAACAAATGATGTGATGGTTGATGAATTCACATATTTTCTCAACTTTTGTAGAAATGAGGGGAATGGCTTCTACCCATTTAGTGTAGTATTCAGTAGCATTTATAATCCATTGATGGCATTGTGAAGAATGAGGATTGATCTCTCCAACAAGATCCAAACCCCATTGAGAGAAAGGCCAAAGGTCTCGTGTGACCTGTAAGGCATGACTAGGTGTGTGATGAAGATTAGCATGTTGCTGGCATTTCACACAATGTTTGACATAGTCACAACAGTCATGGTTTAGGGTTGGCCAATAATAGCCTAGGTGAAGAATGCATTTAGCAACAGCTAAGCCACTAAAGTGACCTCCACAAATTTCGTCGTGAACTTCCTTGATGGTGTAAGGAATTTCAGAACTTGTAAGGCATCATAAGAGAATACCATTTATGCCACATTTATAAAGAATACCACCCATGATGACATAGCGAGAGACACTTTTAAGAAAGGTATGTTTTCCATTACGAGTGAGATCAGGAGGTAGAATGGAAAGGGAAAGGTAGTCTAAAACTACTTATACCAAAGGTCACGTGGGTCAGGTGCAACAGTTCCAATGGAGTTGACCTCATGAGATAAATAAGAGGGTGATTACAACCTTTGTATTGTGACAAATATTTTGAAGTCGGCAGGTGAAGCGGGTATCTGAGAAGCCAGGCAGGCCATGGTATCTATAAATTTATTAGTAGAACATGGGGTGGTTTGAATTTCGTAACGGTCAAAGGTAGTCAAAAGTATGTCGACATGACATTTGTACTTTTTAGTATTTCATTACGACACTGGTATATACCATTGACTTGGTTTACAACCAGTTGGGAATCACCAAAGATATTAATTGATTTAACATCTAGGGAGATGGCGGTTTGAAGGCCTAATACGAGTGCTTCATATTCGGCGATGTTGTTAGTGCAATCAAAATCTAGTTTGAAAGATAAAGGCATAGGTTCACCATCAAGAGGAATGAGGATAACACCTACACCACCTCCACGCTGACATTTGGAACCATCAAAGAATAAGGTCATCTGGTAAGTGGTATCATCCAAAGAGAGGGTAGTAATGGATTCATCTGGGAAATCAAAGTTAGAGGGTTGATCTCCAGAAAGAGGTGTGTCTGCTAGTTGGTCAGCGATGGCTTGGCCTTTGACATACTTTTGATGGATGAATTTGAGGTCAAGGTCTACAAGAAGAATGAGCCAGCGTGTAACACATTGATGTTGGTAGGGTTTGGTGTACATGTAATGTAGGGGATCAGTGCTAGTGATGACAAAGGTTTTATGGTTGAGTAGGTAATGAATAAATTTAGTGGCGACAAATACTAAGGCTAAGTAAAGTTTTTCAGCATGGGTGTACCTAGTTTCATAGTCTAGAAGTGTATGACTTATGTAATAAACCATTTGTTCTCTGTGTTGCTCATCGCGATGAGCGAGCATGGCACCTAAGGAATGGTCAGTAGCAGAAATGTATAGGTAAAATGGTTGGTCATATTTAGGAGGAATGAGCACTGGTGGTTGAAGAAGGTATTGTTTTAAGGCATCAAAGGCTTTGTGGCATTCATCATCCCATTTGAATGAGACATCCTTTTTGAGGAGATGATGAAATGGTTGACAGTGGTCAGAAAGTTGTGAAATGAACCAACGGATAGATTGCAACTTACCTTGCAAACTTTGAAGTTGACGGAGATTAGTAGGTGGAGGCATTTCTAGAATAGCCTTTACTTTAGCAGGATCAAATTCTATGCCACACAAAGAAATGATGAAACCAAGGAGTTTTCCTAAAAGTACCACAAGACACACTTCTTAGGTTGAAGGTGAACACAATACTTGATGAGGTGATCAAAGATGACCTTAAGGACTGTCAGGTGTTTGGCCCGATGTTTGGATTTGGCAAGAAGGTCATCTACGTAATCTTCCAATATGTGATGCATGATGTCATGGAAGATATAAGTCATGGCTCACTGATATGTAGCACCAGCATTTTTAAGGCCAAAAGGCATGACTCGATAGCAGAAGGTCCCCCAAGGAGTGATGAAGGTAGTTTTGTGTTGATCTTCTGGAGTGAGTAATATTTGATTATAACCCAAGAAACCATCCATGAGTGATAGCATCTCATGGCCAGTGGTGAGATCAACCAGTTGGTCAATGCCTGGTAGAGGAAAATCATCTTTGGGGCAAGCTAGGTTGAGGTCATAGAAATCCATGCAAATGTGGAGTCCCTTGTCACTTTTGTGATAGGAATGATGTTAGAAATCCATTGGGGATAGTCAATGGGTAGGATGAAGGAAACTGAGAGAAGGCACTGAAGTTCTTCTTTGACCAAGAAGAGCAATGTGAGGATGCATTTTCCACAGCTTTTGTTTTATGGGTTTGGCATCAGGAATGGTTACGATATTGTGGACCACAATGTTTGGGTCAATACCGGGCATATCAGCATAGGACCAAGCAAAAAGCATTGCTATGGTCCTAGAGGAAAGAAGTAAAAACTTCCTATTCAACATCTAAATATTGGCTGATATATAGAATGTGTGGGTCATCATGAGTGTTAATGTTGATTTTGATAGTCAGTTTTTTCAACATGGTTTGCGTCTCAGAAGGTAATGACCGGTGAATATAAGAATCTTCTGCACCAAGGTAGGTGAGTATAGACTCATCATCCTAACATTGAACGACATTAATAGAAGGTGTATCATCATCGATCATGTCAGGATACATGAAGGGAAAAGAAGAGGGAGCCTCACCATCATGTTGATAAGTCAGAGGTCCCAGGGAAATTGTGTTTATGAAAAAAAAATTTAGGAGGAATAGATTCAAGATCTATGGACTCCATGGGTGAAGGTGGTGACGTTGGTGAATGGGGTGGAGAAGGTTTTTCTTCCTCAATGAGGTCGATGTGGGCCTTCTTGGAAGGTGGTGCGGAAAATCCAATACCACTGCGATCATTGTGTTTACGGGTGGTACATGAAATGACAGTATGGCGGCCTTGTTCATAAAAACTGAAGCCAAAGCCTTTCCATGCACAATGATGAAGGAAAGTGTGGGTGAAGCGGTGGTTAGTAAGATATTGGAGGTCAGATGAAAAGGGTCATGTTTGGGATGGAGGTTCAGGTGAATAAGTGGTTGTATCAAGTCCCCCATACGTTAGGTTAGTGTGAAGGTGGGGAGGACCATAAGGGAAAACCTCACCTATGTGGTAGTCATAACGAGGGTGCTGGCATAGGTTTCCATACTCTTGTGGAGTGAGGAATGTGTCGATATTGTATAGGTGGTACTCCCCTAGAGTGAGGCATTGAAAAACACCTTCTAAGGGATCAGTAGTAGATATGTGGGTAGCAGGGATAGATGAATCACTAGATGATTGGACAGGAGGGGTATTGGTTGGTTGGGAAGTAGATGGGTCAACTACAGAGGTTATGGCAGTAGTAGGAATAGAAGAGTTAGGTGTGGGAGAGGTGGTGACATTGGTGGATGGGATCATGGGTGAAGGAGAAGTGGGGGTAGTGGCAGATGCCTTGACTGGTATAAGTACATCGTTGGTTGGTACAACATGTTATAAGTTTTTAATGGCAACGGGTCAGATGGGATGGTATAGTTATGCCTTCATGTTCAAATTTTACACAATGGTGTAAAGTTGAAGGGACACAACCCATGATGTGAATCCAAGGTCTGCCGAGCAATAGGTTATACTGGAACTCTCCCTCTAAGACGTAGAATAGTTCTAGGATAGTGCAAGGGCCTACACAAACATGTGAGAATAATGGTGCCAAGGGTGGAGGTGATGGCATCATTGAAGGAGTGCAACATAACTGGGTTATTATGCATATAATTAGAAGGGATGCACATTTGATTGTACGTGTGGAGGAGATGATGTTAATGCTAGCACCACCATTGATCATGACGCGTTGTATGCATGTATGTTATCGATATAGATGGAAATGAAAAGGGCAGGATCAGGATCATCTGACTGGAGAGGTACAATCTCCTCATCAGAGAAGTTGAGGGTGGTGACTTGAGGAGTGGGCATGGGGGTAGAAGAAGGAGATGATTTGGTAAGCGAGGCCATGTGGTGAGGGGTGATAATGGAGGCCACTGGTGTGGGGTCATTGGGTAAAACTTCAATGGATTGCAAAACCTCTATAAGGGCTTGTCTATGAGATTCAAAAGTTTGGATGAGATCATACAAAGACATCTTTAGAGGAGATTGATGTAATTGTTTTATCATTGTGTGATGGGTGACCCCATCAGAGATAGGGTATGTGGGTCCTCGAATGGTGATTTTGGGCGCGGGTGTAAATGGTATATTGGGCACGGGGTTGGTTGATGGGCTAGTTGCTTTTTCTTTTCCTTTGTCTTTTTGGGTGCAGGTGGCAACTTGAACCATGTTAATCTGAGGGGAGGTGGTAAATGGAGAAGGTGTAGGATGAGTAGTGTAACGGCATGATGGGAAAAAAACCTAACGAGGGGGGAAAGATCCTTGTGAAATGAGTAGGGCACACTGACATTTGGGTGGTGATTTGGCCAACTCTTTAATATGGACCATGTTGATCTCAAATTTTGGAGGTGGAAAAAAGGTTGTGGGGGTGGAGATGTTGGTCATTGAAGAAGCAAGGGATGATGATGTGTGGTGATAGGTGAAGGTGGAACATGGTCCTCATCAAGAAGGTCATCATCATCAAAATTTTGTTCAGGAGGAAAAAGTTGGAGAAGAATGATTTTTAGAGCCTTACAATTTTCTACATCATGTCCTGACACACGATGATAGGCACAAATCTTGGTTTCATCAAACCCTTTTGGTTTGGGTTTGAGAGGATCATAAGGTCAAATCAGTGGTAATGTGATGATGGAAGTCTCTAAGAGATTGGTTAAAATGTTGGCATAGGACCCTGCTAACGGATCACAATGGGAAGTGAGTGTGGGTTTGGGTAAAGGTGTGGATGATCATGAGGGAAGAGGTTTTATAGGAGGGGGAATGGGTTGGTCCACTGGTTTGATAAGTGGTATTGTCTTAGGTTTTGATGGCATCTACTTAGGTAAAGGTATGGTAGAAGAGCTAGCACTGGAAGGTTTTATTGGTTTGACTACCTTATTGGAGGGTAGTGGGTTCTTATCTTTGGGTTGCACCTTCTTGGGTAAAGGTGACACAGGAGTATGGGATGCAGAAGGGAAAGCAATATGGTGGAAGAGGATGGGTTACCCATGGGGACAACCGAGTTACGGTGGAAGTGGTTGGTAGAGGTTGGGTGGATGGTATGGGTTGAAGTCGTATAGGAAAAGTTGGGGTTATAGTAACTGGTGGAGGTATAGGTGGTAAGAAGTGCATGGGTGAGGGTGAGGGTGTTTGGTTTTTGGGTGAATGAGGTGTAACGAAGGCTCATGATGCAGTAGTAGGTTGTTTAGCTTTTGACTGGCCTTGGGTAGGAGATTGTTTGATCAAGGTTGATGGATGGGGCCCTAGGATGGATGGAAAGGGAGAAGGTGATAAGAGTGTGGTAGGTGAGATTGGTGTATGTGGCCTAGAAGGTTGGGTCTTCCTTTTAGGTGGAGGGATAATGTTGGTGTGGGTTTGGGAAGATATGGCTAAGTCTAATTTGACAGGTGGGTGAGTAAGGCTTGATGTCGGCATGATACCCAAGGTAGTGCTGGGTCTAGATATAGGTGAGGAGATAGGTGTGGGTAGGTTTTGAGGTCTTGGAACCTTTTTAGTTGTGGGTAGAGGTTTTGATATAGGTAGAGATGATGAAGAAGAAGTCATTTCAATAGGCATGGTCGAGATTGATTTGGTTTCTAGAAATAACTTTGGGTAGATCGTGGAAGTATCTTTAGGAAACATTAGCATTTGGGTTGAAAAGGGGAGCTTAAGATGTCCCCAGAGCATGGAATTATCAACATAATCCAAGTGATTGGCCAGCCATGAAAATGATACTCCTGTGGAAGAATATGGAGTTGGTTTGGTGGCAATCCCTAAAAAATATGTCTGTGAGACAGGGAATTAGCTAGCCTCAGAATTTGTGGGAAAAAGAGCCTAGATTATATCAATGGGGTCCTGGGATGCTGAGAGATAATTGCCCCAATAGGTAGTGGCATGTTTGATGATTCTCCCATGGGTAAGAGATATGGTAGGTTGGGTGAGATAGACTTCTCCCTTCATGGAGGGGAGGGTGATGACAATTCTCCTGTGGATGGGTGTCATTATTCTCTTCATTTAATCAACTCTTAGTTAATGTCATATTTAAATAAGGGGTGTTTTTAAAGCTATTTGCAACAAGAAGAATCCTAGTGATCTAATAAATGACTATAGGTATTTTTATTTTCTAGGGTATTTTTACAGTGTCTTAAATATTTCATGGTCAAATCCTTATTGAAGCCAAACTATAAGAAACTTGCTAGAAATAAACACTCTATAAAAAAAAAATTTGGTAAGAAACACACGTTGCAGAATGAAATAAATTGCTGGAAATAAACACACGTTATAAAAGTAAACACACTTTCTTGTAAATAAACACACATTTTAAAATGTTGTGAAAATGCTTGCAAGGAAATAAGAGTCTAGTCTATAATACCTACAGTGACAAGTACATACAAGAATTCAACTGAAGAATCAAAAGCATTTATAGAATTAATACTTAACAGATTTACACGAATTGCTTAGAAATATAAATACCAATAAAATAAGGATCTTGTTTCTTGGAGGAGTGGGCCCTTGCTCAACCTTGAATCAGGATTTGACAAAGTATTATTCTCTCAAAATGAAATGGCTATCTTATTACTGAAATGTTCTATCTTACAAAATTTCACTGTATCTCTTTATCACATATCTCTCTACTTGTATATATTTAATCTATCTACAGGTATTTATGTATATTTCATCATCTAAAGATGTATTTACAACCATAGCTGTCTATCGATTCAAGTGGAACCGAATAGTGCCCAAAATAGATGTGGAATTTAGAAACCTTTTACTCGACATACAACTATCTAATCCTACATAAGTTATGTCAGGATTTGGAGTATGAAGAATAAAAAATCTCACGATCTTTTCCTAATTGGAAGGCCCATTAATTGCTCTAAGATCATATTTTGTCAAAATAAATAGATCCCCATTGATTCTGGAACTTTGGAGAAGTTCCAGAACCAAAGGGAACTATTCCAAAACTAACTATGAAAGTTTCAGAGCTAAGTGCATGAGTTCTGGAACTAAGTGTTAGAGTTCTGGAACTAAGTCTGAAGGTTCCGGAACTAAGCGATAGAGTTTCTTAGCTGTGTGATGGAATTTCAGAACTAATTTTGGAAGTTTCAGAGCTACGCTGTATTGAATCCAATGTTCCAAAAAATGTTGGTTGCTTCATACTTTGATTATTTGTCTGAATGTGACATGTTTTTATTCACAAAATCTAAATTTACATACACTTGTTATTACAAAATTTTTAGACATCAAAACTAAAGTAAGCAAAATATGGACAATTACATCCTACTTATCTATAGATTAAACAAAAGTTAAACAATGCAGAAAAAACTTGGCTAAAAGGACATAAAATGAGAGCATTCATTGTTCATTGATGAATCATATTTTAGCCTCATCATTTCTCCCACACTTACTTGTTTGTAAGTCCTCTTAAAAACTATATTATTCAAAAGTAGGATTATGAATTCTACATTCTAACTGATCAATGAGATCGAATGGTTGGAACTGAATATCCCAGTGCTTTAGCTCAGAAGTGGTGTATCCTGATCCTTCTTTTATCTTTCTTTGCCAATTCTCAAACTCAGTGGGAACTTGAGGTTCTCTGTTCTACCATGGAGACATGGGAGTGAGAAGGAGAGGATGCCTTGTTCTCATTCCCATCCACATTCCCCTATTTTTTTCATTGACTTCAGGGATTAGTGTACACAAAACTCTAGCTCTTTCCAGACTCCATATTAAGTTCGTGGGAGATATCACTCTCTCTTATTCTTAATGATATTGTGAGAAAGTCTCATTTTTTCAAGCATCCATCATAAATATCTTCAAAAAAGTTCTCCTCATAAGAGGTGAAGGCATTAATAATATTTTTCAGGATGGAAATATAATGTTCCTTAAATATGTTGTTTAAGGCATGAGTTCTGAAATGTTTGGCAAAGGTAGATGGCTTCCCATAATGAGTTCTCATACAGAGACCTGATGAACTAGCCTTTAGTAAATGTTCAGTATCCCTCTTTTTCCAAGCTACCTGATTTTGAAGTATAGAAACAAATGCATTTAGCTGGATCTCCCTACATACAGATTGATCATGAATCTTGTATTCTTTTCCAGCATAAAGTTACAAAGATAGAATTCATAGAGGAGATTTTTATTCTCTACATTGGCTGAGGAATATGTTTTCATGAAATCTGATTTCCTGAAGTGGGTTTCCTCCTAGATATTCTTTTGATTTTCACTTCATGACCCATCTTATGTGATTATCACTCTAAGAGACAAATATTACTTCTTCTCGTATTGTTGTAGAGGAAGGATTTTCTTTTGAAGGCACCATAGGTTTTGCAGCTTTGATCATTTTTTTAGATCTCCTCCTCTTTGGCACATTAACTCCACCTACTTCCTTCTTTTTCTCTATAGGAGGATCAATATCCAAATTACTTTTAGGGGAGAAAGGGGTTGGTATACCCCTCCTGATAATATCAAGGATTTTTTTGAATTTGTTAAGGAACTTCTCTCATGCTTCTCTATTTTTATTTGAAATAAAATGGTGCTAACAGACCAGATGGACTAATCCATGATGTCTAATTTTCCCAACTCCCCAAGAATACCTCTGATCCATTTTCTAGATGGATTCAAAAAGGAACCCTAGAAGGTTTACTATATATTCTAGTTTTTTAGCCCCATACCTAAGATATATTAGCATCTTAAGGACCTCTCTTCCCACAGTCCCAAATTGGCCATCACAAGTTAGGTACTTCACTTCCGAAAATGCTACCATGTCAAAGGGTTTGGGAAAGCTAGTTCTTCTAACCCCCTTTATGATTTTCTTATTGTTATAAATATATTGGGGTTTAGATTCCCCCTCTTGTATCAAGTTTTCCATGAGTTCTTATAAGGTCCATTTTATAGGATTTGGAACATGTACAATCAGTACCCTCAATACATTACTCATTGTATTGACAGTAAAAGTAATTACAATGCTTTTAAATTTATTTCTGCATTCTTCTAAATTTACAACAAATTCCCTTACCGATTTGTCATTATACCTCAAGAATTTTTTCAAGAACTCCAGCCACCCTGCTTGTCTAAAAATGGTTGCCACTTCTCCATTTGCAAGAAGTTGCATATCATCCTCTGGCTCTGAATTCTTTTTAATCCCAATGGAAAAGAGGATGATTCAAATTATTCCTTCTTCAAATCCTTACTTTGTCAGAACTAGCTATAGAACTACTAGATTTAGCTGCGGAACTATTGGGTTTGGCTGCAAAACTACTGGGTTTAGCTACGGAATTCAAATGTAATTCTACTATTTCTTCCTTTAATTTTTTTGTAACTTCTTCTCAACTTCATTTATTCTACCCAAATGATAGCTCATTATTAATATTCTACCACTTTTACTTGTCCAATCGACATCACCCTTATGATTACTTTCTTTTAATCATAATGTACAATAAATGACTCATAATATCACCAAATCAAGTCAATTCTAATCACACATGATGACTTTAATATAAATCTTTCAATAAGATTAAGATATAATTACCGTCTTTGCTAATGTAATCTAGCCACCTTAATGAATCATCATTCCTAAAAGAAAATGAAAAAGAGAAATGGTTAGAAAAGATAGTTGGAATCCCAAAGAAGTTCATTTTATTTTTAATTAGCCATTTATTAAGGAAACCAACTACCATTATTGGTTTTCAATTGGTCTCTAAGAGATTTTTTTTTGGGAAAAGAATGCCATTTACTAGTTTTCATTCCTTTCCTTTCTTTTCTTTTTTTTACCTTTTTTTTAGGAAGAGAATGACATTTCTTGGTTTTAATTATCTTCCCTTTATTTTGGACTCATTCATCTGATTTTTTTATCATTTTGGAATAAATGGGTTCTTCCATATGATCAAATTCTTTTTCTGCTTCAATCTACTTCAAGAATTAATCCCTAGTAGTAGGATTTCTATAAAGTTTTAACCTGTGTCCATTGACCAAAAGTTTCCTTCTACTGCCATCAATGGGAAGTAGCTAAATAGAGCCATTGTAAAATATATACTCAATCCGATAGGGTCCTAATCATATGGTTCTCAACTTGCCTTTGAATTACTGGTACCTAGAATCAAATAGTAATGCCCAATCTCCTACCTTGAATTTCAATTCCTTGATATGTGTATCATGCCACTACTTCCTTTGTTCTTGGATTATCTCTGTCTGATGAAGTTCTTCCAATCTCATCTCATCCAAATCATTGAGTTGTAGAATTCTTTCCTTTTTTGCTACATCTAATTCAATACCAAATTTAGATGTTGTTCTCAACGTTTGTAGTTCAAATTCAATAAGTAAAAAGGTATTTTTCCCATAGACTAAATCATATGGTGAGAAACATGTTGTAGTCTTCTAAGTTGTGTTATAAGACCATACAGTCTTAGGTATTATCTTCACCCAATCTCTTCTACTTGCCTCAACTGTTTTGGTAAGAATATTTTCCAATTCCCTGTTTGTTACTTCTGCTTGTTCATTTGATTGTGGGTGATAGGGATATGACTTCCTATGATTGATCTGATAGTACATTGTGAATGCCTACATCATATTATACATGAAATATGGTCCTTGATCTAAAACTATACTCCTTGGTACACCAAACTTCATCAAAATTTCGTGCCAAAGGAAATCAACAAATTGTTCTTCATTAGCATTTGTTAAAGCCTACACCTCTGCCCACTTTTTCACATAATCAGTACACACCAGAATTTTCTCCTTTCCTTGTGAAGGAGGACTAAAAGGACCAACAAAATCCTTCCCCCACCTTTCAAATGGTTCAATCACCACTTAAGGTTGTAGAGGCATTTCACTGGTAAAGGTTGGTTGTCACATCCTTTGACAGGGATTACACTGCTTGATATATCTCTTCACATCTTTTATAGAGATGGAAAATAATAGTTAGTGCCAAGTATCTTGTGATTTGTTCTTTTCACTGAATAAGTGTCATCCACTTAGTTCATCATGACATGCCATGAGTATTTCAAAGATTTCATCTTCTCTCACACACCTACATAAAACCAAATCAGGATGACATTTAAATAACATTCCATTTAACCATTTAAATTGTGCACTTTTTTTGATTAATTTCTTCATTTGTTTCTTAGTAAGAGGAGGAAACTTCCTCGTTGCAAGATAATTCACCATATTAGAAAATGGTGTATCAGCTAAAATAGGAAATAATTGTTCATTTGGAAAGTTGTGCTTAACTGGATCTTTCTCCCCTGTAGTGGTTAATCTTGACAAAAAATCAACTAACACATTATATTTTCCCAGATTATCCACAATCGTAATATCAAATTCTTATAAAAGTAATAACCATATAATTATCCTACCTCCAACCATTGGTTTGTTCGTTAAGTATCTAATTGCTGAGTGATTTGTATGTACAAATATTTTATACCCTGTAATATAATGTTTGAACTTATTAATTGCATAAATCACAACAAGAAATTCTTTTTCAGTGGTGGTTTAATTTCTTTCAGTGGGAGTAAGATTTTTGCTAAGGTATTAAATAACATACATTTTCCCTTCCTCATCTTTTTGTCCCAAAACTACACCAATTGAGTTATTTGAGGCATCTATTTGGATGTGAAAATATTTCTTCAGATAAGGTCCTCTTAATATTGGGGCATTGATTAAATTTTCTTTAATCTTTTTAAAATAATGTTGACATTTTTCATCCCAAAGAAATTCATAGTCCTTGGTAAGAAAACTAAACATGGGGGCAAAAATTTTACTAAAATCCTTGATAGATAAAATGACTTGATATCCATGGGGGTCTTAAGATTAGGTAAGTCTAAAATAATACTGATTTTTTCTAGATCAACCTGAATTCCTCTTTTTGAAATGTGGTGTCTATACGAAGGAAAAGTGACATGCAAGCATGGGAATCTTCAAGTAACTCTTCCTCACACCTGACCTCCCGAGGCCGTGCCGAGATAGCTGGTGGGGATGGAATACACGCGGAGTGCAGATAAGCTAGTTAGGTAATCTTTTGTCTTCAACACACAATAATGGGATCTGCAAATCTAAGGCAAATAAGGCCCTCCTAACCTGAACCAGTGTGATAGATCATTCGGCAAGGATAGCTGCCCGAAGGCTCCAATTAATATCGAGCTCTGTCATGATCCAATCTATGGGTTGTGGGATACGTGGAAGATGACCTATGGGTACTTCATATATCTCTCCCGACAAGGTCATGAAAATGGAATGGCTAAACGAGTAGTGGATCTTTTAATGCTTTATGGACGATTCTCTGGTCTAGTCTAGAAATATTTAGCTTGGTTAGCTACTACGTTTAATAATGATAGTTGTGTGATAATGTTTGGTGGAAGTGGAGAGGACCCAAACACCAGTTTTTGCAAGCTGGTGTCAATATTTGATTGATTTGTAGGCCTGTTAGGTTGTGGGACCTGTGGATCACAACCATAAGTTTGTGGTTGTTTTGGACCTCCTATGGTCATGTGAAGAGTCAACCCCTGATTCTGAGTATCCAATAATCATATGCCCTTTCAGCCTCTACGTTCAGAACTAGAAGTTGAATGATTTTCTAAGAGTACCTAACAAGTGTTCTGGAAACTTGGATATGTAAGCTAGTGTCTATATCAATGAGGAGGTCTCCTGTGTCTGACTGTGGGACTAGTGGATCACAACTGAAATGTTTGCTCTCTTTCAAGTCCTTATACAGTCATACGGATATCTATCAAGGCAGTCTATAATTTGGTTGATTTTACCAGAACGTGTGTGCTTTGTTTTCTTCTATGTTTAATCCTCTTAGCTATGTGTTGATTTCTTGTAGGTCTGTTGTTGTTCAGAAGACCTGAATTCTGAGATTTTGGTCTATATCAGTTAATGTTACAACAAGATTTAGTTGAGGCACGATTGTCTCAAAAATGTATTCCTTGGGATCCCTAGGTCCCGTGATTGTCATACAAGATCAATATAAACCTAACTGAATAAACCTAACTAAAATGAAATAAAATAATTATGCAAGATATATCTACAACATATATATTCCTCTATTTTTGTATTTTTGATAGAATTTTTAAAAGAATTGAAAGAGCAACTAATCTAATAACAAAATTAAAACAAGCAAGGTAGCCCGATGTAGCTACTTGCCTATGCAATTGTGAGTTTATCCTAAATAACTAGATAACTGATTGACTTAATTGAAAGACTCTCAATCCTACCTCAGAAGTGAGGAATGAATCATAGTTTCTGAGAAACTATCAATCCCCACAGCTTCCCCGGAAATATCGAAAATAAAATTTAACTAAAATGAAATATTTCACTACTCTATTTGATATGTTTTAACTAGAACTTTGACAGATTAAAACTTGGAATTTTCATAACAGTGGCGAATCTAGTAGTGTATGATTTTGTCCCCTCAGAATGATCTCCTCATTCCTTTGTGTTCACATGAATCCAGAAGAGCGTGTATATGCTAGCATCAACAGAAAAAGGTATTTTGAACAATGGCAGCTTTGGATATAGACCGAATACAATGCGAGTAGGAGAGAGACAACGCAAGTGACATAGCTTGGCGTATGTAATTCCTAGTGGAATTTATTATGGGAATACAACACAAGTGTAGTGAGAGATTCTAGAATCTACCTTCTGTTAAGAACACAACCTGCAACTTTAAAGAATTCAATCTATAAATGACACTACTCTGCTCTAAGCTAATTTGTTTGAACAACAATGAACAATACTGAAACAAGAAGATTGAATGGCTTCTAAAAACAAAGGAAAACTAGCATGGATGTAAAACATGAAAAAAAAAAATGAATTCTAAGCAAGAAATTCAAATAATAAACAATGGAAATGAGAATTTGAGGGGCCATCTACTTGAAAACAAGTTGACTATTTATAGATTTCACATTCACCCAAAGGTAATTCCTATTAGAACTCTTTTACCATTAAACAATGAAGAAACACTATTCCAGGGAACATAAAACATTAATACAAGCTAAGGCGGTTGAGAAAAGCTGGTGAAAGTTGAAAAATTATGCAATTCATGATCAAAAGAACGTGCTAGAAAATGCGTGAAGGACCACTGCCCTGAGCAGGGCGGCGGTTTTGTCACTAAAGGTCAAAAAGCTTAGAAAAAGAAAGGTAGAGGATAAAGAGAAGCACAAGGAACTTGGATAAATCATTTGGGATGCTAACATATACTTCGTGAGCTTCTCTAGATCTTGAACACCTTGTGAGGTGACCTGTATCATCATTGGGACATGTGTAACATCGTTTCGGCGGTACAATACCCTATAATTTTGGGTACGTATAGTGTCCTAGTACAATCCCCTCATCAACCATCATTAAACATTTCTCATGAATAAGAGACAGATGGTGTTTCTCACATCTTGTTAATACTCTGTCCAAATTATTCAAAGCATTATCAAATGTGTCTCCATACACAGTAAATTCATCCATGTATACCTCTACACAATCATTCGTTAGGTCTGCAAAAATTGCTAATACAACTCTTTAGAAGGTTACTGGACCATTACATAGTCCAAATGGTAATACCCTATAGGAAAAGGTTCCCCATGGACAAGTAAAGGTAGTTTTGTCCTGATCCTTAGTGGTAACTCTAATTTGATTATATCCACTAAATCCATCCAGGAAGGAAAAGTATTGTTTACCTACAAGGTTGTTTAAAACTTGATCTATGAATGGTAAGGGAAAATAATATCTAAGTGTGGCTTTGTTTAGTTCCCTATAATCAACACAATTATCCATTTTCCATTATTTATAGGCACAATTACAAGATAAGACACCCACTGACTATCTGAGATAGGGTAGATATAACCTACTTGTAATATTTTTTCAATTTCTTGTTTGACTATGTCCCTTAAGGATGGATTAATCCTTCTTTGAGGTTGTCTAACTAGTCTAATGTTTCCAGTATAGATGTGATGGGTGTAAATACTTGGATGGATTCATTTCATTTATTTATAGTCCCAAGAAAAATCTCTAAAATGATCTTTCAAAACATCAAACAATTTATCTTCTTCATCATTCTTCAACTAGCTATTAATTTTCAAAATTTTACCTGGTTGAATCTCAACATGTTTGGTTCTAGTGTGTGATGAACTAATTTTTTTGAAAGGGTTCCATTAGGGTGTTTAGTGGACCTAAATTTGGTAACAACATATGATATGTAGTAATATCTCCAAAATTACCTTGAGAAATAATACTGGAAAAAGGACAATAGGTAGAGTTATGATACTTATCTTGTTGTCAGTCAAACTCCTCATCACTACTACTTTCCAAAAATTCCTCATCATTTCCTAATATATTTGAGACTGAAGCTACTGATTCCATAGCTATTTATTCCCCTCCCTAAGAGAAATCTCATTCCTTTAGAGTGAAATTATTTACATTCGCAAGGAATGTTGTTGGTGTGGTTCTGGAGATAAGTGTGAATGTTCCAAAACTAAATATGATGGTTCTAGAACTAGTTCTGTAGGTTCCAAAAATAAGTATGTAAGCTCTAGAAATATCCCTGATTACTCTAAGGACAATTTGTGTTCATTCAATGGTTGATTAATCATATCTTCCACATCCCGTACATGAGCCTGCAACATTATCATAGCCAAAGAAGACAAGTTTTTCTTATTAGTATCAGGATCATCAAACCATACTTTTTCTTGATTATCAATAAAAGGTCATGCAGAAGGATATAAGGAAATTTGCTTAGAATTTTTATCATTTGAGATAGTCATATCACCTGATCTGCAATCAATTAAGGCATCAACTCTATCTAACCGTAGTCTACCCAAAATAATGAGATAACCAAGCATTTTACCTTTTGGCCTTAATATAAGGAAGTCCACTAGATATTCCCATGACTCCACTATAACTGCCACATATTCAATAACTCCTTCTAGTTTTGCTACTGACTGATTTGCCATCTGTAATATGGTGCTAGTAGGTTGTATACCTATTAATGGTAATGTTTCCAAAGTATCCACTGTCATCACATTTATAGTTACTCCCAAATCAACCAAAACATTATGCATATCTTTATTCCCTATAGAGATAGAAATAACAGGGCTTCCAGGATCTCCGTATTTGGGAAGTAAGAGTTTTCCTGCTAATAAATCAGCAAGTTTCCCATCTACATTAATAGTCCTAGGGTACTGCTTCTTCCTTCTAGGTATTTTTAAACAAAGCATTTTGATTAACTTGTTTAACTCTTGAATGTCATTGATTTCTTGCAACAATAGTATTTCAATATTTAATTTACTCAAATCCTGCATGAACTCATATTCCTCGGTCTCTATAAATTCTTTAAATCTCTCTAGAAATGGAGTTTCAGTAGAGTTGTTATCTGGCTCCTTATCTTTTTCTTTTTCATCCTTCTTAGGAACAACCGAACTAGGGGTTTCAGTTTCTTCTGTCATTTCAGTAATTATAAGAGGTGGAATGCTAATTATTTTTCCATATCTGGTTTGAATATCCTTATAATCCATGGCATTAAGATCAACTGGTTTTTCTTGTCCTGTCCCATAGACAGGAGTTGTTTGTTTATTTCTGAGATTAGCCACTAGTTCTGCTGGTATTTGTGTTTGAAACACATTTTTAGTTTGTGAATTTTTTGTTAGGGAACCCATTATGGCTTGTTTATTCTTATTGGGATATGTCTTCCCTTGATCGTATTTATTAGGGATCCACCTAGGTTGTGACCAAGCATATGGGTTACATTAACCAGACCATGGTTGTTGGTGTCCTTGAGCATAACAAGTTTTTCCTTCCCAATCCTAGGGATTCCATGTTGGTTAAGGAGACCAAGGTGGTTGTCCCCAATTTTTGGGTACTATTTGAGCCACCCATGGCATCATCTAGCGATTAGGAACTGACTTTAGCATTAACTTCCCGTGGCTAGGTTGTGTCTAGACAAATTTTACTTCTTCTACTTTGGATGGAGTGCTGGTTTGTTTAAGCTGATTTTTTATGAATGGAAGAAGAGAAAAACCATTAATCTCATGGTCCCTAGATTCACATATAATACATACTTCTATTTTATCCAGAGGATAATCTCTTATTGCATTCTTTTTCCCACATCTAGGACAATACATAGCTAATGGTTCAGTTTTAGAATTTTCTTTAGCTTGCAATCCATCCAAGGTGGAGGTTAATTGAACTAAAATGTCTATTTTAAAGTTTTCTATTTCATCCATTAGTTTTTTCATATCTAGATTCAAACTTTTCTATATTTTTCCTTTCCTAGGTCCACCCCTTATTCTTGAATAGCTTCTACAAATGTCTTTAATATCATTCATTCGTAATTGATCAATGTTTCCACCTCCTATTAAATTAATGGCTTCCCTAGATTCATCATCCAAACCTTTAAGAAAAATGGTTTTTCTTAACTCTTCTTGAAGTACAAATCCACACCTTTTACTTACAAAGAGGAATCTATCCAAATAATCTTCCATATTCTCATCCTCTTCCTACTTGATTTTGAAAAATTATTCCTTCATGTTTCTCCATCTACATTAGTCTTGATATTTTTCTAGGAAGGAAGTTTCCATTTGTGCCCAAGTTGTAATAGAATTGGAAGTTAATCCCATAAACCACCTCATTTCTGCATCCTTTAGAGTAGATGGAAATAACTTGATCTTTTTATTATCTGTTTTGTAATCATAAGTCTAACATAGTACTTTAAATTCAAACAAAAATTGGTTAGGGTCTTTAGATGACATCCCTCTACATGTGGGTAAATGTGAAGGTGAAATATTCTTCATAGGTGTATCATCATCATCCAACTGAATTGGATAATTACAGGTCCTATCAATTTCTCTTTCAATTTCTCATGCCATTTCTACAATACTTTCTAAAGTTTTCTCCCAATCAATGTGGTATGTGATCTACTTTGGGGAAGGTGAGAAATCCAAAGTAGTAGGTCGACTACTCAATTGAGAATAAAAACTTGCTCTAAATAGGTCTTGGGAGATAATCCTTCTTCTAAAAGTTCCACTTCCTTCAGGTGATTGATCCAAGAATTATAAAGGTGGCAATTCTGCTTCTTGTCTAACAGGGGCCAATGGTGCTTCCAATTCTTGGTCAACTTCCTTATTTGAACTAGAGGATGCTGATAATTCTTATTGAGATATTTTTGGGAGAAATCTACCATTTGAGTCTCTTGGTCTACTCATAAATTTTATGATAACGTAGGGAAGATTTTTCAATTACTAGATGTATGATTGTTTCTCTTGTTAACACCTAATTAGACAATTATAAATAGTAATCCCCGATAATGGTACCAAAATAATTGGTGTCATTGTTCCCTTCATTTAATCAACTCTTAGTTGATGTCATATTCAAACCAGGGGTGTGTCTAAAGATATATGTAACAAGAAGAATCCTAGTTATGTAGTAATTGAATGTACGTATTTATTATTTTCTAGGGGATTTTTGCAGTGTCTTGAAGATTTCACGATCAAAGACAAACTATAAGAAATTTTCTAGAAATAATCACTCTCCACAGAAATAAATTGTTGGGAAGAAACACATGTTGTAGAATGAAATAAATATTTAGAAATAAATAAACGTTATAGAATTAAACACACTTACTTGGAAATAAACACACGTTTGAAAATGTTGTGAAAGTGCTTGCAAGGAAATAAAAGTCTAGTCTATAACACATGCAGTGACAAGTACATAACAGAATTCAACTGAAGAATCAAAATTATTTGTAGAATTAATACTTAACAGATTTACATGAATTACTTAGAAATATAAATACCAATAAAACAAGGATCCTGTTTCTGGGAGGAGTGGGCCCTTGCTCCACCTTGAATTAGGATTTGAAAAAGTATGATTCTCTCAAAATGAAATGGCTATCTTATTACTGAAATGTCTTGTCTTACAAAATTTAATTGTTTCTCTATATCGTATATCTCTCTATCTATATATATTTAATCTATCTACATGTATTTATATATATTTCATCATCCAAAGATGTATTTACAACCATAGTTGTCTACCGATTCAAGTGGAACCAAATAGTTCCCAGAATAGATGTGGAATTTAGAAACCTTGCTAGACATACAACTATCTGATCCTACATAAGTTATGTCTAGATTTGGAATATGAAGAATCAGAAATCTTGTGATCTGCTCCTAATTGGAAGGCACATTAATTTCTCTAAGATCGGATTTTGTCAAAATAAATAGATCCCCATTGATTCTGGAACTTTGGAGAAGTTTTGAAACCAAAGGGAAATATTCCAAAACTAACTGTGAAAGTTCTGAAGCTAAGCGTAGGAGTTCCAGAACTAAGTGTTGGAGTTATGGAACTAAGTGTTGGAGTTCCAGAAATAAGTTTGAAGGTTACGGAACTAAGTGATGGAGTTACTTAGCTGTGTGATGGAGTTATGGAACTAAGAATGGAAGTTCTGGAGCCACGCCATATTGAAGCCAACGTTCTAAAAAATGTTGGTTGCTTCATACTTTGATTATCTGTCTGAATGTGACCTGTTTTTATTCACAAAAACCTAAATTTCCACACACTTGTTAGGAATTACAGAGTTTTTAGATATTAGAACTAAATCAAGAAAAATATGGAAAATTACATCCTACTTATCTCTAGATCAAACAAAAGTTAAACAATGCAGACAAAACTTGGCTAAAAGGACGTAAAATGAGAGAATTCATTGTTCATTGATGAAGCATATTTTAGCCTCATCAAGTATGTTCCTCTGTGGGTAGAGGATCTTGTGCCAAAATTTTCTCAATAGATGAAATAGGTGGGATTTGAGGAATGGTTGGTATGATATCAAAAACTGCATGGACTTCATGGACATTTTTGTCCCTAGATGAAGGTTCACTATTTTAATTAGACGATGGTTTGTGGTTAGGGAAGGAATTTTAAAGATGTGAAAATTTTGATTTGTCGACGTGTTCAGGTTGTCCACAACAAGGTCTCCATTATCTATCATCTCTTGGAAAATGTTCTTAAAAGTTATACAGTTACCATCATTATGGCCTTTAACAATTTTATAGAAGATGGTAATTAAATAGCTAGTCATGTTCTTTATACCATGCAGGCATGGGATGGGATCAGGATCAAAACCTATATGAGGTTTAACGGGTGTAAGAGAAATGGCTCCGGCCATAAGGAGTTTTTCCAATGACTAAATAATATGGCTCTCTTAGTGGAGTATACTTTCATTTCTCCTGTTTGAAATTTGAAAGTTTTTGATAGGTAGAATGATTAGAGGAAGGTTTTTCTTGGGTAGATGGGTGAGGTGGGTCCAGCTTTTAGAACTACCACGTTGACAATATCCTTTGGCTTTTGGATAATTAATTTGGGGTTTTGAAGAGGAAGAAGACATCATTTGATTTAAAGGTGGACGTTTTTGTTACAGTAATTGAATTTTCTTTCTCTCAAATGGCATGAATCTGTCCAGTTTTTGTGCCATGGTAAAGGCTTTGTTGAAGGTACATAAGGTTTGAACCTGCAAAGAGTTGGTGGAGATGTGCCTAGACACAAGCCCTTGTGAATAACTCTATAAGTGTCAGTTTGTGGTAACTAGAATGTTAGTTAATTGATAAGGCTTTGTCAACGAGAAAAAAAATCTACGATAGATTCGTCTTCATACTCTCATGTTGAGTATAGGTTGGTTCATGGTGATTTTCCTTGATGACATTGATTGAGAAATGGTCTAAAGAAGTCCTTAGGCCACTTGATTAAAAGAATAAATGGAAAGTATTGGTAAACCGCTATACCAATCTAATGCAGGTCCCTATCAGGGACATAGGGAAAATGTTCTGGAGGAGTAAAGCATCATCAAGGGATATTAGATAACAACCATGTTTGAATGACCACAAGTTCTATTGCTGCAGGTCCTATTTACTATTGAAATGGTTGAATTTAGGTATTTCCTAATGCACAATATACATGGTTGGATGTGAATAGATGGATGAATAGGATCATTACAAATTTCATTTGTAAGTTAAGGAGTTATGCGAGAGCTAGAAAATAATGATTCTAATGTTCGCATCTTTTACATCATCATTTTAATGAGGTCGTTGGTAGGTTGTAATGGATTAGGAACCTCCTGTAGTAAAGGGAGGTTGATGATTGAATATATGATGTGGGACGGAATCCTAGTATATGAGCAGTTTGCCAAGTATGAGAACTATCGAAGGGGGAATAAATGTGGGTTGGTAATGTATCTTGAATAGGAGATAGAAAAGGGATTGGGGGTTTTTGGTGATACGTGTAAGTAGGTGGGGTGGTAATCGTAACAAATTTCATGGTAATTGGATGAGTAGGGACTGACGAGATAGAAAGGACCATGATGTTTGAGAATGGGGTATGGGTTGCCGACACCATGGATGTGGTTGCAATGCAACAGGTATATATGAGGTGAATGGTGCAAGATGGGGCTATGATCAACGAATGGGTGGTGAAGGGATGGTTGACGCCATGGGTGTACTAGATGCCATAAGTTGTGGAAGAGGTTATGGAAACTATGTGGGGTCTAGTTGAGAGACCATAGGTGGTAAGGTAGATGAAGGTAAGCATCATGCTAGTGGTAACTGACATGGAAGTGGGGGGTGAGGGAAGGAGGGATGGACACGGGCATGTCATATACCAACTGTCCTGATGAGTCCTAGTGTATATGAGTGGGTGAGAGGGTATTATAGGGAAGCGAGATTCTGGTCAAGGAGTTCTTGTGAACTCCTCGTCACCGGTAGCTAATGGTGATGGGATAATTTGGATCCATAGGTGACAGGATAGAATGTGAACAATGATGGAATAGGTGAAAGTAGCTAAAGGCTAATGTCATGAAGATACAAATGGAGTTTGATTAGATATGAGTCAAAATCATGTGAATTAGCGTAGACCTGGTAAATACTGTATCTATGTAAATGACACTAAAAAACAACTAGAAGAAGAGAAGGGAGAATAGATTCTGGGAGGTGAAATCTAGTTATTTTTTTAATTAGAAATTTAAACATAGGAACAAATGATAGTTAATGATAACCGATGATGGTGACAAGGTAACTGATGATGGTTAGGTTAACTGATAGTAGACAATTGTGGGAAAGTCAACAATTTCAGCAAATGATAGGTAAGAATTGATGAGAATGAAGCTAAAGAAACTGTATTTGACTGTGATTTTACAATTCCATGGGGTATAATGATGGTGTCCTGATAGGACTTCACAGTAGAAAATAAGGTAGATGATGAGTGTTTATTTTAGGTAAAATGATCAAAGTAGCCATGGAAATCATGACAATGGTTAAGTAAACTAATGATGGTCAGATGTAAACCGATGACGGTTAAAGTCACTAGATCGATGCCAGTCACTATGGAATTTGATGAAATAAAGAAAAAATTATTTTTTGAATTAAACTCAGATGAAGTATCAACCCAGAAAACATGAGTATAACCAGATAATGGACCCTGAGACACTCAAATATAACATTCAAAATACACCAAATATAATGGTGAAGTGTAAAAAGAAGAAGAAAAATGGAGAATCGTAGACCTCACAACTTAAAACGCAACTCTAATAAAAAGAACTAAGAAAAAAATGAAATCCTATGAAGTGAATTTATATTTGTTTTAGTTTATTATTATTCAAGACTGACCTATTGAATTTAGAATAAATTTTTTGCTTGGTTAGAAATGTTTCCTATGAAGAAGACAATATCTAAAGGTTAGGTTTCAAGTTATGTTTTTAGGGGGGGAAGTCTTTTCTCTGGGTAATTACTGGAAAGAGATAACCAGCTAGTGCACCCACTATCAATCCTATGATCATGTGATCATTGACAGAACTTCTTCCAGGTAAGGATGTTGTTTAAGAAGATGTGTAATTTCAAATGTTTGTGCTATTTTGGCAAAGAGAGAGAAGAGAGAAATGTGCTCTCTAGAATTCAATTATGTCAACCATCATCTAGGCATGACTTCTAGCATATAGGTTGCCCTTAGTTTTAAATGTGATCTAAAAATGCAAGCATAGAAATATGAAATGGAAGTACATTTTAAAACCCAAATCCATAAATGTGATATTTGATGTAAAGAAATAGTGAATAGGATAGAGTAATGTACTCTCACTAGTGTAAATGCAATAAGAATAAAAAAGAAGTGATTTTTTTTGGTCCTGAAACTATAAATGTCACTTAGATAAATACGAAGAAGAGATAAAATTCCCAATGGAGATAGATTTAATGTTTACTATCCTTTTGAAAAGAAACACACACGAACATCAGATCCCTAAGAATGAAGAAATGCAAGGAACCCCAGATGGGTCCCACTAGGCGTGACAAAATGTTTCACCGGATTAATTAGTAAATGCATAATGAAATAGAAAACCAGACAAGGTAAGGCCAAGGAGGAATACTTGGTTGATGATGTAGGTTTAAGGTAAAGTGTGCACACGTTCTAACTTCCTGATCCATTGCTGATTGTGAAAAATTCCTTTTTGCTAGGAGGAACTACCTATGAATACAAACAAGACCAAAAAAGTAATATTAAACAATATGTTTCAGTGGACTTTCTAGCGTATACTAGATCCGAGAAGTGTGATACTTCCTACATGGTTGTCAATCCACTGTTTAAAACAACTTAATGGAAGAAATGATGTAAACCAATAATGTCCTATTGTAGTTGATATGATTTAGGTATCTCATTCAATTACAATAAACAAATATAATCTAACATTCTAGGTTATGATCAAATCTTGAGGTCAAATAGATAAATAAAGTGGTTAGGGAAGGTCAGGGTCAAGTTTTAGGTGATTTGGGTTGTTTAGATGAAAGGTATAAGGTTGTTGTTACAGGTAGGTTTTCCAAACACAAAGACTAATGTCGGTCTAGTATGACCAATGTTAGTTACAAGGAGACTGAAAATGGTTTGGGTTAACTGGTGTCAATAGGGTCGGGCTGGTAAAAACTTAGTGAAGGTGGGTTTTGGTGACTCTCTTATATTTCCCATAGAATGGATAGGTAATGAGGAGGTGGATAACAGTGTTGGGGGGTAGTCAGAGACATTTTTATTCAAGTGTGGGGAGGTTAAAAGGTTGTATGTGGTTGGGTAAAGGGATTTCTAGGGAGGTGAGAGGTGATGGGATGCAAAGGACACTAGAACTCCCAAAAAGAGATGAAGAATCTCATCTGAATAAATATGGGAAGGTACAGTTCCAAATGTACTTACTGGTGTTTACAGACCTGGTGATTGGATAGATGTGATGGTTGATCCATGGAACCGGTGGTCACTGTTACGAATTTGGTTCCCATAATGTTACCGTGAATGCTTTCCTTTTAGATTATTGCTTGGTTGTTGGTTTAGGATGTCTGGATGTGCAGGAGTGCTCTGGTGCGTGCTTGCATACAAATCTCTCTTCTCCAAAAGTTGAATAATTCTTACAACCTCTCAAACAAGGTTACCAAAATGAATATATGGTAACTAAATATGTTTTAGGGTGACCGGTGTTGGTTTAGGGTTGACTAACATCGATTAAGGTGGGAAATCCTAGGTTTACTATAAATGAAAAATCTTAGCAATATTTTTTGGCTAGATTTGTCCATTCTCGCGGATCAAAGTTGTTGGGGTGTGGATCTTGTTTTTGGTCTTCTAGAATCAGTATTGAAGTGTTGGAGTTAATTGGTTAATTTTGGAGACTTCAGGAGCATTCTTCAGTCATTTATTATGACGTTGTTATGACATTGTTGTGATGTTTTTGTTAAGTTAAGTTATTAATTAGTTGTGAATGCTATGACAGTTTTTCCAGCCGTGGGAAGTTGAAAGGTTATGACTTTTAAAATTCTAGGGTCAACTTTAGGACTTCTTAAAAGGATTGTAATCCTATAAATAGAGGTGTTAGGGTATCTTAAAGATATCTTGAGTGTTCAAGAGGTATTGAGTCTTAGTGATCAAGAGTGATCATGGTTAAGCAATTGGGTGTCAATTGTGGTTTAGCATATTTGGAGTTTTGTTGTGAGTTCATAACTGAGAGAAGACTATGAGAGTTTTTTAACTCTTGTTGATAATAAAATATGAGAAATTTCTTAGTGGACGTTGACCAAATTGAGTGAACCACATTAAATCTCTTCGTGTATTCTTTTGTGCATTATTTATTTATGCTATTATATTTCTGCAAGTATAATTCTGCTATATAGTTTCCGACTACTGTGGTTTGAGGCATTGTTTTGGCATATTTGTTCACTAATTCAGAAGTTATAAATCATAGGGAAAGTTTAGCTTGGGTGGGAGCTATGGCAGATGAGGGAAGATCGAGGGTTAAGAACTTCAATGGGAAGAACTTTGGTTTGTGGAAGATACAAATGGAGGATTACTTGTATCAAAAATACCTCCATGTTCCTTTGGCTGGAAAAGAAAATAAATCTACAGCCATGTTAGATGAGGATTGGGAGTTGCTGGATAGAAAGGTGCTCAGGAAAATTTAGTTATGAAATGCATCTTTGGTTGATTTCAACATATCACAACAGAAGACCACATAAGGTCTCATGAGTGCATTGGAGAAGTTATATGAAAAACACTCTTCCTCTAATAAAATATTTTTGATGAAAAATATATTTAATATGAATATATCTGAGAATGGTTCTGTTGCTGATCATTTGAATGAATTTAATACGGTTGTGAGTATATTAAACTTGGTAAAAATTGACTTTGATGATGAGGTCAAGGATTTTTTGATTTTTTGCTCCTTGCTAGATAGTTGGCACAACTTGGTTATGGTTGTAAGTAATTTAGTCTCTAATGATTCAAATATGAAGTTTGAAGATGTAATAGGTGTGATCTTAAATGAGGAAATGCAAAGGAAGAGCACTGGAGATTATTCTACTTTTGGAAATGCTTTGATGGTGGAGAGTAGAGGGAGACAAAATAACAGAGGGAAAGGTAATCATGGGAAGTCAAATGATCACGGAAGGTCAAAGTCTAAGAGAAAGTTAGAATGTTGGCACTGTGGGAAGGTTGGTCATGCTAAGAAATATTTTTGGGCTCTTTGGGATAAGAAGAACAAGAAGGAGGAAACTAAGGAGGTAAATGTGGTAGCAAGTGATGTTTGTCAGGATGCCTTAATTCTTTCTTTAGATAATATTGATGAGTCTTGGGTGTTAGATTTAGGGGCTTCTTTCCATGCCACTGCACATAGACATTACTTTACTGATTTTGTTCAAGGATATTTTGGACATGTATATCTTGGTGATGATGAAACATGCAACATAATAGGGAAAGGTTATGTTCAGGTGAAAATGTAGAATGGGAACACATGGCTACTTAAGGACGTCAAGCATGTTCCTAAGTTGGGGTAGAACTTGATATCAACAGGTCATCTGGGTAGTGATGGTTGTATGGTCAGTTTTATAGTGGATTCTTGGAAGGTTACCAAGGGATTTCTTGTGGTTACAAGAGGTAAGAAAATGGGTAATTTTTATTTAACCAATGGTGTTTATTATTGTAATTTAGTTTCCACAAATGGATATGTAACTTTGTGGCACCAGAGACTCGGTCATATGATTCATAAGGGCATGTAGATTATAAAGGACAGGTTTCCCAGATTAAAGGAGTTATATTTGGACTTCTGTGAAGACTTTGTATATGGGAAATAGAAGCGGGTGAGATTCCTCAAGGTTTGACCTACCAGGAAGGAGGGTAAGTTGGAGTTAGTGCATACATATGTATGGGGGCCAGCTAAGGTGAACTCTATTGGTGGTTCATGTTATTATGTCACTTTCATTGATTATGCAACTAGAAATTTTTGGGCATATTGCATTAAAAAGAAATCCAATGTGTTTGAAACTTTCAAAAGATGGAAAGCCTTTGTTGATAATGAAACATGTCTCAAGTTGAAATTTCTTAGCTCAGATAATGGAGGGGAGTATTGCAGCAATGAATTTCTTAATTACTATTTGATAAATGAGATCCACAAGAAAAGAACAGTTCCAAATACTGCATAGGAAAATGGAGTGTCAAAGAGAATGAACATGATAATCATGGAGCATGCTAGGTGCATGAGGTTACATGTGGGGCTGTCACTCATGTTTTGGGCAGAAGCGATAAACACAACTATTTATCTAATTAATAGAGGACCCCTTATGGCCTTGGATAGAGGTATACCTGAGGAGGCTGGGTCTGGCAATAAAATTGATGACTCATTTCTTAGAGTATTTTGATGTGAGGTATTTGTTCGCATTGATAAAGATGATAGGACCAAGTTAGAGTCTAACTCTCAAAAATTAACCTTTGTTAGATATGGTGAGGATGACTTTGGTTTCCGTGTTTGGAGTCTAAAGGACAAGAAATTATTTTGGTTTAGAGATATTGTCTTTAATACACATTATAAAGATCAGTTGCAGGAGTAGAAAGAGAAATCAAAGAAAGAATACACTGTTTTAGAGGACATTATGGAAATCAAGGTGTCTAAGGGGCCGGTTCAGGTGCAACATGTTTTGGCACATCCATTTTAGGAACCTACTCATCAGGAATCCCAAACTATTGAGGTGACAAGGTCTTCTAGGGTAATAAGGGAACCTGAATGATTTACTCCATATTTGAATTATTTAATTCTCACTGATAGTGGAGATCCAGAGTTCTTTGAGAAAGTAGTGTAGGTAGATGCTAGGAAGAAGTGGGAGTAGGTCATGGATGAAGAGCATGGATCTCTTATGGAGAAATGGAATTGGGATTCAGTGGAGCTACCCAAGGGCAAGAGAGAATTGTAGAGAAAGTGGGTGTATAGAATCAAAGAGGAAGATGGAGGCAAGAGAAGATACAAGGACCAGTTGGTGGTAAAGGGATTTACACAGAAGAAAGGTATAGAATTTGATGAATTTTTTTCTCATGTTGTTAAAATGAATTATATTAGGACTGTTCTTGGTTTAGTAGTAGTAGAAGACCTGCACTTAGAGTAGTTGAATGTGAAGACTACATTCCTTCATGGTGAGTTGGAGGAGGAATTTTATATGTAGCAGCCATAAGGTTATGAGGTCAAAGGGAATGAGAGCTAGTGTGAAGATTGAAAAAGATCATGTATGGCCTAAAACAAGATCCACGACAGTGGTACAAGAAGTTTGACAGTTTTATGTAGGAGTAGTGTTACTCCAGGTGTCACTCAAACCATTGCGTGTACATAAAGAAGTTTCTTTATGGTAGTTAATTATTTTGTGCCTGTATGTGGATGATATGCTTGTTGTAGGGAAGAACATGTAGGAAATAAAGCTACTCAAGAAGCAGCTAGGTGACTCGTTTACTTTGAAGGATTTGGGGGCAGAAAAAAAAATCCTTGGTATGAGAATAACTTGGAATAGGAAGGAGAGGAAGCTGATTTTATCTCAATAAGAGTACATAAAGAAGGTCTTAGAGAGGTTTAGTATGTAGGATGATAAATCAGTTGGTACTCCTTTGGCAGGTCACTTTAAATTATCAAAGGAGAAGAGTCCCAAGACTGAGGAGGAGAGAATCTAGATGCCTAGGGTATCGTACTCATCAGCGGCTAGTAGTTTGATGTATGATATGGTATGCATTAGGCCTAACATTACAAATGTAGTGGGAGCAATGAGTAGGTTTATGAGTGATCCAGGTAGAGAACACTGGCAGGAAGTGAAGTGGTTCCTTTGGTATTTGAGAGGGACCATGGGAGCAACATTTTGTTTCAGTGGATCAGACACTACATTGCTTGGCTATGTAGATTCAAACATGGCATGAGATTTAGACAGCAGGAGGAGCACCACAAGTTATGTATTTATGGTTGGAGATACAACAGTGAGTTGGATTTCATGGTTGCAAAAGGTTGTGGATTTGTCAACCACAGAGGCTGAGTATGTTGCTGCCATAGAGGAAAGAAAGGAGATGATTTGGCTACAGTAGTTTCTTGATGAGTTGGGTCATAAGCAGGAATTTGGGAGACTACACAGTGATAGTCAGAGTGTTATTCATTTGTAAAATAACTCCTCTTTCCACTCTAGGATGAAGCACATTTAGCTGAGATATCATTTAGCTGAGATAAGTTGAAGCTGGAAAAGATTCATATCAGTCAGAGTCCTACAGATATGATGACAAAGGCAGTCATAAGGGAGAATTTGAAGCTTTTTTCAACTTTGATTGGCCTTCATGGTTGCTAATGAAGGGTTGAGAACTTTTCTCAGTGGGAAAAGTCTCCAAGTGGGAGATTGTTTAGGTGTGGAGCCTTTTTTTGGTCTTTTGGAACTAGTATTGAACTGTTGGAGTTCAAACGGTTAAGTTTGGAAACTTCAAGAGCATTATGCAATCGTCTGATGTGACGTTTTTGTTATATTGTTGTGACATTGTTGTTAAGTTGCTATCAACGCTGTGACTATTTTTCTAGCTGTGTGAAGTTGAAAGGTTATGACTTTCAAACTTCTAGGGTCAGATTTAGGACTTCTTAAAAGGATTTTAATCCTATAAATAGAGGTGTTACGGTATCTTGAAAATATCTTGAGTGTTCAATTGATCTTGAGTCTTAGTGATCAAGGTTAATAAATTGGGTGTCAATTGTGGTGTAGATGTGGTTTATCATCTTTGGAATTCTGTTGTGATTTCATAACTGAGAGAAAACTATGAGAGTTGTTTTTCTATTGTTGATAATAAAATTTGATCAAGTTCTTAGTGGACATAGCCCACATTGGGTGAACCATGTTAAATCTTGTCTTGTCTTCTTTTGTGCATTATTTATTTATGTTATATTTAGGCAAGTATAATTTTGCTATATAGTTTCCTATTGTTGTAGTTTGAGGAATTCTTTCTGCATATTTGTTCACTAATTCCTAACAAAAATGGAATGTTGTGCTTGGATAAGTGGGAAAATGGCTAGAGGGAGAATAGGCATGTGATTTTAAGGTTGAACTAAGTCTTAGTTAATTAAGTTAGGTAGGACTAAGTCTTAGTTAGTTATCGTGAGTGGATATTGATTCCTATTAAAAGGGAAACATGTTAAGAATAGGTTTATGATGAGGTATCTAGGTGAGGTAGTGGGGTGAGGTGTCTAGGTGAAGTGGAAATTATTTTAATTAAGATAATTAAAATAATGAATATTGTGAGCATGGGCATTAATTTAATTATGGGTAATTAAATTACTATGCATGTGGGGTGAAGGGGAGTGTGACCTAAATTTGGTGTCTACACTAGAAACCCTCAATGCAGCTTGGCTTAGAGCTGAGGTGCACCATAGAGCTTACTCTGACTGGATGTGTCAAAATTAAAATAATAAGGTATATGAACACAAGATATTCATTAGATATTTAGTATTGAGACTTGATAGCTGGAAAGACAAGAAAAAATGTGAAGGAAGGAAATTCAGTCTCAAGTGGTTGGGCCCATATTGAGTCATTGAGGAGTACAAGAATGGGGCATATCACCTATGTACTCAGAGGGTGAAGAATTTTGTGATTTCGTCAATTCACTTCATTTGAAACGTTACTTTGCATGATCCATTTACATTTCCACATGTATACGATTGCATCTACATTACATTTCATCTGCTAGATCACTTTGTAAATTTGTAATCAAGGAACTTATCTTTCAAAAAACTATCAAAAGCTTCTAAAAATATTGGAAAAACATTCAATCACATGTTATGTTTGTGGAACCTATTTTCATGTTAGAGTGTGGTACACCTTCTATGTGTTACACTCGGGTATTTTTACATCGGTCCCACTCGCCGGTGAGCGGGTCAGGGGGGTTCGGGGGCAAAGCCCCCGAAGCAAATTTTCATGGGTGGTTTATTAACCCATGGGTAATGGGTAACCATTATGGGTTGTTTTTGGGCCCATGGTTTTTCGGTACCCATTGTTTTGTAAAACCACCTCTTCAGCTACCCATAGGTTTATGGGATGGTTTTGTTTTGCCTATTGTTTGATACCCATGGTTTTGTAAAACTTCTTAAGCAGTTGTCTATTTATATGGTATTATGCATATGATAGAAAGAAAAACAAATGTATTGCAGATGTGTTTTGAATTCGTGTGTGAATTCTGTAGAGTTTGTTGAGCATAGCTCCAAATGGATCTGGGTATTGTATTGAGAGAGTGGAGGCTTGTAATAAAATCTTAGCAAGTGATTCTTGGTGGACGTAGCACAAATTGGGTGAACCACGTTAAATCTTGTCTCTCTATGTTGTGTTATTTATTCTACACTTTTATTTGAGATCTGTAATATTTTTTGCATATTATTTTCTACTGTTACGATTCTGTAAAGGATTATTCCACATATTTTATCTCTTATTTCCTAACATCACACTTCTACAAATATCCATAATATTATCATCAATACTTCTAACCATTTCACCATTTTAAAAAGATAAGATAGAATTTTGACACTAATCCTACTAAGACATGCATAGTTGGTTTTACTCGTAGTTTTCTTCTAGCATAGGTGTCTTTGCCCATAGTCTGTTATAGAATCTTCTTGGTGTCATATATCTCCTAGAAAAACCTCTTTGGTAGCAAAAGCAGTCTAAAAGTTTTTACTTGGATCATTTTTTTTTCCTATCTTAGCATTCAGTTTTGAGCTCTCACATCTTATTGGTTGTGTGGGATTAAGGAAAGGGAAAAGTTATCCCTCCCAAAAGCATAATGCAAAATTATAAAATAAAAAATGATTTAATTCAAATCAAATAAATGCATAAATATTTCATTTACAAATAAAACCACACTTCCTTTCCCGACCAGTCTTTGATGATGAGCCCACATTTGTTACTATTGATGTGAGATTAGGAAAGGAGGGAAGTTACCTTACTTGCCTATGAGTTTTCTTTGGTGATGAGTCCATGCTTCTTATTAGTATCATGGGGAAAAGTATAAGGGGTATCTTCAAATAAGCTAGTAAGTTGTAAGCAATTCATTCAATAAAAAGTGCCTTGAAATCTTAAATATCAAATGTGAATTAGATGTGTATGTTCCACAAGAGTCAAAACCTTAAAAGTAGATTTTTTCAATCAGGAGGCCTTCTGCGGGTCTAAGTCTAGATAAAATTGAAAGAAAATCACATACTAGACTGTGTAGTAAATTTTATGTAGAGTTAAGTTGTAGGTATCTAATTAGATTTTTGTAAAAAACATTGTCTTTCTCTTATCACTTTCATTCATAAAAATCATACAAATCACATCCATCATGTCCTTCAGTGTTAAGCCCTCACATTTTACTAGTTTATTGGAATTAGAAGTGGAGTGAGTTAATTTTAATATCAAATCATTCATCACATTTCACCAACAAGACAAGAAGTATCAAATATTGCTTGAAAAACCAAATTTTCAACATTACATTGTGTTTGCATTAGCATCATATAAAACAAGTCAACAAAAAAGAAGATCATTCTGTTAGACTTTATCTTTCACTTCATGCATTCTAAAAAGCATATAAAATTGGAGATTCTAAACATCCAAGAGTACACATGTGAAGTAAACCATAAATGAAGTCAACTCTTGTGCAAAGGATAACCAAATAAAAAAGAGATATTTGTATATATCATGGTGAAATAGGTCTGTATACAATGCCATCACACTCTAGGTGTGCTCCAATGCTCGCAATGACCATGAAAATCCATAAAAAATCATATATGTGCCTTGAAAAATTATACCGAATCAATAAGAGCTCAATGGCATATCCCTCTCCATGGGAACCCTGAGATGGTGCATAGCTATGACTAGGACTCCTTCTACAGCTCCGATGTATTGAATGCACCAAGTGGTGATAGTGATCGTGAGATTGACCACTAGTCGTAGCCTCACTGTGTAAGTGCCTCTATCTCACCATCCTCTTTGACATCTCATATGCGGTAATGTTTTCTCTTTGAGAAGTCAAGATCTTTGTGACCTTCCAAATAGGCACAAACACATTAGTATATCATCTAGCCTACAATGGTTTTCCTAAATCCTCCAGTAGCTCCACACAAGTCCTCCCCATAGGGATCAACAAGGTATCAACATAGATCCTACAAATAAGATCTTTCTATCCATCAGTAATGGCTGCAACAAAAATAAAACAATGGCTAGTTAGAAAACATTCAAAAACCAAAAAGAAACACAATGTGTAGTTTACTAACAATTATAGCTAACAAGGTTGAGAGAAGAGTATCTACATACTCACATCTTTGGGCATCCATATAGGATCAATTAGTACAACTAGTTGTTCAGAAGCCACTACAGGAATCTGCTGTGTAAATCCCTCTCTTGAGGAAACCCTTTGGCCCATCACAAATGTCTCATCACCACCCATCTCAGGAGATAGGGAATCCTCATAAACAAGGGTCTCTTTCTAGGCCTCCTCATCCTCTCTAGAAACCTCCAAAAACTCACTTGTGACTTTCCACTCCCAGTCACTGTCCTCATCACCCCCCTCTTCCCCGACCTCCTCTCTCATCTCCTCACTAGGCTCACCCTTAGTCTCTGTATCTGTGGTTATGTGGGAATCCTCCTCCTCCTCCCCAGTGTGATTGGTTGTAGCCTCAATCTATAGGAGAGCTATTGGTGCTCTGGGAACTCAAACCCTGACTACACTGAAAGGTACCCCTGGTGTAATAATCATCCAACCATGCTCACCCTTAGAGCCTTATCATTCCTCTCTAACACTATGGTAAACAATAGGCATGAGAGGAAGAGCATCATCATATGTTACCCAGAATTTCAGGGTACTCTGGTAGCAGGGTGGGAATCCACCCTTGTAGCCCTATCCACTAACCGTGCAGTGCCGGTATAGGCAATCATGATAGTCCCCTCCTAACCCCATAACCTGATCATACCCTGATACAATCTAATAATGAAATCATCTCTAGTCAAAGAAGAAATAGAATTATGTTACCCTTTGAGAGTAGACATACCTATCCATCTCACAGCCATGATGGCCCTTATATCCTAAATACCAACTCCCCTCTAGTAAGGGATGATCCCCTCATACACCCAGCACATCACTAAGGAAGGGTGGATCAGGGATTTAACCTATAGCCTCACAACTCGATACAAGTCATGGTATGTGGTCCCCAACATATCCACACCCTAGGAAAAGATCCTCCCATATTGCTCAATCTACGTAATGATCGGAGCCCAACAATACAAGAGTTTTTCCCCACCCTTGTCTCCTATAAAATGAAAAGACAAAATACCAATGATGGCCTTGCATAGAGTAGGGATAGGTACATAGGAAACTAATAGTATCCGTATACCCATCTTGGCACCCACATTAGATGCCCCATCATCCCCCATATATGATGCCCATTGTCTATACAGAGCTAGAGAACCTTTCTCTAATTTCAATCATCTGCTAGTCATAGGAACACCAAGAATCATGTAGACATCCTCAAGAGTGATGTTCCATTCTCCCCTAATACAAGGAAAACGGAAAGTATTCTAGTAAAAATCCTAATAAGACAACAATTTGCATAGAATATGGCTCGCTGGTTCTATGTGTGGCACCTGAGAGATTTTCTACAACCCATCCCAGTGCAACAATTCCCTATCATTTTGAGTCAGCTAAGCAATAATTCCTGGAAGTCAATCACAATCTCTCGCTCGACTCCAGCAAATGAATAACTCCTTTTTCATTCACAAAACAAGAAAAAGATAAAGTTAGCAATGTCTTTCATTACATAAGATCATCAAAAATAGTATAAATCAACCTAAATTCCAAAAAAATAGTCTAACTCAATCAAAATAGATCTCTACCTCCTCAGAAATTATCAAACCTCCACCCTTTGAAGAGCGGTGGTTTTGTGACTTCTGCCCTATGTCAGTTGATGGTTTTGTAATCGCCATCATGTGCAGGGTGGCAGTTGTGTCCAGAATGGACAACACACCCCCTTTGACCCAGAAATTTAAAAAAATACAAAATAGACCTTTTTGGACAAAACGAAGAGTAAACCCACCTAGACAACCTCCTAGGGAACGTTTTAACTCAAGACATTTTGAAAATAACCCCCCTAGGTGTAGATTTTTCAAATTTAACATTTTTATGTTTCAAATAAACAAATTCAAAATGCTAACCTTTGTCTTCATTGTAGGGTCTCTCACTCGAAGGGCCATGATTGCATCATCGCACTCGTCATTTTGACTATACTCTCGCTAAAAATGAAGACAAGTGATCTACATCTCAAAAATCAAAATGAGAATATGTGAAAATAAATAGTTTGGTTATATATATATATATATATATATATATATATATATATATATATGCTTTGTTTTAACTTCATTTTGAGTGTATATGCTTTACAATGCTGGAGCGCTGGTGCTGGTATACTTTTATCCTTGTGCAAACAGTAAGTCCTCTTTTGGTTTTGTTTTAGTGTTTATTTTTCAATATCATATCTATCTACACTTGAGTCTTTCTTTCATCTTATAGGTAGCGAGAGGTTGGATGGTGACATTTTGGCACATGTGTGTGTCAGGTATAGCTTCTAATTCCCCATTTCACGAATGCCATACTCGGACTCTACATTTTACACCTCTTCATGGCTAAAATGCTTCTCCGAGGGGGCAATATGTAAGCACCCAAATTTGCATATGCTACATTATTGGAAAATGGTTCAAAACCCTCAATGATGATTCATGTCTTTTCTAAAGGTTTTCGATCTCTTTAACCTCTTTACAGCTTATATTTATAGCCTAGTTTACCTTATACATTTCCTTTTTTTTCTGCAGCTTCCTACATCAGTTTTTCCTTAGTTTTGGCCTATAGTTTCAAAACAATTGCCCTGTCTGGGAGGCGGTTTTATTAACTACCACCCTATTTGGGTAGTGGTTTTGTAACTGCCTCCCTGTGTAGGGTGGCGTTCTAGTGTGAATTGTCTATAATTATTCATGCATGAATTATATGTGAGTTAATTCACTTTAGTTCACTTCTAGAACATGTTTATCAATCATTTTAGTTTATTTTAATCTTGACTAACTTGGGTAAACCTCCTATTTCACTTGTGATTTCTAATTGACTGTTTAATTTCCCCTTCATGTGTTGATGTGGCACCCCATTTCTGCCAAGTGCGATAGTGCACTGCCCAACCAAACTTATATAAGACCATCGATTCTTCTAAAGAAAATGGATGGAGATTATTTGTGTATTTTGCTTAATTGAGCTGCCACAATCTTGCTAGAAATTATACAACCAAGGTTTTTTCTCTTGCATTTTATTTATTTTTCTTACATTCCAACCAGAATTCCATTAAGCTACCATTTCTCCGACACTTTATTTTTTCTTCTTCCTCTACATTCCTAGTTACCTAGACTAAAGTGGACACAATTTTTTTGTAAAGACAACTGAGGGGACAAAGTGATACTACAAATGGATTTACCTATGTACTATAATTCCAGGTTGGGGTTTTTATTAAATTTTTCATTTCTTTATTTATGAATGTACACACACATATCAAATAGAGTAGAAGAAATCAATTTCCTTTATTGAAAATAGTTAGAATCATTTCAAACAATCTTTTCAAATCTTCTATAGAGGTTTTTTGTGATAGATCCTTCCCTTCATATCCCTGTGGATTTGTGAGGGAAGAATATCTAGAGGAAGCTTGTTATATCAAAATAGGTAATAAATCTGCCATAAATTGTGGTTTCCCTTAAATCCTCACACATTCTATCCACAAAGTTACAGGGGAAGAAAATATTCTGAAGCTTTAAATCTTCATGTGTCTCTAAGGTAGAAAAATATTTAATAATCCACAACTATAAATTGGAAAAAAATTTATTTTGATTAGAATATATTTAATACATTAATGCACAGATAAATAACTACATCTAGATATTTGTTTGTATAGGATTTGTTAATTAGGATTAGAATCTTTCATTTCTTCATTTAATTCCATAAAGTTCTAGAAAAGCACAAAATTATTTCTTTTATTTAAATTAATTACTTTGCGTTATTTTATTTTCCTTATATCATAAAATACAAAATGTAGTGCAACTTTTATTTACTTAGATTAACTTGTTATTTATTTTCATAGATTCCATACATACATGACCATTAACAGACCACAACAAGAATGAAAATATGGTAGTGATCCATGGGTCCCCCAACTGAACGCGCCTAAAATTCTCATAGACATAGATACTGGACTTTGTATGTTTGTTCTTAGAACACTGTCGTGGTACTCTGTTCACATTACACAACTCAAGATTTTAAATATCGAGACCAAAATGGCTTATGAATATTGGACTTCCCTTGGTAATAGAGTCTAGATCATATACATATGACCATATAAGGACCATGACCAAAGAGAGTTTACGATTGTGATCTAATGGTCCCCTAACCAAATAGGCCCAAAAACCAATTAGACTAAGACATTGGATTATGTACACTAGTCTTTATGACATCCCCACTTCTGCCATAAATTATCAGATAGTTGAACATTCTAAATGAAGAAGCTCATTGATCCCTCATGTTTTGGGATAATCTTGTTAAACGCCCTTAGATCCCAATGGAATCACGCCTCTCTCATTTATTACATGACCTTGTCTGGACGTCATTACGAGGTTCTTGTTAGTTTTCCATGTATCCCACAATCATTAGAAAAAATTTCTGTGGATCTCAACATTTATTAGAGTCTTCATGTGGCTATTATTTTTGACCCATCTATTAGACCCATTCAATTTAAAAGGGCATTCCTTTTCCTTGATGAGAAGAACCCAATATTACGCATCAAGGACATTATTTTTCCTTGATAGCTTGTTCATCCCATTTTCACATACTTTCGTCCACATACCACATCTGAGGGGACAAAGTCATACTACAACTGAATTTTCCTCTTTACTATAATTCCAAGTTGGGGTTGTTATTGATTATTAAATTTCTTTATTTTTGAACATACACACACATATCAAATAGAGTAGAAAAGATCATTTTATTTATTGCACATAGTTAGACCATTTTCTTCTACAAATATTTCTTAGGATAGATATCTTCCTTTCCTATATTTTTATATTTCCAAAGGAAATGATTCTGGAAGAAGTTTTAAGCATTCAAAATTAGACTCAAATTAGTCTCTGTTAAATCCCTCTTAAATTCCACAAGGGAAGTTTCGGGGGAAGAAAAGCTTCTGAGAAGATTCTAATTCTTTTGGTGATTCTAAGGTGTGTATGAGGATTTAATCCATAATTATTAATTTGAAAAATATTCATTTAAACTAGAATAGATTTAATACACTATTGCATAGATAAATAACTACATGTGGTTATTTATTTGTATAGGATTAGAAGCTTTCATTTATTCATTTCTTCATTTAATTATAGAAAGTTCCATAAAAGAACAAAAAGATTTATTTTATTTAGATTAATTGCTTTGCATTGTTTTATTTTCCTTATATCATAAAATACAAAAAAATTATTGTAGCTTTTATTTACTTAGATTATTTGTTTATTTATTTCCATAGATTAAATGCATACATGACCATTAACGGACCACAACAGGAATGAACATACAATAGTTATCCATGGGTCCCCCAGCTGAACGAGATCAAACTTCTCACAGAAATATATATTAGACTTCATATGATTTTCGTTAAAACACCGTCACAATACTTTGATTGCATTGTACAAATCATCATTTTAAACATCGAGGCTAACAAGGCTTACGGATATTAGATTTCCCTCGAAAATATAGTCTAGATCAAACACATATGACCATACAAGGATCATGACTAGGGAAAGTTTATGGTTATGATCCAGTGGTCCTCCAACCGAATGGGCCCAAAAACCAATTAGACTTCGACACTAAATTATGTACACTAGTCTTTAGGACATCCCCACTTCCACGAGACATTATGAGATAGATGAACATTCAAAATGGTTCATTGTTAGAAAACACTTCAAAACCCCCAATGATGATTCATGTCTTTTCCAAAGTGTTCGAGCTCCTTAACCTATTTGAAACTTATATTTGTAGCCTAGTTTACCTTACCTAGCCATTTCCTAATTTTCTCTAGCTTCCCGCATCAATTTTCCTTTAGTTTTGGCCTATATATACAAAACTACCGCCCTACCGAGGTGGTGGTTCTATAACCGCCACCCTATTTCGGCAGTGGTTTTGTAACCACTGCCCTCTGTAAGGTGGAATCTTGTGTGAATTTTCTAGAACTTTTCGTGTGTGAATTAGATGTGTGTTTCTTCACTTCAATTCACTTTTAGAACATGTTTCTCCATCATTTTGGTTGATTTCAAGCTTTGATGACTTGTGGCAACCTCCTCTTTCACTTGTGATTTCTAATTAACTATTTAACTACCACTTCATGTGTTGGTGTGGCACCCCATTACTGCCAAGTGTAATAGTTCATTTCCCATCCAACCTTCTATATGACCATCACTTCTTCTGAAGAAAATGGATGGAGTTTATTTGTGTATCTTACTTAGTTGAGCTGTCACAATATTTCTAGAAATTGCACAACCAAGCTTTATTATCTTGCATTTTCCTTCTTCTGCCTGCATTGCAACTAGACTGCCATCAAGTTTTCATTTCTCCAACACTTTCTTCTTGTTACTTCCTCTACATTCCCAGTTCCTTAGACTCAAGTGGACAGAAAATATTGGTAAAAACAACTGAGGGGACAAAGTGATACCACAACTGGATTTACCTCTGTACTGTAATTCCAAGTTGGGGTTGTTATTATCTTCTATAGAGGTTTCTAGTGATAGATCCTTACCTTCCCATCCTCATGGATTTGTGAGGGAATAGTATCTAGAGGAAGCTTGCTATATCAACATAGGTAATAATTTTTTTGTAAATTATAGTTTCCCTTAAATCCTCATAAATTCTATCTGAGAATTTATAGGGAAAGAAAAGGTTCTAAAGGTTTAAATCATCTCATGTCTCTAAGGTAGAAAAATATTTAATAATCCACAACTATAAATTGGAAAAAGCTTTATTTTGATTAGAATATATTTAATACATTGTTGCATAGATAAATAAATACATCTAACTATTTATTTGCATAGGATTTGTTAATTATAATTAGAAGATTTCATTTCTTCATTTATTAATTTCTTCATTTAATTCCATAAAGTTCTAGAAAAGCACAAAAATATTTCTTTTAGTTAGATTAATTGCTTTGCATTGTTTTATTTTCCTTATATCATAAAATACAAAAACATAGTGTAGCTTTCATTTACATAGATTATCTCATTATTTATTATTGTAGATTAAATGCATACATGACCATTAACAGACCACAACAAGAATGAACATATGGTAGTGATTCACAGGTCCCCCAAATAAATGGGCCTGAACTTCTCACAGACATAAATACTGGATTTGTGTGCTTGTCCTTAGAACACTGTCATGGTACTCTAATCACATTGCAAAGTTCAACGTTTTAAACATTGAAGTTGACAAGGCTTATGAATATTGGAGTTCCCCCAACAATATAGTCTAGATCAAACACATATGACCATCCAAGGACCACGTCCAGAGATAATTTATAGTTGTGATCTAGCTCTCCCCCAACTGAATAGGCCCATAAACCAATTATTCTTAGTCACCAAATTATGTACACTAATATTTAGGACATCCAACCTTCCATGAAACATTATCACATAGTTGAAAATTATGACTAAAGAAGCTCATCGATCCCTTGTGTTCTAGAATGAACTAGCTAACCACACATAGAGCCAATGGAAATGCACCTATCTCATTTATTATATGACCTTATATGGATGTCATTACGAGGCACCCGTTAATTTTCCACGCATCTCAAGACCATTAGAAAGGATTTACCTGGAGCTCGAAATTTATTAGATTTTTCATGTGGCTATTATTTTTTACCCATCCATTAGACCAATTTAAGTTAGAAGGGCCTTGCTTGCCCTTGATGAGTAGATCCGCCCGACCCATTTTGGGTCTCGAGGCGTATTACTACCAAATGGGTAGGCAACAATCACCCTCACTATCTGGGTAGGTTATAAACTACTCAAATAATCTCCCTTCACCTCAAGCTCCTCCTTCTCAAGGGACCAACAATGTATCCGTATTCAGGATTGAGGAGATTGATCAACTTATGCATGGGCCACATCTTGAACTCTCAAATTCTAACAATATGACATTCACTGGAGATTCGAGCTCCTCTCATCAGGTTTTTTTAGACCACTAATTAGTATGTAGTTTGGTTCACTCCCATTAATAGATTAGGAGTACCTAGCATGTTATTCCTAAAGTGATCATCACTTAAAAATTATGTACCAATCTTTGAATAGGATGCAAGGATATTTTGATGTCTTATTTTAGAATAATACCTCTACCCCTCCCATAATAGAAAACATTTCTAATGAGGGGTGGCAAAACATAGAACACTTCATAGCAAGGTATCACTCTCCTTTGCAACCTAACAAGGTTCAACAATGCGTGCTAAAATAGAACACCATACCATCATCAGGTGAGGTCATCTAAAAAATGGTGGACAAGGTTAGAGAATTAGATCTTTCTTAGGCTACTCATGCCTCATCTTTTGCTAGGCAAGGAAGGATTATCCATCATCTTCAAAACTTTGGTCATATACCTACTGCCTCAAATCCTGCTCTGGTTTACATGGGCATTCTAATCCGTAGAGATCTACTTACTAGATTGGGCACATTGGGTATGCCCCTGCAAAAATTTTACTAATACTCTCAACAGGCACCAACCAAAAGTTCATTCTTAAACATCATCCCAAATGAAAATGTAAAGTTCCCTAGTTTTGTGCATCCCATTCCATACCAGAGTAATATTCACCCTTATCTGCACATGTATTCAAAATCACCTTAGGGGGACATGTTCTCTTTTTATGGCTCATATGCTCAGCCATAAGGGATTCCTTATACCTCTAAAAACATTTACGCTGCACCATATCAACCTCCTATGCCTACTCCACCTCCCCATTAGGGGTCATCTATAGTAGAGTCCTACGCATTAGGCACATATGCTAAATATCTTAAGGAACCTTTGGAATTTACTATACAAAGAAAAATGCTTCCATGAATTCTTTTTGACTTGCCAAAGTTTAAATGGGAGGAAGATCGAAATGCACATATCAAGTCATATGTAACTTCTATTCAAGAGTTGCTCTGATAGGATGCAGGTGTAGAAATGATATTCCCTAAGACTCTTAAAGGTATCACTCTCAATTGGTATTATAGGATACCTAAAGCCTCAATAAATTCATTTTAATAACTCATGCTTGAATTCATTAGATATTTCAACATGAACAAGTTTATGAGAAGATGAATCAGGGAATTTCTACATATAAAGAAAGAGCACAATGAATCTATTACGCATTTCATCCAAAGATGGTGGTATGTCCTCTACTCTTTGGAAAATTCTCCCAACAAGGATCATCCAGATCTTTGCAATCTATTCCTTCATTCTCTTAACAAGGAAATGAAAGAATAAGTCCAAAAGTTCCCCCTTAGGAGTTACGACAAGGTGTTGGAGGGTGCTCTCCACATTAATCAAACGGCAATAGAAATTGGTCAAAAGACCTACGGTTCAAACATGAGATTAATCACTCCTAATCAATGTAATTCAAGCTACCCCAATAACATAAAAATAAAATCAAGGACCCCTACGGTTCAAACATGAGATTAATCACTCCTAATCAATGTAATTCAAGCTACCCCAATAACATAAAAATAAAATCAAGGACCTAAGGTCCTAAAAAAACCATGGTATTATAGACCAAGTAAAGAAACCAAATGTTCTTAACACATTAAGCACAAAAAAGGTCAATAACAACATGAATGGTAATAATCAGAGTAACAACTTCATTCGTCTGGTCAACATGGTGGGTTTTAATCATCCTCCACCCCAACAAAAAAAATTTAAAGCTCAAGGCCCCAATTAATACCCAAATGGGTATCAAAACCAAGGGCAAAGGACTCTGAATTGTAACTATAACAACCAACAGATAAACAACAACAAAAACTTTAGACCACAATAAAATGTAAATCAAATACCTCGAGACAAGGATCCTAACCTTTATTGTGGCTTCCATATGGTCTGAGGGCATGATACTAGAACATGCCATGACTGTAATAAATTCATACAACACCTACCAAATGACCAAAGGAAACTCTTCATTGATATGTTTTTGGAAAATCCTACAGTGCCACTATAGAATGCTAGCATGGGGTCAGTCGCTCACCAAAACACTCCTCTTTGGATCTTTAGTGATCCTCTTCCTACTCATCCTGATAATGGAAAATTAAACCCCAATGATACAAATAAGGGTAACCTGGTGTGAAACAATGACCATAAAGCTTCCATTTCTTCAAACCCACTAGTAGAACCTCCATTTGATGGTCGGTAAAAAAATAAGATTATGGGTCTTGTTGAATTAGAAAATGAACCTCAAATTAAGGTAACTACAGTAACTCATGATTATTCAATGCAACCTATTCCCATCTACCCATCTATGTTGGATGACACCCAAATACTTTTGAGGCTTGTAGGGGCATATGATCTAATCACAAATTTAACCAAGACATTTTCTCACATCTCCTTCTTGGATTTGTCGAATCTCCCACTCATCAAGCCACTTTGTTAGAGGAATTGGGTCTTGGTCATTTGATTAATGTCACCCCTCCACTAGAGGAAAAATTAAACCACATATAATTTAATTTCTATCCTCATGGACATCCTGAAAAAGATGTTGGGTTCATTTTCGAGATCAGTAAGATGCCCACCAATGTCGAGATGACATGTAGAGGTGACCCAATGTTGTATTTACAGGTTTGGATCTATAATAATTATTTTAAGAACATGATGATTGATGATGGGGTAGCTGTTAATATCATCTCCTTCTCATTCATCCAAAAGTTAGGCTATGGGGAAACCAATTTTTCTTCAACTAGAAATACATTGAGAGGCTATGACTATCTCAAAGCAGCATCCATAGGGACCATAATACTTCAAGTTACGCTTAGACCCAAGATGGTTTTAACTGATTTTTTATATTATAGATAGGGAAACAAAATATAACATGTTTCTTGGCTGACCTTGGATCCATTGGATGAAGGGAATCCCTTCCACACTATTCCAGGAAGTTAGATTCCTGCATTTGGGGAAAGTCTTTGTCACTCAGGGTGACCCAAAACCTTTTGATATTTACCTATCCAACTTAAAGAAGAAACCTGTGGTATATATGGAATTTAATATCCCCATAAATCAACTAAACAAACCTAAATATATAACACTATAGTCAAAACTAATTCCCACAACTGAATTAGAAACTGCCTATTTAATTGAATGGGTTCTTGTAGTCAAAGATGAAACTTCTATTTTCAAAAGAGTTTCAATAGAAACCATAGATAAGATTATCAATTTATTGGAGAACTATTATCCTTCCTTTTGACTCCTTGGGCATAGGATATGCTCTAGGACTCGACTCTCTTCCAGCCAAAGGAATTTGCATGGTTGAGGTCTCAGAAGTTGAGGAAGAAGAAACTAGAAATGATCAAACATAAATCTCCCCTATAAACTATTGGACACTCAAATATGATGGATCAAAGTGTAATTTTGGTGTTTGGGTGGGTGTGATCCTCACTTCCCTAGAAGGGAAGGCTATGCCTTTTGCCTTTAAGATCAATTTCAAATGTACTAACAATAGTTCCAAATACAAGGCTCCTCTTATTGGTCTCATTGTAGCCAAGAGGATGAGTGATTGTAATATTAGATTTTTGGGTGATTCTTAACTAGTCACCAACCATGTTTCAGAAGTTTATAGGACTAGAGTGGAGCACCTTCATCTCTATAAGGCTTTCGTTCTTAAACTGAGTAAGGGTTTTGACTTCATATCTATTGAGGCTATCCGATGTAAACATAAGCTTTTAGTTGATTCCATGGTTACTTCCACTTCTCATTTTTTTCACAAGTGGAGATTTGAAAGATACCAAATTCACTTTTTCAGTACAGGATGAACCCCTAGTTCAAAAAATGCTTACCAATCTAATTCTAGCGTATGTTGATGCTGAAAATAAGATGGTCACCTTAGATTACATAGATAATGAAGAATCTATACTAGGTTACCTTAATATGTACACTTACCTTCATCCCACGTATCATAAGAGAGGTTTCTCTTTCATACCTGACTCTTCCTCCTATTTCAAAGATCACACAATGGGTTCTTCATCATCAGAAGGCATTGAGATCTATGAAGTGAGGAGGAAGGAAAACTAGAAATACCTTCATCTCCACATGAATTTGAAGAATGCCATGCCTATTTAAGACCCATCGATATAAATATTGGGATGGAGGAAGAACCTAAAATATCAAAAATTGGTACTTCTTTAACTCCAAAAGAAGTGGAAATTCATACGAAGGTTCTTAAGGAACATTCAAAAGCATTCTCTTTCAACTAAAACGAGATGATGGGAATTGGTCCCCATGTCACAATCCATAATCTTGTGACCAGACCTAATCACAAGCCCATCAAACAAAATTCAAGACATATAAAGCCAAAGGTGGCTCTGATTGTCAAATAAGAGGTTATGAAACTCCTACATGTGGGATTCATCAAACCTGTAGAATATTCAGTGTGGGTATCAAACATAGTTCCCGTACTAAAAAATAATGGGACATAAACAAAGTCTTTCCTAAGGATGATTTCCCGTTACCTTCCATTGATGTCAATGTACGCACCCAAAATTACATGAGATACATTATCGGGAAAACAGTTATAAAGGTCCCTGATGATGATCCAAAACCCTTTCAAGAAGGTGATTGAGCTCTAAAAACCCATTCAAAATATATATTTGTATCTTAGATAGCCTTACTTATGTTTTCCTTGCATTTTTCTAGCTTCCCCCTTCTTTCTGTGCTTGTTTTGGCCTTCAGTTCCAGGACCACCGCCCTGCCTAGGGCAGCGGTCCTGAAACCACCACCCTATGCAAAGCCGCAGTCCTGATTGATTTTTCAAGAATCTTCATGTGAGAAATTGCATGCGATGATTTACTTAATTTTACTTTTTGAGTGCATCTATGAGCTAAATTTTCTAAAAATAGCTTCGTTTTCTTGGTTCTCCTTGTTCCTTATATTTTTAAATAGATTTAATGAGTAGAACTACCTCTTTATTGCCTTATGCATGAAGTAACCCTCTATCCTCCATTTCTATATATTCCATGCTTGTATTCAAGTAAAGGGCCAAAGAATTTTGTGTATCTTGCATTGTTGTGCTGCCATAATCTTGCTAGGAATTGCATACCCAAGCTCAGATCTCTTGTGCTATTCCTCTTCTAGTTGCATTATGTCCAGATTGCTTCTAATCTGCCATTGCTCAAGTGCCATCCTCTTGTTGTTATTCTTTGCATTCCCAATCCTTTGGACTCACATAAACACTCAGAGAAATAAAGGAAAGAATTGAGAGGACAAATACTCATACTATTGGATTTTCCAAAGATCTTTCTCTTTCAGGTTGGAGTTATGTATTTGTTTGAATTTTTTTGTCAAATTGTCAATTTCATATCAAATAGAGCAGATATTCAGTTCAATTAATCATATATTTGTAAGTAGATTAAATCAATAGGAAGTTTTCTCTTCAATATTGCCAAGGAAGTTGTGGGGGAATAATAGCTCTATTAGAGCCATGATTTTTTCTTCACTTCTGAGGTAGGGTTGGAAAGATTTTATTTAAATTAGAGTATATCTTAGATTTAGATTCACACATCTACACAGATAGCTAGCTACATCTAACTATTTATTTGTTTTTAAATTGTTTATTAGATTAGATGCATTGTCTAAAAAGTTAGAAACGCATAAAAATATTTATTTCCATAGATTAGTTTGTTTCATTAATTTGTTATGATATATTGAGAAAACACCAAAAATATAGTTTAGATTTCCTTTGATAGATAGTTTATTTACTAAAAAAAATCAATTCATCTTGCATGACCATCAACAGTCCGCAACAGGAAAATACTTACAGTTGTGATCCCTTGGTCCCACAACCCAATAGGTAAAGCTAATAACTGACATTGACACAAGTTTGCGCTTAACAATCTTACGCACACCTGCCACATACATAGAGAAAATAAGACAGTTAGAGACATTGAACATAGCTACTAATCAGGCCTATGACTTTTGGACTACTCTTGGAAATAAGATTTGATTGCATGCATGACCATACAAGGGCCTCAACCACAATGAATCTTTCGTTGTGACCCACATGTCCCGTAACCCAACAGGTCTACTAGTCAGTTAGATATTGACACTAGCTTATGCACACTGGTATTCATATCTTCACCACTTCCACTTGATATTATCACACAAATTTCATTGTTGAATATTGCAACTGATCATGATAAGACTTTCTGGACAAGACCATAAAATTTCCCTTAGTTCTTGCAACTCCACTACATCTATTGTCTCAATTTCCATGACCTTGTCTGGAAACCCATACGAAGCACCTGCAGGTTACTTTCCATGTATTCCACAACCAATCAATAGAATCTTGACAGAACTAGACATTGATTGGAGTCTTTGAGTACCTATCATATCGGACCATACCATTACACCCCTTTCAGGTTAGGAGTGAATTCTTTGCCTTAGATTTGCAGATCCCATTATTACTTGTCAAAGACATAAGATTTCCTAATTATCTTGATCATCGTCATCACTTTCATTCCCATTTCATTTCCACACCGACTGTCTTGGCACGACCTCAGGAGGTCAGGTGCGAAGAAGGTCACGTGTTGATTTTCTGTTGTACAAACTGGTGAACCTGACGTGAAGAGATAGTCTCTAAGAATTTCCACTTTCATCCATCCTTTATTCCGTGGGTATTCTTATACCCCCCAAATATGTCGGGATATGATGAGTATAGTCAACCCATCCTGGGTTTCGACATGTACCATTACCAATAAAATACCCCATAGCAATCACCTTCACTTTCAACATGGGCAGACAACCGCTCATCCACTCAAAACACTCTACTTTGGGGAACCAATGTTGGTTGTTATGTACACATCGAAGAACTAGATCATGTCACTCATACTTACCCCCTTGAATAATCAAGTTCAAATAATATGACATTCACTAGAGAAGTGAGTTCATCTCCTCGGGTATTGTTTTGACATCCCATTACCATGTAAACTGATCAACTTCCCCATCTTGATGAGGAGTATTTAGCACGATATGGTAGGAGTGAGAAGAAATTCCAACAAATGAACCAATCTTTCGATAGGTTACAGGGACAAGGTGATGTCCCAATTTAAAACAATAATGTTACCCCCCCCACTGACTAACAATACGACCAATGAGGGATGGAAACATTGTGAATAATTCATACTGGGATACCATACTTCTCAACAAGCTCCAAGGGTTCAACCAAAGGTATCTAAGCAAGGTACCACCCCATTAATGGGAAATGTCATTTCAGCTTTGGTTGATAAATACAAGGAGTTAGAGCTTTCCCAAAATACACAGAATTCATACGCAGGGCAAGCATGGGTTCCTTCCTACCCAAAGAACTATGGGCAAATAATGACCACACAGAATCTGCCAGTCTACATAAATACTTCAAACCATGCAGACTTGTTAACCGAGACGGGTACCTTGGGTATGCCTCCTCAAGCCATATATGGATATCTACAGCAAGCGCTAGCCAGAAGTGTGTTCTCACACACTATACCATCTAGAAATGTGATGTTCCCTAGTTTTGTGCCTTCAGTTCCATATCAAGGAGGTCAACTCCCTTATATAAACATGTATTTTAAATCTCGATAGGGGGACATGTACACCTACCCAAGTCCATATGGACAACCAAAAGGGATGTCATATGCCCCACCAAATGTCTAGGTTATCCCATTTCATTAGCCAATGTATCCCCCACCTCCCCAACAAGGGTCTTCAATGGTGGAAACATACGCGATGGGGACTTATTCTAAATATCTCAAAGAACCCCTAGATTTCTCCATTCAAGTAGTCATGCTCTCGAGACCCTTTCCTGATATCTTGAAGTTCAAAGAGGAGGATGATCATAATTTCCACATCAAGGCTTATGTAATGACCATTTGAGAGCTACTTCCATGGGATGTAGTTGTTGCAAAGATTTTCCCTAAGACACTTGAAGTTATTTCTCTCGACTGGTATTATAGGATACCGGAGACTTCAATACACTCATTCAGACAACTCGTGTTAGAGTTTATCAAAGATTTTGATATGATAAATCTTTTGTGAATAGGAATAAGATAATTTCTTCATATCAAAAAAGAAAATAACGAGTCTGCAGCTCACTTCATTCAAAGGTGGCAACATGTTCTCTACTCTTCCACAAGTGCTCTAAACATGGACCAAATGGAACTTTTTGATTTGTTCCTTCACTCATTCAACAGAGAGACGAAGGAAGAGGTCCAAAAATTCCCGATAAAGAGCTATGAAGAGGTGTGAGAGGGTTCTCTTTGGATTGACCAGGCAGCCATTGATAGTGGTCATAAGACCTACGGAGAAAATGGAAAGTTAGTTACCCCTTCTTAAAATACTCCCGGATACTCCAACAATACAAATAACAATCAAGGACAAAATATCCTTAATAAGAATCATGAAGTAATGACCGACAGTGTAAATGACCAGCCCAAAAAGCCTAATGTTGTTAATCCCACTGGTATAGGTGCAATGAATAACAACAATAATGGAAAAAACAATGGAAACAACCAGAGGAACAATAATTTCTCACCCTCGGTAAAAGCTGTGGATTTTAATCATCCCCAACATCAAAAACAACCTCAGCCATAAAGACAAATGCCAAACCCAAGCCCTAGTTAATACCCCAACCAATTCTAGAACTAGGGGCAAGGGTTCCAAAGTGTTAATTATAACAGTTAGCAACCAAGCAATAACCATGGTTTCAGACCACAACAAGGAACAAATGAAATGCCTTGGGATTATGATTCTAACTTGTATTGTGGTTTCCATAGGGTCCATGAGCATGATGCAAGAACCTGTCATGATTCTTATAAGTTTTTGCAAAGTTTTCCAGAAGACCAAAGATAATTATTTGTCGACATGTTTCTGGACAACCTAACTGTGCCTAGTCAAAACGCCTATATGGGACCGGTGTCTCCACAGAACACATCGTTGGGAATCTTCAAAGATACTCTCCCCACATGTCCAAAGGATGTTAAACTAGATTCTAATGGTTTAAATAAATGCATTGTAATAGGGACTCATGATCATGAAGCCTAAACTTTGTGATTCCCATTTCAAACACCACTTGAGACCCAAGAAACAACCTTGGGTTAGCTAGAAAAATTATGGAATAATATTTTTTTGTTTAGGGGTGAACACAACCGAGTTTCCAAACAACAGTGTGCCACTAGAAAGTTCTGAAACAAAACCCATTTACCCAAACACAAGTTTCCTTTATTAACTAATATCAAGTTCACAAGGTTCAAATTTTAGGGTTAGATATTCTAGTTAGTTTCAGGGAGAAATTTACCCCCATACCCACTCTCTAACAGGATCATAGTTTCAAGAAGATTTTTATCATACTTAATTATTCCAAAATTTCCCTAAACCATTCCTAATGGATAGGAAATATTCTCACCTTTCCGGTGATATAAATAAGTCCTCCTAACTCCTCTGGGAACTCAAGATACGGTCTGACGGAGTTTTGGGATCAAATTTTTCCCAAGGGGGACATGTGTCAAGAGGAGGGGAAAAACCCCTTTGGTAGGTTGGTGGGTCGCGGGGAATTTTTTGGAATTTTTCCCCATGTGTCACAAAAGGAAAATTTCTCCTAAACCTTCGCTGCCACTCCAAGGTGCTACGTGGCACCCTTTATTGGTTGTGGGCTGGCAGGGCGAAATGGAAATTTTTTCCAAAATTTTCAAAAAAATCAAAGGGCAAAAAGTTTCCATGCCTCTGCCGCTGCCCCGTGAGGACACGTGGTAGCCTCTGATTAACTGCGGACCAGTGGAGAAAAAGATGAAAATTTTCCCGAGCCAAAATTTTTGAAAATTTTCTAAGGGCAAATTCGACGGGAAATTTTTGGGTTACGGGCTCGCCAGGGAAAATTTTCCCAAATTTTTCCACAAAGGCACAAAAAATTCAAAGTGCCATAACTTGAGCTAGAAAGCTTAGTTTTGGGAAAAAAAGAATTTTTCAGCAATCTCTCAATTCCCTCTTTGGACATAAACCATAAAATTTGATTTTTGATGAATTTTAAGGGGTGAATTTAATGATAACAATATGCAGGGTTTTGATTAGTGAACTGATAGTTTTAAACTTCATATTTTGGTTAAATTATAACTCCTCCTTCACTTCACATGTCAAACAAACATGGAGGATCATTCTAGGGAGGGTTTAGAGTGTTTTAGGGAAGTCAATTTGTCTAATTTATTTAAGTTTGTATTTTTCTGGCAATAGACAGAAAAATGATTGTGCAAGTTCCCAATTTGATTTTATATAATTTTGAAGGTTCATACTTAATTGTTAAGGTAAATTTGAGAACTTTAAGTCTTAGTAGGTCTGAATTCCATGTTTCATAACTTATTGTTTGGTATAAGTTTGAACTACTCATTTTTATTAAAATGTGCATTACTAGAAAGAAGTTTAAAATAGTGAACTATTTCTTTTAAATTTGTTTATCAATTTTGTCTTTTGAGGGTACATATGATCCCTAAACTAGTCAAATACATTTAATTAAATCAATCAGCCATTCAATAACAATTTTGCAAAGTCTTATTTCTAAATGCAACTCATTCCAAGAGAACAATATATTTTCTTTTATTTCATATGCATGCTTCTTTTCCAAACGGAAAATTACAATCTTTAAAAACAAATTTTGAATCCAATCCACCATACAATTTTAAAGGAACTAATGAAATCTTTTATTGATATTCTAATGCAACTTTACAACTTATGACTTTTCCAATTTTATTTGGTTTCAAAATATAAAATACAATACATATAATATCATTTACATTTCTCTTCCCAAAACAGAGAACAAATATAATTTTTCTTTACATTACTCAATTCGAATTCAATCTTCCATCTACAATACAATAACTTCACATTACAATAATTACATAGCTCATCCAATCAAGGTGGGAAAGGTTACATTGAATTCCCACAACAATAAGGGACTGTCAAACTGTAAATTTCTTCTTGCTCCAAACACTAGCATGCTAGTTTTCCATCTTTCCATCTTTGATCACAACAATGAAGGGGGAAAGGCAACACTCTCCACCCAACCAAGACATCCAATGAGAAGGGAGAAGCCATACTTCCTCATTGGCACCTGAGCCCCAACCATATTGAAATAGAGTATGAAAATCAACACATGGCAACAATGGATTCTACAACAACAAGCAACATTCTTCACATTGTATACAACAATAAGAAAAATATAGTCCAAGTAAAGACAACAGTTCCCAACTGCATTTGAAATCATTCACACAACACATAGGCTTGATCAAGCAAGCCAACAAGAGCAAAAACTATGGGGAACTACTTATGCCTCCCTATTTGGAATTAGGCATCCACCAAAATCATACCACCAATAAACATATCAAATCCCATAAACCTTATATCTCCCAACCCCTCCTTATGCCCCCCCAAGAGTAAGAAATGTAAGCATTTTCTTTTCCTAGATGGATCCCAATCCAAAACTCCCTCCATAATAGAATAAGTGCCATTGGAAATCTCTTATGTGCCCCATATGAAATCCCCATAGCCTTCTCCTACACCTTGTCCTAAGTAGTCTACCCAACCAGCCAGGAACATAAAACACATTCACCATTTCAATAAGCATGCAAGAGAAAGAAAAACATTTAAAACACAGATTAAGATCCTACCTCTCCATACTAGAGTTTTTTCCAAGCTCACAATATTTTCAAATGCCAAATATAGTCTAAAATCAGAAGGGTTCAACATGCAAAAAGACTCCAAGCTTCCTCCACAACAAGATCCAAAACAACAACAAAAAAATGTGCCCCCAAGAGGAAAATAAAAAATTTTCAACAACCATAAACAAGCAAGGAGTTTCACTTTATAGGAGAGGGAAGAGAGGATGATGTGGATCCATGTGGGATGCCACATCATTCTTCCTCAACCCCAAGAGGAAATTCAACATCCTTCACCAAATCACAATAAATAAAATGACAAAATGACTTACACACTCCAAAATGACCCATACTCCAAAAGGACTGAGTTAAAAATATGTAAGGGAAGTGTAATTAAAACTTACAAATTGTCACCTCAAAATGCAATAAAAATGCCTAAATTTTAGCTCTAAACCTTAGGCATGGTTGGTGGATCATTTTAAGAGGTGTGGGACAAGTTTAACTTGTCCCACAAGCCTCCAAATTTGGCCTCCAAGGAAAAATTCCAATTCCTAAGGAGATGAAGTGTTAAACCTTCCAAAATATTTCTTACATACTCTTACAAATTTCTTACACATTAACTTACACACTCTTCCAACATTAATATTTAAAATCAACAACTTTATTAATTACATTCCATATCCCAATTTAAATTTAATAAAATTTTAACTATATGATCTCTTACATTTAAATTAATTAAAAGAAGGAACACATTACTAATAAAATACATACAACAAAAATTAAAAGGAACACATACTTAAAACACATATCCCATGGTCACATATGATGGAAATCCCCCCATGGGAATTCCTAACATAACTCAATACACAAACATACACAAAACACTTGCCATGGTGACCTTGTTGATTTCACCCAGAATTCTAATATGGTTAGTCTCCAGTCCCCTGACATTGTTGTGATTTTTAACCTGTAAAATGCAAATACCTCCTTCGGCCTCATGGCCATATCAGAACATCCAAAATGATATAAACAATAGTTCAAAATCAACTAAACACATGAATCACAACAATATCAAGAATTCAACATTATCATTTTCCATTAATTAATCAACTATATCATCTATACTATTTCATACTAGATCTACTCAAAATATCCAATGTCAAAAGTCCAAACAAAAATCCATAATATGTCCATGTCAAAACATTATATCATCAACCTCATATAAAAATGTCTCTAGTAACCATCATGCATAATAATTGAATCCAAATCAATAATAATTCATGATCTAACATCTAACCATCATACTAAAATAAAACATAATAGTGTCCATACTATGATCAATAGTATCCAAATTAGTATCTAAAAGTGTCAAAGGGAAGTGGGCACTACAAACTTCGCCAAAACCATAGGTGGTACTTCCTTTGGATGGTCGCAGCAAACAAAGATCATAAGTTTGGTTAAGTTAGACGTTGAACCCCAAATTAACGCTGCAACAAGAGCCAAAGACTATTCATCACAGTCAATCATGATTTATCTAGTTATCTCAAATATTGTTCATGACACGTTAAGCAAGCCAATAGGGGCTTATGATTTGATCAGTGATCTAACCAAGAAATTTTCACACATTTCCTTTTTCGATCTACTGAAGAATTCCCCTACTCATTGATATGCTCTCTTAGAAGCACTTGTTCTTGGCCATATGATTATCGTTACCCCTCCGCTAGAGGCACAGATAAACCATATAGACTTTGACGTTTTTCCTCTAGGGAAACCCAAAAGGGATATTGGGTTTGTATTTGACATAACCAAGATGCCTACAGATGCTAAAATAGCTCGTAGAGGAAATCCAGCCTTGTTTTTACAGGTTTGGATCTACAACAACTATGTGAAGCGTGCAATGATTGATGATGGGGCAGTAGTTAATTTTGTCCTCTTCTCTTTTCTTCATAAGTTAGGATATGGGGATACTAATTACTCCTTGATGTGAAACACATTAAGGGGCTATGATAGTCTCAAGGAAACCTCAATCGGAACCATAGTATTACCAGTCACTCTTGGACCCAAGACAATGTTTACTGGGTTTTATATTATAGATCAGGAAACCAACTATAATATGATCCTTGGTTACCCTTGGATCCACTGCATGAAAGCAATCACCTCCACCCTATTCCAAGAATTTATATTCTTGCATTTAGGGAAAGTATTTGTCGCTCAAGGTGATCCAAAGCCCTTTGATATACATCTGGCCAACTTGAGGAAAAAGCTAGGGGTTCATTCTAAATTCAAACTTCCTACAAACCAATTAAACAAACCGGCAAGCATGTTTACAAGAAGAAAAGTTGGTTCCCACAATGGAATTAAAGATTACATGTTCAATCGAGGTTATTCCAGCGGTCAAGGATGAAAGTGTTGTTGTAGAGACAATATCGTTAGGAACTACATCAAAGATTGTAGAACTATTAGAAAAGGATTTTCTTATCCTTATCCCCTTTGATTCCATGGGTATGGGACATGATTTGGGGCTTCGTTCCCTTCCAATGGATGAGGTTTGTATGGTAGATGTAACCGAGATAAAATAAAAAATCACAAAGGATGACTCAACATCTGTCTTTTCGAGTAATTGTTGGACCCCCCATTTTGATGGGCCCAAGTGTCGCTTCAGCACCAGGGTAGGTGCAATCCTTACTTCACCTAAAGGAAGGGTTTTACCTTTTCCTTTCAAATTGAATTTTGAATGCACAAACAATGGGTCTGAATATGAGGCTCTCCCACTAGGTCTCATTTTATCTAAGAGAATGGGCATCCTTAATAATAGGGTGTTGGGAAATTCACAACTAGTCGTGAATCAGGTATCCAAGGTATACAAGACTAGGGTTGAACACTTACAACTCTACAAAACCATTGTGTTGGGCCTAACTAAGGGGTTTGATTTTATATCAATTGAGGCAGCTCCACATCAAAAAAACCTTATAGTAGACTCTATAGAGACTTTTGCCTCATTCTTCACCCCAAGTAGTGATTTATAGGACACCAACTTCACGGTTTCACTCCTCACTGAATCATTGATTCGCAAAGTGTCAGTAACATCAACGTTGACATATGTGGAAGTTGAAGACAAGCTTGACTCTTTAGACCCTATTGATAGGTAGGAGTCAACCTTAAGTTACTTAAATGCTCTGGCAGAGTTTCATCTTACTTGTCAAGAGGTAGAATTTTCCCTAATTTCACGTTCCTCCTTTTATTTTGGCAATCAAATGATTGATTCCTCTCTGAGAAAAGATCTTGATATTTACGATGTAGAATAAGAAGAAGGGGATTTGGAGTTTCCTCCAGCCCCACCTGAGTTTGATAAGGGTAACGCCTCCTTGATCGAGGGAACAATTAATATAAACATCAGAACGGAGGAGGAATCAAAAATCTTAAAACTAGGGTCTTCTCTAACTCCAGAGGAAATAGAAATTCATACCCAGATCCTTAAGGAACATCAAAAATCCTTCACATTTAGTCGCAAGGAAATGATGGGAATTGCACCACACATCGCAGTTCATAATCTCGTCACTAAGCCAAACACCAAACCAATTAAGGAGAAATCAAGACTTATGAAGCCAAAGGTGGCCCTTATGGTAAAAGAAGAATTAATGAAGCTTCTCCATGTAGGATTTATCAAGATGGTTGATTATTCACAATGGGTATCTAACATTTTCCCCATTTTCAAAAAGAATGGAAAGATTTGTATTTTCATAGACTTTCAAGACATTAACAAGGCTTGTCCCAAGGATGATTTCCCGCTACCATCCATTGATGTTATTGTTGATGCAACAACTAGATTTGAGTTGTTGTCCCTCATGGATGGGTTTTTGAGATATAATCAAATTAAAATCTCTACTGAGGATCAAGCTAAAACTACGTTTATAACTCCGTGGGGAACTTATTGTTATGTCATCATGCCATTTGGTCTTAAGAATGTTGGCACTACATACCAATGAGAAATGACCTACATATATCATGATCTTATTCATAAGATTGTGGAATCCTACGTGAATGACATGCTAGCCAAGGCTAGGAAGCGTTGCAATCACCTGGAGGTGCTTCATATCATTCTCTCATGCTTAATTAAGTATGGTGTCCTATTGAATCTAGAGAAGTGTGTATTCGATGTAACAAGAAGAAAGCTCCTGGGTTACTTTATATCTTCACGAGGGATTGATGTTGACATGGCCAAAATCTGGGTAGTGTTAGAAATGGTTCCACCATTAGAAGAGTTTGGTATTAGATATTTTCTTGGGAAACTCAGTACAATCTGAAGGTTCATCCTTGACTTGACCTTCACCATTCATCCAATCAACAATTTTTTGAAGAAAGATTATAACATTGATTGGACGGAGGAATGCGATGAGGCCTTTGTGGTAGTTAAATGATTCTTATTTTCCCCTCCCACGCTAATGCCACCTAGGTCAGATCTCCCTTTGATCTTATATTTGCAAGCTACAGATGTTTCACTAGCCTGTATGTTGGCTCAAGAGGACGACGATAAGTAGGAACCAGAAGTTTACTTTATCATTCAGATGCTACTTGATTATGAGACATATTACATGCAGGAAGAAAAAGAATGCCTTGCCATAGTATTTGTAACCAAGTGCTTAATACATTATATGCTCAATCAAGAAACAAGGGTCATCATCAAGTCATACCACTTATGAACATTCCTCATGCAGGGATCCTTGTCTAAAACAGCTGGGCGTTTCATTATATTAATGGGTGAGTTCGAGTTAATGTTTGTAAATAAAAAATTTGTTAAGGGTCAAATCATTGTAGATTGGTTGCCTGTTAATCCATTAGATAAGGGTGATTTGGTAGATTTGGACTTTCTCGATGAGTGTATATATTTCGTTGAAACCAGGACCCCTATCTTTGTATGCCCTTGGTACAATGGAATTATCAATTTCATTATGGACCACACATACCCATAAGGGGCAACATCAAAACCAAAAGAGGTGGTTACACATAATTTCCACTAAGTACGTTATCCTAGAGCATGTGCTTTACCACAGAGCCTTTGACGAAATGCTATTGAGATGTGTTGATGCCGAAGAATCTGAAAAGATTATTTATGAGTCACGTAATAGGGTATGTGGAGGCCACTTTGGTAGCCACATCACTTCCCAGAAGATACATCAGGTGGGATATTTCTAGCCCACCCTTGAACATGATGTGATAGAGTTTGTGCGCAGATGTGAAAAGTGTCAAGAGTTTTCCCATGAGATGCACATATCAGCACAAGCTTTACAACCAATTACAACTCCATGACCCTTCTCCACGTGGGGCCTGGATCTAATAGTGAAATTCTCTCCCTCATCAATAGATGGCCATAATTTCATAATCACGGCTACTGAATACTTTACCAAGTGGGTATAGGCCATGACCCTTACCACTGTTCCTGGCTATGTAATCACTAAGTTCATCCTGAACTAGATCATTTGTAGGTATGGGGTGCCATAGGTCATTATTTCTGATAAATGCATGTCTTTCAAAGATGAAGAGCTGCGTGATTTGTGTAAAAATTTCAAAATAAGCCATCACATGTCTTCTCTCTACTACCCTCAGGCTAGCGGACAAGTTGAGGCTACCAATAAGACTTTAAAGTGCATTCTTCTAAAAATTGTTAAGGATAATAAATGAGATTGGAATCTAAAGCTTTTTCTGGCCTTGTGGGCCTACCATACGTCGGTTAGAACACCAACGGGTCAACCCCCTTTTCCTTAGTATTCCATGCTAAGGTAGTTCTACCACTCAAATTCGAAATACCTAGCCTCTGCATTTTGTTACATGGGATCTTGGGAGAGGAGGGTTATCAAGAATGTCAACTCTCCCAGTTAGAAAGTCTCGATGAAGCTAGATTAAATGCTGAGTAATGACACAGTGTTTATGCTAACCACATGGCTCAGAAATACAATAAAAATGTGTATGAATGTGATATCTACGAATGATATTTGGTATTAATACTTGACAACTAAATAGACAAGAAGACCAGCGAGGAAAGAAAGTTCAGACCTAGGTGGTTGGGTCCATATCGAGTAGTCAAAGACTATAAAAATGGTGCATTTCATTTGTGTACACTAGAAGGTAAGGAGTTTAGTGAATCTGTAAACTCTCTTCACCTAAAGAGGTACTACGCATGATCCATCAACATTCTCATATGTACATTATTGCATCTATATTGCATATTCATTTTCCAGTTCATTTCATAAATTTGTGATCAAGGGACTTATTCTTATAGAAATTCCTAAAAAACTCTGAAAAACATTAGCAAAACATTCAAATCATGTCTCTCCAAACCTTCATAATATCATCAACTATTTCTATATTGCTTATCAATCCAAACAAGATAAGAAAAAGTTTTGACAGTAACCATACCAAGCCCTACATACTTGGTTCTACTATTGGTCTCTTCTTATGATAGGTGTCTTTTGTTCATGGTTTGTTTTAGAAGCTTCATGGTGTCACATCCATCCCACATATTTCTCCTTGGAAATAATAACATTTTAAACATTTTTCCCAAATAAGCAAGTCAACCGAAAATTTTTATTTTACACATTTCTTTGCCCTACCAACCTTTGGTGTTGAGCTTGCATCTCTTACTAGTGACATAGGGTTGGGAAAGGAAGGAAATGCCCTTACTCACCTATGCTTTGTCCATGGTGATAATCATGTGCTTCCTACTGGTAGCATGGGGCAAGGTTTAGGGGGTATCTTTGACAAATCTAAAAGTCATAAACAATTAAATAAATTACCGTGAAATCCTAAGTCAAAACGAAGTGAATTAGATGTTCAAAATTTGAAGAGAATTCAAAACCCTAAAAACCAGATTTTGTCAACCAAGTGGCCATGTATGGATCCAAGTATAGATAAAATATAAAGTAATTCACATTCTAAACTATGAAGTAGCATAAGTAGGGTAAGGTTGTAGCATCTCAATTTGGTTATGTCAAACCTCTTTCCTTCTCTCATCACTACCATTCGAAAAATTTCAAGGCTTGTGCCCTTTCTAATCCTCGGTGTAGAGCCCTCACATCATAATAGTGTGGGGTTAGGAGTGGGCCAAGCATATCTATTTATCATATCACTATATCATCACATTTTATCAAGACAAATATGAAGTACTAAAGATTGCAAAAAAAACTAAGTTTAAGATCACATTGTGTTTACATCATCATATATCAGCGCTATGAAATAAAAAAAGAAATCATTCTGTTATCATTTCACATCCATTGCATACATTCTAAAAAGCATAGAAAAGAAGAAATTCTAAACATCTATAGTACACATGAGAGATAAGCCAAAGAAAGTCAACTTGGATACAATGGAATGTCGAGCCAAAAATAGAGTCTGTATATATCATAGTGGATCAAGTTTGTATACAATGTCATCATACGCTAAGCATGGTCAAAAATGCTCGCAATGAGCCCAAAACATATAAAAATCAATAAAGGCTCAATGACCTGTCAATCCCTATGGGATCCCTCAGATGGTGCATGACCATGTCTAGGGATCCTGTTGTGGCTGCGATGGTACTGAGAATGGATTGAATGGTGTGAGTGCTCATGGTGGCACCCACTAACCGTAGCCTCACTATGAGAATGGCTTCACCTCATCAGGCACTCTGTAGTGTCGTATCTAACTACTGTGGTATGAAGGGAGGTCACTATTTCTGCAACCTGCCAGATGGGAGAAAACATGTCAGTATGTCAGTTGGAGGCTAAGGGCTGCCCTGAATTAGCAGTCAACTCAGCTCGAGTCTTCCCCAAGGAGATCAATAGGGTGTCTAAACATATGTGATGAATGAGCTCTCGCCACTCATGTGCAGACACTACAAAAAGAAAAAAAGAAGAGATAGTGAGCTAAGAGAAAACCACATAATGCAAATTGAAAGAGAATGCTAAGCTAAACATGTGAAAATTGATAGATAAAATAGAGAAAGGAGTATTGAACATACGCGAGTCTCTGGGAATCCATGTGGGATCAACAACTATTATGGCACTACCTGTTAGTGGCTGTGGAGCCTCCCTGAATCTGGAGGCATGGTGCTTTCCAATCACGGACTCATCATCCCCTCCAAGTGTCTCCTCCGAGACTAGATTTTCTCTCTCCACGCTCACCTTCTCATGCGCTACTCTAAGGATCTTTTGAGTATCATGCTATGTAGGGTGGCTGTCAACCCCCTCTAAAGGTCCTACTCCCTAATCTTCCTCTCTGACCAACTCCCCCTTCATATCGTATCCTGTATCCTCCTCAGAGTTAGAGTCCAAATTGATCGGCTCATCCTCCTCCCCATTATGAGCAGGAGCCACCCCAATCTGAAGTAAGGGTGCTTAAGGAGCACCAGTTGCCCACCTATCCTAGACTATGTGCCTAACTATAATAGGTACACTAGGAGTAACAACTGTCTAACCAAGATCCCCTCTAGGACCTCTCCATGCCTCTTGAATAGTCCTGTAAACTGGCGTCATTGGGGGAAGCATGACAGGGTATGAAAGACCAAACTACTGGGGTACCCAATCAGAGGGGTGATTCTCTATCCTCCCAGCTTTGTCAACTAGCTAGCTCATGGAAGAACAAGCTACCATCAGCGTAGTATCATCACCCCATATCCCTTCCATGTCCTAATAGGGTGTGGTGGTCATGTCTGCTATAGTCAGGGAGGCCATTGACTGATGTGGTTTCTAGAGTGCTAACATGCCTATCTATCTAGCTTCCTAGACAACCTCTAGATCTGATACCTATACCCCCTACCATACGGGATGAAATGCTCATAGACCTAACTCATAACTAGAGTGGGGTGGCTCAAGGACTGTCCCTGTAATATGACAAATTTGTATAAGTCATGATATGTGGTCCCCAAAATATCTATTCACCAGGTATACTTACAACCATGAGCTTAGATCTATGCAATGATAGGGGCCTAGAAATATAAGAGTGTATCCCCTCCCTTGTCCCTGATTAGTCTCGAGGGTAGGATACCCATGATGGCTCTCCGGATAGGAATGGGAGCAGTAGCAATAGACCAAACCTTCATTCCCTTATTTGAGCCAGATGAGACAATAACGTCTCTCATGTAGGTATCCTGATGTGTCATCACAACCCTAGACCCCGCTGTCACTAAAGTAAGTTTCCTACCAAGTATTGGGAGTCCAACAATGTGATATACATCCTCTAGAGTGATAGTCCACTCCCTCCTGACACCTGGGAACCAAAAAGTGTCCCAGTCTGTGTCCCAGTAAGAAATTAAGTCACACAAAATGTGACTAGCAGGAGAAACATGGGGCACCCGTTCTATCCACCAGAAGCATGCCCACTATAAAAGATCCATCTCATCCTAGGTCAGCTGATCTAAGATCCTAGGGAGCCAATCAAACTCTCTCTCTGCTCCAGTGTATGTACTCTACTTTCTTCTGCATCCACCAAAATATGAGAAAAGAGCAATTTAGTAAGGTATATCACATAATAAGCTCATAGAAAACATAGTAGACTCTCAAAAACCCAAAAAAAATCAAGTTTTGAGAATGTTTTGACATTCTATCTAGAACCGCCGCCCTGCTTTGGGTGGTGGTCCTAAACTGATTTTAAAAACGTGCCCTTAACCCTAGAAATGACCAAAAATGTTGAAATTGACCATTTTCGACAAAATAAAATCATGCCCTATGGGCACCCCCCCTAAAGACTCATTCGAAATAAGAAATTTTGAAAATATCCCCCCTAGGTGAACTTTTCAATGTTTTAAATTTTAGGGTACAAAAAGACAAAGGAGGAAATAGCTAACCTGAGAGCGCACTAGTCGATCTCCCACTCAGGAACACATGATCAATATCTCAGCACGACCGTATCAACTGTATTCTCGTCAAGAACAGTCACCATAAATCCAGAGCTCTAAATCAATCAAACTAACTAAATCAACAATGCACAAATGAATTAAGAAATGAATTTGTTTTGATATATACATGATATTTCTAACTTCTTTTTGAGTGTATGTGTTTACAGGGCTAGAGTGTTGGCGCAAGTATATTTCTATGTCCCCACACAAATGGTAAGTCCTCTTGTTGTTTTAATTTAATGTTTATTTTTTAATGTTTTTTCTATCTGCACTTGAGTCTTCCTTTTATTTTGTAGGTAGTGGGAGTATGGATCGAGATTTCGACACATGGGCATGTCAGGTATAGCTTCTAACTCCCTATTTTGGGAACGCCATACTCAGACTCTACGTTTTACACCTCTTTCAAGGCTAAGATGCTTCTCCAAGGGGGAAATATGTATACATCCAAAATTACATGTGCTACATTGTTAGGAAAATGGCTATAAAGGTCCCCAGTGATGATTCAAAATCCTTTCAAGAAGGTGTTCGAGCTCCAAAAACCCTTTCGTAGTATATATTTGTATCTTAGATAGCCAAGTACTTATCTTTTCCTTACATTTTTCTAGCTTTCCCCTTCTTTCTTTGTTTTTTTGGCCTTCAGTGCCACGACTGCCACCCTACTTGGGCGGTGGTTCACAAACCTCCACCCTACCTGGGGCGGCGGTCCTGAAACCACCACCCTGCGTAGGGCAATGGTCCTGATTGATTTTTCTAGAATCTTCATGTGAGAAATTGCATGAAATGATTCAATTAAGTTTACTTTTTGAGCGCATCCATGAGCCAAATTTGCTAAAAATAGCTTCATTTGCATGGTTCTCCTTGTTATTTCTATTTTTAAATATATTTAATGAGTAGAACTACCTCTTCATTTCTTTTTGCATGAAATAACCCTCTATCCTCCATTCCTATATATTCCATGCTTGTATTCAAGCAAAGGGCCTAAGAATTTTTTATATCTTGCATTGTTGTGCTGCCATAATCTTGCTAGGAATTACATAGCCAAGCTCAGATCTCTTGTGATATTCCTCTTCTACTTGCATTATGTCCAGATTGCTTCCAAGCTACCATCACTCAAGCGCCATCCTCTTTTTTTTCTTCTTTGCATTCCCAATACTTTGGACTCACATGAACACTGACAAAAAGAAAGGAAAGAACTGAGGGGACAAATACTCATACTACTAGATTTTCCAAAGCTCTTACTATTCTAGGTTGAGGTTGTGTATTTGTTTTCTTTGTTTTGTCAAATTGTCAATTGCATATCAAATAGAGTAGAGAAAAAATTCATTTCAATTAATCAGATAGCTGCAAGTAGATCAAATTAATAGGAAGTTTTCTCTTTAATATTGCCAAGGAGGTTATGGTAGAATAATAGCTCTATTAGAGCCATGATTTGTTCTTCACTTCTGAGGTAGGGTTGGAAATATTTTATTTAAATTAGAGTAGATCTTAGATTTAGATTCACACATCTACATATATAGCTAGCTACATCCGGCCAATTATTTGAAATTTAAATTTTTTATTAGATTAGATGCATTGTCTGAAAAGTTAGAAAAACACAAAAATATTTATTTCCATAGATTAGTTTGTTTCATTTCTTTGTTCTGATATATTGAGAAAACACAAAAAATATAGTTTATATTTCCTTTGATAGATAGTTTATTTACTGAAAACAAATCAAGTCATCTTGCATGACCATATATGGTCTACAACAAGAAAATAATTACAGTTGTGATCCCCTGGTCCCACAACGCAATGGGCCAGAGGTAATAACTGACATTGACATAAGTTTGCGCTTAACAATCTTATGCACACCTACCACATACACAAAGAAAATAAGATAGTTAGAGACATTGAACATAGATTCTAATCAGGCCTATGAATTTTGGACTGCTCCTAGAAATAGGATTTGATTGCATGCATGACCATACAAGGGCCTCAACCTCAACGAGTATTTAGTTGTGACCCACAAGTCCTGTAACCCAACAAGCCTGCTATTCAGTTAGATATTGACACTAGCTTACGCATAGTGGTATTCATATCTTCACTGCTTCCACCTGATATTATCACACAACTTTCATTGTTGAATATAGTAGCTGATCAGGCTAAAAAATTTTGGACAAGACCAAAAAATCACCCTTAGTTCTCGCAGCTCCACTAGATCTCGTCTCAATTTCCATGACCTTGTCTGGAAACCCATACAAGGCGTGTGTAGGTTACTTTCCACGTATTCCACAACCAATCGATATAATCTGGATAGAACTAGACATCGAATGAAGTCTCCCAATAGCTATCATATCGGACTGTACCATTACACCCCTTTAGGTTAGTAGAGCATTCTTTACCTAAGATTCAAAGATCCCATTATTGTGTGTCGAAGACATAAGATTTTCCAATTACCTTGATCATCACCATCACTTTCAATCCCATTTCCTTTCCACACCAGCTGTCTTGACACGGCCTCGGGAGGTCGGGTGTGAAGAAGGTCACGTGTTGATTTTCTGTCGTACAGTCATCATAGATGTAACGACTGGATATTAGTTGTTGTCACTCATGGATGGTTTCTTGGGTTATAATCAGATTTAGATATTTGAGTGTAGTACCCACTTCCTTTGACACATTTGATATTGATTTTAATACTATTAATCATATTATGGACACTATTATGGTTTTTAGTATGATGGTTAGATGTTAGATCATGGACTAATATTGATCTGGATTTAGTTATTATGATTGATGATATACTATTATGACATGGACATATTATAGATGTTGATTTAGACTTATGATATTGGATAATTGAGTAGATCTAGTATGGTGGAATGTTGATGATGATATAGTTGACTTATTTAATTAAAAAATGATAATGTTAAATTAATGATATTTTTGTGATTTTTGTGTTTAGATGATTTTGAAATATTGTCTATATCATTTTAGATCTCTGATGCGGCCATGAGGCCAAAGGAGCTATTTGCATTTTGTAGGTTAAAAATCACAACAATGTCGGGAGACTGGAGACTAACCATATTAAAATTCCGAGTGAAATCAACAAGGTCACCATGGCAACTATGTTATGTGTTTGTGTGTTGTGTTATGTAAGGAATTCCCAAGAGGGGGAATTTACATTATATTTGACCATGGGATATGTGTTTTATTTATGTGTTCCCTTTTAATTATTGTTGTATGTATTTTTATTTGTAATATGTTCTTCCTTTTTAATTAATTTAAATGTGATGAATTTAATGTGAGAGTCACATAGTTAAACTTTATTTACATTTAATTGGGACATGGAATGTAATTATTAAAGTTATTGAGTTTAAATAATAATTTTGGAAGAGTGTGTAAGTTAATTTGTAAGGATGTGTAAGAAATGTGTAAGAGTATGTAAGGCTGATTTTGGAAGGTCAAACACTTCATCTTTTATGAAATTCGAATTTGACCTTGGAGACCAAATTTGGAGGCTTGTGGGATAAGTTAAACTTGTCCCACACCTCTTAAAATGATCCACCAACCATGCCTATGGATTGGAGGTTAAATATAGGCATTTATAATGCATTTTGAAATAACATTTTGTAAGTTTTAATTGCATTTCCCTTACATATTTTTAATGCAGTCCCTTTTGGAGTGTGGGTTGTTTTGAAGTGTGGAAGTCATTTTGTCATTTTTATTTATTGTGATTTGTTGGCTGGTGTTGATTTCCTCTTGGGGATGAGGAAAAATGATGTGGCGTCCCACTTGGATCCACATCATCCTCTCTCCTTCCCTTCCTATAAAAGTGAAGCTTCTTGCTCATTTGGGGGTTGTTGAAACCTTGTTATTTCCTTCTTGGGGGCAGCATTTTTTTGGTGCTATTTTGGAGCTTGTTTGTTGAGGAGCTTGGAATTATTTGTGCTTGCTTAAACCTTTTTGTTTTGGGGATTTTTTGGACTAAACTTTGACATTGTGGAAATATTGCGAGTTTCGAACAAACTTCAGTATGGAGAGGTAGGATCTGGAGTTGTATTTTAAATATTTTCCTTCACTTGCATGCATTTTTGAATGGTGTTTGTGTTTGCATTCTTGCCTGGTTGGGTAGAATGCTTAGGGAAAGGTGTAGGAGAAGGCTATGAGGATTTCATATGGGGGGGGAATAAGGGATTGCCAATGGCACTTGTTCTATTTTGGAGGGAGTTTTGGATTGGGATCCACCTAGGAAAAGAAACTGCTTGCATTTCTTACTCTTATGGGGACATAAGGGAGAAAATCTGGTTGGGGGGCATAAGGAGGGGTTGGGAGATGTAAGGTTTATGGGGTTGATATGTTTACTAGCGGTATGCATTTTGGTGGATGCCCAATTCCAATTTGGGAGGCATAAGGAGCTCCCCATAGTTCTTGCTCCTGTTGGCTTGTTTGGATCAAGCCTATGTATTGTGTGTATGTTTACAAATGCAGTTGGGAACTAATGTCTTGTTGGACTATGTATTTTATTAATGTTGTATGCAATGTGAATGTTGTTTGTATGTGAAAGAAGCCTATGTTTCCATGTGTTGATACTCATGCTCCATTTCAATATGGTTGGGGCTCAGGGGCCAATGGGGAAGATGGCTTCTCTTCTCCCATTGGATGTCTTGGTTGGGTCGAGACCATTGTATTTCCCCATTCTTTATTGTGATCAAAGATGAAAAGAAGAATAAATCAACATGATCTTGTTTTGAGAATGAATTTTATAGTTTTGCCAGTCCTATCTCTTAGAGAAAATTCAATGTAACCTTTCCCACTTCAAGTGGATGAATGTGTAAATGTTGTAATGTGAAGTGATTGCATTGTAAATGGAAGTTGTAATTTCACTGAGGAAAGTAAAGAAGAATTACATTTGTTCACTATTTTTGGAAAAGAAATGCAAAGGATTTTATCAACTGTGTAATTCGTAGTTTGAAACCAAAGTGGGAAAAAATGTTAAGTTGTAAATGTGTTATTGAATTTTAAATAAAGAATTGAAGTACTTTTCAAATTGTATTGTATGCTGGAGTTGAATTGCTATAAAAAAATGAGATCTCTGTGTTGGAAGAAAAATACATACGAGAAAGCTAAATTGTATTGTTCTCATTTGAATTATGCATTCGAATTGAAATTTGAACTATAATTTAATTTAGAATTGAATGGATTTATTAATCAATTAAATGTATTTGACTAAGATTAGGAATCACATGCACATTCAAATTACCAAAAATGAACAAATTTAAAAGAAACAGTTCACTATTTTAAACTCAAATCTGGCAAAGCACATTTTAATAAAAATGAGTAGTTTGAATTTACACTCAATAATAAGATACGAAACTTGAAATTTATACTTAGGAAGACTTAAGGAACCCAAATTCACTAAAACAGTCAAGAATGGATCTCAAAAACTCACGGAATTTCAAATTAGAACTTACGTAGTTGTTTTTCTTGTCAACTGTTGGAAAAATAAAAACTTGTATAAATTAACAAATTGAATTCACTAAAACACTCTAAACCCTCCCTATCTATGTCCATTTGACATGTTGGGTGAAGGAGGAGTTGTAATTGTATCCAAATTATAAGTTGAAAAAAAAAACTGCCAGTTCGCATATTAAAAGCCTGCAGATTGATTTCTTAAAATTGACCCCCAAACCTTCATCAAAATAAAAAATTGATGATTTTTGTACAAAGAGGACTCAAAGATCTTTCCGAAAAGTCCTTGTTTTCTCAAAACCGACTCTTCTATCAAAATTTATGGCCATTTAAAATTTTACTTCAAAATGGCCATCCAAAACTTAATCTAACTGTTTAAAATCAAAATTTAACCTTTCGAAAAATTTCCCCAAAAAATTTCATGGCCCCCGCAACCCTTGCAACCAATCACATGATGCCATGTGGCACTTTGGAGGGGCAGACCTTTTGAAAACTTAAATTTTTTGAAAATTTTAACCTTGGGAAAATTTTCCCCATTTTTCCTCATGGCCTCGCAGCCAATCACGAGCTGACATGTGGCATGGTGGGCACACGGAATAAATTTGGAAACTTAGAATTTTAACTCTTTTAGAAAAAAAATACTTTTTTCTCCATAGCCCCCACACCCCCACATCCAATCAAGAATTGACACATGTCCTAACAGACAGTGCAGGCCTGCGTAATTCTTTTTGACTTTTAAACACTTTTGGCACAAACCATTAAATCTCTCCATCACTCCGCCGAGCTGCGTCTAATCACAGGACGCCACGTGGCCTTTTTAGAAAAATCAGAGGTTTGAAGGAAAATTTTTCCTTCGAGAAATTATATTTTGATCATTAGAAAAATTCCCAATTTTTCCCTGTGACCCACTGGCCCCCGTCCAATCACGTGTTGACACATGGCATGGGTTTCTCCTTGGTGGAGGCACGCGTCCATTTCTGCCTTTGGGCTCTTGGCTTAAAAAAATCCAAATCCTAAAATGCTCCAATGCTCTACTTTTCCCCATGCTGATTGAGAGGTGCCACATGTTCTCCCTAATTGGACCTGTGGATGCATGAAGGAGTTTTGCACTTTTGCGCTCAAAGAGGGAAAATTTCTCACCCTAAGCCCGCATACTCCCTAAGGGGAAAATTTCACCCCAGAACTCCGTCAGGCCATAACTTGAGTTTTATAAGGAGTTAGGAGGACTTCTTTATATGGCTGGAAATGTGGAGAGAATTTCCTATCCAATGGATATGATTTAGGAAAATTTTGATGACTGTAAGTGTGCAAAAAATTAAGTTGAACCCTGTAATTATTTTAGGGCAAGGATGAGTAAGATTTCACTCTCCTAACCTAAGTGATGAATCTAACTTATTGTTTTGACCTTGTGCCTTATCGATAATAGTTGCTAGAGTAATTTCTATAAAGTTATTCTTGATTGTTAAACCTAAATCAGGTTTGTGCTAACTGAGATCTTGTAACCCTCCTTACTAATACTTTTAATCAAAAAAAATTATTCCATAATTTTCCTAGCTAATCCTAGTTTATTTCTTCGGTAGTTTGAAGCGGGCCATTACACTTCGTGATCAGAGTGGATGGTTTCATAAGCTTGGACCATTGGGGCCCACTATAAAATTGAGACTTTGAAACCGTAAAAACGAACACACCTGGGAAGCTAGAAAACAAAACTATTTGCAATTGTTCATGCATAGTAAATTATACCTAAAAGAAGGCTTTGAAGTAATGAACTACCTCACTTTGGTCTTTTGCAGGAGGTGCATGACGGAGTGAGAGAAGCATTCACAAGACCCGACTCGCCCACCCCCCAACCACCAGCACACCACCACCGATCAAGATAGTGGCAACCATTCTACTCAGATTTTAACACCAAGACCCGCAGATGTTAATGAAACCTCTAACGGGAGATTCATATGAGGGCACTAGACAGACATGTAGATTTACTTCTATTGAGGACTGCACCTCCTCCATCAAACTAGGAGAATAAGGAGAGAAATCCCAGGTGGAGCAGTCAGATAGATTCCACAACTAGGAAGATAGGTTGACAGAGTTCGCTGATCTAGAGAGAGGTTCTCAAGAGCCCTAGGGTTAGGGATGAGCTTAGAGAGGCCCTAGAGGCCAATATACCATAGTATGCTATTCCCATTAGGGAGACCGAAAGCGTAGGTCCCAACATTACAAGTGTGATAAGTTGTGATTTCACAGGGAGAGGCCTGGCTAGTGAGCTTGAACCTTCCTTCAACTGTTGTCCCTGTTTCTAACAACAACGAAGCTCATGGGGCGATCCTCTACTAAGGGATGGCGGAAGGAGTGTGTTGGAGGACAGAGGCGTAGAAGATCCAGGTATATTTAGAGATAGTGACTGGACTATTTGAGGAGAGATTGGAGTAGTACCTATCATGTAGTTCGATCTAGTAGAGGATGATGAGTTCCCAGGACCTCTGACAAGCTACCTTTCAGTAGCAGAGTAAGGAGGTAGTTTATAGATCTACTTCATAGTAGAGCATATGCATTAATGATTAGTGGGGATTCACATGCTTCCTCTGGGCCTGAATTTGGATTTGGAGGGGCAGTATGGATTCACGTCCACAGAATTTAGTAGAGGCCATCCGAAAGCCTACCTTGTAAGAGAGTCGGTGTAAAACCCAACAGGATAGGGAGTGAGTCAGGATCTGCATTCATCAATTAGGATGGTAGTCCAAGAGGTGAAATACCTCTTCCTCATGGTGTGTCGCATTCAAATAGTCATCCTTTAGCCACGCAGCACAGTCTCACCACCAGTGACCTCCTCAAGCGAGTTTGATGCTAGAGAGGTCAGAGTATGGAGAAGTGGAGGAGGGAGAAACTAATACAGGGTGTTTTGTCGAGGAAGCGGGTGAGGGGACTAAGGTGAAGAAAAAATAAATAAGAAGGTAGAAAATAGGAAAAGGGGCAATTGGGAGAGTAGGGAAGGACAAATAACGTGGGGAGAAGGATGGGGAAAAGAAAACAGATTAATGGCCAGAAGGAGGGGATGGGCTGAGAGGAAGACGGTAAGTGAGGGCAAAGCTCGGTTTTTCTCTCCTCCTAGGGGTCCCATCAAAAAAAGGGTGGAACTATATATCAGTCAAGCCGGAGCTAGCCAACATAGGCCGCAAAAACAGGCTACATCCTGATCATCAAGATCCACACCACACCACAGGATTTTTAGGGAACCCGACTGGAGGTGCTGCTCCTTGGAGATGATCATTTGGTTATTTTGGATGTTTGAGTAGCTTTACATTCTGGAGAATTTCCCTCTAACCCTACAGGGTAAGGCATCGGTTTGTAAGCTGACATTGGTGACAGGGGGCATGCCATAGGATTTATGCCGTGGTTGAGAACTGTCGTAGCGCACCAGAGGCATAGTCATTGATACCACAGGTAGCATTTGTGGGTATCCCTTCCTCGTGGATTTTTTATTTTTTCTTTTATTCCTCAATATGCATCTTTAGGAGAGTAATGCATGCAAAGTGTCAGTTTAGGCAGGTCTTAGTTGGATGTCAAGAGCTTCGGGGGAAATATCTGTGGTGGACTCCTTAGTTAAGGAGTGTGTATGGATTTGGGACCTTTTCCCACCAATTCATATCTCTAAATCTTCCTTTTGGGTCATATTGAGTCTATTATGCTGGATTGGTTATCTGCACAAGGGCAAGATGGATTGTTATCATAAGACGAGATCTTTTGCAGATGATCTTGGAGTTAAGTTTGTGATATCCCCCCGAGCAGTAGACCGTTTCTATTTGCAACAAACCATTTCCTGCTATGCGATCAATGGTTGTGCGCGGGGTGGTCAAATGTAGACTATTATAGTTAATGACAAGTCCAAAGAATGGGTCTAGTGGACATCGCTAGATGTACCTCCCCATCTTGAGAGAGTTTTCTCTAATGATATATGCAAGGGAGCTACCGGGGAGTCCACCCTGCGTGAGATTGATTCCCAGATAGATATAGTCCTAGAGGAGAGCCTATCCTCAATAGGGCACACAACCTTTCAAATGACCACCTCCGGAGCGCTGTGAGCTCAAGTGACACTTCAACACCCTTCTGGAGAAAGTCCTTATCCATCCTAGTGTTCCCCTTTGGTGCACTGGGATCTTTTTGAAGAAGAATGATTGATCAATGGGGGGTTGTGTATTGATGTCACTCTCTTAACCTTGTGATGAATCTAAAATTCGCTTTTTGGCCAACCTTGCGTACCTTGCCTCAATAATAGTTGCTTTAGAAGTAATTGTTGCAAGTCAGTCTTGATTGTTAACTAAATCAGGTTTGTGCTAATGAGATTTGTTACCTCCTTACTAAAATTTGTTAAAAAAAATTCATTTATAATTACCTAGCGATAATCCTAGTTTGTTTCTTGGTGTTATCAAGTGTAGTTTGAAGCGGGCATTACATTCGTATCAAGAGTGATGGTTCATAAGCTTGGGGGACCATTGGCACACTAGAAATTGAGAATTGAAAAACCTTAATAAAAAACAACACACCGGTTAATCAGGAAAACAAAAATATTTGAGAATTGTTCATGATAAGTAAACATTAGGAAACTAGAGAAGGCTTGAGAAAACTAACTTCAATTTGGTCTTTGCAGGAAGCGGGCAGACGGAAAGTGAGAGAAACATTTCACAGAGGACCAGGGATTTTCGCCACACCACCACCTCACCACCACCAGATCAAGAGTGGCAACCATTCTACCTCAGATTTTACAGACCCCTTCGGATGTAAATGAAACTCTCGTGGCGGATCAGTAGGCGGGCACTCAGAAAGACATGATAGATTACTTCTATTGAGGGACATGACCACTCCTCCACTCAACGAGGAGAATAAAGGAGAGGAAATTCCCAGTGAGTCAGTGAGCAGATTCAACCACTAGAAGATAGGGTGAAAGTCCGAGCATAGGAGAGGTCTCCAGAGCCTGGGTTAGGGATGAGCTTGCAGAGTTAGGCACGAGGGCCAATCGACCTAGTAGCTATTCCACATAGGGAGATCCTAAAAGTTAGGCCCTCAAACTATAACTTATGTGATACAGGGGATTTCAGGGAGAGGCCTGGCTAGGGAGCTGCAAACAGTTTATTCAAACTTTGTAATTTTCAAAAACAGAAAAGCTCATGTGCGATCCATAACTAAAGGGTGGAGAAGGAGTTTGGTGGAGGAAAGAGGAGTAGAAGATTCCATGTATATTAGAGTATAGGACCTTGGGATCTATTTGAGAGAGATTAGAGTATGTACCTATCATGGGAGGTCATATAGTAGAGGATTGTTGATGCGTTCCATGGACCTCTTGACAGCTACCCTTTCAGTAGACAGAGTATGAGAGTAGATTTAGATCTACTTGTAGTCGGAGCATATGCAGAATGAGTAGGTGTGGGATCACAGGTCATCGGGGGCCTGAATGTGGATATTGGAGGGGCGCAGTATGGATTCAATGTCCCACAAGAATTTAGTAGAGGCCACGAGAAGGGCTACATTGTAGAGGAGAGTGGGTTTGGGTGGTAAAACCCAACAGGATAGGGAGTGAGTCAGGATCTGCATCAGATCAGATTGTGGAGGGTAGGTCAAGAGGGTTCAAATTACCTCTTTTCCTCATGGTGCGGTTGGTAGCATTAAGCATCGGTCATACTTTTAGGCCCCAAGCAGCAAGCAGCGTCTCACCCCACACATATACGACCTCCCAGAGAGTGATTTCATAGAGAGGGAAAAGTCTGGCTTCTTCCTCTTAGGGCCACAAGAAAAAGGTTGGAACCTAATCTCAGTCAGGGCTAAGAGCGCCACCAGAGCCACAACAGGCTTACAAGCCGGATTCATCAAGATCCACACCACAGATTTAGGGGAACTACCTGGATTAGGTGCGCTCTTGGAGAGGATTCAGTGTATTTGGATTGGAGCTGCTTGACCTTTCTGGAGAGAGAGATGTTCCTCTCAGAACCCTAAACAAGGGTATAGCATCGGTTGTAAGCTGAAGTGGTGGACATGGGGCATAAGCCATAGGAGTTATGCCGTGGTTGAGAACGCTCGGTAGAGCACCAGAGCATAGTCATTGAGACCACAGGTAAGATTTGGAGTATCCCTCATCTGTATTTTTTAATGTTTTTTCTTTGCATTCCTTCATAATGCCACATCTTGAGTAGAGTAATTGCAATGCAAGTGATAAGTTAGCAGGGGAGTTGTCTTAGTTGGGATGTCAAGGGCTTAGGGAAATAATTGTGGGACTCCTTAGTTAAGGAGTGTGTAGTGGATTGGGACCTTTCACCACCAATTCAGATCTCTAAATTTTCTTGGGGCTCATATTGAGTTCAGATTGTTAGGCATGGATGGTATCTGCACAAGGGCCAAGATGGATTGTTCATAGACTATATTTTGAGATGATCTTGGAGTTAAGTTGTTGATCCCCGGGATCAAGAGACACGTTTCTATTGCACATTTCTTGCATGCAGCTTAAGTGGTTCCTGTGGGCGACGGGGTTGTCAAATGTATTACTATTATGTTAATGACAAGTCAAGAATGAGGTCTAGGGGACCATCGAGTGATCATCCCCCCATCTTGAGAGAGTTTTCTAATGATATGCAAGGGAGATACCGGGGATGCCACCCCTGCGTGAGATTGATTTCCATATAGATCATAGTCCTAGCGGAGAGGCCTATTCATGCCCACCTTATCAAAGACCACCTCGGAGCGCTGTGCTCAAGTTACAGCTTCCGCACTTTGGAGGAAAGGCCTTATCCATCCTAGTGGATCCCTTGGGGTGCACTGGTGATCTTGTGAAGAAAAGAATGATGGATTCATTTGTGGTTGTGTCTTGCATTCCCACTCGTTGCCCCCAGTGAGATAGCATCCTTTATCTCTTCCCTCGTATTGATGACTCATTTGATCAGCTGACGGGAAAGCCACGATGTTCGCTAAGCTTGTGATCTCAGTCCAAGTACCATCAGGTACGGATTTCCGAGGAGTAAATGCTTCTACGCGCCCTTCCACACGATATATGGGCCACTATGAATCAAGTGGTGGCCTGTGTTTGATTGATGCCCCTACAGTGTTTATGAGGTTTGATGAATGGGAAATTAGGAACCTTCTTGAGATCCACGACAGGCCATCTTCCTAGATGACATTTGATATAATCTGTACACGTGAGGAGCTAGAGGGGCATACTTCGACAAGTTCTCCAGTGGTTTTGTGAGTAGCCGTTATATGGAAACTTAGAAAGTGTGCTTTCTTCCAGAGAGAGTGCCGTATTTGGGTCATATTATTTCTGGGAAGGAATCACAGTCAATCATTCCAAGATTAGAGCCATTATGGAGGCAATCACCACTATAGTGGACGAGGTTGTGTAGCTTCATGGGTTTAGCAGGTAACTACTGGAGATTTTTCAGGACTTCTCTCAGATGGGCACCACTATCACTTCTGTTCAAAGGAAGGGAAGAAGTTTGTTTGGATGGAAAGATGCGAGTAGGCCTTCAAGAAACTGAAAGAATGCCTCACTATAGCAGCCATTCTTACAGTGCCAAATCCACAGGGTGAGTTCTTTGTTTGCACAGATGCTTCTTTAGCATGGCTTGGAGGTGTGTTGATGCAGGATGGTAGTGCTGTAGCATTTAAGTCTCACAAACTCTAGGATCATGAGCTTAATTATCCTACCCATGATCTTGAGCTTGTAGAAATTGTGTGTGCTTTGGTTAGATGGAGACATTTTATTTGGACGGATATTCAAACTCAGGATAGATCATTGAGCTCGCCCTCTTCATGCAACCTAGTTAAACATATCAACAGCATTGGATGGAGTTGCTTTGTGAGTATGACATGGAGAATAGGTAGTATTGCGAAGGGGAAGGAGAATGTGGTTTTGACACTTCCTCAGCAGACGAAGACATGTGATATGCCACTCAGGTGAGAAGATTGCGGTAGAAGGATTCTTTAGTAGCTTCCTCTTGACAGCTTCTACATACAGTTACAAGCAGAGATCAAGTCACCAATACCCGCTTGAAGGGAAGGTTGATGGTTTTTCCTTAGAGATAGATGGTTTTTTAGGCACACATGCAGGATATATGTTCCTAGAGATGGAGGGCTTGAGGTAGGACATCTTGATTGAGGCACAATTTGCAACCATATTCAGCCCATCTGGGGTTGATGAAGATCCTGTACGTACTTTAAGACAGTGTATCCCTGGATGGACTTCGTCAGACATGGCTCAAATTTGTGTCATGGTGTTTAGAATGCAGAGCTTAAGGTTTGCACCACACCAACACAAGTCTTCTTTATCTCAATGGCCCATTACCAGACGGAAGTGGGACCCACCATTTGCATGGATTTCATTGTTGGGCTACCTATGTCGAGATTATCACTACGAGCATTATGCTCACGGTTGATAAGTACAAAAAGTGGATCACTTTTCTTAGTGAAGACCACTTATAAGTTTTTAGAGTAGTAAGCACAAGTAATTTGGATGAGATTGTCAGGTTCCATGGGGGATTCCGGGAAGATCATTGTGATAGGACCCTTTGTACAATTCACATTCTAGACTACAGCCAGTAATTCATCGGGATGAGGATATTCATTTCAGCAATCATATCATGCTGAGACAAGCTGAATAGATCGATGTGAGTGAATAATTAATTTTAGTAGAGATATGCTCAAGAGTTACATGATGGATCAACACTCTACAGTGGGAGGAGTACCTGTACTTAGTGGAGTTTGCCTACAATAATAGTTTTTAGAGGCTTATAGGCATGGCTCCTTTTCAGGCATTATATGGTAGAGAATGCAGGACACCCCTTAGCTGGGACAGATTGAAGGATAGAGTATCTCTTGGACCATCTCTTTTTCCAGACATGGAGCATCAGGTAGTGTTGATCAGGTAGAGATTGCAAGAGGCATAGGACTGATAGAAGAAGTATGCGGATCAGCATAGGATTGATCGTAGCTTTGAGATGGGCATGAAGGTGTTCCTTCATGTTAGACCACACAAGATCCCTATCCACTATGAAAAATGGTTCTAAGTTATCTCCTAGATTCGTTGGTCCTTTTGAGATCTTGGAGTGTATCGGCCCTTTAGCCTACCGTCTAGAATTACCACCCAGCTTGTCTCGCGTACATGATGTGTTTCATGTTTCTGTCCTTAGGAGGTACATTACAAATCCTTCTCATGTGTTGGACTGGACATTATTAAAAGTTTACGATCAAGTGCAAGTGATGGTGTAGCCCATCTGTATCATAGATTGTAGGACCCTACGCCTTCGAGGAAGAGATATTGATCAGGTACGGGTACAGTGGGAGAGATACAACGAGACTGCAGCCACTTGGGAGGATGCTACTATGTTATGAGTGCAGTTTCCACATTTGTTCCAGTGAATTCCAGAAGGAAGTCGAGTCTATGGGGAGGGGGATGTAGTGCCCACTTCCCTTTGACACATTTGATAATGATTTTGATACTATTGATCATATTATGGACACTATTATGGTTGTTTTAGTATGATGGTTAGATGTTAGATCATGGACTAGTATTAATCTGGATTCAGTTATTATGATTGATTATTACTAAAGACATTTCTATATGTGGTTGATAATATACTGTTATGACATGGACATATTATAGATGTTGATTTAGACTTATGAATTGAGAGTTTGAGTGAGATCTAGTATGTGGATTTTGATGATGATATAGTTGATTTATTTATTAAAAATTATAATGTTAAATAATAATACTTGTTTTTGGATTTGGTGTTTAGGTGATTTGAAATATTTTCTATATAATTTTGGAATTGTCGTGTGGCCATGAGGACGAAAAGGAGGTAGTTCATTTTCAGGTTAAAGAGACAACAAATGTCGGGGGACTGGAGACTAACCATATTAAAATTCCAGGTGAGTGAAATCAACAAGGTCAACCATGGCAACTGTGTTATGTATTTATGTTTGTGTATGTTAGGAATTCCCCATGGGGTGGTATTTCCAATATATGTGACATGGGATATGTGTTGTTATTTATGTGTTCCTCTTATTATGGTTGTATGTATTTTTTATTTGTAATATGTTATTTCTTTTTTAATTTAATTTAAATTTGATGGAATTTAATGTGAGAATCACATACTTAAAGTTATTTAAATTTAATTAGGGACATGGAATGAAGTAATAAAGTTGTTGGTTAAATAATAATGTGGTAGACAGTTTGTAAGTTAATTTGTAGGATGTTGTAAGAGATTATATAGAGTATGTAAGGCTGATATTGGAAGGTCAAAACACTCCATGTTTTATGAAATTTGAATTTGACCTTGGAGGTCAAAATTTGGAGGCTTGTGGGACAAGTTAAACTGTCCCACACCTCTTAAAAATGATTCCACCAACCTGCCCTATGGTTTGGAGGTTAAATAGAGGCATTTTATAATGAATTTTGAAATGACATTTGTAAGTTCGTTTTAATTGCACTTCCCTTACATATGTGAATGCAGTCCCTTTTGGAGTGTGGGTTTTTTGAAGTGTGGAAGTCTTTGTCATTTTTATTATTTATGATTTATTGGTTGATGTTGATTTACTCTGGGGATGAGGAAAAATGATGTGGCATCACTTGTATCCACACATCTTCTCTCCTTCTTTTTCCTTATAAAAGTGAGGCTTTCTTGGCTCTTTTGAAGGTTGGTCTAGAAAACTTTGCTTTTCCTTCCTTGGGGTCAAATTTTTATTACTGTGGGACGTCTTTCCTATGGAGAAGTTTGAAAATTCCTTTGCATGCTTGGTGATGGTGTTCTTGGGGACTGCATTTTTGATGCAATTGAAGGGATCTTTGCTTTTTTGGGAAACAATCTCCATTATGGAGAGGTAGGATCTTATTCTTTTTAAATGGTTGTTTTCCCTTTTTCTTACACAAACATAAATGGTGATTGTGTTCTGTGTATTAGTTGGCCTGGTTGGGTAGAATGCTTGGGAAAGGTGTACGGAGAAGCGCTAATGGAGATTTTATATGGGGGGGGGGGATAGCATATGGCACTTGTCTATTTTTGTAGGGTGTTTTAGATTAGGGTCCACCTAGGAAATGAAACTACTTGTCATTTCCTACTCTTTGTAGGGCATAAAGGAGAAAATTTGGGGGTCATAAAGGAAGGGTTTGGGAGATATAAGGTTTTATGGGTTGATATGTTTTTGGCGGTATGCATTTTTTGTTTAAGATGCCCAATTCCAATTTGGGTGGCATAAGGAGCTCCCCATAGTTCTTGCTCTTGTTGGCTTGTTTGGATCAAGCTTATTTATTGTGTGTATGTTGGCAAATGTAGTTGGAGGAACTGTTGTGGTTGTTTGGGACTGTGTATTTGTTAATTGTTGTATGACATGTGAATGTTGCTTGTATATTGAAAGAATTCCTATGTTACCAATGTGTTGAATACTCATGCTTCCATTTTCAATATGGGTTGGGGGCTCAGGGCAATGGGGAAAAGATAACTTTCTCTTTTCTAATTGGATGTCTTGGTTGGGTGGATGGGTTTGCTTTCCCCCTTCTTCTGTTGTGATCCAAGGTGGAAAAGAAGAAGATAAGATCAACATACTGCTTGTTTGGGAGAAAGGATTTTTTATAGCTTTGACAGTCCTATCTCTTGGAGAAAATTCAATGTAACTTTCCCACTTTGAGTGGGATAAGTATAAAAATTGTAATATGAGGTGATTGGCATTGTAAATGGAGTTGTAATTGCAGCCTGAGGAATATAAAAGAAAATTACATTCGTTCGCGTATTTTTTTGAAAAGAAAATGGCAAAGGATTTTATAAGCTGTGTAATTTTTTAGTTTGAAAAAAAAAAGTGGAAAAAAGTGAAGGGTTGTAAAAGTTTTATTGAATCTTGAATAAAGGAATTGAAAGTAGTTTTCAAAATTGGTAATTGTATGCTGGAGTTGAATTGTTGTATAAAAATGAGATCTCTGTGTTGGAGTAGAAAATACTATGAGAACTAAATTTATTGTTCTCACTTGAATTGTGCATTTAAATTGAAATATGAATTCGTAATTTAACTTAGAATTGAATGGATTATCTTAATCAATTTAAGATGTATCTGACTAAGCTTAGGAATCACGTGGGTACACCGCCAACTTCATTTCAAAAAATTGAATGAACAAATTTAAGATGAAACAATTCACTATTAAACTCAAATCTAGCAATGCAATATTTTTAAAATAAAAATTGAGCAGTTTCCGACTTTAAACTAACAATAAGATATCGAACTTAAATTTACACTTAGGAAGACTTAAGGAACCCAAAATTTCACTAAAACATCACAGAAATGGAATCTTAAACTCAAGGAATTCAATCATAACTTGCACAGCCGTTTTTCCTGTCAACTATTGGAAAATGTAAACGTTGTATAAATGAACAAATTGACTTCACAAAACACTCTAAACCCTTCCTAGACTGATCCTCCATGTCTGTTTGACATGTTGAGAGAAGGAGGAGTTCTAATTTTATCAAAATTATAAGTTGAAAAACTGTAATCTCACATATTAAAATCCTGAAGATCCATTTCTTAAAATTTACCCCCAAAACTACATCAAAATCCAAAATTGATGATTTTTATATAATGTGGATTTTGAGAGCTTTTTGGAAAGTCCTTGTTTTCCCAAAACTGACTTTTCTATTAAAATTTATGGCCATTTGATGTTTTACTTCAAAATGGCCATCTAAAAATTAATCTAACTGTTTAAAATCAAAATTTAACCTTTGGAAAAATTTCCCCAAAAATTCTAGAGTCCCGCAACCCTTGCAACCAATCACATGATTCCACGTGGCAGTTTGGAGGGTTGGAAATTTTGAAAAATTAACTTTTTGAAAATTTTGACCTTGGGAAAATTTTCCCATTTTTCCCCGCAGCCCCGCATCCAATCACTTGCTGACACATGGCATGCTGGGTGCGTGGAATAAATTTGAAAACTTAGACTTTTAAATCTTTAGGAAAAATTTTACTTCTTTTCTCTGTGGCCCCGCACCCCCGCAGCCAATCAGGCGCTGACACATGTCCTAATGGATGTGGGGGTCGTGCAAGTCTTTTTTACTTTTCAACACTTTTGGCACAAAACATTAAATCTTTCCATCTCTCCGCCAACCCTCATCCAATCACAGGACACCATGTGGCCTTTTTTTTAACGAAATCATAGGTATGAAGGAAAATTTTCCTTCAGAAAATTTGATTTTTGACCATGGGAAAAATCCCCAATTTTTCCCCCGCCGCCCCCGTCCAATCACGTGCTGACACGTGGCATGCTGGGTGCGTGGAATAAATTTGAAAACTTGGACTTTTAAATCTTTTGGAAAAATTTTACTTCTTTTCTCTATGGCCCCGCACCCCCGCAGCCAATCAGGTGCTGACACATGTCCTAATGGATGCGGGGGTCGTGCAAGTCTTTTTGACTTTTCAACACTTTTGGCACAAAACATTAAATCTTTCCATCTCTCCGCCAACCCTCATCCAATCACAGGACACCACGTGGCCTTTTTTTTAACGAAATCAGAGGTACGAAGGCAAATTTTCCTTCAGAAAATTTGATTTTTGACCATGGGAAAAATCCCCAATTTTTCCCCCGCCGCCCCCGTCCAATCACGTGCTGACACATGGCATGGGTTTCTCCTTGGCGGAGGCAAGTGTCCATTTCCGCCTTTGGACGTTGGGCTTAAAAAAATCCAAATCCTAAAATGCTTTGCCACTCTACTTTTCCCCACACCAATCGAGAGGCACCACATGTCCTAATCGGACCCGTGGGCGCGTGGAGGAGTTTTACACTTTTGCACTCGTAGAGGGAAAATTTCTCACCCTAAGCCCGCGGACTCCCGAAGGGAAAATTTCACCCCAGAACTCCGTCGGGCCATAACCTGAGATTTATAAGGAGTTAGGAGGAATTATTTATATGGTTGGAAAGATGAGAGAATTTCCTATCCAATGGGCATGATTTAGGAAAGTTTTGATGAATCTAAGTATGCAAAAAATCAAGTTGAACCCTGTAAGCCTGTTAGGGCAGAGATGAGTAAGATTTCACTCTCCTAACCTTAGTGATGAATCTAACTTCTTGTTTTGACCTTGTGCCTTGTCGATAATAGTTTCTAGAAGTAATTTTTGAAAGTCAGTATTGATAGTTAACTTGTAGTGCCCACATTTTTATACCTCCAGTTATCTATTGGTTCCTTTATTCCTATACATGTTTTGATTGAGACTTTGATAGACTTTGGACATTTTACTATGATAATTTATCCTCATGGACATTATGGTATTTTGGGCGTGTAGTGCCAATTTGACTATATTTGTTTATTGATATGTTTTGTATGATGTTGATGACACTAACAGGGTTATATGATAGATTTATTGGTTAGATGTTAGTTTCTTGTGGTTGATTTGATTAATGATATAGTTTTCTGGATTTAATAATGGTAATTTTCATGCTAGCCTAAGTATATGTTGTTGTAATATTATCTATGGATGATTCATGGAAAACTATGTGAATAATTGTATACGTTGCACTATCAATTATTTAATAATGTTAGGGTATTATAATTTTGATTGAAATTGTGATCCGTAGATGATATTATTATATTGGACAGATGCAGTTAATGTGTGCAATGAGTGTGTAGGTGACAGGTATAGGAGAGCATGGGTTTCAGGGTAGCTACGCAATTGTGCACGAGCGGCCCATGGGCCAAGTCCTAACCATGCTAAATTTTTCAGGCCTTAGAATAGGTGTATTTATTTGGGCACCATGGGTGAACCCTGAATTGTAATGTAATTATGTCTTGTAAAATTAATCATGTTTAGGGTGTGTTGTATTAAGTAAAATAGCTTAGGGGTTTAATGATCTCTTCTTAAATTAAGTGTTGATTTTGGGAGAGTGTGTGTATGTGGTTGGTAGAAGGGATTGGGGACCACATGTGAACCTTGGGTGGACCCCACACCCTCTACCCTTGTACCTAAGCATGCCAAACCCGAAATTGGGTTATTTTGGGCATTTTTAGGGACCCCTTTTGAGTTTGGGAGTTCCCTTAGCATGAAAATGGGCCCTTGGACCCTACCTAATAGGTAGGGGGGCTTATTTACAAGGTTTCGAAGGAGTTTCCCTCCCATTTTTCTCTCCTTAGTCACCATCCATGTAAGATGGTTGGTTTGTGTGTTTTTGTTAAAAGTTGCTCCACTTTGTTTTATTTTAGTTTTTAGTATTTTGGGTGATAAGGGATAAAAGGTGATTTTACTCTTACTTATTTGGTTTTTGGAATCTTTGACTCTTGAGAGGAGAGGGGGTGACACTTGTCACTTTCCCAATGGTGAGGAAACTTTTGGGTTCCTCTTCTTATTCTTCCTCATGTGGAAGGAATGGGTCTTCTTGGTTCATTTTTTTTTTTAGTACTTGGAGAATTTTGGGAGCTTGGAGGTGAGCTTGGACAAAGGGAAAAGCTTAGAGTCTTGGAAACCATTATAGAGGTAGGATACTTAACCTTTTTCTTCTTAGTTGTGGTTATCTTGTTAACTATGCTTGATCAATGGAATGGTGTGTGTGAAATGATGTGTTGTGAAATTATATGGTGAATGTAGTTGTTTTCTTGTTCTTGTTGTTTTCTTTGTTTTCTCTCCACCATCATTTGGATTGATGGTTTTTGGAGAATGTAGGGGAAGAGAGAGGGATTTTCCTCTCAAACCTCATGGTTATTGGTCAAGCCATGAAGGTCCCTTCTCATCCCTTTATATGGTTTTAGGTGGGAGAAAGGCTCATATGGCTTGAACCTTTCCCCATTGTTGGTGAGGAAATCCTTTTGGGTTTGAAAATCCTCCCAAGAAGGATTTCTGTAACATAAAGGAGGAATAAGGAGGATGATTGATTAGGAGGTATAAGGAGTTTTTTTAACATGTTTTGTTAGTGCTCCTATGGTTGGAAACCTTTGATTTGGGCATCCTACTCCTTCTCTTCCCCCTTGTGAGGTTGACCTTGTTATCCTCATGTTGTTGTTTTCATGTGTAGTAGGTGGTTAAATGGTCTTATATTTTTCTTGTTGTATTTTATCCCCTTTATTCTTGTGCACATTGTGAAAGTTTGTTTCTATCTCCCATGGGCTTGGGGGAGGCTAGCATGGATTTCAACCATGGAAAGGCATGTGATGATGCTTATTGGTTGGGTGGTAAACAAGCGGTGCCTCTTATTTCAACATTTTTGGAAGAACACTCAAATTGGAGATAGTGGAGCCTCTTGCCATCTTGATCTTCCTCATCTTTTGAGGACATTGCCTTCACTATGTAAATAAATGTGGCTTTGTAAAGTGTCACACTCTTGTAAATACCCATTTTTGTACTTATTGTTTCTTGAAAAACATTAGTCATTACTAAGAAAGTTTTTATTTTATTGTTGCTAGAATCTTGTAAGATTGTCATTTGAGATCATAATGAAACCATGAACTTTTTATTTCAATGTCTTCATTTGGAAGAATTTTTTGTTTAGAAATATGCAAAATATAGTTGTGTATTACATATTAAATCTGAAAATTTAGTGTGTTTGCTTTAAAAATGGAAAAAAATTTAATGGCACTACATTTTGGTATCAGAGCCATGGTTCAAACACACGGACTCTTTGGGTAATTTCTGTTTTAGTTATCTTATTGCCTTGTTAAATAAAAAAAACTTTGTATTTTTTAATTGTTTTTGGATCTCCTTCCTATAGAAATCTAGATCAATTATTTAGATATTTTGCATTGAAGGAAAGTTAGTGTTATAGGGCTATAGGATTTATTGAAATGATGATGTTAGCTATTTTTTTTAATAGTCCATTAATAGTTATTGGAAATGATGTTTGTGTTAGCCCGTTTTTCTTGCAATTATTGATAACAATATGCCAAGGAAATGAAAATAGACTTTATATAGTTACCTTTTTTTTGGTTTTCTATTTGTAACTATATTTTTCCTTAAATAAACAAAAAATAAATAAAATAAAATAATATATATATATATATATACATATATATTGGTTTTATTGCAGCATATAATATACTTATTATATAATATATATTTATTATATATTATGTTATATATATATATATATATATATATATATATTATTGGCAAATAGTTTTTTGAAAGGGACTATACCCTTGTGTACAATAGAGGGCTTAGGAGCCAGAATAGGAATGAAAACCAGAAACAAAAGGATCAGAATCCAAGTGTGACAATGAAGCCCAAAGTAGCCAAGAAACAGCTACGTAATCAAGACAAAACAACAAAAACTCTGTAAAAAAGTAGCAAAGAGACTGCAAAAAAATAGCAAAAAAACAATCAAGAGTAGCTAAAGCACCTACAACTACTTCTTGGTAGCTTTGTCGATGTTGGTTTTGATGTTCTTCCAGGATTTGAACATTCCCAAAGTTTTCATGTGGGCAGCGTCAATCTTATCTTTCTGATCAATGGTCAATGGTCCTTTTGCTTTCCTTATCATTGCCCCAAAGTGTTTCCGGAACTTTGCTGAGATTAGAGACACTTCTGACATGCTGCTCAATGAATTCCTCAATCATACTAAAAACAACCATATTGTAATCATGACGAGTTTTGGCCTTCCCTAAACGGGAGTCTAAGGAGTTCAACTTCTTGTAGATATCTTCAATCTGGCTATTATCAATACCCACCTCCTCCTCCTTCCTCTTTCCTTTCTATTTTGCCAAGTTCTTAACATCATCCTTCAGCAGCTTCATATCAGCTTCTAAGGATTCCAACCTTTTTGTAGAGCTCTCTATATGCACATCCCAGGGACTAGCACTACTAATATTCAGGAGGTCATGTGCTATTTCAATTTCATGAGGACCCTTCCCCACAACAAGAGAATCAAGGTTAAGCCTTCTAGATGACCTGGTGACCGGTCTGGCCGAGGTGGAAGCGAAGTGGGGGACGGGAGCAGCAGTAGGCCAGGAATGGGAGATGAATCCTAGATGGCTGGTAGGGGGGTGGCAGCAGTGGTGGTGGGGGCAGAGAGTGGAGAAATGGGGCTAGCCAGAAACCTGGGGTTTCAGCCACCGATTGTAGAACCTGGTAGAGAACTGAGCTTGGGGAGGAAGGGAGACCAGGATATGGAAGAAGACAAAAATTTTGCAACAACAAAATAAGCCCCTGGTGTAAAGGAACCACCCGGGTATGCTTTTGAAACTCTAAAATGGAGCACTCAAGCGATTTCAGCAAATAATGGGGGAAAAAAACCATACAATTCCTACGGAAGTGGTTGAGAAAGATAAGGTGCTTAGCAGGTACAGTGACAAACCTCCCTTCCAAGGAAATGAACCATATCATCATGCGAGTAACCTCATCATAAGGCAGAGGGATCGAGCTAACAAGCAGGACCGTGGTAACATGGATCAGCTTCTCAGATCCCTCCACAAATCTCCTCTCTTCAGCATCTTTGTCGACCCTTTTGTTAAAAAAAGGTAGCCCTCCATGCCAAGGCCATTCGCTTCAGCAATAAGCTCCTCGTTGACCAAGAACTTCTGCCCCCCATATTCCATAGTTCGCTCCTTCCAATCCTTCGCAAAATGCACTGAGATGCTTTAATCATGTCCCTGAACCTTCTCCATGAAGTTTGTGATGCCAACCTTGCTGAGTATATTCCATAGCTCTACATTATCCTTCCAGTCCGGGTCCGCACTAGGCTCAATTTGGCAAGGGGGACCCCCTATCTTCACTGTACTTAACTGTTAGCAAAAAAATTCTTAAATCCTTGAGAGCGCTGAAGCCAGCCTACTTTTTACTGTTGTAATCCGCACATTGTTGAAAATGAGAGTTGTTTCTCTTCCCACGAACATCCACGTGCCTGCTGATCTAAGTCTGCGGAAGTTCACATGTTGGAATAATGCCCTTTTGCTAGCCCACTCCCTATCATCAATTACATTATTACTGTCATCGGTATCTGTGGAGCCTTGTATATAAATTTTATCAAGCACAGTGCTACCTGCATGCGTGATTTCCATATCAATATAACTCCACCTTGACTTCCCCATATAATTCACACTATCTTGATTATTTAGCAGGATTTGCATAATCATAGTTTTTAAGTCAACACGTGAGGGAGTTTTATTGATATTGATCCATGCCAAATAATCATAACTCAACTCAAGAAATTGCGTGCATATAGATATCTGCATGAATGTTGTTTTGAAGCTACTTAGGGATGCTATTGTTATCCCAAACAATTTGATTAACATTAATTCCATAATTAGCTAGTGCATCTGCAAATTTATTACCCTCCCAGTAATTATGCATGATCCTGATGTTATTGAATGTTTGAAAAATACTTATGGAATCAGAGATAAAATCCTTGATGCTCCAACTTGGAGATGGGCGCTATTTAAGGAGATTAATGATATTCAGAGAGTCTCCTTCAATAATGAGATTCTGGATATTTTGAGTCTGGGCAATTCTCAGGCCCCATAAAGCAGATAATGCTTCAGAAAAATGATTGGTTTGAATTCCGATTTTTCCAGCATACGCAGCAATCAGACTACCTTTATGATCCCGTATCGCTCCTCCCCCTACCGCAATCCCAGGGTTCCCCTTAGAGGCCCCATCGAAGTTCAACTTATATAATGTAATATATATTATATACTATGTAGTATATATTATATAGCATATAGCATATATATATATTAAATAATAGATATGTAGATTCAAATATATATATATATATATTGTTTTTTTTATTTATTTATATATATATATATATATATATATATATATATATTAAAACAACAAAAAAAAATAAAATAAATCAAACAAACCTAAATTTTGGGGGGGGGGGTGGCAAACCCCGCCAACCCAATGCACCCTGCCCCCCGGACTCCCCAACCCCCAGACCCCAAACCCTGCCCCTGTAGCCCCAAACAACCTGTCCCTCCTGGGACCCCTGTCCCTCCCCTCAAACCCCTATTCCCTTCCCCACTCATGCACAAACCCCACACCCCACGCACTGTCCGTGCACCCCCCACGTACCTCTTGCCCCGTGCACCCCACATTGAACCCCCATCCACACCTGCACGACCCCCTCGGCCCCCCATGCACGCTGACCCCCATCCACCGCACAACCGACCCCTCAGTCCCTGCAACAAAAAATAATAATTAAAAAATAAATAAATAAATAAAAACATGCAATTCATCAAAACCGTGTCCTCACATTACCACAAACAAAGAAAAAAAGAAAAAAAAACTACACAAGTATTCAATACAAAAATAAAATAAAAATTGTTGAATGGATCTCTACCACAAAAAATAATAATAAGGAAACTCCATAGCTCCTCCACCTGCAATGGCAAGGAAAACTCCATGGAATGAAAACCCCCATAGTCTTTCAACCTGCTCATCCAAAAGATAATGCAAAACAAATGAGAAAAGAATAGAGAGGAAAAGAGGCATAGAGAAATTTAGGGCACTTTTAGGGTAGATTCAAAATCAATGGCCAAGATTAGAATTTATCGTAGGGTTCTCCTTCAATCCTACCTTGTTTTAAGTCATGACATTTTAATGGGAATGTGAATTAATTCTTGGTGGGATGTGGGTAAAATTAATAAAAAGGGGGAAGATTTTTTTTTTTTTAGGAGTGTAGAATTTTAATCATAACCCTAGGAAGTTTGATAGGATAAAATAAATTAAATTATTATTAGGATAGTGTAAATTTATTTTAGGAAAATTAATTATTATTATAAATTAATTATTAATGGAAAAGGGCATTGCATCTGGTGTTATAATGATAATAGCAATAATAATAATAATAAAAATAATAATAATATAACGCTTCCAACAATGTTTAGAAAGTTTATAAAAAAAATTTGGGTTCAGGATGGCACCCAAGAGGGGATAATCAGCTCGAGGATCGGGACGTATTGCACGTACGCGAGAGCCACCGGCCCCCAATTTTGGGCCTTAGATATTAGAGACCCTGTAGCAGCTAATAGGCATCGTACAGGAGCGTCTTCCCCGACCGCAGGTGCTGAGATAGGAGGACATTTAGTTGGGAGATGAGGAGTTGATTGGAGAGGATGCACATCCAGAGCCACCTAAGCATGACATTCTGAGACGAGAGAGGTCACGCAGCCCTTCCATCCTTGGCGAGAGGGTGGCCTCATTTTTTCACCGCTGATCACACAACTTCGAGGGACCATTTAGAGATAGGTGACCTCTTTCACCTGTTAGACCACATTGCCAGGATTGAGACACAGGGAGTGTGATTTGAGACCTTCTTCACCTTTAGCCACCTACGTTTACTGGTTTGATAGATGGCTTTGGGGCATAGTCCTAGCTCCTTAGCTTGGATAGCTACTTTGGCTTGCACTCTCATGAGAGCAACGTCAAAGCCATGTTTTCCATACACCTCCTCCAGGATGTAGAAAGCGTTTAGTGGAGGAATGAGGAGCAGAAGCTCCATTTGACTTGAGATATAGTAACCTGGGAGTTGTTCGAGGAATGATTTAGGGCCTGGTATATGTAAGAGCATTTTGTGTGGAAGAGGATCGATGAGTTTCATGACTTATGACAGGGTTCTGGCTCAGTGGCATAGTATGAGAGACAGTTCTTGGATCTCTTGTAGGATGTAGACTACCTACAATATGAGAAATTATAGGTAAACAGGTTCATTAGGGGCCTGAATGCAGATATAGCAGGCGCTGTTAGGATGTTATCTCCTCCCACGCTCGAGAAGGCCATTGAAAAGGCCTACTTGGCTGAGGAGAATACGACCAAGGCACAGGAGCACTGAGATAGAAACAAGAGTAAGTTCCAGGATAGGATCTAGGCATTCTAGAGTCAGAGAGCACGAGGATCAGTACCACCCCTTAGAGGAGGATTCTAGTCTTCTCTAGTAGCATCGAGAGCTCCTCTACACCCCTCATAGCAGACACAACATCAGGGACACCAGCATCAGAGGGGTAGAAAGACTCTGAGTTTTCAGGGAGGTGGATCTAGAGGTGGTTTTAGTGGATCTAGAGACAGGAGGCTAGGTACTCATCACTCACAGCTGGTCCACTCGCAGCAGTCTACTAGGGTTGGACTGGTAGGTTCATTTTGCTAGAGTATAGGAGAGACCCCATCTCAGAGGGGTATAGGAGGATGTTTTATTTTTAGGGCTCCAGACCATTATATACGTATGTGTCCACACAAACCCACCACTATGATATGCAGAGATCTCCTAGATCCAAGTAGATGGTGGGTGATGTGGGACGCGCCCATTGTGTGTATGGAGCAGTTGACAATTGCCAAGCTAAGCATCAGGCCACAGTCATTAAGACGACAGGTACTATCAGGGGTATTTTTGTATCATTACTTTTTTATTCAGGTGCTTCATATTCTTTTGTATCTCCTTCTATAGTGAACCAATGTGGGCTAGTGGTGGCTAGGAAACCAGATCATTGGCAAGTTGAATTGGCCTCTAGGGCTAAACTCACTGTGGACTCGTATGTGGAGAGTTGTGTACTTGAATTGGGAGTCTTCTCCACTACGCTTGACCTCTGATTTATTCCTTTAGGATCCTATCAGGTAGTGTTGGGTATGGATTGGCTCGAGGCTCATCGAGCTAAGGTGGATTGTAGAAATAAGGTGATTGAGTGTCAGGATGATCTTGGGTAGAATGCATTTGTGATTTCAGGGATGCAGAAATCCATTTCCTTACGTATGATCTCAGGCTAATCAACTCAAGTGAAGCATGTGTACAGGGTTGCTAGTTTTTTGCTATTACTATAAGTGATCGTTCGGACAGTACTCCAGTGCATTCACCCCTTGATGATCATGCAGTTTTGAGGGAGTATGCAGATGTTTTTCTAGGAGAGCTTCCAGGTTTACCACCTAGTAGGGAGGTGGATTTCACCATTGACTTAGTTCCTGGATTTGCACCATTTTCTAGGGCACCCTATTGGATGACGACTTCAAAGATTCATGAGCTCAAGATTTAGTTAGAGTAGTTGTTAGAGAAGGGACTCATTTTCCCTGGTGTATCTCCTTGGGGAGCACTAGTCATATTTGTGAAGACGAAGGATGGTTCTCTTAGGCTTTGTGTAGATTTCAGATAGCTCAACAAAGTCACAATAAAGAAATATTATCCACTCTCTAGGATTGATGACTCGTTTGATCAGATGCAAGGAGCTAGAGTGTTCTCCAAACTCGATCTCAAGTCAGGGCATCATCAGTTTCACATTTCAAAGGCAGACATTCATAAGATAGCGTTTCACACACGTTATGGGCATTATGAGTTCACAGTGGTCCCATTTGGTTTAACCAATTCCCCAGCTGTCTTCATGAGCCTCATGAATGGAGTATTCAGAAAATTTCTGGATCTCTTTGTTTTAGTGTTCCTCGATGACATATTGATTTATTCTCGTTCTGAGGAGGAACATGAGGAGAATTTGAGACAGGTACTTCAGGTTTTGAGAGAACAAGAGTTGTATGGGAACTTGGAAAAATGTAGCTTCTTCCAGACAGAGATTCAGTACTTGGGTCATATCATATCAGGTGAGGGTATCTCCGTAGATCCCTCTAAGATTCAGGCTATCTTGGATTGGCCAACATCCACATCAGTCACTGAGGTGAGGAGCTTCATGGGTTTAGAAGGGTATTACCGCAGGTTTGTGCAGGACTTTTCTAGGATTTCTCACCCTATTACTTCTCTTCAAAGGAAAGGAAGAAGTTTGATTGGTCAGAAAAATGTGAGTAGGCCTTTCAGTTGCTTAAGGAAAGGTTAACTACGGCGCCCATCTTAGCAATTCCAGACCCAACAGAGGATTTTGTTGTTTACACTGATGCATCACTAGAGGGTTTGGGAGCAGTTCTTATGCAGGATCATTGGGTGATTGCTTTTGAGTCTCGTAAGCTCAAGGACTACGAGCTTAACTATCCTACTCATGACCTAGAGCGTGCAGTAGTTGTTCATGCACTTGTGCGTTGGCGACATTTCCTTTTGGGTAGACCTTTCATCTTGAGGACAAATCATTGTAGCTTACATCATATCTTCTCTCAGCCGAACCTCAACGCTCGTCAACGGCGTTGGATGGAGTTCCTATGTGAGTATGACATGGAGGTCCAGTATATCAAGGGAAAGGAAAATGTTGTTGCAGATGTGCTTAGTAGATGACGGCATGTGCTTGCTTCTTTGACACTGCAGTCAAATCTAAGAGGCAGGATACTTGAGCATCTTCTAGAGGAAAGGTTTTATGAGGGTGCTAGGTAGATGTTAGATTCTCAGGGTTCTTTTGAGGGCAGATATTTAGGATGCATGCTAGAGTCAGATGGTTTGCTTCGGTTCCATAGGTGCATTTATGTGCCTAAGGCAGGTGATCTACGTAGTTTCATCCTTACTGAGGCTCATTGAGCCCCATACGCAACACATCCAGGAGTGAAGAAGATGCATGCTGATTTGAGAGAGTTATATTATTGGCCAGGTCTTCATCGGGACATAGCAGATTTTGTAGCACATTGTCTTGAGTGTCAGAGAGTAAAGGCAGAGCATTCTCATCCCGCAGGACTCTTATACCCTCATGACATTCCCAAGTGGAAATGGGATGTGATCTCCATGGATTTCATAATAGGACTTCCTATGTCCTCTTATCGTCATGATGCCATTATGGTCACTGTGGATAAGTTTACCAAGGTTGTGCAATTCTCGCCAACTAAGGTTACCTATAATGCACAGGCCATCACCAGAGTGTTTATGGAGGATATTGTTAGATTGCATGGGATCCCGAAGATGATCATTAATGACAGAGACACCATCTACACATCAGTTTTCTGGACTTATTTTCAGGAGGCCTTGGGTACACAGATTAATTTCAATTCGGCATATCATCTAAAGACAGATGGATAGAAAAAGAGGGTTAATCAGATTCTGGAGGACATGTTGAGGATGTATGTGATGGACCAGCAGAAGAAGTGGGAAGATTATTTGCATTTAGTTGAGTTTTCCTACAATAACAATTATCATAGCTCTATTGGCATGGCTCCCTATCAGGCTTTGTATGGATGACCTTGTAGGACACCTTTGAGCTAGGATAGACTAGATGACAGGATTATTTTGGGGCCAGCTTATCTTCAGGATTTAGAGCAGTAGGTTGTTCTGATTTGGCAACATCTTGAGAAAGCTAGAGCACGCCAGAAGGCGTATGCAGACACCAAGAGGATCGATCGTCACTTCTCAGTGGGTGACAAAGTCTTCTTGAGGGTTCATCCTCATAAGAGTCCGATCCATTATGGAAAGGGTTCTAAGCTATCACCTTGTTTTGTGGGGCCTTTTAATATTCTTGAGGTCATCGGTCCAGTTGCCTATCGTCTAGCTTTGCCACCACGCCTTGCACGGGCCCACGACGTTTTTCATGTTTCTGTACTACGTAGATATGTACCAAATGTTTCTCATGTTTTGGATTGGTCAGCATTACAGGTAGAGGACGAAGGGCAGTGCAGAGTGGAGCCCGTATGCATACTGGAGCACCGAAGGTTGGCCCTTCGGGGTCAAGATTTGGACTAGGTTAGACTGCAGTGGGACCAATATGATGAGTCATTAGCTACCTGGGAGGATGCTACACCACTAAGGGCTAGATATCCCTATCTCTTCCAATGACTTCCAGGAGGAAGTCTAATTCTAGGAGAGGGGGATGTAGTGCCCAAATTTTTATAGCTCCAGTTATCTGTTGGTTCCTTTATTCCTAGACAAGTTTTGATTGAGACTCTGATAGACTTTGGACATTTTACTATGATATTTTATCCTCATGGACATTATGGCATTTTGGGCGCGTAGCGCCAATTGGACTAGATTCATATATTGATATATTTCTTATGATGTTGATGACACTAACAGGGTTATATGATAGATTTATTGGTTAGATGTTAGTCTCTTGTGGTTGATTTGATTAATGATATAGTGTTCTGGATTTAATGATGGTAATTTTCATGTTAACCTAAGTGTATGTCGTTGCAATTTTATTTGGTGGTGATTCATGGCAAACTATGTGAATAATTGTATGCATTGCACTATAAATTGTTTAATAATGTTAGGACATTATAAGTTAGATTGAATTTGTGATTTGTAGATGATGTTTATTATATTAGACAGATGCGGTTAATGTGTGCAATGAGTGTGCAGGTGACAGGTATAAGAGAGCATGGGTTTCAGGGCAGCTACGCAATTGTGCACAAGCGGCCCACGGGCTGAGTCCTAACCATGCTAATGTTTGAGGCCTTAGATTAGATGTATTTAATTGGGCACCATGAGTGAACCCCTCAATTGTAATGTAATTATGTTTTGTAAATTCATTAGGTTTAGGGTGTGTTTTATTAAGTAAACTAGCTTAGGGGTTTAATGATTTTATCTTAAGTTAAGTGTTGGTTTTGGGAAAGTGTGTGTGTGTTGGTAGAAGGGATTGGGGATCACATGTGAACCTTGGGTGGACCCCACACCCTCTACCATTGTGCCCAACCATGCCAAACCCGAAATTGGGGTTATTTGGGCATTTTTAGGGACCCCTTTTGAGTTTGGGGGGTTCCCTTAGCATGAAAATGGACCCTTGGAACCCTACCTAATAGGTAGGGGGCCTATTTCCAAGGTTTGGAGGGATTTTCCCTCCCATTTTGCCCTCTTTAGTCACCATCCATGTAGGATGGTTGGGTTGTGTGAAATTGTTAAAAGTTGCTCCACTTTGTTTTATTTTAGTTTTGGTATTTTGGGTGATAAGGGATAAAAGGTGAGTTTACTCTTACTTATTTGGTTTTTGGAATCTTTGACTCTTGAGAGGAGGGGGGTGACAATTGTCACTTTCCTATTGGTGAGGAAACTTTTGAGTTCCTCTTCTTATTCTTCCTCATGTGGAAGGAATGGGTCTTCTGGGTTCATTTTTTTTGGAGCACTTGGAGAATTTTGGGAGCTTGGAGGTGAGCTTGGACAAAGGGGAAAAACTTAGAGTCTTGGAAAGCATTATAGAGGTAGGATACTTTAATTTCTTCTTCTTAGTTGTGCTTATCTTGTTAATATGATTGATCAATGAAATAATGTGTTGAGAAGTGTATGATGAATGTAGTTGTTGCTTGTTCTTGTTGTTTTCTTTTGTTTTCTCTCCACCATCATTTGGATTGATGGTTTTTGGAGAATGTAGGGGAAGAGAGAGGGATTTCCCTCTCAAACCTCATGGTTGTTGGTCAAGCCATGAAGGTCCATTCTCATCCCCTCATATGGTTTGAGGTGGAGAAAGGTTCATATGGCTTGAACCTTTCCCCATTCTTGGTGAGGAAACCCTTTTGGGTTTTAAAATCCTCCCAAGAAGGATTTCTATAGCATAAAGGAGGAATAAGGAGGATGATTGATTAGGAGGTATAAGGAGTTTTGTATGCATGTTTTGTTGGTGCTCCTATGGTTGGACACCTTTGATTTGGGCATCCCACTTTTTCTCTTCCCCCTTGTGAGGTTGACCTTGTTATCCTCATGTTGTTGTTTTCATGTGTAGTAAGTGGTTAAATGGTCTTATGTTTTTTCTTGTTGTGTGTAAATCCCCATTATACTTGTGCAAATTGTGGAAGCTATTTCCTCTTTCCCATGGGCTTGGAGGAGGCTAGCATGACTTCCAACCATGGAAAGGCATGTAATGATGCCTATTGGTTGGGTGGTAAACAAGCCATGTTCTCTTGGAGTTGGATTCTTGTAGGAGTATTAGAGTTTGGAGCTCAAGTTGGAGATAGTGGAACCTCTTTCCATCTTGGTCTCCCTCATCTTTGGAGGACATTGCCTTCACTTTGTAAATAAGTGTGGCTTTGTAAAGTGTCACACTTTTGTAAAGGAATCCATTTTTATGTACTTATTGTTTCTTGAAGAAACATAAGTCTCTACTAAGAAAGCTTTTATTTTATTATTGCTAGAATCTTGTAAGATTGTCATTTTAGATCATAATAAAACCATGAGTTTTTTCTTTATTTCAATGTCATTCATTTTGGAAGAAATTGTTGTTTAGAAATTTGAAAAATATAGTTATGCAATACACTTGAAAATTTGAAATATTTAGTTGTGCCTTACATATAAAATCTGAAAATTTAGTGTGCTTGCAAAAAAAAAAATGGCATTACATAACCTAAATCAGGTTTGTGCTAATTGAGATCTTATTACCCTCCTTACTAACAATTTTGATAAAAAAAATCATTCCATAATTTACCTAGCTAATCCAAGTTTGTTTCTTGATCTCAAGTGGTAGTTTGAAGCGGGCATTACACTTGGTCTCAGAGTGATGGTTGACAAGCTTGGACCATTGGGCACACTAGAAAATTGAGACTTGAAACCTTAAAAATAGCAAACCTATTAATCTAGAAACCAAAATTGTTTGAGAATTGTTCATGATAAATAAACTTAGAAACTAAAGAAGGCTTGAAGTAATGAACAAACTCTCACTTTGGTCTATGTAGGAGGCACAGATGGAGTGAGAGAAACATCACAGAGACCCAGACTCACCAACACTACCACCACCACCACCATCAGATCAGGGTGTAGCAACCATTCTACCTCTGATTTTACAGACCCTTCAGGATGTTAATGCCTCTCTACGTGGAGGATTAATAGGAGGGCACTCAGGAAGACATGACAGAGTTACTTCTATTGAGGGACATACACCTCCTCTACTCAGTGAGGAGGATAGAGGAGAGAACTCCCATGTGGATTCAGTCAGAGGGGATTCACCACCTAGGAGACAGGGTGACAGAGTTCTAGAGCATGGAGAGAGGTCTCAGAGCCCTAGGCTTAGGGATGAGCTTGTAGAGAGGCCTAGAGGCCGACAGACCACAACAACAGATCACATCAGGGAGATCCTAAAGGTTAGGCCCTCACATTACTTAGGTGATACAGGTGGATTTTAGAAAGAGGCCTGGCTAGGGAGCTTGAGTGGTTGTATCAAGCTTTGTCCTTGTTCTAGCAACATGAAAGCTCGTGTTGTGATCCATCTACTGAGGGATGGAGAAGGAGTGAAGAGGATAGAGGAGCAGAAGCTCCATGTAGATTCAGAGACACTGACTTGGGATCTATTTGAGGAGAGATTCAAGAGTAGGTACCTATCACATAGGTTCATCCAATAGAGTAATAACGAGTTCCATGACCTCTGATAGGATACCATTTTAATAGCAGATTATGAGAGTAGATTTGTAGATCTACTTCAGTATGTAGAGTATATGAAGGATGAGCACGTGTAGATTCACAAGTTCATTGAGGGCCTAAATTTGGATATTTGAGGGGTAGTACAGATTCACTATCCACAGACTTTAACAGAGGCCGTCGAGAAGGCCTACATTATAGAGGAGACTCGGGGTAAAACCCAACAGGCTAGGGACCGAGTCAGGAGCCGCATTCAGCAGATGCAAGATGGTAGGTCGAGAGGTTTAGTACCTCTTCCTCTTGGTGGGAAGTATTCATCACAGTCATCCTTTAGGCCATAACAACAATACCAGTAATCTCACCCACCATATAGACCTCCTCAGAGAGTTGATTCACAGAAAGGTTGGAGTATGTGGCCTCCTGCTAGGGGTCCCATCAGGACATAGGGTGGACCTAGAGCTCAGTCAACTAGAGCTCACCAGCAGAGGCCACAACAGGCTACAGCCGGATCATCAGGATCCACACCACAATATTTTAGGGCACCTAATGGAGATGTTGCTCCTTAGAGAGGATCAAGTGGTTGTTTTGGATGTGGAGTAGCTGGAAATTTTTTGAGAGATTTCCCTCAGAACCCTAACAAGGGTAAGGCACCAGTTTCTAAGCCAACTATTGGTGACATGGGGCTCAGCTATAGGATTTATGTAGTGGTTGAGAACCACCAGAAAGAGCACCAGAGCACAGTCATTGATACCACAGGTAGCATTGGTGGTATCCCTACCTTTGTATTTTTTGATTCTACTAATTACTTCATTGCACCATCTTTAGTAGAGTGATGCAGTCCGGTGGAAGCTAGGCAGGCTCTTAGTTGGGATGTTGAGATGGCTTCTAGAGCCAATATCTTTGTGGACTCCTTAGTTAAGGAGTTGTGTAGTGGATTTGGGAATTTTCACCACCACTTCAGATCTTCGCATTCTTCCTTTGGGCTCGTATGGAGTCATATTAGGCATGGATTAGTTATCTGCACATAGGGCCAATATGGATTGTTATCATAAGACTATATCTTGTGTAGATAATATTGGATTTGAGTCAACCATCTTAGGGGTCAAGAGACTCATTTCTATTCACACCATTTCTGCTATTCAGCTTAAGCGGTGTGTGAGATAGGGTTGTCAGATGTATGATGTTACAGTTAGTGACAGGTCAGAGGATGGGTCTAGTGGACCATCACTAGATGATCATCTCATCTTGAGAGATTTTTTTGATGTATTTCCAAGGGAACTACCAGGGATGTCACCCCCATGTGAGATTTATTTCCATATAGATCTAGTCCCTGGACCAGAGCCTATCTCACGGGCACCTTATCGGATGACCACCCCGGAGCTCTGTGAGCTCAAGTTACAGCTTGAGGGCCTTTTGGAGAAATTCCTTATCCATCCTAGTGTATCCCCTTGGGGTGCACTAGTGATCTTTGTGAAGAAGAAGGATGGATCATTGCAGTTATGTATTAATTACCACCAGTTGAACAAAGTGACGATCAAGAATCCTTACCCTCTTCCTTGTATTGATGACTTGTTTGATCAGATGAAGGGAGCCACGGTGTTTTCTAAGATTGATCTCAAGTTCTACTACCATCAATTGAGGATTCCAGAGGTGGACATTCATAAGACCACCTTCCGCATGAGATATAGGCACTATGAATTTACAGTGGTGCTTTTTGGTTTTAGGAATGCCCCTACAGTGTTTATGAGTCTGATGAATGGGGTATTCAAAACCTTCTTAGATTGCTTCATGCTCATCTTCCTAGATGAAATTTTGATATACTCATGTACACATGAGGAGCATGAGGGGAAACTTTGAAAGGTTCTCTAGTGTTTTCATGAGTAACAACTTTATGATAACTTGGAGAAGTGTGCTTTCTTCCAGATAGAGGTGTAGTATTTGGGTCATATTATATCTGGGGAAGGAATCATAGTCGATCCTTCCAACAGTAGAGCCATTATGGATTGGTCAGTTCCCACTATAGTGACCTAGGTGTGTAGCTTCATGGGTTTAGCAGGATACTACTAGAGATTTGTTTAGGACTTCTCTCAGATTGTGCACCCTATCACTTCCCTTTAGAGGAAAGGGAAGAAGTTTGTTTGGATGGATAGATATGAGTAGGCATTTAGGAAACTGAAGGAATGCCTCACTACAGAACCCATTCTTGCAGTACCGGATCCACAGGGTGAGTTCTTTGTTTGCACAGATGCTTCTTTAGTAGGTCTTGGAGGTGTGTTGATGCAAGATGGTAGGGTTGTAGCAGTTTGAGTCTCCTAAACTCAAGGATCATGAGCTTAATTATCCTACCCATGATCTTGAGCTTGCAGTAGTTTGTGCATGATTTGGTTAGATGGAGACATTTTCTTCTTGGATGAAGATTCACACTCAAGACAGATCATTTGATTCTTCATCACCTCTTCACGCAACCCAATCTAAACACTCGTCAGCAACGTTGGATGGAGTTTATTTGTGAGTATGACATGGAGATAGAGCATGTGAAGGGAAATGATAATGTGGTTGCAGACATGTCTCTCAAAAAATGGAGACATGTGAATATGGCCACTTTAGTGAGCACAGATCTGCAGAGTAGGATTCTTCACCAGCTTCCTCTTGATAGCTTCTACATGACAATACAAGTAGATATCGAGTCACAGAGACCCCTTGAAGGGAAGCTTGATGGTTTTTCCTTAGAGTCAGATGGTCTTCTCAGGCACAAAGGAAGGATATATGTTCCCAGAGACGGAGGCTTGAGGTAGGACATCTTGACTGAGGCACATTGTGCACCCTATTCAACCCATCCTGGGGTGAAGAAGATGCATGCTACTTTGAGATAGTTGTATCACTGGAGAGGAATTCGTCGAGACATGGCTCATTTTGTGTCATGATTTTTAGAGTGCCAGAGGGTTAAGACTAAGCATCAACATCCAATAGGTCTTCTTTATCCTCATGCCATACCAGAAATGGAAGTGGGACACCATTTGCATTGATTTCATTTTTGGGCTACCTATGTCGAGATATCACCATGATGCCATTATGGTCACGGATGATAAATTGACAAAAGTGGCTCACTTTTCTCTAGTGAAGACTACTTATACAATTACAGTAGTAGCATGAGTATATTTGGATGAGATTGTTAGGATTACATAGGATTCCATGGAATTTCATTTGTGACTGCGACCCTTTATACACTTCGCATTTCTGGACTACCATGCAGTATGTCCTCAGGACGAGGATTAGTTTCAATACAACATATCATCCTGAGATAGATGGATAGATTGAGCGAGTGAATCATATTTTAGAGGATATGCTCAGGATGAACATGATGAATCAACAATATAAATGGGAGGAGTACCTATACTTAGTGGATTTTGCCTATAATAATAGTTTTTAGAGTTCTATAGGCATGGCTCCTTTTCAGGCATTATATGGTAGGGAGCGCAGGACACCCCTTAGCTGGGATAGGTTGGAGGATAGAGTATCTCTTGGACCATCTCTTTTACAGGGCACAGAGTAGTAGGTAGTGTTGATCAGGTAGAGATTCCAAGAGGCACAGGATATGTAGAAGAAGTATACAGATCAACATAGGATTGATCATATCTTTGAGGTGGGCAGTGAAGGTGTTCCTTCATGTTATACCACACAAGAGCCCTATCCACTATGGAAAAGGTTCTAAGTTATCTCCTAGATTCGTTGGTCCTTTTGAGATCTTGGAGCGTATCAGCCCTTTGGCCTACCGTCTAGCATTGCCACCTAGCTTACCTCGCGTACATGATGTGTTTCATGTTTCTGTCCTTTGGAGGTACATCGTAGATCCTTCTCATGTGTTGGATTGGACATCATTAAAGGTGTAGGATCAGGGGAAGGTGATGATGGAGCCCCTTTATATCATAGATCACAGAACCCTAGAGCCTTTGATGCAGAGAGATTGAACATGTATGGGTACAGTGGGAAAGATACGACGAGACTGTAGCCACTTGGGAGGATACTAATATGTTACGAGTGTAGTTTCCAAATTTTTTCCAGTGATTTCCTATAGGAAGTGACAGTCTAAAGGGAGGGGAATGTAGTACCCACTTCCTTTTGACACATTTTATATTGATTTTGATACTATTGATCATATTATGGACACTATTATGGTTTTTTTAGTATGATGGTTAGATGTTAGATCATGGACTAATATTGATCTGGATTCAAGTTATTATGATTGATGATTACTAGAGACATTTCTATATGTGGTTGATGATATACTGTTATGACATGGACATATTATAGATGTTGATTTGGACTTATGATATTGGATGTTTGAGTAGATATGGTATGGTGGAATTTTGATGATGATATAGTTGATTTATTTTATTAAAAATGATAATGTTAAATTAATGATATTGTTGTGATTTGTGTGTTTAGATGATTTTGAAATATTGTCTATATCATTTTGGATGTCTGATGTGGCCATGAGGCTGAAGGAGGTATTTGCATTTTGCAGGTTAAAAATCACAACAATGTCAGGGGACTAGAGACTAACCATATTAAAATTCTGGGTGAAATCAACAAGGTCACCATGGCAACTGTGTTATGTGTTTGTGTGTTGTGTTATGTTAGGAATTCCCATGGGGGGATTTCCATTATATGTGACCATGGGATATGTGTTTTATTTATGTGTTCCCTTTTATTATTGTTGTGTGTATTTTTTTATTTGTAATATGTTCTTCTTTTTTAATTAATTTAAATGTGATGGATTTAATGTGAGAATCACATAGTTAAACTTTATTTAAATTTAATTGGGACATGGAATGTAATTAATAAAGTTGTTGAGTTTAAATAATAATGTTGGAAGAGTGTGTAAGTTAATTTGTAAGGATGTGTAAGAGATATGTAAGAGTATGTAAGGCTGATTTTGGAAGGTCAAACACTCCATCTTTTATGAAATTCGAATTTGACCTTGGAGGCCAAATTTGGAGGCTTGTGGGACAAGTTAAACTTGTCCCACACCTCTTAAAATGATCCACCAACCATGCCTATGGTTTGGAGGTTAAATATAGGCATTTATAATGCATTTTGAAATGACATTTGTAAGTTTTAATTGCACTTCCCTTACATATTTTTAATGCAGTCCCTTTTGGAGTGTGGGTTGTTTTGAAGTGTGGAAGTCATTTTGTCATTCTTATTTATTATGATTTGTTGGTTGATGTTGATTTACTCTTGGGGATGAGGAAAAATGATGTGGCATCCCACTTGGATCCACATCATCCTCTCTCCTTCCCTTCCTATAAAAGTGAAGCTTCTTGCTCTTTTGGAGGTTGTTGAAACTTTGCTTTTCCTTCCTTGGGGTCAAATTTTATTGCTGTGGGAGTCTTGCTTGTGGAGAGAGTTTGAAAATTCCTTTGCATGCTTGGTGATGTTGTTCTTGGACTACATTTTTTAGCATTGAAGGAGCTTGTTGTTTTGGAAACAATCTCCATTATGGAGAGGTAGGATCTTATTCTTTTTAAATGTTGTTTTCCCTTTTTCTTGCACAAATGAAATGGTGAATGTGTTGTGTATTGTTGGCTGGTTGGGTAGAATTCTTAGGGAAAGGTGTAGGAGAAGGCTATGGGGATTTCATATGGGGGGGCATAAGGGATTGCCAATGGCACTTGTTCTATTTTGGAGGGAGTTTTGGATTGGGGTCCACCTAGGAAAAGAAACTGCTTGCATTTCTTACTCTTGGGGGGGCATAAGGGAGGGGGGGGCATAAGGAGGGGTTGGGAGATATAAGGTTTATGGGGTTGATATGTTTATTGGTGGTATGCATTTTGGTGGATGCCCAATTCCAATTTGGGAGGCATAAGGAGCTCCCCATAGTTCTTGCTCTTGTTGGCTTGTTTGGATCAAGCCTATGTATTGTGTGTATGTTTGCAAATGTAGTTGGGAACTGTTGTCTTGTTGGACTATGTATTTTGTTAATGTTGTATGCAATGTGAATGTTGCTTGTATGTGAAAGAAGCCTATGTTGCCATGTGTTGATACTCATGCTCCATTTCAATATGGTTGGGGCTCGGGGGCCAATGGGGAAAGATGGCTTCTCTTTTCCCATTGGATGTCTTGGTTGGGTGGAGAGCATTGCCTTTCCCCCTTCTTTGTTGTGATCCAAGCTGAAAAGAAGAAGAAATCAACATGCTGCTATTTGGAGAAGGAATTTTACAGCTTTGACAGTCCTATCTCTTGGAGAAAATTCAATGTAACCTTTCCCACTTTGAGTGGATGAATGTATAAATGTTGTAATGTGAGGTGATTGCATTGTAAATGGAAGTTGTAATTGCACTGAGGAATGTAAAGAAGAATTACATTTGTTCACTATTTTTGGAAAAGAAATGCAAAGGATTTTATCAGCTGTGTAATTTGTAGTTTGAAACCAAAGTGGAAAAAGTGTTAAGTTGTAAAAGTGTTATTGAATCTTGAATAAAGGATTGAAGTAGTTTTCAAATTGTATTGTATGCTGGAGTTGAATTGTTGTCAAAAAAATGAGATCTCTGTGTTGGAAGAAAATACGTATGAGAAAGCTAAACTGTATTGTTCTCATTTGAATTGTGCATTCAAATTGAAATATGAACTGTAATTTAACTTAGAATTGAATGGCTATCTTAATCAATTAAATGTATCTGACTAAGCTTAGGAATCACGTGCACATCCAAATTACCAAAAATTGATGAACAAATTTAAGAGAAATAGTTCACTGTTTTAAACTCAAATATGGCAATGCACATTTTAATAAAAATGAGTAGTTCGACTTTACACTCAACAATAAGATATGAAACTTGAAATTTATACTTAGGAAGACTTAAGGAACCCAAATTCACTAAAACAGTCAAGAATGAATCTCTAAAACTCAAGGAAATTTCAAATCAGAACTTGCACGGCCATTTTTCCCGTCAACTGTTGGAAAAATGCAAACTTGTATAAATGAACAAATTGACTTCACTAAAACACTCTAAACCCTCCCTAGACTGATCCTCCATGTCTATTTGACATGTTGAGTGAAGGAGGAGTTCTAATTTTATCAAAATTATAAGTTGAAAAACTGCCAGTTCACATATTAAAAGCCTGCAGATCAATTTCTTAAAATTGACCCCAAAACTTCATCAAAATCCAAAATTGATGATTTTTGTGCAAAGAGGACTCTGAGATCTTTCTGAAAAGTCCTTGTTTTCCCAAAACTGACTTTTCTATCAAAAGTTATGGCCATTTGAAGTTTTACTTCAAAATGGCCATCCAAAAATTAATCTAACTGTTTAAAATCAAAATTTAACCTTTGGAAAAATTTCCCCAAAAATTCCGCGGCCCCGCAACCCTTGCAACCAATCACATGATGCCACATGGCACTTTGGAGGGGTGGACATTTTGAAAACTTAACTTTTTGAAAATTTTGACCTTGGGAAAATTTTCCCATTTTTCCCCGCGGCCCCACATCCAATCACGTGCTGACACGTGGCATGCTGGGCACGCAGAATAAATTTGAAAACTTAGACTTTTAACTCTTTTGGAAAAATTTTACTTTTTTCTCTGTGGCCCCACACCCTTGCAGCCAATCAGGTTCTAACACGTGTCCTAACGAATGCGCAGGCCATGCAAGTCTTTTTGACTTTTAAACACTTTTGGCACAAAACATTAAATCTCTCCATCTCTCTGCCGACCCGCGTCCAATCACAGGATGCCACGTGGCCTTTTTAGCGAAATTGGAGGTACAAAGGAAAATTTTCCTTCAGAAAATTTGATTTTTGACCATGGGAAAAATTCCCAATTTTTCCCCACAACCCGCCGGCCCCCGTCCAATCACGTGCTGACACGTGGCATGGGTTTCTCCTTGGCGGAGGCACGCGTCCATTTCCGCCTTTGGGATTTTGGCTTAAAAAACTCCAAATCCTAAAATGCTCCACCACTCTACTTTTCCCCACACCAATCGAGAGGTGCCATGTGTCCTCCCAATCAGACCCGTGGGCACGTGGAGGAGTTTTGCACTTTTGCGCTCAAAGAGGGAAAATTTCTCACCCTAAGCCCGCGGACTCCCCAAGGGAAAATTTCACCCTAGAACTCCATCGGGCCATAACTTGAGATTTATAAGGAGTTAGGAGGACTTCTTTATATGGTTGGAAAGGTGAGAGAATTTCCTATCCAATGGGCATGATTTAGGAAAGTTTTGATGACTCTAAGTGTGTGAAAAATCAAGTTGAACCCTGTAATCCTGTTAGGGCAGAGATGAGTAAGATTTCACTCTCCTAACCTTAGTGATGAATCTAACTTCTTGTTTTGACCTTGTGCCTTGTCGATAATAGTTGCTAGAAGTAATTGTTGCAAGTCAGTCTTGATTGTTAACCTAAATCAGGTTTGTGCTAACTGAGATCTTGTTACCCTCCTTACTAACACTTTTGATAAAAAAAATTATTCCATAATTTACCTAGCTAATCCTAGTTTGTTTCTTGGTCTCAAGTGGTAGTTTGAAGTGGGCATTACACTTGGTATCAGAGTGATGGTTCACAAGCTTGGACCATTGGGCACACTAGAAAATTGAGACTTGAAACCTTAAAACTAGCAAACCTGTTAATCTAGAAAACAAAACTATTTGAAAATTGTTCATGATAGTAAACTTAGAAACTGAAAAAGGCTTGAAGTAATGAACTAACTCGTGCTTTGGTCTATGTAGGAGGCATAGATGAAGTGAGAGAAACATTCACAGAGACCCAGACTCACCACCACCACCACCACCATCGGATCAGGGTGTAGCAGCCATTCTACCTCCGATTCTATCAACCCTTCAGGATGTTAATGTCACTCTACATGGAGGATCAGTAGGAGGGCACTCAGGAAGACATGATAGAGTTACTTCTATTGAGGGACATGCACCTCCTCCACTCAGTGAGGAGCATAAAGGAGAGAACTCCCATGCAGGGTTAATCAAAGCGGATTCACCACCTAGGAGATAGGGTGACAGAGTTCTAGAGCATAGAGAGAGGTCTCAAAGCCCTAGGCTTAGGGATGAGCTTACAGAGAGGCCTAGAGGCCAACAGACCATAGCAGCGGATCACATTAGGGAGATCCTAAAGCTTAGGCCCTCACATTACTTAGGTGATACAGGTGGATTTCAGGTAGAGGCCTGGCTAGTGAGCTTGAGCGGTTGCTTCAAGCTTTGTCCTTATTCTAGCAACACAAAAGCTCGTGTTGCGATCCATCTACTGAGGGATGGAGCAGGAGTGTGGTGGAGGATAGAGGAGTAGAAGCTCCATGTAGATTTAGAGACAGTGACTTGGGAGCTATTTGAGGAGAGATTTAGGAGTAGGTACCTATCATGGAGGTTCATCTAGCAGAGGATTGACGAGTTCCATGACCTCCGACAGGCTACCCTTTCAGTAGCAGAGTATGAGAGTAGACTTTAGTATGTAGAGTATATGCAGGATGAGCAGGTGCGGATTCAAAGGTTCATCCGGGTCATGAATTTGGACATTGGAGGGATAGTACATACTCACTATCCATAGAATTTAGCAGAGGCTGTCGAGAAGGCCTATATTGCATAGGAGACTCGGGGTAAAACCCAACAGGCTAGGGATCGAGTCAGGAGCTGCATTCAGCAGATGTAGGATGGTAGATCGAGAGGTTCAATACCTCTTCCTCATGGTGGGTAGCATTCAACATAGTCATCCTTTAGGCCACAACAGTAGCAGTCTCACCCACCATATAGACCTCCTCAGAGAGTTGATGCACAAAGAGGTCAGAGTATGGGGCCTCCTCCTAGGGGTCCCATCAGGACACAGGGTGGACCTAGAGCTTAGTCAGCTGGAGCTCACCAACAGAGGCCACAAAAAACTATAGCCAGATCATCAGGATCCACACCACAGGCTTCTAGGGAACCTACTGGAGGTGCTGCTCCTTGGAGAGGATCAGGTGGTTGTTTTGGATGTGGAGTAGCTGGACATTTCTATGAGAGATTTCCCTTAGAACCCTAACAAGGGTAAGGCACCAGTTTCTGAGATGACAGTTGGTGACATGGGGTGCAGCCATAGGATTTATGCAGTGGTTGACAACCGCCAGGTAGAGCACTAGAGCACAATCATAGAGACCATAGGTAACATTGGTGGTACTCCTACCTCTGTATTGTTTGATTCTGGTTCTTCTGATTCCTTCATTGCACCATATTTAGTAGAGCGATGCAGGCTGGTGGCAGTTAGGCAGGGTCTTAGTTGGGATGTCGAGATGGCTTCTGGGGCCAAGATCTCTGTGGACTCCTTAGTTAAGGAGTGTGTAGTGGATTTGGGACCTTTCACCACCACTTCAGATCTCTGCATTCTTCCTTTGGGCTCGTATGGAGTCATATTAGGCATGGATTGGTTATCTGCACATAGGGCCAGGATGGATTGTTATCATAAGACTATATCTTGTGCAGATGATCTTGGAGTTGAGTCGGTGATCTTAGGGGTCAAGAGACCCATTTCTATTTGCACCATTTCTGCTATGCAGCTTAAGCGGTGTGTGCGACGGGGTTGTCAGATGTATGCTGTTACAGTTAGTGACAGGTCAGAGGATGGGTCTAGTGGACCATCGCTAGATGATCATCCCATCTTGAGAGATTTTTCCAATGTATTTCCAAGGGAGCTACCGGGGATGCCACCCCCACGTGAGATTGATTTCCATATAGATCTAGTCCCTGGAGTAGAGCCTATCTCACGGGCACCTTATCGGATGACCACCCCGGAGCTCTGTGAGCTCAAGTTATAGCTTGAGGGCCTTTTGGAGAAAGGCCTTATCTATCCTAGTGTATCCCCTTGGGGTGCACTGGTGATCTTCGTGAAGAAGAAGGATGGATCATTGCGGTTGTGTATTGATTACCACCAGTTGAATAAAGTGATGATTAAGAATCATTACCCTCTTCCTCGTATTGATGACTTGTTTGATCAGATGAAGGGAGCCATAGTGTTCTCTAAGATTGATCTCAAGTCAGGCTACCATCAATTGAGGATTTCAGAGGTGGAAATTCATAAGACCACCTTCCACACGAGATATGGGCACTATGAGTTCACAGTGGTGCCTTTTGGTTTGAATGAATGCCCCTGTAGTGTTTATGAGTTTGATGAATGGGGTATTCAGAACCTTCTTAGATCGCTTCATGCTCATATTCCTAGATGACATTTTGATATACTCATGTACACATGAGGAGCATGAGGGGAACCTTCGATAGGTTCTCCAATGTCTTTGTGAGTAGCAGCTTTATGGGAACTTGGAGAAGTGTGCTTTCTTCTAGACAGAGGTGCAGTATTTGGGTCATATTATTTCTAGGGAAGGAATCACAGTCAATCCTTCCAAGATTAGAGCCATTATGGATTGGCCAACACCCACTATAGTGACCAAGGTGTGCAGCTTCATGGGTTTAGCAGGATACTACTAGAGATTTGTTCAGGACTTCTCTCAGATTGTGCACCCTATCACTTCCCTTCAGAGGAAAGGGAAGAAGTTTGTTTGGATGGACAGATGTGAGTAGGCCTTTAGGAAACTAAAGGAATGCCTCACTACAGCACCCATTCTTGCAGTGCTGGATCCACAGGGTGAGTTCTTTGTTTGCACAGATGCTTCTTTAGCAGGGCTTGGAGGTGTGTTGATGCAGGATGGCAGGGTTGTAGCGATTGAGTCTCGCAAACTCAAGGATCACAAGCTTACTTATCCTACCCATGATTTTGAGCTTGTAGCAGTTGTGCATGCTTTGGTTAGATGGAGACATTTTCTTCTTGGATGGAGATTCACACTCAGGACAGATCATTTGAGTCTTCGCCACCTCTTCACGCAGCCCAATCTAAATTCTCGTCAGAGGCGTTGGATGGAGTTTCTTTGTGAGTATGACATGGAGATAGAGCATGTGAAGGGGAAGGAGAATGTGGTTGCAGATGCTCTCAGTAGATGGAGACATGTGAGTATGGCCACTTTAGTGAGCACAGATTTGCGGAGTAGGATTCTTCAGCAGCTTCCTCTTGACAACTTCTACATGACAGTACGAGTAGAGATCGAGTCACAGAGACCCCTTGAAGGGAAGTTTGATGGTTTTTCCTTAGAGGCAGATGGTCTTCTTAGGCACAAGAGGTAGGATATATGTTCCTAGAGATGGAGGCTTGAGGTAGGACATCTTGACTGAGGCACATCATAAACCCTATTCAGCCCATCCTGGGTGAAGAAGATGCACACTACTTTGAGACAGTTGTATCACTGGAGAGGACTTCATCGAGATGTGGCTCAGTTTGTGTCATGGTGTTTAGAGTGCCAAAGGGTTAAGGCCGAGCATCAACATCCAGCAGGTCTTCTTTATCCTCATGCCATACCGGAATGGAAGTGGGACACCATTTCCATGGATTTCATTGTTGGGCTACCTATGTCGAGATATCACCACAATGCCATTATGGTCACGGTTGATAAATTGAAAAAAGTGGCTCACTTTTCTCTGGTGAAGACCACTTATACAGCTAGAGCAGTAGCACGAGTATATTTGGATGAGATTGTTAGGTTGCACAGGATTCCATGGAAGATCATTTGTGACCGCGATCCTTTGTACACTTCACATTTCTAGACTACCATGCAGTATGTCCTTAGGATGAGGATTAATTTCAGCACAACATATCACCCTGAGACAGATGGATAGACCAAGTGAGTGAATCAGATTTTAGAGGATATGCTCAGGATGTATGTGATGGATCAGCAGTCTAAGTGGGAGGAGTACCTGTACTTAGTGGAGTTTTCCTACAATAATAGTTTTTAGAGTTCTATAGGCATGGCTCCTTTTCAGGAATTATATGGTAGAGAGTGCAGGACACCCCTTAGCTGGGACAGGTTGGAGGATAGAGTATCTCTTGGACCAGCTCTTTTGTAGGACATGGAGCAGTAGGTAGTGTTGATCAGGCAGAGATTGTAGGAGGCACAGGACAGGTAGAAGAAGTATGCAGATCAACATAGGATTGATCGTAGCTTTGATGTGGGCATGAAGGTGTTCCTTCATGTTAGACCACACAAGAGCCCTATCCACTATGGAAAAGGTTCTAAGTTAGCTCCTAGATTCATTGGTCCTTTTGAGATCTTGGAGCGTATCGGCCCTTTGGCCTACCGTCTAGCATTGCCACCCATCTTGTCTCACGTACATGATGTGTTTCATGTTTCTGTCCTTAGGAGGTACATTGCAGATCCTTCTCATGTGTTGGACTAGACATCATTGCAGGTGTAGGATTAGGGGTAGGTGATGGTGGATCCCATCCGTATCATAGATCATAGGACCCTAGGCCTTCAAGGAAGAGAGATTGATCAGGTACGGGTACAGTGGGATAGATACGACGAGACTACAACCACTTGGGAGGATGCTACTATGTTACGAGTGTAGTTTCCACATTTGTTCCAGTGAATTCAAGGAGGAAGTCGAGTCTAAGGGGAGGGGGATGTAGTGCCCACTTCCCTTTGACACATTTGATACTGATTTTGATACTATTGATCATATTATGGACACTATTATGGTTGTTTTAGTATGATGGTTAGATGTTAGATCATGGACTAGTATTGATCTGGATTCAAGTTATTATGATTGATGATTACTAGAGACATTTCTATATGTGGTTGATGATATACTATTATGACATGGACATATTATAGATGTTGATTTGGACTTATGATATTGGATGTTTGAGTAGATCTGGTATGGTGGAATTTTGATGATGATATAGTTGATTTATTTTATTAAAAATGATAATGTTAAATTAATGATATTGTTGTGATTTGTATGTTTAGATGATTTTGAAATATTGTCTATATCATTTTGGATGTTTGATGCAGCCATGAGGCCGAAGGAGGTATTTACATTTTGCAGGTTAAAAATCACAATAATGTCGGGGGACTGGAGACTAACCATATTAAAATTCCAGGTGAAATCAACAAGGTCACCATGGCAACTATGTGTTATGTGTTTGTGTGTTGTGTTATGTTAGGAATTCCCATGGGGGGATTTCCATTATATGTGACCATGGGATATGTGTTTTATTTATGTGTTCCCTTTTATTATTGTTGTATGTATTTTTATTTGTAATATGTTCTTCTTTTTTAATTAATTTAAATGTGATGGATTTAATGTGAGAATCACATAGTTAAACTTTATTTAAATTTAATTGGGACATGGAATGTAATTAATAAAGTTGTTGAGTTTAAATAATAATGTTGGAAGAGTGTGTAAGTTAATTTGTAAGGATGTGTAAGAGTATGTAGGCTGAATTTGGAAGGTCAAACACTCCATCTTTTATGAAATTCGAATTTGACCTTGGAGGACAAATTTGGAGGCTTGTGGGACAAGTTAAACTTGTCCCACACCTCTTAAAATGATCCACCAACCATGCCTATGGTTTGGAGGTTAAATATAGGCATTTATAATGCATTTTGAAATGACATTTGTAAGTTTTAATTGCACTTCCCTTACATATTTTTAATGCAGTCCCTTTTGGAGTGTGGGTTGTTTTGAAGTGTGGAAGTCATTTTGTCATTCTTATTTATTATGATTTGTTGGTTGATGTTGATTTACTCTTGGGGATGAGGAAAAATGATGTGGCATCCCACTTGGATCCACATCATCCTCTCTCCTTCCTTTCCTATAAAAGTGAAGCTTCTTGCTCTTTTGGAGGTTGTTGAAACTTTATTTTTCCTTCCTTGGGGTCAAATTTTATTGTTGTGGGAGTCTTACTTGTGGAGAGAGTTTGAAAATTCCTTTGCATGCTTGGTGTTGCTGTTCTTGGACTGCATTTTTGAGCATTGAAGGAGCTTGCTTGTTTTGGAAACAATCTCCATTATGGAGAGGTAGGATCTTATTCTTTTTAAATGTTGTTTTCCCTTTTTCTTGCACAAACGAAATGGTGAATGTGTTGTGTATTGTTGGCTGGTTGGGTAGAATGCTTAGGGAAAGGTGTAGGAGAAGGCTATGGGGATTTCATATGGGGGGCATAAGGGATTGCCAATGGCACTTGTTCTATTTTGGAGGGAGTTTTGGATTGGGGTCCACCTAGGAAAAGAAACTGCTTGCATTTCTTACTCTTGGGGGGGCATAAGGGAGAAACTTTGGGGGGGGGTGCATAAGGAGGGGTTGGGAGATATAAGGTTTATGGGGTTGATATGTTTATTAGTGGTATGCATTTTGGTGGATGCCCAATTCCAATTTGGGAGGCATAAGGAGCTCCCCATAGTTCTTGCTCTTGTTGGCTTGTTTGGATCAAGCCTATGTATTGTGTGTATGTTTGAAAATGTAGTTGGGAACTGTTGTCTTGTTGGACTGTGTATTTTGTTAATGTTGTATGCAATGTGAATGTTGCTTGTATGTGAAAGAATCCTATGTTTCCATGTGTTGATACTCATGCTCCATTTCAATATGGTTGGGGCTCGGGGGCCAATGGGGAAAGATGGCTTCTCTTTTCCCATTGGATGTCTTGGTTGGGTGGAGAGCATTGCCTTTCCCCCTTCTTTGTTGTGATCCAAGCTGAAAAGAAGAAGAAATCAGCATGTTGCTGTTTGGAGAAGGAATTTTACAGTTTTGACAGTCCTATCTCTTGGAGAAAATTCAATGTAACCTTTCCCACTTTGAGTGGATGAATGTATAAATGTTGTAATGTGAGGTGATTGCATTGTAAATGGAAGTTGTAATTGCACTGAGGAATGTAAAGAAGAATTACATTTGTTCACTATTTTTGGAAAATAAATGCAAAGGATTTTATCAGCTGTGTAATTTGTAGTTTGAAACCAAAGTGGAAAAAGTGTTAAGTTGTAAAAGTTTTATTGAATATTGAATAAAGGATTGAAGTAGTTTTCAAATTGTATTGTATGCTGGAGTTGAATTGTTGTCAAAAAATGAGATCTCTGTGTTGGAAGAAAATACGTATGAGAAAGCTAAACTGTATTGTTCTCATTTGAATTGTGCATTCAAATTGAAATCTGAACTGTAATTTAACTTAGAATTGAATGGATGTCTTAATCAATTAAATGTATCTAACTAAGCTTAGGAATCACGTGCACATCCAAATTACCAAAAATTGATGAACAAATTTAAGAGAAACAGTTCACTATTTTAAACTCAAATCTGGCAATGCACATTTTAATAAAAATGAGCAGTTTGACTTTACACTCAACAATAAGATACGAAACTTGAAATTTATACTTAGGAAGACTTAAGGAACCCAAATTCACTAAAACAGTCAAGAATGAATCTCTAAAACTCAAGGAAATTTCAAATCAGAACTTGCACAACTATTTTTCCCGTCAACTGTTGGAAAAATGCAAACTTGTATAAATGAACAAATTGACTTCACTAAAACACTCTAAACCCTCCCTAGACTGATCCTCCATGTCTGTTTGACATGTTGAGTGAAGGAGGAGTTCTAATTTTATCAAAATTATAAGTTGAAAAACTGCCAGTTCACATATTAAAAGCCTGCAGATCTATTTCTTAAAATTGACCCCCAAAACTTCATCAAAATCCAAAATTGATGATTTTTGTGCAAAGAGGACTCTGAGAGCTTTCCGGAAAGTCCTTGTTTTCCCAAAACTAACTTTTCTATCAAAAGTTATGGCCATTTGAAGTTTTACTTCAAAATGGCCATCCAAAAATTAATCTAACTGTTTAAAATCAAAATTTAACCTTTGGAAAAATTTCCCCAAAAAGTCCGCAGCCCCACAACCCTTGCAACCAATCACATGATGCCATGTGGCACTTTGGAGGGGTGGACATTTTGAAAACTTAACTTTTTGAAAATTTTGACCTTGGGAAAATTTTCCCATTTTTCCCCACGGCCCCACATCCAATCACGTGCTAACGTGGCAGGCGCTAAATTTGAAAACTTAGACTTTTAACTCTTTTGGAAAATTTTTACTTTTTTCTCCATGGCCCCACAATCCTGTAGCCAATCAGGTGTTGACATGTGTCCTAACAGACACGTGGGCTACGCGCAAGTCTTTTTGACTTTTAAACACTTTTGGCACAAAACATTAAATCTCTCCGTCTCTCTGCCGACCCGCGTCCAATCACAGGATGCCACGTGGCCTTTTTTTTAGCGAAATTGGAGGTACGAAGGAAAATTTTCCTTCGAAAAATTTATTTTTGACCATGGGAAAAATTCCCAATTTTTCCCCATGACCCGCCGGCCCCCGTCCAATCACATGCTGACATGTGGCATGGGTTTCTCCTTGGCGGAGGCACGCGTCCATTTCCACCTTTGGGCTTTTGGCTTAAAAACTCCAAATCCTAAAATGCTCTGCCGCTCCACTTTTCCCCATGCCAATCGAGAGGCACCATGTGTCCTCCCAATCGGACCCGCAAGCAAACGAAGAGGAGTTTTGCACTTTTGCACTCAAAGAGGGAAAAATTCTCACCCTAAGCCCGCGGACTCCCCAAGGGAAAATTTCACCCCAGAACTCCGTCGGGCCATAACTTGAGATTTATAAGGAGTTAGGAGGACTTCTTTATATGGTTGGAAAGGTGAGAGAATTTCCTATCCAATGGGCATGATTTAGGAAATTTTTTATGACTCTAAGTGTGTGAAAAATCAAGTTGAACCTTGTAATCCTGTTAGGGCAGAGATGAGTAAGATTTCACTCTCCTAACCTAAGTGATGAATCTAACTTCTTGTTTTGACCTTGTGCCTTGTCGATAATAGTTGCTAGAGTAATTGTTGCAAGTCAGTCTTGATTGTTAACCTAAATCAGGTTTGTGCTAACTGAGATCTTGTTACCCTCCTTACTAACACTTTTAATAAAAAAAAAATATTCCATAATTTTCCTAGCTAATCCTAGTTTGTTTCTTGGTCTCAAGTGGTAGTTTAAAGTGGGCATTACACTAAGTAGGATCAGACAAATACCACCTTCACTACCCCTTGGGGTACCGACTTCTACGCGGTCATGCCATTCAGTCTTAACAATGTTTGTGTTACCTATCAATGAGAAATGACCTATATTTTCCATGATCTTACTCACACGATTGTGGAATCTTACATTGATGATCTTTTGGCTAAGGCAAAAAAGAACTGCATTTACGCTGAGGTTCTTCACATCATCCTCTCTCATCTCATTAAATACGGTATCGCGTTAAATCTAGAAAAATTCTTATTTAGTGAGATGAGGGGGAAGTTGTTGGGTTACATCATCTCTTCATGGGGAATTGATGTTTATTTGGTAAAAATATGGGCATTTATAGAGATGAACTCACCATCAGATGAGTTGGGAATTAGGTCCTTTCTCGATAAACTTGGAGAAATACCCAGGTTCATTCCCGATTTAACCTTTTCTATTCATCCGATAAATAATTTTTTAAAAAAGAATTACTAAAATTTCTGGACGGACGAGTGTCATGAGGCATTTGAATCAGTCAAATGATTCCTTCTTTCACCTCCCATGCTCATGCCTCCCAAATCATATAACCCCCTCATTTCATATTCTCGAGCAATAGAAATCTCATTACCTTGTATGTTAGCACAAGAAGATGATGAAAAGCGTTAACATGTAATTTACTTCATCAATCGTACATTTCAAGACTACAAGATGCATTATACACAGGCAGAGAAGGAATACCTTGCTATAGTATTTGCAACAAAACGGTTAAGACATTACATGCTTAACCAAGAAACACATGTTATTGTTAAAATAGATTATCTTCGAACATTCCTAACACATGTTTCTTTATCTAGTAAAGTTGGATGTTTCATAACCTTACTGGGAGAATTTGAGTTAACTTATATCAACCAAAATTCTATCGAGGGGAAAATCATTTCTGATTGGTTGACAGACAACCCGTTAGATGGTGGAGACTTAGTAGACTTTAGTTTCCCTGATGATTGTGTATACTATGTATAAATAAGACCTCCCATTGCCTCGTGTCCATGGTATTCAGATATTGTTAATTTTATTATGGACCACACATACCTTGAGGCAGCAACATTGCAGTAGAGAATATGGTTATGTGTCATAGCTGCCAAGTACATAATTATAGAACAAGTGCTCTATCACAAATATTTTTATGGAATTCTGCTAAGGTGTGTCAATGACGAAGAGTCTTAAAATATACTCTATGGAGCCCACAGTGGGTTCTATGAAGGTCATTTTGGAGGACATGCAACCACTAGAAAGATATACCGGATGGGCTATTTTTGGCCCACCCTAAAACGTGACATAGTAGAATACGTACACAAGTTCCATAAGTGTACGTGGGACATAGATTTGATACATAAATTATCTCCCTCATTGACAAATGACCACAATTTTATAATTACGGCCATAAAATATTTCCCAAAGTGGGTTGAGGCCATGCCTCTTACCACCATTTCAGGGTCTATACTTACAAAGTTCATCTTGAACCAAATCATCTGTAGCTATGGGGTCCCATAGGTCATTATATACAATAATGGAATGTCATTTAAAAATGAAGAGGTATGTGAGTTGTGAAAAAAATTCAAGATAAATCATCACACAACCTCTCTATACTATCCTCAGGCCAATGGAGAGTCTGAGGCAACGAATAAGACGTTAAATTCCATCCTCCTGAATACTATGAAGGAGAACAAACATGATTGACATCTAAATATATTTATGGCCTTGTGGGCCTATAGAACACCAACGATTGCAACCCCATATTCCTTGGTATTTGGTTCGGAAGTAGTTTTACCGCTTAAAGTTGAGATACCCAATATTTGGATATCATTACAAGGAATCTTAAGAGAAGAAGGGTATGGTAAAGGATGACTTGTTGAGCTAGAAACCATATTACGTTGACTGGATGTGCTGACATACAATAATAAGGTATATGAATGAGAGATATTCATTGGAGATATGGTATTGATACTTGACAACTGGATAGACAAGAAAACAGGCAAAGGAAGTAAATTTAGGCCCAATTGGTTGGGCCCATATCGAGTCACGGAGGACTACAAGAATGGAGCATATCATCTGTGTACTCTAGAGGGAGAATAATTCAATGAATCCATCAATTCACTTCACTTAAAATGTTACTACGCATGATCCATTTGTGTTTCCACATGTAAACTATTACATCCTCATTGCATTTCATCTTCTAGATCACTTTGTAAATTTTTTGTTAGGAAATTAATATTTAGTGCTCCCTTTATATTTGCGTGATTGGATATTTACTTAGTGGTAAATATCATTGTTATAATATATTGTTTCAATAATATATTATTAGTAGAGTTTGGTTACACCCGTAATGTTATTAACGGTTTTATTGTTTGTAATACATCCTATTTTATAAGATGTTTTCTCTCTACTTCTGTGGCTATCTATTAGCCATGTATTGTACGTTTGAAATATAGGAAAATTATTATTATTGTGTAAGTTTATTGTGTTAAACTCTTCTATTTCTTATATTTGGTATCAGAGAAAGTTATGTCAAGGTCTATGAATGCCATGATTTTTTGAAATCTTTCAAAGGAGCATCTTGATTATGTCAATGCCCAGTAGATGAAAAATCATATTGGCATGTTTTGTGTTTGATTAAAATCATTTATAATGCTATAATTTTTACATTCATTTACACGTCTATCTCTCCAAATGGTTCGCACACTTGGGCATAAAATGTTTTGAGGGGTCTGTTTAAATGCTTAAGGGTGTCAAGATTTGCATCTATCTGAAGCATACATGTGGAATTAAAGCAAATCGATCCAACATTTTATTAAGTTGAGCACCTAATCTACATATTTATCAACTATTTGAGTATTGTTCCATGTAGAAATTTTAGTAATATATCGGTTTGTTTTCATATTGTGGTAGATCTGTCTCGAGATTCCAGTTATTCACCAAGCTCCATTTTTCATTTAAATCTAATTATTTGAATTGAAGAATTGTGTTGTCCATGGATTTGGAGGATTGGACCCGCCTTATCAGGTAAGCTGGATAATATTTTATGGTGAGGTTGTCACAAATCAAGAAGAAGAATTTGTGTGACGTATGGTGCCAACACTCAGACGATCATATAAAATGTAGATGATATGTGTTGGATTGCATGCAGTTCGATTTCAATATTTAAGTCTGATGCACATTTTCAAACATTCGGTCATTGCAGTCTATAATGAATTCATGAATTTTCATTGATCTCGGTGGATCAAAATAGGATCTCGTAAATTTTCTTTGCACGTGGTGTTAAGATTCGAATAGAGAGACCTAAGTTTGCATTTATATTTACAATAAAATTCACACATTTGGCGATTTCAAAGCTCATGAATTTTGCATTGGTTCATAATTATCCCTCGACACGACATTTAGTCAAAACTTCCTTTTATCACCAAATCTCGCAGATTTCCAAAGGTTTGGTCTTTGAAGGTCTTTGAATTTCGCATGCTACTTATTATTGTATTTAGATATGGTTTAGTGTAAACATTTCCTTTATTTGATCTAGGTTTCGAGTTATTATAGTCAGGATTTTTAGATTTATGTCAAAATCATTGGTGATTCATTTAGATTTAGAATATTAAATTTTTGAGTCATTATATTTGGTATAAAATAATAATTACTTTCTATTCTAGAGGTAGAAATTGTGTATTTAGTCATTTTTGTGTAAAAATTGTCTAAATAAAGTGTCAAATCATTTTTAGAGTCTAGGTAAATTGTCAAAAACTAGTCAAATATGCTCAAAAGTGTCAACCTCAAAAGTTAGAGTCTTAGTCAAAAACATTTAAATGTACAAGGATGCATTATCACTTATATGCAATGTCATAAGTCAAATGTTAAGTTAATTTGTAAATTGAGTCTTGTTGTCAAATAGGTGATTTTAGGTTATTTGTTTATTAGTCTAAATAGTCAAGTTATAAAAAGTTGT